>CM073608.1:50093000-51293000 GCA_037074985.1 Solanum bulbocastanum
TTTGGGCAATTCTTAAAAAAAGGCTTGTAATGTGAAAATGAGCATTAAAAAAATGGTGTGAATGTACATAAAAGTTCCTTAATTCACTACGGAGGTCCTCATAACGTTTTTTGAGAAAAAAATTCGGATGCTTCGGTCACCGGATCCATAGTCTAATACACAGGAAAAATTGGAAAATTTGGGCGATTCTTAAATAAAAAGATACTAAATGCAAAAATGGTCGTTAAAAAATGGTGTGAGTATACATGATGGTTCTCCATCTCATTAAGAAGGTCCTCATAAGGTTTTTTGAGAAAAAAATTTTGTGTGCTACGGGCGCCAAATCCATAGGCTAAGTAATACACACGAAAAATCAAGAAATTCGGGCGATTCTTAAAAATGAGCTTGTAAATGCGGAAATAGATGTTAAAAAATGGTGTGATTGTACGTAAAGGTTCCCCAACTCATTACCGAGGTCCTCATAACTCATAAGGTCTTTTGAGAAAAAAATTTGTGGTGCTCCGAACATCGGATCAATGGGCTAATACACACGAAAAATTAGAAAATCTGGGCGATTTTTTAAAAAATACTTACAAATGCAAAAATGGACGTTAAAAATTGTGTGATTATACATAAAGGTTCCCCAACTCATTACAGAGGTCCTTATAAGGTTGTTTAAGAAAAAACTTTTGAGTGCCCTAATCGCCAGATCCATGGGATAATACACATCAAAAGTTTGGAAATTTAGGTGATTCTAAAAAAAAAAACTTCTAAATGTGAAAATGGATATTAAAAAATTGTGTGAATATACGTGAACGTTCCCCAACTCATTAAGGAGATCCTCATAAAGTTTTTTGATAACAAAATTTCGAGTGCTCTGGGCGCCAGATACATGAGCTAAATACATATGAAAAATTGGAAAATTCGGCTAATTCTTAAAATGGGGATTATAAATGCAGAAATGGACGTTAAAAAATGGTGTGACTGCAAGTAAAGGTTTTCCAACTCATTACGGAGGTCCTCATAAAGTATTTTGAGAAAAAAAAATTTCACTGCTCCAGGTGCCGGATCAATGGGCAAATACACACGAAAATTTACAGAATTTGCGCCATTTTTAATAAAGGACTTGTAAATGCAGAAATGGGTGTTAAAAATGGTGTGATTATACGTGAAAGTTTTCCAACTCATTACAGAAATCCTAATAAGGTTTTTGAGAAAAAAATTCGGGTTCTCCAGGCACTAGATACATGGCATGTAAATCAGAAAATTCGAGTGATTCTTAAAATAGGGCTTGTAAATGCGGAAATGAACGTTAAAAAATGGTGTAAGTGTATGTAAAAGTTTCCCAAATCATCACGGAGGTCCTTATAAAGTTTTTTGAGAAAAAAATTTGTGTGCTTCAGACATCAGATTTATGGGCAAATATACACAAAAAAACGGGGACTTTGGGAGATTCTTAAAAGGGCCTGTAAATACGAAAATGTGCGTTAAAAAGATGATGTGAGTGTACGTAAAGGTTTCCCATCTCATTATAGAGGTCATCATAATGTTTTTTGAGAAAAAAATCGTGTGCTTCGGACACCAGATCCATGGGCTAATACACACAAAAAATTGGAGAATTTAGGCAACTCTTAAAAAAGGGTTTGTAAATGCGGAAATGAGCGTTAAAAAAAATTGTGTGAGGGTACGTAAAGGTTCCCTAACTCATTACGGAGGTCCTCATTAAGTTTTATGAGAAAAAAATTCGGATACTCCGGTCACCAGATCCATGGGCTAATACACATGAAAAATCAGAAAATTTGGGCGTTTCTTAAAAAAAGGCTTCTAAATGCGAAAATGAGCGTTAAAAAATGATGTGAGTATACATGAAGGTTCTCTATCTCATTACGAAGGTTCTTATAACGTTTTTTGAAAAAAAAATTCGAGTGCTCCAGGCGCCAGATCCATAGGCTAATACATACGAAAAATTGAGGAATTCGGACGATTCTTAAAATAGGCTTATAAATGCGGAAATGGGCCTTAAAAAATGGTATGATTGTACATAAAGGTTCCCCAACTCATTACAAAGGCTCTCATAAAAATTTTTGAGAAAAAAAAACTTGGGTGCTCCTGATGCCGGATCAATAGGCTAATACATATGACAAATTAGGGAATTTGGGCGATTTTTAATAAAATACTTGTAAATTCGAAAATAAATGTTAAAAAATGGTGTGATTTTACGTGAAGGTTCCCAAACTCATTACAGAGGTCATCATAAGGTTTTTTGAAAAAAAAATTAGGGTGCTTAGTTGACAGATCCATGGGCTAATATACATGAAAAGTTGGGAATTTGAGCGATTCTTACAAAAGACTTATAAATGCGGAAATGAGTATTACAAAATGGTGTGAGTGTATGTAAAGGTTCCCCAACTCATTATAGAGGTCCTCATAAAGTTTTTTGAGAAAAAAAATTTGGATGCTCCGGCCACCAGATCTATGGGCTAATACATACAAAATATCAAAAAATTTAGGCGAATCTTAGAAAAGGGCTTGTAAATGCGAAAATGGACGTTAAAAATAGTGTGACTATACATAAGGGTTCTCCATCTCATTAAGAAGGTTTTCATCAAGTTTTTTGAAAAAAATAAATTTGGGTGCTTCGGGCGCCAGATCCATTGGCTAATACACATTAAAAATTGAGAAATTCGGGCGATTCTTAAAATAGGGCTTGTAAATGCGGAAATGCGACTTAAAAGAATGATGCGAGTGTACTTAACGGTTCCCCAACTCATTACGGAGGTCCTCGTAAAGTTTCTTGAGAAAAAAGTTTCGGGTGCTTCGAGCGCTAGAATCATGGGCTACAGATGAAAAATTGAAAAATTTGAGCGATTTTTAAAAAAGGGCTTGTAAATGCGGAAATGGACTTTAAAAAATGGTGTGAGCATACGTGAAGATTTTCCAACTCATTACAGAGGTCCTCATAAGGTTTTTCGAGAAAATTTTTTTGGGTGCTCCAGGCGCCAGATCCATGGGCTAATACACACGAAAAGTCAGAAAATTTGAGCGATTCTTAAAAAAAAGCATGTAAATGCAGAAATGCACATTAAAAAATAGTGTGAGTATACGTGAAGGTTTCCAACCTTATTAAGGAGTTCCTCATAAAGGTTTTTGAAAAAAAAATTACAGGTACTCCGGACGCCAGAACCATGGGCATTACACACGAAAAATTGGGAAATTTGGGCGATTCTTAAAAAAAGGCTTGGAAATGTGGAAATGGGCGTTAAAAAATTGGAGTGAGTATACGTAAAGGTTACCCAACTCATTACGGAGGTTCTTATAAAGTTTTTTGACGAAAAAAAATTTAGGTGCTTAGGGCGCTAAATCCATGGGCACACAAAGAATCGGGAAATTTGGGCTACTCTTAAAAAAAGACTTGTAATTGCGGAAATGGACGTTAAAAAATTGTGTGAATATACGTGAAGGTTCTCCAACTCATTATGGTGGTCCTCATAAGGTTTTTTGAGAAAAAAATTTCGTATGCTCTGGGCACCAAATCAATAGGCTAATACACACGAAAAATTTGGAAAGTTGGGGGCTTGTAAATGCAGAAATGGGCGTTAATAAAATGATGTTAGTGTACGTAAATGTTTCCCAACTCATTATAGAGCTCCTCATAAAGGTTTTTTAGAAAAATAATTCGAGTGCTCCGGGCACCAAATCCAGTGTCTAATACACACAAAAAATTGGAAAATTTGGGCTATTCTTAAAAAAGGCTTTTTTAATGCGGAAATGAGCGTTAAAAAAATGGTGTGAGTATACATGAAGGTTCTCCAACTCATTACGGAGGTCTTCATAAGATTTTTTGAGAAAAATTTTGGGTGCTCCGGGCACTAGATCCATGGGCTAATACACACAAAAAATTGAAGAATTTGGGCGATTTTTAATAAAGGGCTTGTAAATGCGGAAATGGATATTAAAAAATGGTGTGAGTATACATGAAGGTTCTCCAACTCATTAAGGAGGTCCTCATAAAGTTTTTTGAGAAAAAAACTTCGAATGCTTCGGGCGCCAGATCCATGAGCTAATACACACGAAAAATCGAGAAATTCATATTATTCTTAAAAAAAGGGCTTGTAAATGCGGAAATGAGCATAAAAAAAATGGTGTGAGTGTACATAAAGGTTCCTCAAGTTATTACGGAGGTCCTTACACATAAAATGATACATGTTTAACTTAATGAGGACATGAGCTAAGATAATAGGTAATGGAGGCAGTGTTGGCTTTTGCATATAATTTTAAGGTCAATGTCTTAGGCCCCAATTTTTTGGAGCCTCAAATTTCTACAAATAAAAAATTATGTTTAATTTTTTCATGCAAAAAGTTATTATTTATAATAAATAGTGTGTGTGTGTGTATATATATATATATATATTTTTTTTTTTTTTTTAATCTTCTTAATCTCATTAAAATTGAAGGAATCAAGAAAACATTGTTTTAGATTCTTACATTTTCTTTGCTAACACTTACATTATATATCCTTTTTAACTCTTTTTGCATTCTATTTCTTCAAATCTTTGATAGTTAGAGTAATACTTCGTTCATAACTTTTCATATTAAAGTAGGGTATACCAAGTTCTATGATTCTAACTCTTATCTTTATTTAAAGTTTATCAATTTATTACATATATAATTATGTTATCAATTCATATAGTAATTGTCTCAATAAATTTTTTTTCAATGTTTAATTGATAAAATCGTGCCTAAAAATAATAATTTAAAATTTTTTTGAAAAAAATCATTTATAAAAAAGATATTAAGTAATAATTTACATCTAAAAATTTAGAAAAATAAATAAACACAGATACAGTTTATTTAAGTTTTAGGCCTCTAATTAAAATTTTATCTTAGACATCGAATTATGTTGAGCCGCCCCTGAATGGAGATCACAGAACAGAATAGAAGGTCAATAAGTGGTTGAACGCTATTTCAATTTCCCACGAGATAAACTTGGTGGTAATTTGATACACCATACATGTTTCCTCGTTCATAAATAGTAGCATTCTTTTTGTTAACTCACGTTATATCATGTGCTCCAATTATCACATTAATTGGCTATTATTACTATTCCTTATATTTTGAATACTATGTTGTGCTTTTTCTTATAATTCTTTATTATATCATATTTACTTTTCTATTCTTTTTTCAAACTATTACTTAAGTCGTCGGTCTTTCAAAAATGAACTTTTTATCTTCACTGGGTAAAATAAAATTTATTTATACTCTATTCTATTACCGTCATAAAATTTAAGGGGTCAAAATGTATAAAAATAAGTTAGGTGGGTGCAAAAGCCACTTATTACTAATTAAAGGAAAAATGGTGCACACTCATCATTTAGATTATAGTGTAAATTGAAGTTCAAAAGCTAACGACGTCGTTGAGAGTGATAGGGTTTTGGCCGCAGCCGGTGGTTTCAGCACTGTGATTTCTAGGGTATAGGCCGGAGAAGACAACGGAGGAAGATGAAGCCGGTAGTAGGAACAGTAGTGTCTAACAAGATGCAGAAATCAGTAGTAGTGGCAGTGGATAGACTCTTCCACAACAAGGTTTACAATCGATATGTCAAACGGACCTCCAAATTCATGGCTCATGATGAGAAGGATGAATGCAACATCGGTGACCGCGTAAATACTCTCTCTCTCGATTGTAATTTGTTTTATGTGTAGTGAAAAATCGTTTTTTTTTTTCAAGTTTGCTGATGATATTGTTTTGATCTTTGATTATCTGAGCATTTTTAATTATAAGCTCGTTAGCTTGCAATTGGCTTCAAAATAATTGCTTGTTACATTGATTAAATAAAAAAACACCTAAATTTACCCATTACCTAGACTAATTGTACAGATTCATGTGTGTTGTTGTGATCTGTTTGTGTGTGGTCGAATTAGGGAAAAATTGACGTCAAAATAGGTGTTTGTTTTAGTGCAAATTAATGAAACAGCTATAATTACTCATACATATACACATTGTAGAGATACATTTCATTTCCTAATTCTTGGTTGGCCTCTCCTTTTCATGTAATCAGGTTGTAGATACCATGAGTTGGTGAAAGATTGGTCTTTTTAAGTGATGCTGCTGATTATGTTATTTTGTTATTTTGGTAATTCAAGTGTATTAGGTTTTGAGCCTGTAAACTTGCAATGAGACTCCAAAGTAATTGTTTGTTTTAATGAAGAACAAAGAAGTACCTAAACTAGCATTTCTAAACTCATTGTTGAGCTTCTTTTTTGTCCAAATTCGTAGTTGGCTATGTGTTCTTATCTTCTATGCTTGTAATCTGTTTTTTGGTACATGAAGTGGGCTAGTCATCCTCTTTTTTTAGTTCAAAATTTTGTTAACGATGTTAGTTCAATAAAGTGGGTTGGATACCATGAGGTCTCGGGATCAAACCCAAGCGGAGGCAAAAACACCAAGTGATTTCTTCTAGTGTGTGCTTGCCTTGCTGGACAGTGTTACCTGGTACTTGTGTTGATTGGTGGTCGCAGGTACTATGTGGAATTAGATGAGGTGTGCTCAAACCCATACACCACAATTATAAAAAAAGAAATGTTGTTATTAATGATGTTATTTCCCGGTCGCAACTTCGTATATGGAATGGGGTTTCATGGTTGGTGTATAGTCTAATTATGATAAACCTTTGAAGACCACAATTAATTTGGAATTTTATTGTGGTTGATTGATGTGTTCTTCTAATGGAATTTCTGATTATATTACACCTTGAGTTATACAAGACAAGAGAAAAGGGTAGACTTTCCCTCTGAATATTAACACATGTGAAATACACTTCTTATCTCGAGTTTGAGGAAGAAGGTGGTGGGATGGAAGCCATGTGCGTAATTTCAGTTCAGGGAAAGATTGCAGATTCTCAAATATAAAATAGATTTGGTAAATTCTGAGTATAGATGATGCATATATTTACTTCATGTCATTAAAGGTTCTTTTGCTTTTTCCCTGTCAAATCATAATATAATTTACTACTATAGCTGCGGTAGGAGGTGCAACTGAACTGATTTGTCAAGATGGTTTACTTTAATCCTTTAATGTCATTGCAGTGGAACTTTCAGTTACGTCCTTCATGTACCATTGTTGCATTGTATCTGACAGTCATTCTTGTAACTTCCTGCCTCTTATTTAAGATCAACATCTCTCAATTTTTGTACACTCGTGAATGTTGCTGAAGCTTATTAGGATTATTTAAGATTATAATTGGGGAACAAGATGTTGAGTTCTGGATGAAATTCTAATTTCAGGTTAAGTTGGATCATTCAAGACCACTGAGCAAGCGAAAGCACTGGGTTGTAGCTGAAATTTTGAAAAGAGCAAGAATTTATGTGCCTCCACCACGAACTACCACTGAGAGGGTCAACAAGACTGAAGTGCCCCCTAATGCTAGTTAGAGCTGAAAGAGAATTACTATCTCAATCTTCGCCTTGTGTATCCAGAACAAATTGCCTATTAACTAAACGTTTTGATGTTTTTGCTCGTCTACTGAGAAACAAGTACATGTCAGCTGCTGTTTCGTCATTGATCAACTAGATTGAAGACCATGCCAGTCGGAAACTGGTGTTTTCCAGGTTTAGAATGGTCTGCATTGGTCAATAAACCCAAACAGCCAAATTAGTTGTTAGTGAAAGCTTTTAAGGAAGTAGTAGGAATTCATAATATTCGAGGCTGTTAAGCAACTAAATGTTGTATGTCCTGCAATTGCCTTAGTATCTTTTTCCATTGGATCTAATCTGAAGTCTGGCACAAATTATGGTTTTCTTGTGTTACTGGTCATTTCATCTTTTTCGTTGTGAATTTGTCTGAGTTGTGCGTTTTAATAGCGCTCTTAAACGTAGCAACAGAGAGCTGTTCTTTTCCCAACCATGCACTGCACACATTTTACTACTTCTGATCAGAATATGGTGTGTTGTGTATAATCTTACAAAATCAAAATTTGAAGCAGAGTTGCTGCTAGCGAGGATTGTTTACTTGTTTATGCAAACAATTAAATAAAATGAAAGTCATCTATCTTTAGCCAAATCTTGTTATCTGATCTACTATTTGGTTGTTATGGCAAAATGTTATTATAGACAATATGTAATACATGTTGTTATAAATAATAGTTGATTCTATATATTGCTTTTACTTCAATACCTTTTCTAAGCAGGATATCTGATTTAACATGAGAAATTTACATGGGAAGACAGGTCCCTTTTCATTCACTTAATAAACCAGTTTAATTAAACATTGCAATTTAGTTAGCTTTGACTTACTATGATTTCTCAAATAACATTGTAAAGATTATTTTTCTTTTTTGTCAACAAATGGATTTGATTCCTGCCTTTTCTTTTCATATAAATAGTGTTGAACATACACAAGCTAACAACCTGATGATATTACAACTCTTTCAACAGCTGAAGAAAACAGTATTTTAGCCATCTTCAGAAGTGTAATAAAAGGAAGAGGATATGGTAAACCCCCTTTTCACAAGCATAACTATGTAGGAACTTTAATCAAATGCCCAAAATTTTCTGCTTCTACGGTGACACGAAAACAGAGTTTCTTCTGTATCTGATTTGAACTGAAAACCTTCAATAGTCAAGTCCCAGAAGCATTCCTAGAAAACATATCTGTCTGGGGGTGCTTCTTCTGGAATCTGAAAAAAAGAAAGAAGAATTTAAAAGCACGAACAATGGACGACTTCAATATGTTATAGTTTTGTTATTTCAAATGTTTTATGGTAGTATTAAATGAAATACATGGGTAGACATGCTTGCAGATGCACCATATATCAACTGCCAAAATTGGCTAAACGCATAACGGAATGCTATAAATGAATACTCTTCTAGGGCGCTATGATGTTCCAGTATCATATTTCAAACAACATATGATACTCTTCGACCCTACAAAACTGCATGACCATAATCCCATCGAGAAGTTTTCAAGGAATGTTACTTCTATATTTAGTTTTTCCTATAAGGTAACTTGATTCAAAATGAGCTGAGGCTCCTTCGGAAACAGCCTCTCAGGTCTATTGAAGTCACATGATACAAAATGCCCAAAAGCAAGGAAAATATTAAGAACATACCTCCCCAATTTTCCATTCCTTCTTTGTCCAAATGCTGTTATCCCCGCTGAAGTCCTCTGTTGATGCAGTACTCCTGCAAAATAAGGGAAGCAGAAAGAACAACCAAAAGGACCTCATCAAAAAGTTACGATTTCAAACTTCAATAGAAAAACAGAAAGACCAAAATATTGATGAATCAATTCTCCATAGTCTAAATAATAATCATGGCACAAGTTAAGTAACTACTGCTGGAACTTACGTCAAGTTGATACTGGCAGGGGATGCCGTAACAGGAAAACCCCCTTGAGAAGGAGTAGGAAGTTGGCCAACAGAGGGATTAGCAAAATGTGGTGAGGTCGTAGAGGTGGAAAATAAGTTCCTCCCAGAACTTGCGAAAATATTGCTGGGAGTGGAAGGATTTTGATATGACTGGGTAGAGACTTGAGTTCCGAAGCCATAGGAACCTGCAAACAAAGTCAAGCTAAATAAAATGCATACTCAAGAACTGACAATACTCGAAAACCCTGTCAAAT
Organism: Solanum bulbocastanum; assembly: GCA_037074985.1. Lineage (NCBI taxonomy): Eukaryota > Viridiplantae > Streptophyta > Magnoliopsida > Solanales > Solanaceae > Solanum > Solanum bulbocastanum. Next base: position 50,102,599 of record CM073608.1, read on the forward strand.
TACCTGATGCTGATGTATTCCCAAATGAAAAAGCATTCGCTCCAGACGAATTTGATGTCTTAAAAGAGTTCCCAGGGAGACTGGGTTGCCCAAATGCACTAGTTGGTGGAGTTGATGTCCTGTTAGTTTGAAAAAAATGAAGTCAGAAGCTGGTAAAAGCCAAAACTCTAGCATATGCAGATTTATGGTAGGAACTTGTGAGAAAAATAATTTTTTGATTGTGCATTGCTCAGTAGCTTTTCTCAACTTCGGGATCTGTTTCTAGTATTCACGGAATCAATTGAGTACTACCAAAAACGATTAAAGAACTTCAGTGCTGGATGTTATATAAAAAAGGAACTGAGGAAGATTTGGAAGAAAATTCCAATCTTCATATGATGGATGGTCTGCAAGCAAAGAGACCACCAGTGTTTTGAAGGAAAAGTTGCAGCTATCTACATAATGAAATATAAATGTCTTAGTTTATTGGCTTGTTGGATGTAAATTAAATCATGTTATGAAGATGTTGCTGTGATAGATTTCATTAGCTCATTACTAATTGATTTTTGGTTTAGCTATCAATAAAATTAACTTATCAAAAAAGCCAAATTCTAGTATAAATGCACTAATGCAGGTTCTTATGCATCAGTTCTAACCCTGTATTCAGTATGGTTCCCAACTGACTAAAACTCGAGGCTGAAGGAGGAAAACTGCTCTGAGGACTCGACAATGCATTTGGTGCGGCACCAGGAAAAGGACTTTGAGCACTCAATGAGGCACTTGGTGTGGCACCAGGAAAAGGACTTTGAGCATTAGGAGCAGAAGTTGATGTAGATGCATAAGGATTTCGCAATAGATTTTCAAATTCAGCTACTTTAGAATTAACCAGGCTTCTCTCTCTCTCAACCTGCATTAACACGAGGACAAAAAAAGATTTGTTCGAACTTAGAAGCAAAACCATACGATGATATTAGTTAATGAAATGATAAGAGTTTACCAATAAGTTGTGAATCATGTTAAGTTAGTTATCTCTCTAACTAATCTAAAGCTCTCGCTGCACTTAAAAGTCTTCCTTTTCGATAAGATAGAATTTTGAGAGTAAATTGCATTTATGCATAAATTCAGACAATGAAAACAATTTTCAATTGCATCAATCAGTATCAGCCAAGAAGACAAATCAAGAAGGTAGCAAGAGTGGTGTCTTACAATAGACATCAAGCTCTGTCCATGTTTCGCATCATCGTATGCTGCTGTTCGCAGCTCTTCATAGCTAACATCACCAGTAACATCACATGGACCACTGCATACAAAACAAATTGCAACTGCTGATCAATCTCTTTGATCTACCAATTTCATGAAACAGGCATGTGTACATAGAATTTGAATATGGGCCCACTGGATATGTGCAGTGATCCATAGAATAAAAAATTGCTTCGTTTTCTTTTTTCTACTTTCAGTTTTAGAATAGAGAGGGAGTAGAAACTAAGAGGATGCTCTCTAGAAGAGTTGCAACAAGTGCACCCCATATGATATTTTAGTTTGAAAAGAAAGAAAAGATGCAATCACTTCTCCAACCAAAATTCCTCAGACTAAGATTTGAAAATTGTCATCTCCCAAGACAGGCAGTTATAAAGTCGTCAACTAGCTTCAATTGAACAAGCTCAACCTTTTAAAAAAAAAGTGGCAGGCCGATGTTGAACTCTTCAACTTGGCCACTGAAGAAGGCGAAGGCTGAGCGAGAGACTAGGGAAGAACAAATATGGGGGAAATAGCTGATAAAAAGCACAAAATAGAAGACTATACTAGTATTTGTGTGAATGCATGATTCGTTCTTTGAGTAGTAGATCATTCAGGGAAGAGAGAGAACTCTATGGGCTCTGTTGAATTGTCTCCAAACTCTATTTGGCAAATGAAAGCGAAGGGTTCGAGATCTTCATTTTCCAACTCATTAACTCTCAATAATAATTAAAGAAGCTGGATGAGTACTTAAATTGGCAAATAAAAGAGAGGGCTGGGGACCTTCATCCAATTTATACTAATTAAAGAAACTAGATGACTCGCCAAACAAAAATGGAATAATCTTCAATGGGTCTTCTTCATGAGAGAAACTCAAAGTATGACGCAAGCTGATTTAGCAAATTGAGTGAAGTAAAGATAAGATCTAAAACATACTTTTTTTGATGACCATAGCAGGTAAGTAGCCACAATGGTTTCTCATTTTTAAAATCTTCCACAATCTGGCGTCTGCATGACTCAGCATCTGTGCAGCTTCACATGTAGCAGAACCAAACCATTAATTCCACTTAAATCATAATGCTAAATGCAGAACAGAAAGGTTTGTGCCACAGAGCACTCACGTGTGATTAGGTGCTACAGGCTGATTGTCGGTTTGCCGCGATGAAGAACTGTTGGTAGTTGCAGAACGAGTCCACTTGTTTTCAAAAGGCTAAAAATGAAAAAAAGAAGTTACTACGCATATGTAGATCTGATAAGAGTTCATTCAAGGTACACCGGATGACTCAATCCTGGGAGAGTTTACTGCTAGGTCACCTAGACTTTTACAGTGTCATAAAACCTATCAATTCATTTTAATTCTTCATAACACCTAGAAAACGGGATAGAATCGGACCTACACATACTCATGCAAAAGTCCACAATTATAGTTGTATTACATAAATATGTCATTCATCTGATAAAGAAATAATACTGAAAGTTCCAAGAACCATACATATATATTGACTCACCAGTAAACTGTTGTTGATGACAACAGTATGTACATTGGAAAACTTTAATTACCACAAATACAAAACAGTAAGTATTGGACTCCACATACTTATGTATAAAAATATTTAACTCCATATGTTTCCATTTATCAATCTTTCCTTTAGATTCATGTGACTTTTTAGTTTGAAGAAAGCATCAGTGGCATTATTTTATTTGCTGAAATCAAAAGGTGGCCTTGTAAAGATAAAACTTCAGATAGCATATGAAATTTCCTAGCAGTCTTTCTATTGATACTTCTTTTTCAGTAAATGAAAAGGACTCTGTATGTTGTCAAGCAAAATCCTGTTCCTTCTCTATATGTAAAACCCCACAACAGCTACATTCTTATTAACACATATTTAAGAAAATAAATGGCCTGACATGACTGAATTTTCAGTGGTTCACATAATTTTCAAGGCTTTAATAGCAGCAATGACAGATTGGAACGGAAAGGAAATAAGGATGGGAAGTTCACTTTGAAGTCTTGTTACAATGTTCTAACAATAGGACATTGAAAATAAGTCTGGAAATCAAAAGCACCCACTAAGTTACGTGTTTTGTATGGTTGGTGAACAAGAAGTTTGTATTACCATTTTAAAAAAAGGGAGGAAGAAGCTTGCCTTATTGAAGACAACTTGCAAAAAAAGTGGCTTTTATCGAAGTAACAAATGCTACAGGAGTTGAGAGAATTCTGGAACAATGAATCCTCTGTTATTACACTGTTCACTGGGATTTCAAGTTCGGCAGATGTTCTTCAGTATTTTGGGACTAAAATGGGTGACATCAAAATCTACAGGTGATGTTTTAATTTGTTGGAGTAGGATGGCTTTGCTGGGATTTGAACATGAGACCTCATGGTTCTCAATCCACTTCATTGGGGACTAGGCCATACCCATGGGACATTTCTAAATTTCTTATTTCCAATTCTTTATCTTTATGACTCGCCCTCATTTCTTCAACTTTTAAAAATAATACCATTGTGCACTAGCAACATGTGAACACTTGTGCTGAGACATAAGATAAAGAATGATATGAATTCTAGTGTCCAGGATTAAAATATCTAGAGAAGCATTATGACTTATCATGTATTAGCAGTTAAATTTGAGAATATGGAGTGAAGACTCCTCAAAATGGTACTGGGGGAACACAATGTTTATATTAAATATAATTACTGCTAAATAATCTGCAGCAACCAGCAATAATTACAGAAAAACGGCTAAAGTACCTTGTATTGATTCTGTTTGAGCCCCAAATCATTGGACCCTCTTGGCTGGGAGTTGCCCTGAACACCAAAACCAAAAGGGTTGGACTTTGTCTGCTGCATATTCGTATTCTGAAAATTAGAGGATTGGATGCCAAACCCAAATGGATTTGGCTTCGGTTGTTGTTGGGCAGCATGAAGAAATTTACAACGTTCACCATATTGACAGCTGGATGAATAAGACAACAATCAGATCCTGTTTTTCATACTTAAACAAAGGAACCTAATCATAACAAGGATTACTCAACTCCCATAAAGAAATACTAATTAACACTTCCTATGTTTCAAGTTACAGACATCATTTTTACTTTCAAAGACATCACAGCAAACACCACCTTTCTAAGTTCTAAGATGGAATATCACACCAATTATTATTCGATCTTAGGTCAATATTATGTAATTTGAAAAGGAAACACAACCCCCTACCTCCCTCGAGTTCACTTCCCAACCTAGCTTTATATATCCCGATAAGTGAAAAAATAAAAAAGGTTCAATCTGGGATCTGTCCCCGCTCCATTCAACCTTTTGGTAGGTCCCTGTTATCCCACACTAATGTAAATAAGAGGCATGCTTATTCATCCTTGATGAGTTCCTAGAAAAAGGAAAGAGACATTCTTTTTGAAACGGAATAACAAAGAAAAGTAAGAAAAACAAATTGAAACAGAGCGAGTAATATTTTTTCCTTTGCTAGGATTTGAACCTGAGACATCATGATTCTCAACCCTCTTCATTATCCACCGGCGACACCCTTTGACCCTAAAGCTCAAGACTTTACTTAGCTAAGATCTTTCAACCATTACCATAAAGATTGAATACAACAATCAATCAACCAACTTCCCATCAATCCTAAACCACTAATGCAATATGAATCCTCTAAATTCATCCCCCACCCCCGCCATACCATATAACTCTATCCACCAGACTTGGACAAATATTAAGAAATCACCCAGTCTTTCTACCTTCATTGGGATTTAAAAACTAGAGACTTCATGATTTTCAACCCACTTCATCAACCATCGACCACACCCTTTGACACTAAAGCTCATGACTTTACTTAGCTAGGATCTTTCAACCATTACAATAAAGATTGAGTACAACAATCAAACATCCAACTTCCCATCAATCCTAAACAACTTCACCCACCCCCCCAACCCCCTACCATACATGCTCAAAGAAACTATTTTTACTGAACTCTACATCTTTATATGCAAAACAATAATACGAAATAAAAATTGAATCTTGACATGAAAGTTTCAAGGGTTAATCAATAATCCTATGAATATATGCATAATAAAGTATATGAATTGAAATTGAAACCAAATTTTTACTTATTTTTACCTGCCCCGCATAAAATTCCTGCAAGGTTCTTTCCTTGGAGGCATAGCGTCAAGTCCTTTTGTTGCTTCTTCTCCTTTCTTGACTTGTCAGCTTTAAAATCTTGGGTCTATTTATTAAAAAATATAAAAGGAGGTTGCGTGGGTGGGGTGGGGTTGAGGGGGGCAAGTCTTTTTTTCTTAATTTCCCACCGAAACCGTTACTTCAAAGTTTGATTAAATTTTAATCTATACTAAAAAGTTTTACGTTAAAAATAAATCATTTACCTACAAAGATGATTTTATACCGGACTCAAACTCAAAACCCGATAAACCATGAAGGACCCTTAATGGTTTTTCTCTTTCTAACTTTTTGGAGGCTAATGAGTATTGTTTTTAGTTCCATGTGGAACAATTTTCAATTTATGTAAATAATTAATGTATGAGTTTTTTTTGTCTATTTATATATTTTATTAATACCTAAATTACCCTCATATGATGAAAACAATACACCACTTAACATACGATATAAGTCAAATAATTGTAATGATATATAATTTGTTAAATTTGTAAAGATTTATAAATAGAAGGATAAAAACTATGCATATATCAATTAATTAAAGATTAAGTTTGCTTAGATAGATCAGAGATAGCACAAGAATATAAATTGAAATTTGGTGATATTAAAGATTAAAATACTTTATAAAATATTTTAATAAAAAAAACAAATAATATCAACTAAGAGACAATCTCACGTAGAAAGTATTTTATAAATCATAAGCTCCTCAAAAAGATAACAAAGACGTAGAAAGATTTTCTCAAATCAAATAAAAATTGACCATCAAGTGTAAAGGCAAAAGAGAAAATCTTCGTAAAATTGATCATTATGAATTTTACGACAAATTTAATTGAAAGATTCAACAAAAAGAGATTTTATTAGCTCGTTATTTAATACAAATCGATAAAATGCAAAATTATTTGACAAGACAAATAAAAAACTATTTTTTAAAAAATTTTAAAAATCATATTCAAATTCATATCCAACCCCAATTAATTAGAAGTTCTCAATTTCGAACCATAGATATGAAGAATATTTTTCGATACATAACGTTTTCTTCTAATGAATCATAATCACTTATAATAAATCAGACTTTAATATAAATATCAAATATCAAACACGCCACTGAAAGGGTGCCCTTAATAGTTCATCAAATTATTAGGCCAACTTCCCCTTTTGAGTTCTTGACGGTTAATCCAACAATTTGCTTTCGTTTCCCTCTTCTTGTTTTCTCCGCTCTCTTCTTCCTTTATATATCACACTTCCTATTCTGAACAATCCCATAAAATCCATCAAATTTTTCTCTGTAATCATGGCTGCATCAGCCTCTTCTTTTGCTGCTAACAAATTTTTGCAGCCCGTCAACTCCACCAGATCCATTGACAACAACAAGAAGAAGACCCTTTTGGGGAATCAGCTTAAAGACAGCTCCTTTTTTCTTGGATCAGCTAAGAAACTCTATATGAAGAAACCCTTTTCGTCTCAGAACTCGAAAAGCCGATCTAATGGTGTTTTTGCTGTTTCTGAGGTTGTTAAGGACAAGAAGCTCAATACAGACTCTTCACTCTCCAATCTGGTACTTGCATTTCTGTTTTCTTAAAAAATGTGTCTTTTTGATAATTGTGTTGTTGGGGCCAGCTTGTGTGCACCTAGGATAGATGGGAAGAAATTACAATTGATGTTTGTTTTGGTCTTATGAGTTGTTTTTTACAATTGGGTTATGCTTGTTTAAATCATTGGTGGTTTGAAGTGGTTTTCTGTTGATTAAGTGCTTACATTTGTTTTACCAAAAGTATGACGATTTAGCATTTCAAATTTGGTGTGAATTCCGATATGGAGTATAAAATTTACATACTTAGAATCTCTAAGATTAGAAGCATTGTGTGAATTTGGATATTGGTTAAATGTTGTTTTGAAAACATGATTTACATATTTCACAACTAAGTAAACTAATGCACAACGTTTTGTAATTGTTAGAACTGGTAAGAATCTCACATTGGTTGGGGAATGGACGGGCGGTTTGTTGATATGGAATTGGGCAAACCTCTCTAGATCTAGCTTTTGGGTTGAGTTAGGCTCAGGTGCCATATCTTCACATTGTATTAGTACCACGTCCATGCCTGTTTGGGATTCCGGTCCATGTTCTAGTTGTGCCTAGATGTGAGGGAGTGGTGGTGTTAGAGTGGTTACAGTTTCACATTGGTTGGAAATAGACGGATGATTTGTTTATATGGACTTGGGCAATTCTTCCCTTAAGAGCTATGTTATGGGGTTGAGTTAGGCCAAGTGCCACATCTTTACTGCAATAAAAAATATCTAAAAATATTCCAAAAGTTGTATAAGCTCTAACACTAGTAACAGTATTATATAAAATTGGACCAGAGTAGTTATTTTTGTATTTGTTTGTGTTAATTCTCAACTGTAAACAAATCTAGTTTTAATTCATTTTTTGTTTGTGTTGTCAATCTAGTTAATTACCAAGGATGAAGGGTTGGAGTTGTATGAAGATATGGTTCTTGGAAGAGCGTTTGAGGACATGTGTGCCCAAATGTATTACAGGGGGAAAATGTTTGGTTTTGTGCATTTGTACAACGGCCAAGAGGCAGTCTCTACTGGGTTTATTAAGCTCCTGAAGAAGGAGGATTCTGTGGTTAGCACTTATCGTGATCACGTCCATGCATTGAGCAAAGGGGTTCCAGCACGTCAAGTGATGAGTGAGCTCTTTGGGAAGACCACTGGCTGTTGCAGAGGCCAGGGTGGCTCTATGCACATGTTCTCTAAAGAGCACAATGTTCTTGGTGGTTTCGCTTTCATTGGTGAGGGTATCCCTGTGGCAACAGGTGCCGCCTTCACTAGCAAGTATAGAAGGGAGGTCATGAAAGAGGCAGATTGTGATCATGTAACTATGGCCTTCTTTGGTGATGGAACTTGCAACAATGGCCAGTTCTTTGAGTGTTTGAACATGGCTGCTCTGTGGAAATTGCCCATTATATTTGTTGTTGAGAACAATCTGTGGGCAATTGGCATGTCTCACTTGAGATCGACTTCAGATCCTGAAATTTGGAAGAAAGGTCCCGCCTTTGGGATGCCTGGGGTTCATGTTGATGGCATGGATGTGTTGAAGGTGAGGGAAGTAGCAAAGGAAGCTGTTGCCAGAGCTAGGAGGGGTGATGGTCCCACTCTGGTCGAGTGTGAGACTTACCGGTTTAGAGGACACTCTTTGGCCGATCCAGATGAGCTTCGTGACCCCGGTGAGAATTCCAATCCCCTTATGTCTCTATTTTACTTATTTTATATTTCCCTAATCCATTCAGTTTTATTTCTTTTTAGTACTGCTGCTACTGGTATTAGTAGTACCAGACTCTAGCTTTAGCATATGTTTTCAACTTGGTGAATGTACCAACCATTTCATACTCTTTATATGCTACTAGTCTATCTCATTAAACTCAGGTAACTTTTCTGTAGTCTTTGTTAAATGTGGTTTCATTACACTTTTGACCCTTTTCGTGGAAAAAAACTAGTTTGGAGTTGAGGCTTTGCTTTTTATTGTTGTTGTTGTTGTTTTGCTGTTTGTAGTTAGATCTATTGAATAACATGATATCTGCATTTTGATCTATCGGAGAGTGACAAATTGGTTGAAGACTATGGAAATTGTAATGCTTAAGAAATGTGAGAAAATCTATTATTGCACTGGTAAAGTGGGTGCAATGAACATTTTTCACCCTTTGATCTTTATTGCTTCCATTTAAGACCAAAAATTTAAGTATGAGTGTCTGAGGGTCACCCCATATTGGTATACTGCAGATGAAGTATATAGATTATAGACAACATAAGAATACTATGCACAACAAAATTGCTCTCTTGGACAGAACTCCAGTTTTGAAATGCTATAAATTTTATGACAGCTTATAAGATAATTAGTCTCTGAAATCTATCATTTTTATTGTTGTATATTATTAGCCAATGATTTCTCTTATTTGACCTTTATCTGTTCATCTTGGCAGCTGAAAAGAACCATTATGCTGCACGAGATCCTATCAGTGCCTTGAAGAAGTATATGTTTGAGAACAATCTGGCTAGTGAAGCAGAGTTGAAGGCCATTGATAAGAAGATTGATGAACTGGTTGAAGAAGCTGTCGAGTTTGCCGATGAAAGCCCTCATCCTGTTCGTAGCCAGCTGCTAGAGAACGTCTTTGCTGATCCAAAGGGCTTTGGAATTGGGCCTGATGGAAGGTACAGATGTGAAGATCCCAAGTTCACCGAAGGCACTGCTCATGTCTAGGTCTCAAGGCGCATTCAGTAATCAATGATATCAGGTTTTCAGTTACTGAATTAGTGATTGCCAATTATACTTCTATAAAGGTCTGGAAATCCTTTGTATTAGGAAGTTTGGTACAAAGGTACTCTATTATTTCAATTTAGGTCAGAATTTTGTCGTTGTTTTTAGTTTCACATTGTTTTCAAGTTGTACTATATCATGAACAACAAAATCTAGAAGGCCTTGCTTTCCTTTTTCTTGCACTTGTATTGCTTCTGAATATCTAGTTTCCTGGCATTCTATCTGGACCATTTGTTTAGTTTCTTTCAGCTTCTTTGCTGGCCCGAAACTTTGTTTGAACTGAGTTGATCCATTTTAAACACACAATCTCTTATTTGGAAAAACCAAGTTGTATGGTTATAATAATCTTCTGGCATCCAAGGGTGTGGCTTAGTGGTCAATGAAGTGGGTTGAGAACCATGACAGGTTCAAATCCTAGCAGATACAAAAAAAAAGCCACTGGGTGATGTGTTTCCATTTGTCCTAACCTTTGGTGGATTGATTTACCTAGTACCTGCTACTGGTGACAGGTGACAGGTGACAGGTGACAGATATCCCGTGGAATTAGTCGAGGTGTGCACAAACTTGGCCCGGTCACCACGCTTATAAAGAAAAATCTTTTAAATAACGGTTATGCAGATTGATACCACTACTTTGTGGCTTGATTAATATTGTTTACATTAAAGAACTAGCAGATGATAATATATCAGAAATGCCATCTGATACTAAACTTCACACCTCGATTATTTCACCGGGTACCTGCTGACGGCTGCTGTCTCCCACCAGCTATATCTTACCAATTGAGTTCCAGCCTGTGACGCCTCACGTAAAAAGATCCCCAAGGACCTCTTGAGGGCACTTGTTCGGCCACGTCAGGATGCTTAAAAAGTAGGTTTTTATAAAGCGACAAACATTCCGGTTGTTGGAAGTTCCTACTTTCATAGTCCGGTTTTAGGTTGTATTGGTTTTAACCTACCAGAAGACACTGCCCCCACCGTAAAAAGATCATCTAACGGTTTTTGTCTTTACTGGATTTGAACCCTTGGTCCCCCATGGTTTTCAACTGCTTCATTACCCTGACAGCAATATAGCAAGATCATTAATGTCTTCATTAAGCGGAATAGAGATGTTTAGGGGGTTCCTTGAGAAGACTAAGGTGCTGGATGGCCTGATATTTACCAAGAAACTAGCTGGATGACTACTCATTCATCAATCCTTTTGTGAATTAGGAAGTATAGTGAGAGCAAAATCCTCATACATATATAGCTGGAACCATGAAAAAGGTGTAAGAATTTCAATCATAAAATGCTGGAGTGACCTCGAGACCGATTCAATCGACATCTTGAGCTGATTTTGACAGGTTACAGTAACTCAAAGAAAAATGTCAATTGGCCATAAAAGAAGTCCAAGTTCTAATTAGATGTCCTAGAAAAGAGTATCTCACACAATCATATTTATCACTTGCAGTAAAAAAAGAAAAACTTGAAAAGATCATGTTTTTTATTGTGTACTGACAGCTCCTCATGTGTTGGTGTCTTCTTCCAATGATTAGATGTAGACGAAATGACACTCGTCGTAACCTGAGAAATATTTTGTTCTGTCAGTGTGTGTATGGGTTCCTAAAACGATCTCAAGTTAACTATACATTAGTAACTGAGTTCACAATCAAACTCGTATATTATTCACTAGCTTCGCCTTTGTAACACTGCTTATTGTATGAAAGCCAATGGCATTGAACCTGGTCCTTGTCTCTGTCAAGATTGAGATGTTAATTTCACTCAGCAGTTCCTACTTGACTACGGCGAACACCAACAATCAAGGGTGGAGCTAGAGTATAGGATCGGGTTCAGCAGAACCCTACAATTTTGATTCAAATTTTGTATTTACCTTAAGAAAATTAACTTAATTATGTACAGATTATAAATTTAGAACCGATTAAAATTCCGAACCCATAAACTTCAAGTTTTGGCTCCGTCTCTGCGGCAACACTGCTTTGTTGTGTGAATAACCAAAAAAATAGAAACAAAAAACATTGTAAATTTTGCCAGAATTTTACATTTGGAATAATTGTAGATTTTTTCTGACTATTCAAGTCAGTAAGTGTAAAACCAGAACAAGAGCGGACTTTGGACCAATACTATACTCTTTTGTTTACTGAGTTCTGGCTAAAATATTTTGAATGGTTAGTTATGTACCTAATCTAATACGTGTATCATAATTTAATCCAGTCTTTTTTTGACTAAGTTAAAAACAAAAGAAACTTTGGTTTCTTATTTTATTTCCATTATAAGGTTAGGTACACGGATTGTGGAAATGTGATGGAAATAATATATATAAAAGAAAGACCTTTGTACTTTCTGTTTTTTTAAATTGTGACAATTCATCCATTTTCATACTGAGAGATATTCTTCATTCTTGTCTGTGCAGAAAGTCCATATTTTGATCAGACACATAAGAGAGATTAAGAGATATGTCTTATGCTGCTATTACTTGTCTTATGAAAACCATACACCAATCAATGCAACTTACTGGACGTGATTTGCAACCGTTCTATGAAAAGCTCAAATCTTTGAGAGCTATTCTGGAGAAACCATGGAAAGCAACAGACGATCTTGAGGCATTAACAAGCTTGGAAGCTGAAATCGCAGAGGTAGCATACAGCGCAGAGGATATGGTTGCCTCAAAATCAAGAAATGTTCTTTTTGCACAAAAGGTAAAGAATATTCAAAGTAGAGCTTTCTGGGAACTCTGTTGTTCCTTGGAACAAGAGGTAGAACGCATTGATTCCCTCATGATGCAGTGGTTGGAAATATGGAACTGGTACAGTAAAATCAAAGATGTGAAAGCACAAAAGTTTTCTCTAGCAGCTAGTATATCTGAACATGCTGTAGAGAAGCCCGAGAATATAATGGTTGGCCATGAAAATGAATTCGAGATGATGCTCAATCAAGTTACTGGAGGAGAAAGGGAACTAGAAGTTGTCTCAATTGTAGGTATGGGAGGCATTGGCAAGACAACTTTGGCTACAAAACTCTATAGCGATCCACGCATTATGTCTCACTTTGACATTCTTGCAAAAGCTACTGTTTCGCATGAGTACTGTGTGAGAAATGTACTTCTTGCCCTTCTTGCTTCGACAAGTGAGGAACCTGATGATCAACTAGCAGACCAACTGCAAAAGCTTCTAAAAAGGAAGAGATATTTGGTAGTCATTGATGACATATGGACTACAGGAGCTTGGGATGATATAAGACACTGTTTCCCAGACTGTAATAATGGAAGCCGAATACTCTTGACTACTCGGAATGTGGAAATGGCTGGATATGCTAGCTTAGGTAAACCTCCTTATCACATGTGACTCATGGATTTTGATGAAAGTTGGAGTTTATTGTATGAAAATGTCTTCACGAAAAACTCATTCCCCCCTGACTTTGAGCAACTTGGTAAGCAAATTGCATTAAAATGCGGAGGATTACCTCTAGCAATTATTGTGATCGCGGGACTTCTCTCCAAAACCGGCAAAACTTTGGATGAGTGGCAAAGCATTGCCGAGAGTGTAAGTTCAGTGGTAAGCACAGATCTTGAAGCCCAATGCATGAGAGTTTTGGCTTTGAGTTACCATCACTTGCCTTCTCACCTAAAACCGTGCTTTCTATATTTTGCAATTTTCCCAGAGGATAGCCTGATTTTTGTCAATAAACTTTTGGACTTATGGGTTGTAGAGGGATTTTTGAAGGTAGAAGAGATGGAAAATATAGAAGAAGTGGCAGAAAAATGTTTAACAGATCTTGTGGATAGAAGTTTAATTTCCATCAGTCATTCGATATTTGATGGAAAAAAAGCGAGATGTGGAATGCACGATGTGACCCGTGAACTCTGCTTGAGGGAAGCTCGAAACGTGAATTTTGTGAATGTTCTCAGAGGAACGAGTGATCAAATTCCATGTACACAATCCATGCAGACAAGTCGAGGTCGGATCAGTATCCATAATGAGGAAGAATTGGCCAGGTATCGTAACAGTGAGCCTTATTCTATTATCATGTTTGGAAAATACCAACAATTTGAGCCAGAGTTGCCTTTCAAGCTAGTAAGAGTACTAGATCTTGCTTCAATTTGCTTTCCAACTTTTCCCAGTGGAATACTTTCTTTAACTCACTTGAGGTACCTAGCTTTGGCTTTTTTTCCAGTAAAGAAGTATCTAGGATCCGAAGAAGAGGCTCCCTCATTAATAATAGAAATTCCTCCATTGATATCAAGCCTATGTTATATGGAAACTTTTATACTTGACTATTCAAATTACTCTGTTAAAACTGCTTTGATGTTACCACCGGAAATCTTGATGATGCCGCAGTTGAGGCACCTCCGTTTGACCTGGAATTATTTGCACTATCATCGAACTACAGAGAAAAGGTTGGTTTTAAAAAAATTGCATTGTCTCTCTGGATTGAATCCTAGGTACTGTACTGATTCTTTCTTTAGACTATTTCCCAACTTGAAGGAGTTGCAAATACGTGGCCTCTTTGAAGACTTTTGTAGTCGCAAAGACCTGTATGATTTTTGCTACTTAGATCAGCTTGAAGAATTGGAATTTCTTCTTGGAAATCCTATCAGTTATGATGGGAAAACTGTAGTGTCACCTTTGCTCCTACCTCCTCCAAGTGCTTTTCCACAAAGTCTTAAGAATTTAGCTTTCACCGGACATTTCTTCTTGCCAATGAAGGATTTGAGCATTGTTGGTAAATTACCCAAACTCGAGTCCCTTAAGCTGGAGTGTGATGCCTTCATAGGCGACGAGTGGGAAGTGGCTGAGGAAGGGTTTCCTCGCTTGAAGTTCTTGCTACTGAAGAGTTTAAGTATCTGGCACTGGAGAGCCAGTAGTGATCACTTTCCCTGCCTTGAACGACTGATTCTTGATCATTGCTGGAATTTGGACTCAATCCCCCAAGAATTTGCAGATATAACCACACTTGATCTAATTGATATATACAGCTGTGCACAATCTGTTGTGAAATCTGCCAAGCAAATTCAACAAGACATTGAAGACAACTATGGAGGTTCTATTGAGGTCCATATCCGTGATACTTCGTAAGGCATCTTCTTCCTTTATTTACTTCTTATAATATTTTCTTGTATTTGTTCTTCCAAATTATATATGCTAAGGCTAATGCTTGTTTGATCAAGAATATTTTTGGGAAGTGTAACATTTCAGTTTTCATCTTTTGTGGCTAGCTTTTCTGATGATGATGATTTTGATGATGATGATCTTGATGATGAATTTGATGATGATGATGATTTTGATGACGATGATGAAGGATCTGCCCCTGAAAGAAATGTCGATTCAGAAGTCAACCGTGGATTGTTTCGTACCGTTTCCTCTTCTTTAAAAAGACTTCGTATAAATTAGCCTTCTCCTATTTTATGTACAAAATGTATGCACCAGAACAGGATCATGTGTGCAATTTTCCATGGATTTTTGTTTAGTATTTTCTGCAAATTTCTTTTGATACTGTACAGAAACTTTGAAAGACCACTAAATAGTACACGATTGTTCGTTTACATGTTGTTACTAATCTCATAAACACAGGATGCATGAATACATCTTTTGACATCCACGGGTGTGGCCAAGTGGTTAACGAAGTGGGTTGAGAACCATGACAGGTTCAAATCCTAGGAGAGACAAAAAACACTAGGTGATTTCTTCCCATTCTCCTAACCTTGGTGGATAGATTTTATATGGTACCTGATGGGAGGTGATAGTCGTCCCATGGAATTAGTCGAAGTGTATGCGAGTTTGGCATGGACACCACAGTTATCAAAAAAAAAAAAAAATCTTTTGAATAACCGTTATGCAGATTGATACCATTACTTTGTGGCTTGGTTAATATTGTTTACATTAAAGAACTAGCAGATGGTACTATATCAGAAATACCATCTGACACTAAACCTCAGATTATTGCACCGGGTACCTACTGTCTCCCATCAGCTATATCTAACATTGAGTTCCAGCCTGTGGCACCTCTTACTTAATAAAGTCCTCAAGGACCTCTTGAGGGTTGCAGGGCACTTGTTCGGCCACGTCAGGATGCTTAAAAAGTAGGTTTTATAAAGACGCAAACATTCCGGTGGTTGTTCATATCTGTAAATCCCTATTTTCATAGTCCCATTTTCAGTTATATTCGTTTTGAGCTACCGTAAAAGTTTTTTATGCAGTCATTGTGTATGATTTAAATCCTTTAAATATTGTGCAACTTGTTATTACTTACATGCTCATTCTTGATATGTTCTTCTCTTGTTCGTTAATTTTGGCAAGTGTTACATTGTCATTTTCATCTTTTGTGGCTGTCTTTTTATGTAGGGTGAAAAAAAAGAGATGATGATGATGGTTATGACGACGACAACAACCTCTGAAAGAAATGTCAACCCAAAAGTCAATTGTGAGTTGTTTTGTTCCTTTTCCTTTTCCTTTAAAAATTCTAGTATAGCATAGTTCATGTACATCTTCTTATATCTCATAAAACCAGGATGCATGAATACACATAACAACAATCAGATGAAACAATGCCTTACTGATATATACGTAATCTGCTTGGCAGAATTATTCACAACATATTTCAGATAGGACTTGTTGAAATTCAGACTATCAAATTCAGCGTTTTGCTTCTTATGCCTGCTATTACTTCCCTATGAACAATTTCCTGGACTTAATTAGCAAGCATTCTATGAAAAGATTGATTCTAGAGAAATCCTGTACAAGCTTAGAAGTAGAAATTAGAGTAGGACACATTGATTCCACCACAATGACAATGGTAAACGGGAACAGCAATAAATCTATGGGTTCTGAACCATACTCCTCTTTTGTTTACCGAGTTCTGGCTAAGTTATTTATATGTTTTAGGTGAACTTTTTGTTAAACATATAGAGTTTGGATCAAAGCTATTGAGTTTTGCCGAATCCATAACTTATACAGGGTGGCACTACTCAAAAAGATTGGTGGTCTAACACCCTCGCTTTAGTGGCACATTCATGAAGACCAATAGGCACAAAATGGCATCTTAGTTATGTACCTAATATAATACACGTATCATAATTTAATCCAGTCTTTTTCTGACTAACTTTAAGAAAAAGAGAAACTTTGGGGTAATAATAATGTTCATCTTCATTCTTGCTGTAATTTTCTCTTGTTTCCTTAATTATGAGAAATCTTATATATCCATTTTGCATCCCTTGTGAATCTCTCGTGTATTCAGCCAGGCAAATTCAAAAGGACATTGAAGACAACTATGGAGGTTCTATTGAGGTCCATACTCGCGGGACTATATATGTAAGACATCTTCTTCCTTGATTTACTTCTTATAATTGTTGCTTGTATTTGTGCTTCCAAATTATATATGCGAAGGCTAATGCTTGTTTGATCAAGAATATTTTTCTTGCTATGTCTTCTTTTACATTATAGTCTTATATTAGTCTTATGTAAGATTCATAGTTTGTTTCTCTAGTAGCCATACTTTTTTCATCATTGCTTAAAGTTGCTCTACATAAACATTTAACTCATCATAGCAACTTGGATAGTAGAATAATAATGTGCATTCTCATTCTTGCTGTAATTTTCTCTTGTTCCTTAATTATGAGAAATCTAATATCCTTTGTTCCTTTTTTTTTCCAGGAGAGTGTATACGTTTGAGAAGCCAGATCTCTGAAAGAAATGTCAATTCAGAAGCCAAATGTGTGAGTGCAAATGGATATGATCTTCAGTATATCCGTTTGTCGGAGTTTTGTAAATACTCCAGATTGTTTTCTTGGTTGGTCATTAACAGTTAGTCCAAAATACTTTGGGCACTTGGTCTTGGTTATTCTAGCTATTTTTTCCTTTTTTTATCCATCCATCAATCAATGGAACTTAGTGGATCTGATTTGCAACCGTTCTATGAAAAGCTCGCATCTTTGAGAGCTTTTCTGGAGAAATTTCTCTATATAACAGGAGATCTTGAGGCATTAACAAGCCTGGAAGCAAAAGGCAAGAAGTAATAGTAAACTTTATTGCATGAACTTTTAAAGTACTCATTTTTACATTGGCATAATACATAAACAGACGTTCAAACTTGGTCAGTTGGCAAGTGAACATTTCAACTTTGAGGAGTATGCACGTCTAGAAACCTCAAGTCATCTCTACTAGTCCATATAAGGAGATCAAATTCCCATCCCTCTACCGATGTGGGACTTCTTAACATGAACAACTATTTCTTGTACATTGCTGGTGTTTGGACTCAATCCCTCATGATTTTGCAGAAATCACTACACTTGAGATAATTGATGTTAAAAACTGTGCACAATCATATCGAAAACCACTTGCAAGTCTATTTTTTTCATCAAATATCCAAACGTTACAATAGAGACGACAATTACCAATCACATGTCCAAGCTTAAAATCAAGACCAAACAAAAAATTTGAAATATACAATAGTTAGTATGTTTGAATGGATCTTGACCATATATACGATGCTACAACACTGACAAGTTTCTTCATTTTGTTTCACTTTTCCTCTGCTTTTCAGGTTATGCACACAACAAAGAATTCTGAGAGAAGTAAAATCTCAAACTCCAGAGAGACAGGGACCGGGTTCGATTCCATATTCTTGGCCATTAGCATTCCTACAATAAGCTTTAACTTGCCTTCCTGGCGTTGCTGGTGTTAGTTGTATAAGCTGCATTGTTATATCTGTACATGGCACAGACATGCTGCAGTTTAAATTTATCGCGATATCCGTGCTTGACGTTCCGTATAAGTTCTGGTAAACAACATTGCTGATTTGCACTCCAGTTCCCTATCATGAAAATGTTAATGATACAGTTGATTCATCTACTGAATAGAAAAATACTTACTGCTACAAGATACGTGTCATGCTTTTATTGATTTGGTGTAAACATAAGTAAGTTTTTATCTATGTTACTCAAACTCTTCAAAATGTTGTTGCATCTGTCGGATCCTCAAAAAATGCACTATTTTTGGAGGATCCGATATGGATTTTGCCCAAGGGGAAAGATGTCCGAGTAACTGTGATTTTTGAAAATGTACTAGTTGTGTCTGAAACAGTATTGAAGAGTTGGAGTAATTGAAGAGCTGATTATGTAATTGAAGCTGTGTTAAATTGTATTACCATTTCCTTGCAAGCCCCTCGAACATCGCAGTAATTCTGGTCAATTATGATGGGGTTTTTGACAGAGTTGAATTGAAGATTCTCAAACGTGACATCTCGGACATAGCCTCTGCCAACCTATTCACATCATGACGTTCGTAAGAAGTTAATAGCCAGAGGCGGATGGAGCATATATACGGTCAGCTGAATCCAGTATTTTCGACAGGTAATATAGATACAAAGTGAAATGATCGTGTTTGATGTTTCAATAGTATTGTTCTGCTCTTGAGTTTAATTATTCCATTGGCTAAGTCTGATTTATATACCTGCCATGTCTTGATACGAGCTCCGTTCATAGTTCCATAGAAGAAAACATTGTTCACATGAATGTTTTCTACTTGAGCAGAATGACCACCTTTTCCTAAGCTTCCAATACTGAATACAAGCAGAGTAAAAAAATTTCATTAGTGTTAAGAAGGTAAAACATACTACTCCCTCTGTCCCAGTTTATGTGGCACAGTTCGTATTTCGAGAGTCAAACCTTTTAATTTCAGCCTAATTGAAGTCTCTATGTCAAAATCCTCATCGAACTAATGCTAAGTAGTCAATCATTTATCCCATTAGTTATGTTGGTAGGACTCTTCAAAATGCTGATGTATGTATATTGGATCCTCTAATAATAGTGCATTTTTGGAGAATTCAATATAGGTGTGGCAACAATTTTGGAGAGTCAGAGCAATGTAGGGCAAAGATCACTTATTTTGTTCCAGACATTTTAAACTTTAGGAGTTCTTATAGTCTTTGTCACCTTATTGTAACTATTTTTTGCATCACTATATAGTTTTTTATTAGAAGATTATAAAACCACTAAAGAGTGTGGTGGGATGGGTTTGGATCCATCCGTCCTTAACCAAAGGTCTCTAGTTCGAGCTCGGAATAAAGAACTTCTTGGTAAAGAGTTCTTAACCCCCCCTAAGTCAACCTACCAGGCACGAATCTAAATTAGTCAGGTCAATGGATTGCGGACATAGGATAAAGTAATGTTGAAAGACAACCTTATACCATGACCTGGTCCACATTGAATGTTGTATATTTGGACATTAGAAGAATAATCTCCAATTGAAATGCAATCATCTCCTGTTATTCACAAAGCTAAAACAAGTCAAAAACATGACAAAATTAAAGTATAAGACAAGAAAAATAAAAAAAGTTGATAAGTGAAGAGTACCACTACTAATTTTAGAATTTGTAATGGCCACATTTTGAGAAGATTGAATGTGAATTCCATCAGTATTTGGACTATTTCCTGGAGATTGAATCATTACATTGTTCACATTGAAACCATTGCATCTCTCTATAAGTATATGAGTTTGCGCACTGTTTGCAAAGTTCATGTTACTGATGGAACTCTGACTGCAAAGAATGAACTTCAATGCCTGTGGAACCAGCGTAGAAATGAGGATTCATATAGAAGACTCCAACTTGTTTGGAACTGAGGCGTAGTTGTTTTAATAAGAAGTGAAGAATTTAAGTTAACTTGCTACTTGTTTAATAATTTTCTTTACCTTCTCCTTTCTTAGCCATGTTGCTCGGACTCTCACAAACAATGTTGTTGCACCCTTGTCAGCTCTTCCAAAAATGCATTATTTTGGAAGATCCGACATGCACTTCATGGCATTTTTGAAGCGTCAGAGCAA
Organism: Solanum bulbocastanum; assembly: GCA_037074985.1. Lineage (NCBI taxonomy): Eukaryota > Viridiplantae > Streptophyta > Magnoliopsida > Solanales > Solanaceae > Solanum > Solanum bulbocastanum. The sequence goes on from CM073608.1 coordinate 50,123,122, forward strand.
CATAGGTTTTTGGTATGACAGAAGTCATTTCTAGTATTTGGTTTCCAGATCTATTACCAATCATTTAGAACACAAAACGTTCTTTGATATGCTAGTATATATCATTATTTATCTTTAAAAAATATTTTTTTTGGAAAATATTCTTTACTCAGCAACCAAACACGGGAAAACATTCTTCATGTAAAATGACTTAATGTCTAGAAGTACTTACAGTTGGAGCTAATCTTGTGCATCCTTCCTGAAAAGTTGAAAAAAAAAAATCAATCCATGTCAAAGACCATATAATAGAACTAATATTCGTTTCTGTACTGGTTCACACAAGCTGATCCAGACACTACAATTATTGAGAAAGAAAGTTAGTGTATCTATGACATACCATTTCAGGGTGGTATCTACATGATTGATCCCACCATCCTTTTCCTTGACCATTAATGGTTCCTGAGCCATCAACAACTAGACCTCTAACGTTTCTGAAAGCTAGCCATTGACTCGAGTCTAGCCCGGTCCATACACTAGGTGAGCTCGGTGAAACAAGACTACCGGATATCTACAAGAGCCACGGAAGTTCACACATTTCACTTAGGCTGACATTTTCCAAATACGATTTTACTTATATGCACTGACTAGTTTGTCGTAGCGAGTTGTCTACTTTAAGTGATCTGATTATTTTTAACTGTCAGTGTATAGAAATTAAACTCTTACGAATATTAAAGAGCGATTTATGTTTTTTCATACCACAAAATAGATGTTCTCTGAGTTGCAGGGGCCTGTGAGTGTCACAGGGCTAAGTAAAAATATCATATTTGGAGGAATAATCACTTGAGGAGATCCAGCTGAGGATGAACATGCATCATTCCAAGTATTAAGTAATGCCTGAAAAAAAAAATTCCTTAATTTCTAGAGCAAAAAAAATTAAATATATTTGATATTTAGTGGAAAATAAAGGAACACAAAGCAGGAAGAGTTGATTGAAGGTCTCTGATTCAAGCTCTGGAAAAAAATCATAGTAGGGAGAAGTTTCGCCCTTAAATAGTTTGGGGCCTCAATGCCACTAGTGGACATCAGAACCAGGGGTGTTTCATGCAAATCCAAATTAGTCAGGCTCTAATGCAGCTACCAGAGTGTTTTCCCCTCTAATAGGCATTATAGATCGTGTTCATGGAGTAACAAAAATCTGCAAACATTCTATTTGCCTCTTCCATTCTATGAGTTATGGCACTAGCTCAGACTAGTTGGGGCCCACAACTGAGAGTGGTTTCCCTTCAATAGACCTTATGCAACACAAATCGAGGGCCACAGTATAGGTACCACACACCCGGTGAGACACCAACCAGGAGCACTTCCTCTTTTAATAAGACTTATGCGGTGTGAATCTGGATTAGTGGGGGCCACAGTATAGGTACCAGACACCTGATGGGACACCAACCAGGAGCACTTCCTCTTTTAATAAAACTTATGCAATGTGAATCTGGATTAATCGGGGCCAAATAAAGGAACAAATATCTAACAATTGACTTACTTGAGAATCATCAGTAATGCCATCAGCAGCAGCTCCATAATCCAGGACATTAAAACTTCCAGGATATCCAAATATACTTGCACTATATATTGTTGAATTTGTCAAGCCAATTAAAATGAACAAGAGAATCAATGATTTCTACAAAAGAAAAACAAGATTATTATTGTCATATAAATTCTAATTGGTTATTTGATAAACGCAAGGGCAAAGGCAATCAAGTGCATTAAGCTATCACTACGTGCAGGGTCCAAAGAAGGGCCAGACCACAAGCATTTATTGTACACAATCTTAACCCTGTGACCTCCTAGTCACGTGACAACAATTTTACCAGTTATGCTGAACATAAAATCAAATAAATAGGATGATAATGAGCTTCAAGAATACTTACCATAGTACATGAAGAGATAGAGGAACACATTGGAAATTGATAATTATCTGTGCCATGACACAAAAAATTAATAACATTAGTTCTTGAAAAAGAAAAAAAAAAGTTGCATTTCTCAAAAAAAAAAAAATTGTAGTAATGAGTATAATCTTGGAAAAGGTAATTCTTTAGACTAACACCTTGTTTAGATGGTTGTTACGTATTATTTGAAAATGAACACTACTAATAATAAAAATGAAATTGGTGACGAATATTATTATTTTTTCAAGCTAAATAACAAAATTTGTCAGATTCTCGAAAAACTCTGTTAGAGACGAAATTTGTAGCTAATTTTGTGTTTTTTTTATTGAAAAAAGAAGAAACTAAGTTGAAGATACATATATACAACTTACAATGGCAAATGTGCTAAGATATGATTTTGAATTATTAAATTTTATAAATGGGAATTTTGCCATTGTGGGAAAAGATTGAAAAGAAAGCAACATAACAAGTTGACAAATTTGGAACAATTTAAGATAAGAATATTTGTCAGAATTGGAGTGCAAATTAAGTTTGATTTATAGTTAGAATTTGCCAATCCAAGCATGCAAAGCCAACACTTTATTTATAGTTTTATATTATAAGTTGAAGAAAGAAAGGGAAAATTTAATAAGGATTATAGTACTCATTCAAAAATGTATTAAATTGTACTAAAGTCTAATGGTGTTTTATGCATCCACATTTTAAAATATATTCAAAATCAACCAAATATAGATATATATTTCAAAATTCACTCTCTTAATTCAAACTTCAGACGTCTAAATTATAAATTTGTCGTAAGTTGAAATGATCTAAAATATGTTTATGTGACTATCTATTGAACTTAAGTAATAATTTCGAAGTAAGTAATTAAATATTAATAAACTAGAAAGAGGTGTAAAAAGCAAAATAACCATTTCTTCTTCTTCTTTATTTTTATTTTTATTTTTATTTTTTTAAAATGTATTTATTTTTATTAATGCATAATTATATACTATGGAGGTTTGTGATTGGACATTGAGAAGGCAAATAAGATTTTTGGTTTAATTTTAGATGGCTTGGACTTGTATGACAAGCAATTGTTGCTTCAAGGTTTAAAAATGTTTTCCTACTAAAATTATTTTATTGAACTCCTTTTATCCCCTTTCTAGCTTTGTCATTTTTAATCAATCTTACCATCAATGAAATTGATTGATTTAAATCTAGCACAAGCAAAAAAATATTAAATGATTTATTTTCATATAATATCTGATGTTAATAAAAAATGAAAAATATTCTACAGAATTATTCGATATGCTCATAAGTTAGTTAGAACACTACGTTTAATTAAAAAAAAAAAATCTATCAAACTTTAATATTATTAATACTCATATAATCACTTTCCCTTGTTGGACTTGTCTCCACGTTGCTGGTCCATGATGTGTTTCAGAATTTTGGATTATGGGCCAAAACCAATTTGGGCCGAGCTTTTGTTGGATCTTGGGCCATATAGCTTTGGCCCAAGTGCATAATTAACTATTTTTGGACCTTATTAAGGCCGCAATATAATAAGTTCATAAATTAAGTTTGGGTACTTCAATATATATATATATATATATTCGAAATTGAAATTAATTTTTCTGAAGTTTAAACTATCTATCTTCGTTTCTGTCAATTTTACCAAGTTTTTCTAGTACCATCTACTTATTTAAAATTCAATTTTCATACTTGAAATTCAAGGTCGACTTTCTTCAATGTGCAACAAACACATCAAGTGTGATTCATAAATTTGGATGGTGTTATAATTTACTCCATCAAATCTTGTATAATATTTTTTGATAAATTTTAATTCAAGCATTATACTTCAATTAACTTATAATAATTTGAAACACCCTATTGTACATTAACTAAGTAGAAGAAAAAAACAAACGAAGAGGGTTAGTTTTTATTTTTAAAAAAGTTACATATATTGATTATCAATTAAATATTTTGAAATGACTGATTATAAAACAAGTAAAATGAATGTATTTTAGTTATTATATAGATATTTTATTTTACTTATTTTCAGACTCAATACACATTACAAAAAGAGTCAAATGTATCTACATGATTTTTTTTAGATTAGAATATGTTATAATTATAATAGCAAAATTCTGTAATTTTAGTATTACTGATAAAATGTAAATAAGTTAATTATATATCATAATTTATGGTTCTAGCAACATTAATAAAATATAAATTATTAAATCTATTATATTTGGTGAAATATTTACTGTCACATTTAAATCCTCTTGGTCTTTTATAGTGTTCAAAGTTCAAATCACACTTCTAAAAGTTTCACTTCAATTCAAGATCCAATCTTTCACATTTCTCACAAATTGAAGAAATTTGAGGAAAAAAAGTGAGTTTTTCAATGGCAAATTCATGGAGAAGAAACCAACAAATCAAGATCTTAACCCCCAAGAATTTCCTTCTCTTTTTCTTCACTTCTCTTCTCCTCCTTATCTTCCTCTATCTCACATCACAAACCCAACCCCACAATCCAAAACCCCTCAAATCCCTTAAAAATCCAATCTTTAATCTCCCAATAAAGCCATTTGATTGTTACAATTCACCTCAAGCTTACCCTGTTATAGCTAGTGTAGTTGAAGGTGTGAAATACCCTTTTCTTTTTTCACTTTCAGATTTTGGGAATTTGCCTGAAAAACCTCATAAGAATATTCAGAGGGTACTTAAAGGAAAACCCTTTAGAAAGCCTGATATATCTGTGACTGTGCAAGAATTGTTGGAAAAGATGAAGGGTAAAAATGGGATTTTTTTGGATGTTGGAGCTAATGTAGGAATGGCTACTTTTGCTGCTGCTGTAATGGGGTTTAAAGTTTTGGCCTTTGAACCTGTTTTTGAGAATTTGCAGAAAATTTGTGAAGGTATTTACTTTAATAGAGTTGGAGAGTTAGTTGAGGTTTATGAAGCAGCTGTCTCAGATGATAATGGGAACATTACCTTTCACAAGGTAGTTTTCAATTCAATTTGGTGTATATGAGTATTTGGGGTTCATATTATTGCTCTCATAGTTTCTTGTCCTTCGTTTTCTATTACTATCCGTTGTTTCTTGTATCGTATTGTATTATTTTGTTGTAGTTTCCGTTCTGTTACTATTGCTATTTTTGTTATTATATGTTGTTTCTTGTACTTCCATTGCTTTTTTTTTCGGACTCTTTGGACTGTTTTTTGCTTGTCTTTGGTTTTTTTTGGGGGGCAGTTGTAGTCTATAGCTTGTTTTAGCAAAATTTGATAGTATAACTAGTTTGCTTAATAGAATTTGTGTAACTCAGACATATCATAGTTAAAGAATGACCTGTATTATGCGATAACATTCATTGATTAACTGGTTAGAATTGATTAAGTTATATGAAATCATGAGTAGTTTTTCTTTGTTTATATTGTCCTTTATCATTTTGGAACTACGCAAGATTAAAGTTTGAATGATGCTGTTTTTCTTGGTTTTTGTTTAGCAGTTATGTTTCTAGCTTGGTTATTTCTGTGAAATTTGATAATATAACTAACTTGCTAAATAGCAATCCTGTAACTTGGATATGATGTAGCTAAGTTTCGACCTTAACCATTAACATTCCTCGATTTACTGGTCTAAACTTGTATTTTCCTTTCTATTTTGGAGTTATGTAAGAGATGGAAGTCCAAATGGCATGATTTTGAATGAGATAAATTAATGACACTCTCATTCAATGACTGCTTTGGGGATTTCAATGCTATTGACTTTTAACATTTGAAAAGGGAAGTTTAAAAAAATCAAGAGAGAAATGCCTTTTGTTCAGATTTATTTGTTATGTTATTTGTTATTTTGTTGGCTACCCGCTAAATTTCTTCTGTTCGCGTATTGTTTTTAGTTGGTTGGTAGACTCGACAATAGTGCAGTATCTGCCACCGGTGCCAAGTTGGCTTTTAAGTCAAATGAAGAGATTGAAGTTCAAGTAAAAACTATTCCTCTTGATGAGGTTATCCAAGAGACGGAGCATGTACTACTGATAAAGATAGATGTTCAAGGTTGGGAGTATCATGTACTCAAGGGAGCATCAAAGCTATTGTCAAGGAAGAAAGGTGAAGCACCTTACCTAATCTACGAGGAAGATGAGCTATTGTTGCAAGCCAGCAATAGCAGCGCCAAGGAAATCCGGGAGTTTCTACGCAGTGTGGGCTACAACCATTGCACTCAACATGGTACAGATGCACACTGCACAAAAACAGATTGACAAGGTTATCATTTACAAATAATCTTCTGCTACAACTCTGGAAGGAGCATCAATACTTAAAAAATTCTTAAAATTTCTGCTTATACACCGATTTAAACAATCAACTATCATGTTTTTTTCGGTGCGATAAGTTTAGAATGATTGGTAATCAAACAAAACCTGATGCGCCAGTTGTTCAAAGTCGAGCTCTACTTTTTTCAGTTCGTGTGAATTGGAAGGCTGACTGATACCATGTTGAGGGGTTTATGACAATGCTAACTTTGCTGATAGGTTTGTGGTTGGGTAAATCAGAGAGGAAAACAGAAGGTAGGAAAATTGATTTGTCTGTTTGATGACATTTAGACAGTGGCAGGATGTTTTCTCCCACTTCTATCTTTCTGGTTATCCCATATGTAATGTGTGCACAGGCTATTTATAATACTTTTTTTTGTAGAGGTTGTTGATTTGATCTGTGTTCTCTTTGTTTCCATTGGTGAACTTGTTGATCATTAAGTACATCTAATATTCTCCCTCCGTTTCATTTTACTTGTCCATTTTACCGAAGTTTTATTACTTTTTTTTCTCGTACTACCTTTAGTATTAAGTAACTATAGTCAAATATAGAGTTCGAAAGCATCATTAATGAGGTTAGTTTAGTATAGTACATCTCTAATTAAAGCTTTCTTACGGGGTCAAATAATATGAAACGGAGGGAGTAATTCCGTTAATGACTTCAATTTAGTGTATGGATGATGTCATGCTTTGATGGAGCTTTCCTCCTACCAACTATCTCCCTTCTGTTTACAGACTTCTTTGAAACAGTGTGAATGATGCTCCCTAAGTATGCAGGTCAAATTACATTAATGATCCTGAGAAAAAGTTGATTAGTTGGTGTTTCAAGATAAACTTTCATTAATAGCATTTTTTCAACTTTTACTTCTTTGTTTAATGAGGCCAAATTTGTTGTTAGGTGAAGTCCTCTTAAACACTTATTGCTTTTCTCAATCTGCCTTGTGGCATTAATTCACCTTTACTTCTCTATTATGAGAGGCTTCTTGCTATTAGCTACATTTTAAGTTGCTCGGACTTTCAATGTTTCTGCATTCGTGTCGGATCCTCTAAAAATGTACTGCTTTTAAAGGACTAGACATGCACCTAACGACATTTTTTCAGAGTCTAAGCAATATAGGCTACATTCAGTATGCATAAGAGGAGGAAAGAGAGTGTGATTGAGGCTTCTACACAGAGCCTTTACATTTTTGTTTTTGGATAACCGTGGTGTTCAAGCTGGCTTGTACACACCTCGACTGATTCCTTGGGGTCCCTACTACCTCCCACCAGCACATACTGTTGAATGTAGTGATAATGTAGAAGCTTCTACATATGAGTTAGTTACATTGTAAACAATAATGACATGAAGTTAGTTAGAATCTTGTTACAAAGTTAACTATAGTTAAGTTAGAATTAACTAAGTGAGTTAGTTACAAAATTAGATTTCACACTATAAATATAGTTGTATTGATACTGTACAAGATCAGATTGGTATGAGAATTATGAAATACAATTTCTCTCTTCTTCCTTCTTCTATGTGATTGTGTTTGAGCTTAGTTTCTTCATGGTATCAGAGCCAAGGAGTAAAGATCTCACTGCTTCTTAGTGCTTCTGGATCAGTGCTGCGTCTGGAGGAGTGTTGTCTTGCTCACGCAGCAGGTCTCCATTAATGGCACCTGATCAAAATTCAGAGATCCCTACCAACACAGCTCAGAGTGGTACAATGGTGATTGATGCACATCATCCACTATATCTCCAAGCTTGTGATACACCAGGTAGCTCTCTAGTTTCTATTCAACTAACTGGATCTGAAAATTACTCCTTATGGAGCAGATCAATGAAAATAGGCTTATTAGGCAAAGGCAAGTTAGGGTTTGTTGATGGAAGGTACTCAAAAACGCAGTTCCCAGACTCTCAACATGATCTCTGGGAGAAGTGTAATGCAATAGTTCTTTCCTGGATTATGATATCTGTTAGTAGAGAGCTTCTTAGTGGAATTGTATATGCTAGTAGTGCTCATCAAGTTTGGGTTGATCTCAAAGAGAGGTTTGACAAAATTGATGGATCTAGAATTTTTTTTCTACACAAGGAAATTGTTACATTGACTCAAGGAGTCTCATCTGTAGCTAGCTATTTTTCTAGGCTTAAGGAGCTTTGGATGGAATTTGATTCCCTCATGCCCTGTCCTAGTTGTGAATGTGAAGTGTCGAAAACCTATGCTACTCATTCTGAGTATCAGAGGTTGATGCAATTCCTCCTTGGATTGAATGAATCATACAATCAATGTAGAAGTCAGATTATGATGATGGATCCAACACCAAGTGTGAACAAGGCTTATTCCTTGGTGATGGCTGAAGAATGTCAAAGAGTGCTTGGGAAATCCAATATGATCAGTACTGAGACTACTCATTCTGGACAGCTACCAGATGCCATGGCTTTTTTCAGTCATGGAAAAGGTTCTCACTCTGCCTCTGCAGCAGGCAATTCACCTCACTCAAGGTCCAATTTCAAACCTCAGAAACAGTCCAACAGTAATCTGTATTGTGACTATTGTAACTGGAAGGGTCACACTAGAGCTGTATGTTTTAGGTTACATGGTTATCCAGCCAATTGGAAGGGCAAGAGAAGGACTAGCCCTGGACCTATTACGGCTGCTAACCTTGTCATGGGAGTTTCTAATCAGCATAATGGAGGTCACATGGATTTTTCGTCTGGTTCAGTGGTTGATGGCCAGGGTTCTTTCACCACTGGGATTGGTAATACAAACACAGGCAGATCTCCTATACAGCATAGCTCTTCTCAACCAACTTCCAGTAATGGTATGTCTTACCCTGGTTCTTCTCCTGCTCTTATGACTAATCTGCAGACATATCCATATCCATCCACACCATGGGCATATCCTCCTACTCCTCAACAATACATGCAATTCTCACAGTCCATTGATCAGGAGAATGGAAGGACTAACACCGACACCACTATGAAGGCAACAGGTATGACCAACAGTCCTACTCAAGTTCCTGTTGATGCTAAATGGATTATAGATTCTGGAGCCTCTAAACACATGGTTAATAACTCTAACATGCTAACCAAATTCACATCAATCCATGCCTCAAGAGAAGGAAGAGTTCATCTGCCAACTGGTAGTTTAGCTACGGTTGTCAACACTGGTTCATCACAGATTTTGGGAGGGGTTGGTATACATAATGTACTTCATATTCCTGAGTTCAAGTACAACCTGTTGTCTGTACCAAAGTTAACAAGGGAATTAAACTGTGGGGTGTTATTTTATCCTGATTTCTGTATATTTCAGGACCTCTCCAGTGGGAAGGTGAGGGGGATTGGCAAGTTGGAGGATGATCTATATGTTCTTCAGGTTGATTGTCTGCTGAAGTCACAAGGAGCTCCTTTAAAGTCCTCTATAGCTAATGTAGTAGCTGTTTCTAAGTCTGATTCTATAATAAAGGCTAACAGTAGCAATTTGTCTCTTTGGCATAGGAGACTTGGTCATGTACCAATCACTACTCTCAAGAAACTTGGTTGTTTTAACAATGTATCCTGTAAGTCTGATGTACCTTGCACTGTATGTCCATTAGCTAAACAATCAAGACTTCCTTTTCCATTGAGTAATACCACCACTTCTACTTGTTTTCATACTTTACATGCTGATGTCTGGGGTCCCTACAGAGTGCCAACTCATGATGGAAAGAGATTTTTCCTAACCATAGTTGATGATTGTTCTAGATATACTTGGCTATTCTTACTCAATTCTAAATCTGAGGTGATTGTAGCTCTCAAGGATTTTCTGACTATGGTCAGTAATGTGTTCACAGCTACTGTAAAGATATTGAGAACAGATAATGGTTGTGAATTTTTCAATTCACAGGTAGCTACGTTATTGTTGTCTCTAGGCATTCTTCATCAAAGTTCTTGTGTCTATACTCCACAGCAAAATGGAGTGGTTGAAAGGAAACATAGACACATCCTAAACACTGCCAGAGCATTACGATTTCAAGCAAGTCTGCCACTCAAGTTTTGGGGTGAATGTGTTCTTACAAGTGTGTATCTCATAAACAGAATCCCTTCTACTGTACTCACAGGGAAAACCCCATACAGTGTTCTGTTTAAAACTAGTGCTCCTCTAACTCATTTAAAGGTGTTTGGTTGTTTGGCATTTGCTACAGAAGTAAGGAAGGTAGATAAGTTTGCCTCCAGGGCTATTCCAACTGTTTTTTTAGGCTATTCAGCCTTACAAAAGGGTTACCAACTATGGTCTTTACACACACATGAGTTTCTAGTCAGCCGGGATGTGATATTTCATGAAGATATCTTCCCATTCCAGCATATAAACTCCACTGTTTCTCCTATATTTCCTGTCCCCCAGTTTTCAGAAGTGTATTATGACTCTACTCCTACTGGTGTTCCTCCTATAACCCCTTCTTGTCCTACTTCTGAGTCTCCTTGTATACCTGTAGTTCCTCCTCCTATTAGAAGATCTTCCAGGACCAGCAGACCTCCTATATGGATGCAAGATTTTCTAACTTCTCCGCCAAACACTAGCTGTGTTTATCCAGTATCCAATCATGTCAGCTATGCCAATCTTTCACCTGCCTATGGTCATGCCTTGGCTGCTTATTCCAGCATTGTTGAACCTAAATCCTTTACTGAAGCTGCTTCTGATCCTCTTTGGGTGGAAGCTATGAAATCTGAGATATCTGCTCTAGAGGACAATAAAACCTGGACCATTACTGATCTACCCCCAGGCAAGCATCCTATTGGTTGTAAATGGGTGTTTAAAGTTAAGTATCTAGCTTCAGGGGCTGTTGAGAGGTATAAAGCTCGCCTTGTAGCAAAAGGGTTCAATCAGAAAGAAGGGTTGGATTATTCCGAGACTTTTTCTCCTGTTGCAAAGATGGTCACTGTCAGATCAGTGTTGGCTATTGCTGCTGCTAAGCACTGGACTATATTTCAAATGGATGTGCACAATGCTTTTTTGCAAGGTGATCTCCCTGAGGAGGTTTATATGGTTATTCCTCCTGGATTTTGCAGACAGGAGGAGTCTGGGAAAGTCTGCAAACTCCATAAGTCACTTTATGGTTTGAAGCAAGCTCCAAGGTGTTGGAATATTAAGTTGACTGAAGCTTTAGTTCAACTAGGCTTTGTTCAAAGCCACTATGATTACTCTCTTTTTACTAAGAATATAGATCAAAAAATGATAATAGTGCTGGTATATGTTGATGATCTCTTAGTGACTGGTAGTTGCAATGATCTGATACTTCAAACTAGAAATGACTTGAAGCTTAAGTTCAAAATGAAGGATTTGGGGGAACTGAAATTCTTCCTTGGAATGGAATTTTCTAGGTCTCAGGAAGGGTATGTGATGAGCCAAAGAAAATATGCTTTGGAATTGATCTCTGAGATGGGGTTGAGTGGAGCCAAACCAGTTTATACACCTTTGGATCCCAGTTCCAAGCTCACATCAATTGAGTTTGACTCTCATGTGCAAGGATCTAAATCTACCGAAGAAGACATGCCCTTAGAAGATATTGGAAGGTACCAAAGGCTGGTAGGGAGGCTACTATATCTAACAATGACTAGGGTGGATATCTCATTTGCAGTACAAACTCTAAGTCAGTTTATGCATGCTCCCAAACAGTCCCATATGGAGGCTGCTCTTAGATTGGTCAAGTATATCAAGTCAGCACCTGGTTTAGGTTTGCTTATGCCAGCTCAAAGCTCAGGAAACTTAACAATCTATTGTGACTCTGACTGGGGAACTTGTGTGCAAACAAGAAAGTCTGTCACAGGTTATTTGGCAAAATTTGGAGAAGCAATTATTACTTGGAAATCAAAGAAACAGGAAACAGTTGCAAGGAGCTCTGCTGAAGCTGAATTCAGGAGTATGGCTTCAGCAGTTGCAGAAATAACTTGGCTTATTGGAATTTATAAAGAATTAGGAGTAACTATCAAGCAACCAGTGAATCTTTTCTGTGATAGCAAAGCTGCTATACAGATTGCAGCTAATCCTATATTTCATGAACGAACTAAACATTTTGACATTGATTGTTATTTTGTGCGAGAAAAAATACTACAAGGAATGGTCAAGACTCATCATGTATCAACTAAAGACCAGCTAGCTGATCTACTCACAAAAGGTCTATGGAAAGCTCCTCACTCACACTTGATGTCCAAGCTAAGTCTGAAAAATATTTTCCAGCCTTCAGCTTGAGGAAGGGTGTTGAATGTAGTGATAATGTAGAAGCTTCTACATATGAGTTAGTTACATTGTAAACAATAATGACATGAAGTTAGTTAGAATCTTGTTACAAAGTTAACTATAGTTAAGTTAGAATTAACTAAGTGAGTTAGTTACAAAATTAGATTTCACACTATAAATATAGTTGTATTGATACTGTACAAGATCAGATTGGTATGAGAATTATGAAATACAATTTCTCTCTTCTTCCTTCTTCTATGTGATTGTGTTTGAGCTTAGTTTCTTCACATACCAGGTAACTCTACCTACCAAGCTAAAGAGTCTTTACATTATAAGTTACTAGCTGATTAGTTGGATAGAGCACAGACCGAAATTACAGCATTGTAAGGAACTCAAAGGCGCATGTTAGAAGGTAAGAACATAGATACTGTCCTCATTATTAAGAACAGACATGTTTGGCCAGGGAATGGATTTGTGCAGCAATATAATCAACTTGGTTATCTGAAGCCAGGAACAAAATTGACGAGTTTCAAGGTAAAACTCCCGGTTGAAACAATTTGAGGTAGCTATAAAACTCAATACTAACAGGTGATCATTTCCCAGAATCTTGCAATGCAATTGTTCAAGTGCTATAAAGTGCCTAAGTTAACACCGTAAGCACGTACTAGTATGGATGGTTTTTTTAGTCAGTAGAGGTAATGTGCTCAAAAAAGTCGATCATGGCCTCTGTATCATAAGTCTGTACATCTTTGGGTGCTGAATTTGAAACCTCATTATCTCAGCACCTCCATCTTGACTTGATATCCCCAGTAGGTCAAGGCTTCATTGTCAGCAACGTTCCCCTTTCCCCCCAGTGGTAGTAGCCTCGTCCTCTTGACTTTGATATGTCACGAAAACTACAACAGATAGTGGATCAACTTTTGCTTATAAAGGACCAGTACATCTCATATGTGTGAAAAAGGAAGCAAGCTGTTAGCAGAATCTTAAAGCTGTTTACTTCAGCCCTCTGTGTGTAACCTGCAGAATCTTCAATTTGCCTACAATGATGTCTCAACATTGAACTCTTGCTACTTTCTCCTAAGCCCTAGCCATTTCCACTTATAGCTAAAACCTTTTTTTTTCCTAACGTGGTGCCTAGACCAGCTTGCACACTTCGACTAATCCACCAGGTACCTTCTAACTCCAACTAGTACAGAGGGGTACCTTAACTCCAACCAGCACAGATACCGAGTAGTTGTCCTCTCATATTACTCCAATCTGACCTTAAATCTCATATTTCAATTCATCTACAGAGCTAAAATAAATTACAGGTCTGGGAAAAAGAACATGTCTTTATACCATTACGATACATGCAATGAACATTGCTTCAACTCATGTTTTTTTGTTTCAGATATTAATAAGCATAGAAGAGAATGCCACCAGGCATTTTGTTCAATCATCAATGGTAAAAGCCCAACACATCATGTGAACGCTAGACAGTTAGACACATGTCACGAGAACTCTGCTACGAACCATATGAGTAGAGGTGGATATAGTGGCAGGCTAATTATCCATTGAGTTTTGAACCGTTTAAAAAAAAAAAAAAAAAGAGGACATGTATATTACATGCAATAAGCATTGGTTCAACTCATGCTTCTTTTTTTTTCAGAGGCAAACATGCAACACATAATGTGTAGGTTGGGCACACATCACCGCTATGAACTAAAAAAAACCCTAATAATCAGAATGATAGAATTTCAAACCATGTCAACTGACCTTTTGAAATTTCTCGATTATCAAGGGTAATAGATAAATATATAAACATGAAAAAGATGTACATTGATAAATTACATCTAAGTAAATGTAGTAATTGAGGTTAATATATCAAATACCTTTTGTAATCTTGATCATAAAACTCATACTGAAAATTAATTGTTCTTAACTTTCATTTCTCCCCCATTGCTGAATATATATAGTTTCTGTTTTACTGTTTACATGTTCTATATGTAAATATCAGTCACAAGAAACTGTCTTTTAAGTTTTCACTTGTGACTCAAATAAGACAACCTTCAAGTTCCAAGAAGTTCTTTTAGATACTTGCAAAAATTACTAGGAAAAGTGCACTTTTATTGTTGACAAACACTCATTGTTCCTGCAATAACAATAACAAACTCAGTGTAGTCTTGTAATTTATAATTAGAATTTAAAAAAAAAAGTAAAATATATAGATTTTATTCCTGCCTTATGAAGTTAAATAAATTATTTTTGATAAATCATCGTCTATAATTATGATTAGAAAAAAAATAGCTCCTAATTCGTACATGATAAATTTCTATTGACAACATTAAAAAAGCAAACTGTCAGACCTGTGCAAGGATTGACTTTTACTTTCATGTCGAGGTGTCAAATAAACGGCCTGCATATACTTGGACTAATTAAAATAGACGAATCAATAAAGGGATGGGGGTTGTACTACCCTTAAGGTGTGTTTAGTATGATAGAAAATATTTTCTTAAAAAATAAATTAGTTTTTTTAATTTATTTTTAATATTTAATAAATAAATAAACATATATATTATTTTAGAAATACTTATATATAATCAAAAAAATAATATATATATTTATATTTCGCGTCAAAATATAATTCAGTTGAACCCATATTTTTTATGGATCTGCCTCTTAGTTGACCTTTCCCATTAAAGAGGCTGCATCCTTATTTACTCTTTGATTTTAATTTTATATTTCTTTTCATCATATTAATTTCTGTTCATATTTATTAAATAATAAGGATAAAGGTGAAAAAAAAAATATTTTAAATTATTTATCGTATTTTTCTTTTACACATTTATTAAAAAGAGTTTTGACGGTCTTATCCTTAATTATGTCTTGGTTATAAGGATGACAATGAAAATAAATCCTTCCATCTTAAATTATTTGTAATTTGATTTACACATTTCTTTAGAAAAATAATAATTAAAAATGGTTTTGACTGTCTTACCCTTATTTATGTCGTAAGATAGAACAATTAATTTGATGTTGAGCCTATAAAGTGACAAATAAATTAAAATTACTGTTTACAGAAGGAGTAATTGATATATCTTAATTTTCTAAAATTACAACTATTTCCTTTGAACCACTTTACGCATTACATTTTTTTTTTATTTATCCTCTCCTTAAAAAACCATGGATTTTGACTATCACATCTTTATATTATTATCTTTAAACATTTTAAAAGTTAATCTCTTTTCAATAAACATTCTCATTTTAATCTTCTTCAATAAATAAAAGATCTTTTAGTAATCACAATTCTTTTTAAGAATAGCTATTATCTAGAGCAAAATATAAAGAATATACTCAATTATATTGCACCACTTATTTTTAGCAAAGGACGATTAGTCAGGTACGAATTGTATATGAAATATTTTGGACCAATTATTTTCAGTAACCAGTAAGCACGATAACTAAAATGATCGATAAAGTTAGATATTTTATGCAACTACTTCTTTCCTTGCTAGGATAAAGGTTATACTAGTCATTTCCTTTAGATATTTAGAACAGGGAAAGTGAGTGAGACCAAAAAAAAGGAATGAGCCTTATCTAGTAGCCTGAGGTTACATGTTTTTGTTAAAACCAGCACAATTTTAGCAAATTCTCTGATTAAATTCAAAAAGAAGAAGTGAAATTCAACTGTCTTAATGGCAAATTCTCTGTGTTTCACCCCTTTAGCATCATTGAACTCTTTCAATAAACCAGGTACATATATGTATAGTCTATTTCTTTTTGTTCTTGTAGCTATTTTTATGCCTTTTTTAGTTTATGGGTGTATGTGTTTTTGCCAATTACTTGATGTTTAGGCCTTTTTTATGGTTTCTTGGTTCAATTTTGTTTGTGGGTCTGCAATTGTGTGTAGAACATTATGTGTTTGATTTTAAAGATTCAATTTTTTTTACTAACATGAGTGGTAAGCACCCTTTTGTACTTAATTGGAGGTTTTGGTTCGAGCTCGAGGTATGAAGTCACTTTTGTTAGGGAACTCTTCTATACCCAATTTGGGACTTCGCAGTATGAATCCAGTAGTGAGACTTCAATGTAAATACTAGAAACTTAGTGAGAACCAATAAAAAAGATTCAATTTTCAAAACAAATTTGAGAATTGAGAACCTTTTCAGAAACAACTAATTAGCTTCTTTTATATATTTTCCAAGTTCTATTTGTTCTTGTACTTTTGCTTAGTGGTAACTATGTTTTATTGTCAATTCTTGATGTCTATGGCTTTTCATGTTTTCTTCGTTCAGTTTTGTTTGTGGGTCTGCAACTATGTGTACGAACATAACGTGTTTGAGTTTAAAGATTCAATCTTTTTACCAACAAGGGGTGCCATGGAGTGGTAAGAGTTCTTTCATACTTAGAGGTTTTGAGAACTCTCGGGTTCGAGCGCGAGGTATGGAGTCATCTTTGTTAGGGAGCATTTTATTCCCAAAGTGGGACTTTCCGATGCGAATTAGGATTTAGTCGGGCCAAATAGTGGTACATGACACCGGATGGGAACAACATACTCGGTGTAGTTCCACAAAGTAGGGGATGGGAACAAAAAAAGATTTTACTTTTTAGTTTGAAAACCTTTTTAGAAACAACTAAATTCATAGTCTTAACGGAAAACTCTCTTATGTTTCACACCTCTAGCTTCCTTTAACTCTGTCAATAAACCAGGTACAATTCCAGTTTCTATTTATTCTTGTACTCTTTTCCGCATTTTTGCTTAATGGGTAGTTATGTATTTTGTCAATTACTTGATGCATAGGCCTTTTCATGCATTCTTGGGTCATTTCTTGTTTGTGAGTCTGCAACTGTGTGTAGAATGTAAACGTGTTTGTTGTTAAAGATCCAATCTTTTTCAGAACCTTTTATGTAGTTGTGATTTTATATTCTTGTCAGGTTTAATTAATGGAAATGGGAATTGCGCTGGAAGGAAGATTCAATTGATCAAAGATGTTACCTTCAACTCCAAGAGTAACTTAAGAGTCGTAGAAGTGAAGGTAATATTGGACTTCCATGGATAGATATTAGTGCAAAGTTACAATTAAATGTGCTCAATCAATAAGCAATGGCTACATCCAAATAAAGATTATGGAAATCTGACATAATATGTGGTAGCATCTGCATCAACCATCATATTTAATTCATCACTCTATTTTATGTAAAACGGGATCAAGCAGCATAATTTCATTCGCAGCGAGGATCTCTTTGCCGTTTCTAATTTGTTATAAATCGAATAGGGAAGTTCATAAAGATGGAAATCCTAAGCTTAATGCTACCTGTTAGTACAAAGGATTACTTGAGTTCTATAGAAACTTCAGTTTGCTCCAAAAATTTCCCTTCACCTCTTTTATGATCTAAACTGTACCATATTTGCTTCTATTTCCTTGAGTTGGCTGTATTTTGCCAGAGACTAACACTACACTCTTTTTTCTAGGCTGCTGACAGTGATAAAGAAACAAAAGTAAAGAGCATAGTCTGTCAAAAGTGTGATGGAAATGGTAAGTGATTTATGCATATTTGGTGGATTTTGAATTCTCACTCGTCATTAATGATAAGGTTCAGTGGACTTCTCTCAACAAACACACTCGTACATTTTTGAACTCCAAGTGACTAAAGAGTATTTCTTAATATTGTAATTATGGCTTTCTGTTTAGTGGATGTTCATTGCATTGTAGCAATGGAGATTATATTCAATTCAGTTTACATGCTAACTGTTGCATCAGGTTCAATGAATTCTCATGAAAGAAGCAGTATTTTTCCAGAGAACTGTTACATGTTTATCAACATAATGTTTCTTTTACGTTCTGCTTGGATTTCTTTTTCTTAAAATGATTATATGCATCAAGTCGCAATTTGACTTTTCATGTTGATTGCTCGTTCGGAGTACATCTTTTACAAATTTATCTCAAATTATTCATCAAAGTTACGTGAGGATTACGATGTGTGTGAGTGAAAAGTATCTAGTTCCAGGACTGTTAATGCTGCGGTCTTACTGGTTCTTCACCATGTTACACACTTAAATTTGCTATTATGGTTCTTTTTCTTGCTTATACTCATTACAGTATCGAATTTCTGATTCATCAGAAGTAGATACATACATATTGATTACAGAGACCTAAAATAATCCAATGTCAACTTGGATTTAGTTCAGAACTTTCCATTTCTTATACACGGTATTGCTCTCAGGTGCAGTGGCGTGCTCACAATGTAAAGGCGCTGGGGTTAACTCCGTCGATCATTTCAACGGGCGGTTTAAAGCCGGCGGACTATGTTGGCTGTGCAGGTACTTGTACCATCACTTGTACTTTTTGGTTTCATATTGGTATTCAGTTCCTAAGTAAGTTGACAAAAATGCTGCAATGCCGTGTTTTCATGTTTGCATTTCTTTTAATGCAGAGGTAAAAAAGATATATTGTGTGGTGACTGCAATGGTGCTGGATTTCTTGGTGGATTTATGAGCACGTTCGATGAGTAGACTTCAGATGCACTTGATCTCGAGTAGACTCGGGAGGCAGGTAGAGGCAGGTTTCAGAGGCAGATCCAAAATTTAAACTTGATGAGTTCAGTTTCTAAAATTCTCAGTATTGAACTCATTGTACTTTTGATATTATGATTTCATAATTTGATATTTGTTAAAACTTTACCTTCTCTTTTCACATATATTTATTCATGATTCGTGTAAAAAGTACTGAGTTCAGTTGAATCTATAGAAGCTATTCTCCATCCGGCCCTAAGTAGATTGTCGCCACTGACGCCAAGAAAAGCACAAGGGCTTCATTATGAGAACAAGCACATAGAAAGACTATTTGTACAGAAAAATATCATTTCAGCCATGGGAGAGAGTAAATGCAGGAAAACGCTTAACCTTGAGCTTATACATCCTCCCAACATCAAATTCAAATTTGTCAATAACATACTCGATGTAATTTCACGAGTCTAAAGAAGATAGGTTGTAAACGCGGCTGAAAACATTTTAAAAATTCACTCTTTAACTTTTAAAAATGCAGCTATAATGTTACTTTTTTAAGAAGGTACACATTGTTAAACCATGGAGAGAGTGACACCTGTATGAAAGCCCACCGCCGCTGGATGTCAACTCCCAAGACTCAGCTAGCTTTTGGGGTTGAGTTAAGCTCAAGTGTCATATCTTTACATATCGTACACCCCTCAAATGAAAAAAGATAAACAGTCTCTTCCCCGACACTTCAAGTAACATAAGCATTATTTTACCTTACTCGTAGCCTATTTGGCCAACCTTCTAAAATCTAACTCTTGCTGTGAAGTCAACTCTTTCTTTTTTATTTGTATAAACTTTAATTACTTGGAGAAGATGATTGCAGACACCAAATAATAATAATACATATAACATCCATGTGACATAATATTATATTTCCCTGGTTGAAGTTATCATCTAATTTTCTAAAGCCAAGTCTTCCTTTCTTTAAATAATACTTAATAATTTAGTAAAATGGTCTCTTCAGATAGCAGGAAATAATTCTATGTAAATTCAATTAACTTTGTCTAGACCATGTATTTATATTCATCAAATGTATAAGAACTTTTAGCTCGGAATCCAGTTCACTTATCCAGTTATTATTGTATATTAACTTGACATTATTGTTATAGAAATTCATGAACTTAAAATTCTAAATCTGACACAAAAACAGCCAATTTAAGTGGCTTATAATATATTAACACCCATGTGGGAGCACTTCTGCATGTAGTGATCTTCATTTGTTGAATAACAATTGATTATTTATTCATATTTTTTGTTTGTTGTATTTTTTTCTCTAAGTATTATATAGCAGTACATGCTTCTCTTTTGCAGCAGCTGGCTACATTTCAGCACTAGTCCTGTTTTCCTTTATCTGTCATTTGAAGGTTAGTTGGTCCTCTTGTCATTTTATTACTTGAAAACTTTGTAAATGTTGCCGAATCCATCTCAGATACTCCAAAAATGTAAAGCTTTTGGAGGATCTGATACACTTGACAACATTTTTGAAGTGTATGAGCAACATAGCCTTGTACAAATATAAGTTTTAACTCCTCGCACGTGTACAAATCTAACAATTTTAGGACAAATCTAAAGTTTTGGAAAATCCGTAAATGTGGAGATCATACAAGTTATATCAAGATTTCTACATTCATTATAGATTTTTTTTTCTTTTAATTTGTGAATTATACATCAAAGTCAATATTTATAGTTCAATTCTTGAATAAGGTGGAAACACTAGCTGCGATGTAACACAATTATTTGTTGTAGTTCAATATTTACTTGTTCATTTCTTCAATATTTGTCGGAACTTATTCTAGATCTATCACGATACCTCATATTTCATTTGTTGTACGATTAGATTTTAGTACCTGCGGCTATGGGTGTGGCTTAGTAGTCAATGAAATGAGAGGAGAATCATGAGGTATCATGTTCAAGTTCCTTTTGGAGACTATAATTACGTGATTTCTTTTCATCTGTCTAAACCTTGGTGGATAGAATAACCTAGTACCTGTTGGTGAGAGGTAACAGGTTTTCTCTGGAGTTAGTTGAAGTACATGCAAGCTGTCGCGGATCACCACGGTTATTGCATCAATGCAATAATCCAAGTGATTGAGAATGTGAGATAGCAATGACTGAAAATTTACCTGATCTCTCTGCTTTCAGGTGATAGTTTGTATACAGCAGATATGGCTTATGCTAGTGTTGCTTCTCTTCTAAACATACAACTACTCTTGACATCTGATTCACAAATGCATTCTCAAATTTGTGACCGCAGAGAAGAATTTCACTCTCTTCGTGAAAAAGTTAGTTCCCTGGAAGTATTTATCAAGAAATTTGAGAAAAGTCTAGGGAAATGACAGATTTGGAAGCACAAATAAAAGAAGCTGCAGATGGTGTTGAAATTACAATTCAACTGCAATTAACAGATATCATAATGGCGAAGAATTAAATGCAGAAGAAGAAGGCACGCGAGAGGCTTTGTGATAGTCTAAAACAAGTAGCAGAGGAGATTGATCGCATACAGGAAGAGTCTGCACAATATAAAGCGACGCAATCATCAGAGGAATATTTTGTTCAAGCTTCAAGTTCAGCAAAAGTTATTCTGAATGGTAAGAACAATATGGTGGGACGTCGTGATGAAAGGGAAAAGATGATCGCAGAACTAACTAGAGGTTTCTCTGGTGAACTCAAAGTTATCCCGATTGTTGGGATGGGAGGCATTGGTAAAACAACTTTAGCAAAAGAAGTTTTCAATGATGCATTCATTCGATCTCATTTTGACGTTCGTGCATGGGCAACTATAACTCAAGAACATAATGTAAAAGATATCTTGGTAAGCCTTTTGCACTCTACAAAAGAAAAGGATGACACGGTTAACACGGAAGATGAGTCAAAGCTAGCAGACATGCTACAAAAAAGTTTAAAGAGTAGGAGATACTTAATTGCATTGGATGACGTGGAGCGATAAAGCATGGGATGACGTGAGACTTTGCTTTCCAAGTGAAAACAATGGGAGTCGAATACTGTTGACTACTCGTAACACTGAGGTCGCTTGTTCTGCTGGTACAACGAATATCTCTTTGCCGTTTGGTATCATGTGTCCAGTTGAGAGTTGGGACCTTTTTAAAAGTGCTGCATTTGTAAATGAAGCATTACCATCTGAGTTTGAGACTATTGGGAAGCAAATTGTGGACCAATGTCAAGGGTTACCGCCAACTATTGTCATGGTTGCTGGACTTTTGTCCAAAACTAAAAGGACAATAGAAGTTTGGGGAAGTGTTGCTAAAGATGTCGAGTCATTTGTCACAAATGATCCAGATGAACAATGTTTACATGTGCTTGGTTTGAGTTACAATCACTTGACGAGTGACCTAAAAGCATGCCTTTTGTATTTTGAATTTTTTCCGGAAGACAGTGAGGTGTCAGTGAAGAGATTGGTGAGATTATGGATTGCTGAGGGGTTCTTGAAGCTGGAGGGTGACCTGGAAGAAGAGGCTAAAAACCGTTTGCAGGATCTCGTGGATAGATGTCTAGTTTTAGTTAGCCAAAGAAGTGCAGATGGAAGAAAAATCAAGACATGTAGGATTCATGATCTGGTCCATGAGTTATGCTTGAGAGAAGCACAAAGCCAAAACTTTTTTTTTATCAGAAATGATAAAACAGAATCCGTTCCTCGTGTGGGATCTCGATGGATTAGCATACAGAAAAGTCGAAAAACTGGTGTTGAGTTTCAGGATGAGCATTGGTTTAGGTCCCTTACACATAAGCTTTGCTGGTTGATTAGGATGCCTACCGATGATGATAATAGTCCCTTGCGAAGAATTCGATCAATTTTCCTGTTTGCTGCACCTTCTCTCAGTAATAATTCCAATTTAGAGCTTTTTCATTTGAATGTAATCAGAGTCTTGGACTTGAGTTCAATGTACTTCTCAAGCTTTCCCCTGCAGATACTTAGTCTCTTTTTGTTGAGGTACCTATCCTTTTCGACTCGTAACTCTTTTGGCATACCTGGAAGACTTTGCAAATTGTTGAATCTACAAACATTCATCATTCGAGGGCCAGTTAGCTCATTTATAAAGTTCCCGGAGCTAATTTGGGAAACAACACAATTAAGGCACCCGAAACTCAGGAACTTATATTTGCCAGATCCTCCAAGTTCATCCATTGATGGAGAGAGGAACTTGTTTTGGCCAAACACAGAGTCTGTTTCGGGCTTGATTCCTTATTGTTGCACTAAGAAGATCCTTTCAAGGTTTCAAAACATTAAGAAATTATGTATTCGGGGGGACGTCTATGACTATAGAGTGCACGAAGAAGATAAAAACCTCCGTCATCTTGTTGATCTGCATCAGCTAGAAACATTGAGTATTAAAGTTGATTGGTTTGGGGTAAATTGCTCAGATTTGAGATTCCAGAGATCTCCTGTGTACGTACCTAGTGCAGAACATTTTCCAACTAAGCTCAATAAGTTAAAACTAGTTGGAACTCGTCTAGCATGGGCGGACTTGAACACGTTAAGTGTCCTAACCTTGAGGTTCTGAAGCTGAAACCGGATGCTTGACATGGCACAGAATGGTATTCGATTGAAGGGGGATTTCCTCGATTGAAGCTTTTGCTAATCGAAGGTACTAATCTCAAGTACTGGAAAGCCACAGATGATCATTTCCCTGCTCTTGAGCATCTCAAGATCAGACATTGTTTTCATTTGGAGGAGATCCCTATTGAGTTTGCAGATATTTACTAGCTACAACTAATCGAGTTACAGAACTGTAGTGCAAAACTCGTGGCTTCTGCTGGACGAATTCAAGCGGAGCAAGAATCCCTAGGAAGCAAAGCTGTGGATGTTCGTTCCTACAACGATCCAGGTTAGTACAATAATTGCCTTTGAAACTTAATTTTTTTTTTTTTGAAGTTATATATTAAAGAATTGATGGTCAAAAACGCACCTAAAGTATCCCCATTTTTTGAGTTTCATATATGAACTATCAGGTGTGCGAGTTTCCTACCTGAACTATTCAGTTGT
This sequence comes from Solanum bulbocastanum, assembly GCA_037074985.1. Lineage (NCBI taxonomy): Eukaryota > Viridiplantae > Streptophyta > Magnoliopsida > Solanales > Solanaceae > Solanum > Solanum bulbocastanum. Next base: position 50,147,075 of record CM073608.1, read on the forward strand.
TCCCTTTTCCTATCTGAAACATCCCCATCATTCAGGTAGGAAAAGGGAATAACTGATAGCTGAGGTGTGTTTTGATAAATAGTTGATGATAGTTCGGGTAAGAAACTCACACACCTGATAGTTCAGATATGAAATTCGAAAAACCATTTAAGGTGTGTTTTTGACCCTTCAGTCCATACTTAACATGAACCAAAATCGATTCAACTTTGCGTATATCAAATGTATAGTTGACCCTTTATGTTCTTTTTGCTACAGCTGAATGTGAACTAAATGGAAGTGATTCTGATTCAGACTGATGTTAGCTTAGGATTGAAGACCTTCAGACTTTTGATTTGTTGATCATTTGCTTATCTTATTCCATAATTGGAGTTTATCTGAATGAACATTGGGGCTATTGCAGACCAACATTAACTGTTGCTAAGGCATTATCAGTGAGATATGAGATCGAGGAGAAGTAGTTGAGATATACACAAGCTGATCTCCATTTCAATTTGTTTTTCTTACTCTACTTTTTTTTGTTAGTTTCAAAAAGAATGTCTATTTCCTTTTTTTTTTTGGCAACTTCTTATTTTAACTTTCCATATGACTAGTGGCATATTTAAGACTACAAGATAAAAAGACATTTTGGTACATTCTACGTATCTTTAATGTAAAATTACATAATTCAAAAGTCTTCTTTAATTCTTAAGTTTCATGTCAAGTCAAAATCAGTCAAACAAAATTAAAAGGATTATAAGTTTATCAACAAGCCTTTGATCTATAGTTGAATCAAGAAGTGGTTCTTCATCAAATGGTCAGAAAGGCAACAGTTTCAAATCATTAAATTAAAGTCATTATTTGTCAGCCTGCCGACAGTCCGCCAGATACAGTCTCTCTACCTTCGTAAGATGAGACAGCATATACACCATCTCTACCTTCATTTGGTAAGATAAGACTGCATATACACCACCCTCTCGGATCCACTTGTGGGGTTACACCAACTATGTTGTCATCGTCGAAATAAAGCATGAAATGATTTTGCATTAGGACAAATTGGCCTCAAACATATAGCTCATCTGGGTGGTTTGGGCAAATAAATCCTATTCTTTTAGCTGACAACTCTGTTAATTTATGTTCTCATATGTAGATGTGAAATTTCATCCCATCAATGTAAGCTAAAAATTAATTTTGTACTTTAATATATCAATATTATGTCACTCGATAATAAAAATAGGATGATATTTTTTGAAAAAAGGAGTCACCAAGAAGGTAAGAACTCCAACCTATCCGATGCTTCTTAGGTCAAATACGACACACAAGAACCACATTTTAATAGAGAAAATAGAAAATGTGGATTTTCTACTTTTATACCTTCAACCAAGTTTCTATGATGTTGGATAGCCCCATAGAGTTGAGCAGCAGCAACTTTTAGAGTTGAATAATGATGTAATACTTGAATTATAATTAAAGTTCTTATACACCATAGACGGAATGAAAGCGAAAAGAAACACAAATATTCACATGAATTTTGACCTTTCGACCATCCAATGTACAAGTTAAAACAAGGAAACAAAGCGCAAAGTTGTGCATCAAGAGAATATCAAACGGAGAATGGCCCCGGAGAACTTGAATGACTTCTCTGTCTCTTCCAGACAATGATTCTTCTCCTCTCTAGTCCAGTTCTAAGCAAAAGAATTGATGAAAATGGATCATGTTAAGTCGTTAAACATCAATGAAAACGAGTAAGGTGAAAGGATGATTACAGTTTTAAAAAGTTGAAAACTTGTAAAGAGGGGGATGCTAAGGATTTTACTTCTGCAACTTTGTTCAGCTTATCCCTAACATTCTGCAGCAGCTGAGAAAGATCGCCATCCCATTTGTAGAATTCCAGCTCTTTCTTGTCGAGTACCTTTTCAGCTACCTATAAAGCAAGAAGAAGCATGATTGTCGACAGGTAACTGCCTTTTTTCTTGCAACATTCATATATCTAACAACGGAAGAAGGAAACGAATAAAAACTATGCAATAGGGAGACAACAACCTCTACTGCAGTACTAGTCTAACAGAATTTGTCAGTATAGGATTACCTCCATCTTTACATTTCTTCTAATCTGAATTTATCATCTGCCGAGCATTTTTAACACTGATGAAAGCTCAAATTTTCATCTTTACAACGTTTAGTTTAGTTGATACTGTAATCATAATTTCAACAGACTTAAGTTGATTTTGCCATTTTGAGACTAAGCGATGATAAAGATAAGAACTTATAACATTTCAACTATCCATCAAATTTGAAGTACTAATGAGTGCATGAATGGAAGTATGGTAAACAGATAAAAACGTAATTAAGAAAATTTTAAGGCCTATGAAAGGCAACACAAGCGGCAAACAGAAAACAGAATACGAAGAGGGGAAGAGATATGAATCTATACAAGGGTGTAATGACTTGAGTTTATTGAGAACCAAAAATAATGTCTTCTTCACATGAGTTGCCTCAGATGCCCTTCAAAAAAAGAAAACCTTTTATGGCGGTGAAGTCAGGTCCAACTTGCGAGCACCTCGGCAATTCCACCGAGTACCTGCTACCTCCCACTAGCACAGTATTGGGTAACTCTACCCACTAAGGGTTAAATGGTCCTAATATTTTGTCTCCACTCTGCTAGAATTTGAACCTGATACCTCGTGGTTCTCCTCCCACCTCATTGACCAACTAAGTGTCGAAGTCACATCTTTGGGTGTCATCGGAGGATGCCCTTCAAATTATGACTTAGAACCATCTAAGCTTTTGTTCATTCCATATTTCTATGATAAAATTCTAGCTTTATATACCACAGTATCAGACTAACAATGCGGAATAATACTAAAAACTTAAAAGAAGAGATCACTGACCTTTCTCCCTATCATGCGGCCTCCAGCTGAATGAGCAAAGTAGGTGTTGTAAAAATGGCAAATAAATGCTTGAGGATCCTTTTCTGATAGCTCCTCTAAGTAACGAGCATAGGTTAGACCAGGAGTTGACGGCTCCGGGATGGCATGACCTTGCTGCCTAAACCATTCCAAATCCTTTGCTAGAACCTCAGACCTTTCTAATCCTGTGTTCCTGAACTCAGCATCTGCAGTCAAATGAAAGAGCACTAAGATTCTGTTTTTCTACCAAGTCATTAATTTATGCATCTATGTGGAGAGTGAGTGCTTGGAAATTGTAAGGCACAGATCAGTTGTCTTTGCCGTAAGTATTTTGTATGAAGAGCAAGTTAAACTAATTCATGTTGTGAACTCCATTCGTGAAAAAGCATTGCCAAACATAAAGCTGAAACAACCAAAGCAAAAGAAAAAGGAAGCATGGAACACCAGCCCTGGGGTCATTCGTTAAAGCTGAAATGCCACCGATTGGTTCATAAAAACATCAGCAAGTTCAGTACTTCACTCATAACTAAGCTTCTCTATTATCCAGAAAACAAATTCCATGATATATCCCTTTACATGTCTTTGTTAGCATTAGCCAAAATAAGGAGTCACAGCTTTCAGAAAGAATTTCAACATCTATGTGTTTGGTAACCAAAGATCACTTTTAAGACATACCAGAAATACAAAAATAATGAGTCACAGCAGCTCGATGTTAACTATTATTCGATCCCAAATCAGAGGCTTGGCTATCCTTCTTGAGCCATCTAAGCATAACATACAATTCCAAAAAGAAAACTTCTTCCGCGTTATTAAAAGGCACTCAAAATGCAATGTTTTCTTCATAGGTTAACTTGATAGAAAAATTTCTCCAAAGAGAAAGATAAAGAAAAGAAAAGGTAACACTCAGTCCTCCCATTGAATAAAACCATCACTTATCAACAATTCCCTTGCTCTATCATGTTGCTCAGAAATACCAATAGAAACCAAAAAACCTTTTCTACAATGATCTCCAAAGTTTAAAGAGCACAAATTATTTTTGATCAAGTGCAAGTATTAGTATATTCATTCATAAGCATGGTCAAACTGGCCATATACATGGAATACACCAAAAAGTAAGGAATCTACAAAACATGATTTTCTATACAACTGGGAACTTTCTGTTTACGACAAAAGAAAATGAGGGTTTGGAGACTACTCCTCAACTGATTAAAAAGTATAATATATTCCCACAAAAGGAGAAGTCCATCAAGCTTTTTCAATTATCAATAACATGAACCAAACAACACAATATATTAGAACCTTAATGGATATCAAAGAATCTATTACCAAAAAGCAATATAGGTACCAACAGAATTTAAAAACTCATCTCAAAATTCCATAATTTCCAAAGTTAAAAGAGTATAATATACTACCAATTGTCAAGTTTTTCAATTGTCAATACCATGAACCAAACAAAACAACATATTACAACTCTAACAGATGCACGTAAGTTAAGAAAAACTCACACTCAGGAAAAGGAGCCTTTTCCACAATTCTTTCCAAAGTATCATAAACCAATTTGCTATCCACCAAGAACTTCAAGTACCCTTCAACAGTAGGCTCCCACTTAGCCAAAGGCTGATCTACAGGCTCTTTTTCCCCTTCCTTAGCCTGGTCCTTAGTATGCAATTTCATAGCCACAAACCTCATTTCCTCCACAAACCCCTTAGCTTCACCAGGGTACCTCTTATTAGATTTCTCAGTAGCAGTTGTTGCTGAAACCACCACCATCCTTGATTTTTTCAAAAAAAGATTAGAACTTTGAGTGAATCTTGAAAAGGGTATTGAACAAAACTGATTTTGAGGCTTGTTCAAAACTGTAAACTGAGTTTTCTCCAAAAGGGGTTGAGATTGAGATAAGGGTGTTATAGAAGCCATCTTAAAGGAAGAGTCTTGAACAAAGGGTATTTGAAAAAAAGAAGTGAAAAGGACAGATTAACCTTCTTCTTGAATGGATTGGAACAAGAAAGAAGTGATGATTGCAAAAAAAAATTGAATCTTTTAGTATTCTTTAATGTGAATAAGGGTTTCTTAGAAGCAAAAGCTATAGATACAACAATCAGTGTATCTATATGATGATATATGTAGAAAAATGAATATAAAAATGATTTAATGGAATTTATGGGAAGTTTTCCAATTTTCAATGGTGTTTACAGTGCAATGGCTAAAACTTCTTGGAGTCCATAGGTTTCTATTAGTTCTCTCCTTCTATTTTTACTTGTTTAATATACTAAAAATATTAAGTAATTTTATTTATTCAAAACAAAAATAAAGTTATAATTTATTACTATTTTGTATCTAAATTTATATTTATATTTAGCAGAAGTGATAGAGTAAAAAAAAAATATTTATTGTGTTTAAAGATATATGTCTAAGTCAAATATGAATAAGTAAAGATACACGGTGTAATTATTTGTTTTTTTAATTGAAAAATGATTTCGTAACAGTAAAGGAATTGGATGAGTACGACGTCGTTTAAGTCCTTTACGTTTTCTTGATTCTTATTCTATGGCTCTATTAATAAGCTCCTTAAAAAAAAAAAAAAAATATATATATATATATATAATATTATCGTGATATGCAAAAAGGCTGACATGGAATTCCTAGTGTCATTAATAAGTTTCTTAGAAACCAAAAAATAAAATTATTTTGGTTATTTGTAAAATAAAATTATTTTGGTTATTTGTTAAAGAAAAAAAGATGGGTATCTATCGAAATTTATATATATATATATATATATATATATATATATATATATCATTATCTTCAGATTTTGCTTATAAAATCACATTGGTATGTCATTGTTATTATATTTGTTAGAGGAAAATAATTAGTAGTATGCTTTATAAATTTTTTGGAAAGTCACAAGTGTTTATTCTTTTGAAGGAAAAAAATATTAGTTTAGAGAGCTTGTGATCAAATTTTAAGAAAAATAAATAATTTATTATTATTTTAAAACTTTGACAAACACGAATTACTGCTATATTATTTAACTGTTTTATTATTATTAACATACAAATAAGGAATATAAAGTAAATCTATTATTTCTAACCAAAAGTCAACTTGTAATTTTATTTTATTTTATTTCCTTCTTATACTTAACGTTAAAGTAAAATCCAACTTTTAATATTCCAAGTTGACATATTAAGACTTAAGTTTTGGTTAACGATTAACTACTAATTTGTCTTTGGGAAATAAAATATGTCACTCTATTCATCTTTTAGAGGGAAAAAAAATCATAACATCTCTTATTCAAATTTTATTATTTCATAAAATAACTCTTTAATATTTTCATATAGATGGTTGCTTGTAGGAGTACTTAGCATTGGTATTCAATAATTCTTAACTAAAAGTAAATATCAAATATTGATCTCTTAAAATATTTAGTTGAGTAAATCAAACTCGAGTAAGGTAATTAAACTTTGATTTAGTAATTACGTATTGAAGAAAAAGATATGTTCATAATTTGTCCAATGGTACATGTTAGCTTTTAGAGAAATCATGTAAAGAAATTAGATTACCTCCATTTATAAATTTATCGGCATAGTCAATTAAGATATCCAAATCATTTATTAATCCTACTCATATATATAATAAATAATTTATTATGATTAAGTAGTGTTTAATATTCAATTCATATTTTCAAATTTCAATATGATATGATAATCAAATTTTGATGCAATAAATCTCTATCTGATTCGATTTTCGATGATTTATATTGCTTCTGACCATGTTACTATATATTTAAAGGTTTTTGGTGGTGGTTCATAACTTCAATAAATTTGTGCATGTGATGCTGAATTGCTACTTACAAAATCTTGCATAAATCGATGAATATAATATTAAGTAAAGCTATGATCGATTTTTATTTTTATTTTATAAAGAAGAGCAATAATGTATGGTACCAATAATGATGAAGATAAGAACAAGGTACAAGCATGGGAAGAATTAAAAATATTTATTTTAGTGTGACATTTCCTTTTCCGATTTAATAGTTCGATATTCAAAACATTCCATAAAATTAATTTATAGTATTTGCTTAGCTCTAATATAATAAAATCGTAAAATGCTTCTTATCAAAATATTATTTATTTTCTTTTATTCAAGATCTTCTATTAAAAGTTGATAGACTTCAATCATTTACAATTAGGTGTGTTAAAATGAAATCAAATCAAATGAAGAAAGAAACTGATTAGTACTTTAATTTGATGTTGAAAAAAATTGGATCGTTATGATTAAGAAAATCAAATCAAATCGAGAAAAATCAAAATAAAAAAATCAATGTTAACTGTTTTGATTTTTATATTTAAAAAATCGACATAAATAATTTAATTTTAAAAAAAAAATTAACTAACATCTACTGTCAAAAAGCTAAGATTCTCAATTATTTTGATCTTTCAATATTTAAATATAAATAATAAAATAGTATTATAAGGCAATTTGGGCACAAAATAATTAAGGCAATTTGGACACTAATTAATTGTTTTCTACGGAGTATGATATGGTAACATGGCTCACTGAAATTAGGGAGGGCTTTACTCTATAAATTTTCGGGCATAAATTCAGATTTAGTCAAGTTTTTAACGAGGGTATTTAATATTGGATAAAAAAAAATAGTTTTACATTATAGAAAAGGATCATATTTGCCCTTGTACTCCCACAAATAGGTCATATTTGTCCTTTGTTATACTTTTTCAACATATCTACTATTTTCATCCAATTTTAGAGTCACATTTGCTCTTATACTCTTAAAAGAGGTCACATCCGTGCAGGTAGAAAAGGGCGGAGGCCAACTCTCTGTTTTATATTGGTTGATCAATAGGTATTTGGTGGTCTTCACGGCAAGGATCTTTTCATTCTTTTCTTATGAGGTCGTGTACAACAACCTTCCAACTCATAAGGGAGTTGCGTTCTGAGGGACTCCAAATATCCACAGCGACCGGAAAGGAAGCTAGCGAACCTAGGGTCAACACCAAGTAGGATGAAGTATAGGTCAATTGAAGTAGGGAAGGTCGATTAAGGAAGAGTATTTATCCTTGTGATATTAAATACTCATGCCTGTAATACATTTGTCATTTTCTTCTAACTTAAGAGTCATATTTGTCCTCGTACTCAAAAAACAAAAGTCATATTAGTCCCTACGACTTTAAATTCCCATCTTCCACCTTCATTTGTTATGTGATTTATGAGACATATTTCTTTTCAATTAAATCAATTAGCCCATTTATGATTAGATGTATTAAATAAGTTACCATCCCATTTATTAAATAAGTTCGTAAATTGATCCCAAAAAAATGTCCCGGATAAATAAGCTATTATTCCATTTGTTAAATTTTTACTAAGAATTAAGGACATAAGTATTTTTGGCCTTCACATAATTAACAACATAAGAGTGTTTTCTCTCATCAATTAGCACATTAAAAAAAAAATGTTTAGTGGACGTGGTGATAATGATACTGCTATAGAGAATATTTTTAAAACTTTTTCAATAAATTAGACAAGTTCAATATATTAGTAAAGTAAAGAATAACAATTTTGCACTTGTAATTTAGACGTGGTGTGTTTTGAATTGTAAGGGTAGATTTTAACTGTCGGTACTTTCTTTCTTCAATAGTTTCATCACAACTTTTTACTCTAGCATTTCTTTCAAATCCGTTTAGAAAAACGATTTTCTTAAGCCAAGGGTCTATTAGAAACATCTCTACCCCACAAAAGTAGGGTAAGATTTGTGTACATTGCACCCTCCCAACCTCGATTTGTGGGAGAACTATGTTAGGTATTATGTTGTTTGCCTTCCTCCAATGGTAGCAAAGTGTTAATCTTAAATGTTATTAATGGAGTTCCCAGTCTCTAGGCTAATTTGGTCCTTCTATGGCAATCCTCTATAGCAGTTTTGTTCTGCATTTTTCACTTTAGCCTTCAGAAATCTTCATCTTTCCAGACAGTTGTTGTAGCAAAAACTTGCCTTATTTTTCAGCTTACGAATCCATTTTATGGTCGATTACCTATATAGGCAATAGCTGCTAACTTTAGGTAAATCTTACAGCTGAAAATAGTCGGTACATAGAAGTTAAACTCGTGAGAATAATAGTTTTATGATAACTGAATGTTGGGTTTCTCTTTGATACCACCTAAACAGGTGTTGAAGACAAATCTGTTTTCTGATAGAACCAACACATATTGGCTCAGGGACGTAGACATTCTCAGGTAGACAGTTTCTAAAGGTCTCGAATGGTAATGAACAGAGGTTTCTCCTCGAGTCAGATGAATATTAACACTCTTGAGTACAAAAGTAGAAGGGAGCTTGAATATAAAACTCACCAGTCAAGCAAGGACGACAGCTAGCCACAGTGACCTAATGATGCCAAGTAGGGGAATATGCAATAGTTAACTTACTTTCTCTCAGTCGCTTCAATGCCTATGAAAAGCCCTCACTTCAAACACGTAACACAAATAATGACAAGTTGGGTAGCTCTAAGGTTTTTTATATTCGGAGGGAGGGAGGCTCGAAGCAGACGGTATTCAATAGTGTGCGTAGAAAAGATAAAAGGCATTTAAAGACGAACAAGATACATACTAGCAGAATAACCAGTTTAAGAGATGAACGAGAGGAGTTCATCACACACTTCTGAGATTAAAGTTTGTATATTTTACATGTGTGTTAGTATCTAATACATGCAAAACATGTGAATTATCAGACCCAAAAAAGGAAAAAAGAAAAATATTACTTGGTGTATAAAAAGATAACACATTCAAGGGGGCATCAAACAACTGTCCCGATATAGTTAAGACTACTTGGCTGCTTGCTCTAAGATTGGAATTTTATTCCAAGTATCTTCCGGTCCACTAATTTGCAATGGAGGCAACGAGAAAGCACTAACCGTTGAGCTCTTGCTCCGAATCTCTTTTAAAGCTCGTAAAGCAGATATGGTGCTCTTCATGTATAAGCTTTCGATATACTCTATTTCTGTCAGCTCCTTTGGCGCTCTAAGTAGACCATCCTTTTTGTTGTTGCCGCTAGTTGAAGTTTCATTTCCATCGGCTTCTGCAGTAATACATGAGGTGTCAATGATGGGGAATAGGCAGTCGATCAAATTCTCACATTCCTTTACAAGCTTGTATAGCAAATCAGTGGTGAAGAAAGGCTGCTGCAAGACCCTCTGAATGAAGGGCAAGCGAAGAAGAGCACCAGTCCTTTTATCATATTTCTTGAGTATCTTCACGAGCCCTATAAGCAAAAAAAGGAATAGATCAGAATGGCTCATCACTGGAAGCAGATCCAGGATTTAAACTCGATAGGTTCAACCTTTTAAGATTAGCACTGAACTTGTACTTTTTATGCATACAGGTTTAATATTTGTTGAGAGTTTAGTTGGTTTTCACATATATACTTCGGATGAACCCGTTGCCTAAGAGCTACATCTGCCACTGCTCATGAGACAATACAGGTGACTTATATCCTACCTATCTCAATTTGTTCCTGCACCATTTCTAGCTTTGCAGACACTGAAATCTCAGTGCACACCAATCAGACAATGAGTGTAGATGCAAATATATAGCACAAGCCCGAGTATCAACTCTTGCACATTTACAAAAACTTCTCACAGGTACCCTTAATATTCTGAGGTACAATTAATTTCATACATCCAAAGAAAGATTGGATTTACCAGTATAGTTGAGGGCACTGTAATTTTCCAGCAAAACCATCTCCCCGTGGAAGTCTACTATCTCCCTGCGAATCTTTAGAATCTCATCATTACGATCTTTTGCCTTTGCCACTCTGTCTTGCAACTCCTGTTACCAATTTACGAAACATGTCAAATACAGGATCAAAATTTAACAAGACCTTGCATATCATTTTTTATTTATCAAGAGGTAACGATTGTTTTCTTCTTCTTGGAAACAACTAGATGCATAACCAATAATTAGTGTGAACTACATCTAGTACCAATGATTTTTTTGTATCCCAGCACAACTATGCCATCAAGATTTTTCTTCTAATCAAATTATAGGATCTTTGGGTCACAAAATGAAATAAGTTAGAATGAGATTGTACTAATTATGCACTATGGCATGTCTACATTCAAATCATGGATGTAGATAAAAACTTCTGTTTAGCCCTGTTATTACAAATTCATACTCGAAAGCACAAACCTGAAAAACAACTAGCAAATACCTAGCACAACAGATGAAGCTTGTATAAAGCTTATACACACAATTCGGCCAGAACAGAAGATCTCTTCACAAAGATTATAGGATTGGCAATAGGGTGGGGCGGGTGAAGTCTTTCCCTACAACAAACTCAACCCACCATGCATTGCCCGGTTAAGAGCTTGCCGCCCCACCATATCCTGCCCCAGTTGTCATCCCTAAGAGAATAGTTATATTTTCATTGAACTTCATGGAATTTTATTCAATTATGTTAAAAAAATGTTAAAGTCATCAGTACAAGCAGATAAGCACGCAGTGGTGGGTGTAAAGCATAATCTAGAGGCTCCCATGTATATATTAAAAAGATTACTGAACTTGACTGTGAACCCATTTATCATTGTACATCAACTTGAGGTCATCCTAGTGGGATTTCACTGGGTTTGTTGTTGTTGTTGTAACTTAAGGTCATCCTAGAAACTCGTGAACGTCAGATTTTGGGTTCGACTTTGTAAGCACTAAGCATACTTCTACAACAATCCAACAAAGCCAGCATCTTTCTACTGCTCTGCCTCTATTCACAAGTTGAATTACATAATTGCTTTGTGGATTCTTTTCCTTTATGTTTGTTCTTTAATTAAACAATTAGTATTATATGCTTTCCTTCATCACTGTGTTTGGTTCTATTTAGTACAGTGTCAAAAGCAAATTATTCCATTACTTTATTCTCTTCCTTCAGCATACAGCTGGAGTAATACACTAGAAATCAATATTATAGTTAACTCTTACCTAGAATTTTGTCATTGAAACATTTCAAGTTCCAAAAACTGGACTTTATTCACACGTAAAATGAATGTCCAAACACAACTTCAAGTTTCAAAATTCATAATATCAAAATCTGTGACCAAACGGGAGCTTAATGTCGGTTAAACAACAAAACATAAGAAAATACACATCAACAATTTTCACAAATGAGCTGTAGCCTGTATATCACCAAAATCGAAACAACAATGCATTAATCAGAGCAAAATCAGCTTCCAGACAGAGACAAATCCAGAATTTAAAGGCAAATACATCATTTAATTTATTTTTTTCAAATATCCTCCTCTGCTTCAAGCTTAATTAGCCCAAAAAAAATATTTTTAGGAATGTTCATGCAATTATAACCAAACAATTTCGAATTTAAACAAGGTTTACGACGAGAACTGTATTTTCCTAATTTTTTTCTAAAATCCTTAAAAAAAAAATCACAAGGCATCAGAATTTGATTGTTTTTTACCTTTAATCGAATGATATACTCTTCTTCTTTCTCAACGAAGAACGAATTGAATTTCTCAAGCTCATCTTCCAACAAATTCACAAACTCAACTTCCGCATCAGTCATCGGTTCCTTCTCCGGCGCCTTATCAAAACCTCCGGCAGCCATTTTCATCCTCTTAGAAGCCCTAACATCGTCTTCATCACCGGAACTCAGCGATCTCTTCGGTTCAATCAACTTCAACTTTTTCTTCAAATCCTTGTATGATAAAAACTTGTCTCTCCATTCCGGTAACGTTTCTTCGATTTGATTGCTCAAACTTTTTCCGAACTTCATAACTCCGATGAAGAAATTCACACACAGAAAATGTGAAGTGTACAAATTTTAGAGAAGAAATGAGAGAAAAAAGAAGAATTGAAAGGTTGATATAATGGTAAAAGTAAGTGTGTGGAGTGAAGAAAAAGTGCGAGAATATGAAGAGTGAGCTGGGGGTATAATTGGGAATATTCTCTTCTTGTGCTCTTTTCACTATTTGTTTTAATTTTATTATAACAAAAAAAAAAATATACCGAGTTAATAATTAAAAACATATTTAAGTATTTCGTAATTTTCATATTTAAACTTTTAGTTGTTGTGAGTTTACTATCTGAAATATTATCGTTGTTCAAATAATAAAATAGAACAATTGATATGCTAAGATGCGTTTTTGATAAATAGTTGATGATAATACAGATAAGAAACTCGCACACAGATCAAATTTTAAACTTAAAAAATTGGGATGATTTAAGCATGTTTTTGACCGTTCTATCTTTTATATATAATCAATTTTTGGTGCGATCACATTATAATTTTTTATTTTGAAAATTTCTTGTTTGATAATCTTATTTTAGGATAAAATTTATCTAAATATTATATTTATTGAAATAATAGAAGAAATTATATGTAATAATTATCCAAATAAGCCGTTTGTTATTAGCCTTTTTTTAATATATTTTTTGTTAACTTATCTAGTCATAAAAGGCCAATGTTATATTTTAATTTATCAATATAAATATATTATTGAGCAATTAAAAGAATCAAATATAAATCTTGATATATCTATTAGTAAAAAAAAAGAATATTTTTGGCCCTTTTAATATAAAGGTGAAATGTGTGGAGTAAGGAAATTGGAGAGAGAATATTATGAGTGAAAGTGGTGGGTGAGAGTGAGATTAATACGGCTCTCGTGATGGAATACTTGAAATTTTTTATTCTTGGCAAAAAAGTTTGAATTCGAATCTCGAGTATAGAAGCATGTCTTGTTAGAAGCGTATTCGCTGGAGAATAAATCTTGAAATGTATAAATTACAAATTAATCAAACTTTAATATAAGGAAATATCAAATAAGAAGTTGAAAAAAAAAGTGGTGAAGGTGGGGAGAGGTTTGGGGGGGTGGGGTGGGGTTAAAGGCGTATAGTTGGGAGTTGGGAATATTCTTTTATGGTGCCATTTTATTTTTTTTTAAATATCTATAAGAGGATATCTTTGGGTTTATGCTTTATTCCTTTTTGTTTAAACAAGTAGGGTGTTGGTGGGGCCCTTTTGATTTGGGAAACCGTGACGTGGCGAGTAGGCTGGTGAGCTATACAGCTTATCATACCTGTCTTATATAGTCGTATCAATTTCAATTATTAAAAAAAAAATATTGAAAAATAATTTTACATTTTTTTTATTTGAATAAGTTATTGTGAGTTGAGAATGTATCAAAAATATTTATATTCTTCTCAAATTCATTTATGAAATCTCACTGGGTAGATTGTTGTTAATTATTTAAAGGGAAAAATGATAAATATACCTTCGAATTATTGTAAATGATATGCATATATTCTCTGTCATATTTTTGGGACAAACAATAAATCATTTAGTGTTGAGATTTGAAAACCGCATCTTATTATTTAGATATTTATTCAGATCTAGACACCTAGCTCTTAATGCAAATCTTAATGTTCAGACGTGTATTCAGATTTAGAGGTTTTAATTTTAACGAGAACAAATGAGGCCTAAATATCCTCCACAAATTTATTTTGTAATTAAGAAGAAAGGTATAATTCCAAAGCTTGAGGAATATGCGTATAGCTTTTATTAAAAAAAAAAAAAATTCCACAAAAGGACAAAAAAAAAAATTTCAACAATAGACCAAATTTTCTATTTTAAAGGGTAAAATTAGAATTCTACGTGCAATTCATTTTTGCATTAGTTTTTTTTAAGTATATTATTGCTCTGACTAATTCAAATTCAAGCAACAATAGTAAATATATGTAAGGAGGAAACACTCTTTAATAAGATTTTATTCATATTCAATATTTGAACTTGGACTTTACGATTAAAAATAATGAAATAATTTTATTCATATCATAATAATCGTGATTTGTTTTTTCATTAGTTATTAATTGATGTTATCAACTATTCTTCTTTTGACATTTTGGCAATTCCCAAGAAAAGATAGGATTCGTATCTAGTTAGAGTATATGCTTAAAAAAAGAAGCATAATCCATTGTTTTGGTACTATTATAAAATTCTCCCCTTTAATAAAGGTTATATTCTTTTTTGGTTCAATTACTAGTTGTACCACGAATATTTATGATGTAATTAATAATGAAAAAAATTATTATATGAATATTTTTTAATAGTCTTCAAGGTATGTCATTCATAATAGTCGATAGTTTTGTCCGCTAAGAATAATTAATTATCAATAGAAAAAAAATCTTGATATTCTAATCGAATAATTTGAGAATTCTTCTTCTCATAGAGATTGATGTCTTATTTCCTTAATATTGAATGGATTGTTATTTATGAATTACTTGTTTTTTATTGTCAATTAAATATTGTATTATTTTTATGTTAAAGATTAATTACTATATAGTGCCACAAGGCCCACAACTAAACGACCCTTCAAATTCAATTATCATATGATATATAGTTTTTTAGTATATGATGACTCATGCTTGAGACACTAAATACTTCAAAAGGCAAAAAAGATCCTTTGTTTGACTCTTATGAATGTGATCCTGATCAATGGTTGCAGTGGAGTGGTATAATTACTTTACTATACTTAATTAATGATTCTGCATGAAATTATCTTTAATAGGAAGTATTTTGCTCTCAAAGTAGGATTTTCGATACGAAATTGAATTAATTGAGCTCTAAAACAAATAGCAGACACCCCATAAAAAAAAATTACTTATGAATGTAACTTAAAAAATATCAGTAGATCATAAAAACATGTATTGAGCTATCTCTGGACACATACATTTCATAGAACTAAATATACAAAAACTTGGATTGTTGTATTAATGGAGTATTTCTATGCTTCAACATCATCAGACTAAGTTAAGACAACAAAGAACAAAAAATAAAAAACAAAAAGAAAGGGGTGGGTGGGGTTGGGGTGAGGGTGGGGGATAAACAATCATATTGATGTTAGAAGGGCATGATCTTGTAAATTGTAGTAATGATATTTAACTAGTTTAGTGAGGATTAATTAACTCCACTCAAATGATAACTAAGACTAACTTAAAATCTTTTCAAAAAATAAATCATCATGAATTCCAAAAGCTTGTAAATACTTCCTTTTTTCAATTTATGTGATATAGATTGAATTAACAAGATATTTAAGAAAAAAAATGAATGTTTTTGAAGTTTTTAAATTATATCATAATATATGTATGGCCATATGACTTTTGAAATATGTGATCTTGAACCTATCATATTATTTGCATGAAGTAAAATAAGAAATATAAAGTCAATTATTTCTTAATTTAAAAATTATGTCATTCTTTTTTTAAAGAACTACAAGAATGTATTGTAAATTGTGATTATTCGAGTCAAGTCAACTACTGAATCGCCTTTGTTATGAACCAAGTCCAGCCAAATGTAGATATTAATGTCATACAAGTTGTTATTGGGCTGACAAGAGTTATTGGCCGAGAACGAGCAATAGGGCCAGGTTAATTTGGGATCCAGATTGAGTAGTGGGCATGAAACGTTCCATCAAAAAGGGTAGTGATATGTTATTTTAGGGATTATGCAAATTGTTGAGAAAAATGTCTAGTCCTCTCATCCCCTTTCTTTGAGTCTATGTTTCTCATCTCCCTTCTAATCTCCCTTCTAGTTATCTTCTACAATAGTCTCTTTGTTAGTTTCATTTTCCGTTGTAATTTCAAGTATAGTGATTATAATATTTGAATGTTTCTATTGTGATATTGAAGTTGATACACCTTATTAAAATTTGTATTTTTTTTTTTTTGCATCTTTTTTTAAAAAAAATTCTTGTAACACCCACCATATCTATGAAAAAAACAAGTTGGATTAGATTAATGAAATTTTATGCTTTATCCATTTGGCATGTTCTCTAAAGGTCCTCATGGAACTTTCTTTAAAATATAACGTGCATAAATTTAAGAGTTCCCTAAATTTAATAGGATGAGAATTAAATAGTGATGGAAAATAAAAGAAGCCACAAAGCATATTCTTTGATATAGTCTTAATTAATTCCCTTTGTTTCTATTTTTTTTTTTTTTTGTTTGATAAAAAATTGTGAGCTTTACCCCCACTAGAGAAAACCAAGAAATAATCCTCTTTTAAAATTTTCATATTCTTTAAGATAGTGTCCTGGTTTTATTTATTATTATTGGAGGGGAGTTTTGCAATTTTAGTCCCTATAATATATATAAATTTTTATTTCGATTCTCATGATATTTGTCATTTGACAAGAAATATTAATTTTCTGCTAAATATGATCGATTGAATTATCGAATATTAATTTTCTGCTAAATATGATCGATTGAATTATCATAATTTATTAGACTATTATTTTCAAGAATGACAACTGAGTAATACAAGCAAATATATTTTTGTCGATTTGCTCAGTTATTTGATAACTAGATCTCTTTTCGGGTCAATCCACTCAATATCCAAATGAGGATAAGCTTTTGGCGGCTGTAAAAATGACAGATAATACAGCGAAATATGTATATAGTACTAGGCGACCACAGTACATATATAATTAAGGGACTAAACATGTACATTTTATTTAATAGTATAAGATTATATACTTATTGAAATATCTCAAGGAATAATATTAAAATTTACTAATAATTTAGGGATCAAAATATGTAATTATCCCTATTAGGATACTAGGCCATAAGAGAAAGTAAGAAGGGACCATATTGTTTTATTATTATTCTATGTTATCAACTTATCTAACATTTATGTTTTTTTTTTTCTTCACTTCTCTTTTTGGTTGCAAATTACAATAACGACCTTTCAACTACCAACTGATGATTTCCAACAGTTTATTCAGTCTTTTCTCAAGAAAAAACCAAGAGTTTATTGAAAAAGACAACAAATTCTATATTATTTTGATATACAAATCACGAGTTCAAGTTGTAGAAACAGTCAATAATGCTTATTAGGTTGTCTACATTACACTCCTTAAGGTGTGACCCTTCTTATGCGGGATGATTTAACCATTAGGCTGTCTTAAGAAGTATGATGTAGACAATCTATTCTAATGCAAGTATTAGTAACTGATTCCATGGCTCCATGTTAGCAGGGTCCGGAGAATGCCCTCAACACCTCCAAAAGCATGAGATAGACAATCTGATGTAATACAAACATTAGTGGCTTCTTTTATGGCTTAAACCCGTAAGTTATATGTCACACAAAAATAACTGTATTAAATTTAATACGATAACTTTGGGAATAAAGTAATAACTCGCTATTATAACCAGTTAAATTACATTGTATATATATACGATCAATAAACTTGTCGTGTCATGCTCTTACCAAAAAATAAAATGTAAACTTGTCACGTCTTTTAACCAATTGTCTAGAAACAAAAAATTATTCTTTGAAAAAAAGAAGAAAAAAAAAAAAGGTAAACTCTCAAACTTCAATTGGGTCTCCAACAATATTTGGGCCCCCAGTTTCAATATATTGGGCTGGATTTTTTTAAATTGGGCCTTTCTTGCATCTAATGAACAAATTACTATTATGAAATATAATGGGCTTGTACTATCTAATTCCAACTTTTGGGAGGAAATTATATGTAATAGCAAACTATTAATTCAAATTAAATGTTATAACCACAGTTTGATTTAATTGTAATCTATAGCAAACTGTTTCCATTCGCCTCTCTCCCTGAAATTCTCGCTCGCCACTCTCCCTTTCTCGCTCGCCAGTCTCTCCCTCGCCTCTCTCACTTTATACAAACACAAATGTATAAATTGCGTTTCTATTTATCTAAAGAGAGAGAAAATTATATATACACATGCAAATACATATGTCTTCGTCCTATACACTTATAACTATACAATACAAATCTTCCGATGCTCCATAGCTATAACATACAACTATGATTTTTATGTTTGCTAAATGTGAAAGTTGCTCAATTTTGGGCTAACGTCAGCCCATTTACTCATGATCTATTTTGCACCCCGTTAAGTGATGTTCGGAGAACTTACATGGGTTAGCTCTGTAAATATGTATGAGGTGAGCGTAGTGTGACGTCCCGCCACCGTGTTAGCCAATTTCCGCGTCCAAAGAGGAGCGGATGATTCTAGAGTTGTGGAGAGGCTTGCGGAAAACTCTAGAATCCTTTAAAATTCTCATCACTCTAAGTCCGTGACAGTAGTGTGTAAAATTTCAAAAGTACAATAAGTCCAATGTAAAAAAACTTTTAAGATTGAAAATTCATCAAGTTGAAATTTTGGAACCGTCTCTAGCTAGAAACTTTCACAACAATTCACATCTATTGGATCATCCTAGTGCTTCGGGTACTATGAACCTATTTATATGTAAAGTCAACAAACCATATGAGTACTTGAAATTTAAGGGTTGATTTGGATTAAATATACCTAAGATATATTTTTCGTAAAATGTTTGTATTAGTAGACTAAGAGATTTTCCCAATCAATACGGATTGTGATGAGTGGTAAGTATATAGTAGTATTTTCATCTTTGATCAAAGATTTCATGTTTGAAATCCAAATTATGATATTCTTTTTTATAGAGATTGCTTTATCTTTTTCGTAAAATATTTTCGATGTCATACTCCGATACCAAACGTGGGTGGAAAACTAAAAAGAAAAAAGAGGTTTTCCAATTAGTGCAGAAATAAATAGAGGGACCATAAAAATTATTAATATAATATATTGTAAATGGTAAAACTATAATTGGTGTCCCCAAAATTAATTCTTTAATTATATCTTAATTACTCATAAAATAAAATTGGTCCTATTCTCCCCTGTAAATGGTCCTGAATATTTAAGCAAAACTAATGTATGTACCACCCGTGTCATATCTATGATGTGTTTAAATAGTATCGATAAAAATCCTCGACTCAAATAAAGAATAATGAAATCAAGTATGCATATTATTTTTTCAGGTAATTATATTATTTTCACACATGTACATTAAAGTTTTCTTTTGTGATTGATGACTTTTCATACAAAAATTGTACTTTATTTTTTATGACTTTTCAATAAGATTGAGACTTAATATTGACAATTCCTACCATATTCTACATACTGGCACAATAGTGAATTAGTAATGAATAACGATGGTGATAGTTCATAGCATTATAAGCTAAGGTCGTTTTAAAAAAACATAAAATTAATGCATCCTTTAGTCTTTGATAATTAAAGAGCAAATGTAGAGCATAAAAATAAAATATTAAACCTACCTAGTTCACTTTCAACTATAGTAGTTAGAAATTATATTGCTCATAACATAGACAATTTTATTAATTATATGTTTATGGATTTGACTTAGAATTTTTTTTTGATTGTAGATATAATTAAATAAACCTACTTAGCTAGTTCACCTTCTTAATTTTTTCAAATTTTATTGTTCTAGCTAGCAACCCTTGTCACTTGACCAATAATGATAGCCGTGGAGTGATAAATACTTCTTAATCTCTAATCAAAAGGGTCGGGTTTGAGACTCACGAGTACGAAGTCACATTGGTTAGAAAGTGATTTAACTCAATATAGGACCGACTTTCTGGTGTAAGTTATCTGAATTTAGGGCATGGGTGAATTTCTATTTTCAAAATGTATAAAGTTTATACCAAAATATAATGATCCTGTCAGCGTTATAATTCTACACGTGAAAAGAAAGAACATTATAATTCTTAACTAACTAAGGGTCTGTTTGGCATTGCGGTTGGGAGTCCAAAGACACTTATTTTGAGGAAAAAACACTTTCTGTTGAAAAATTAAGTGTTTGACAAATCAGTAAAAGTGTTTTTAAATGGAAGCAGAAGTAGTTTTTATGCTATTGGGAAGAAGCTAAAAATTTCTGTTTTTTTAAAAAAGCAAAAGCAGAAACAAAAAATTATTTTTCTCAAGATTAAAATGTCTTTTTCATATATACATATTTACCAATATATTTCTTATTAATTAATTAACATATTTCATAAGTTTGGTTAAATTTTATTTTAGATATTTAAAATAGTTTTTCTTTATAAAATAATTTTACTATTATAAATACATTAATAGTTGTCTTTTTTTATTATTATAATTTGACTCTCAAAAACACTTTTTTTAAAAAGATTATTAATTGATAATTAATTACAGAAATTGTTTTGACAGATTTTGACAACCCATGAAAGGTACAATCAATACTTAATTAATGATTAAATAGCAATTATATCAATGTCACATTATACATTAACGAGATTAGCCTACCAATCTTTCCTTTTAAATAAACCCAACGTAATTAAAGTATCCAAATTAGTCGAAACATTAATATAAGTATCAAATATTAAATAAAAAATTAAAAAAAATGTTTATGTTCTATTCTGTTTCATTTTGTCCCTAGAGGTTCGTTTTGTCATTCTGACTGGTACATTATTAAAATTCTTTTTTCAATAGAATTTTTTGCATTCCCAATTAATGATACATAAATATATATTAATTCTAATATATTAACCTTTAGAAATTGTCAATAACTTGTTCTGTTGATTTATTTAAAAATCAAGAGGGGAAATATTTGATTGAAATTAAGAGCAATACAATCCACACTACAAGCACCAATAAAATACAAAAAATAATACTAAGATAAATGATATACAATCAAGATATTTTATTTATCAAACTTCTTTTAAATTTTTTCTTTTTTAGAAGATGACAATATTATTGATTTACTTTGTCCACACAAAGGATATACAACTTTAGTAACTTGTTTCTTTCTATAAAAAAAAATACTACTTACATAGGCCCTTTTCTAGCCCAAATTATTATTAGAAATCAAAGTAATAACATAAAATTAATCACACATTACATGATAATTAAGCAAACATTAGACAATGTAAGTTATCTACTATAGAAATAGAAATTAGCTTTGAAATCCACCGTTAGATAATCCATCGTTAAATAGGATTAGCATCAACAGATTTTGTTGTTTAGCAACAGAAATTGCGCATCACGATTTTATTTCCTTTTTATCATCTTTGAAGCAATTCTTCAATCATTTGCAAAGCAATTCTTTCTTCTTCATCCATTTCACTTCTAATACTTATACCTTCAACTATTTCACCACAATTATTCTTGGAATTATTATCATTATTTAATTCTCCTTCATGAACATTAATATTTTTGGGATTATTTTTCTTTTGAAGTTCAACTGTCATCACCCATTTTGAATCAGAAGAAGGGCCAGCACGTTTTTGCCAAACTCCTATGTGTGAATTTTCAATATCCAATCTTAAACAAGTGAGAGATGGTGATGGTACCTATATGATAAAAAAAAACAAAAATTAATTAATTTTACTAGAAATATCTTTATATGAAAATAATGTTTAATATGTTTGAAGTATATGGATCAGTAAGTGATTTTCCATGTAAAATTACGTCTTGAAAATTATCGATGAGCCAAATTCGTTTAGTGATTTTTTAGTAGTGAATACTATAGACCATGTGAAATAGATATTGACATTAAAGAGTTACTAAATATACAAAGTGGTCGATACTATTTTTCTAAACATACTAATTAGAAAGGAAATTAGTATGACACATCATTTGAAACAAAGGGATAATATATAATTTTCAATAAAAACTTTTTGAAACTTGTAATCAAAATATGCTATAATATTTGTGTGGCTACAAAGTCATGTGATTAAAGGTAGGATGAAAAATTTGAAATTAAATTATTTCCAGAAATAGAAGGTTGTTATTCTTTTTAAAATATGCTAACAAGTAAATAGTGTCATAGAAAATGGACTAAACACTACTTGAAACATGTATTTTCTCGATAGATATTTTCGTGGAAATCCCTCCAAAATTTGGGATTTCAGATATAAAATGGTTGGAATTGTTTTCGACAAGCACATTTCCAACGAAATTCTAGATTTTTGAAGATATACATTTTCCATTGAAATCCCTCCCAAAAGCTAAAATTTCCAACTAGAAGACATTGGAAACAATTTCAGACAAACACATTTTCAATGGAAATCTATTAGAAAAGCACGTGTTTCTAAAACATAAAGGAATGAAATATAAAATGAGGACGCGGGGATGGAGGTGTGGGGGTGCTCACCTTGCTACATTTCCTCAACTTGGCATGAAGTATTTCAGATAAAGCTTTTGGCGATGAAAATGATGATGATGATTCTTGATCTTTCGCCTTTACATCTTTATTATTATTATCCAAATCTTGTGTTATTGGAAAATTAGTTTTTGCATTTCTTCCACTCATTAATATTGCTGCTTCATCATATGCTCTTGCTGCTTCTTCAGCTGTATCAAATGTCCCTAACCATACCCTTCTTTTCCTATAACACATATATATCATAATTAGAAAAGAAAAAAAAAACATAGTTGGGTTAAATTCAGGCATGATTATAAAGTGACTGGATAAAAAAATACAAATGATTGAAAGGCCAAATTTCTGACAAAGAATTATGATGCCTCTACAAAATTAAATTTTACGTCAGAAAATAATTTTTGTCATATTCAAGTAACAGTTATGAGTGAATATATTATAGAAATGATCAATCGTCTGTCGCAAAAAGCAACATTGTAATTACATTGTTAACTTAAGTTAGATAAGAGCAATGCAATTTAAAAAGAGAGAAGTTATATGTTTATATAAAAAATGTATTCATATAAATGACAGAACGATCTTGGTGTCACAATTCACTGAGATTTAATGATTTTGTCATTTCGACTCGTTAGTAAGAAATATAGTATTCATGAAAGAATTAACTTACAACAAGGGGTGTCTAATTTCAGAAACCCAAGAACCCCAATGGCGTTGCCTCACACCTCTAAACTTCTTTGAATGTACCATTTTTTTAAAAAAGAATTATATTTGAATTGTTTGAAGAATTTTTGGTGAAGTAAAGAAGAAGAAGAAAAAAGATATATAAATAAAATATAAAAAATTGTTGCTAATGAATTAATATGATATGATATGACTTTGTGCAAAACTACAAATGTCCACACAAATATATATAGCCAATTCTTTTAAACCACACACGTTTATGTCGGTGAACTAATTTTGTACTAGAGCAATTAACAGCATCACCTAAAAACTATTGCAACATATATATATATATATATATATATATATATATATACACACACGGATATATGAATTTGAGATTTGAAGTTTATGATTTTCTATATTAAGTTAATATGTAATAATATTTGAAATTTATGAATTCTTAAATTAAAATTAAATATATAATAATAACTGAGTTTATTATCAAAGAATTTGTATATATTTAATAAATATTTAATGAATATATAAAATTTCAGCAAAATTTATTGAATTTATGTAAATTCATAGATTGAAGGCTAGATCCACCGTCGTTAATACATAAGTCACTACATCAAAAATGATCGTTAGCGGCAATTAATTAACGACAATAGCTCAATTGTTGTTAAATATGTATTTTTAGCGGCAATTAACACTCTTTGTATATGTCCCTACAACCTTTAGTGACATTGGATCTAATGACACTTAACTAATGCCGGTAAAGATTTTAGCACTCTTTATTAATGTGTCTATTTATTACCGCTAAAAATTATTTTTGTTACAGTGAGCATTGACTGTTTTCTAGGAATATTCTAGAATATATTTACTTTCCTTCAAAATATTTAAGTTATATACATTCATTGTAAAATATTTAACTTCCTTTTAGTTTATTATTTATAAGAAAAATAACATACTTTTTCTTTATTTTCTTTAGTTCCATATGAGTTGTGATGTACTCTTTCATTTTGAGTCAATATCAAGAGTCACTATAAAAGAAGTTGAAATTAGCCATGAATTTTGTTACTAGCGAAATTTCATGATAATTCATTACTAAATAAAATTAACAACGACTATTATATTGTTATTTAGTTATAAGATTTATCCATCATCAATTCCTATTCACAACGGTGAGTACATTGAATCTCCCACCTGATTTCGGACAGTCAAATAGAAAGACTCTTTGTTAGCTCTTCGTGCCTCCTTGACTTCTCAAACTGAACTAAGACTGTCCAACTAGAGTATAGCCGGAAGGAACTCTTTTTGTATTGAAAGTGTTTTCAAATAGCAATCCATCACGTCGGTAATAAGACTTAGAGTAAACAAACGATTCAAGCTCCTTACAGAAGATAATTCAGCTTGATAACTTGATAAGCTGTATTAACAGAGCAAAACCACTCTTTCAAAGGTGGGATCAATCCCAACCTATTCTTCTTAGCCTAACAGTCTATTCGTGAAAGTAAATTATCCAAAAAGTCTCCTTACTAGACCTAACATTCTGTCATCAGTTATCATTTTTTCTCTGTTCGATTTTCTTTTTAGTTCTTCGATCTCATAACAATATTTTCTATAGAAAATGACTTGTTAACTTCCAAGGACAAGTAAGTTGCATACTTTTTGCCAAGAAAAAGTAAGTCTTTATTTTCTTTCTTTAGTAAAAGTAAATGTACTTATGTGTTAGTTCAAAAATCTAGTTCAATTTTGAAAATGTGGTGACAAAATAAATGCTAACAATGATAGATAATCACTTAATTAAAGTAATTACTTTTTATAATTTACAAAAATAAAAGTAACAAAAAATAGCACTCTTCTAGTAATAGCCTTTTAACTAGGTTTTGACATACTCTAAAAATAATTACTATATTTCTAGTTCAAATATGTTTTGCTTTTTGACTAGCAATTAATAGATAACAAATAATGCAACTACCCAGGACTTTTATGTGTTTGTTTATTGATGATTTATGTTTTTTAATTACTTCCTCCGTCTCAAATTATTTATCATTTTTTATTTCATGAAATTCAAATTATATGAAAGATGACCAATAGTTAAAAATGTACTTGTTAAATTATATTGACGTGAGTAGAATTGAACTTATGTACAATATATTTCGTATAGTTTTTGAATGACTAAATTTTGATTTTCAAAATCTATCCAATTTAAGCTTCGAATGTTAACCAAAATTAACTCTTGAAAAGGAAAAAAATATATATTTATTTTGAGACGTACCGAAAGAGTACTCAATTCATTTTAGACATATGTGAACCTGTTTAATAAGTCGGAAATTTAAAAATAAAACTTTTGAAACATACAATTTTAAACATATCATGCGATTTATATGACCAAAATTTTATGAATGTATAACATCAAAAAGAAAAGTTAAAATTAAACTGTTTCTAAATATAAAATGCTTCGGGTTTTTTTTGACAAATTTAAAAAGAGAAAATCTATCGCATAGACTGAAGTACGATCGGTAAAAGAGAAGATAAAAAGTACAAAAAAAATGATTGGTTGGGGAAAAAAAAGTACATTTGAATATTAAATAGCTATAAAGGGGTAAATAAAAGGAGTATAGCACTTGAGATAACAATTAATAATCTTAGAATTTGTACCAAAAGAAAAAGACAATATTGATATATCAAGAATTTAAGATTTTTGGTACAACATTTATTTTCAACTATAAAGCTTCATATTCATAACATAGACTATATTATTAAGTTCATTAGAGGGAGTACATTTATATGATAAAGAAAAGAAACAAAAAGTGATATATATTACATTAATTAACTATTACAGGCCGTTAAAAAATTGTAAGTATACTTTTCTATTTTTAATTAGAGATTTTAAATTCAAACTCAAAGTATAACATTGTCTTTAATAGAGACCGTTTTATCTCAAGATAAAACTTTTTGAAGCTATTCCAAATTAGTCGAGTCTCAAAATAGATATATTTTCATTGAGTCTTATAGTGCAATGAAATTTGTTGATATTCAAAGTCTAACACTCTATAAAAAAAATTAGCAAGTTTGTTGTTTTAGGTAGTAAATTAGTTGAAACATTTCAATCAAATTAAAATGCATCTTTAGAAAAAATTCAATAGGCTTTGTCACTACATATATTAATGGCAGGGATAATTACACTTCTGGCCCTCAATTATGGATTAATTCTAACTTGATCTTCATAATATATTATGAAGCACATTTAACATTTAATTAACTAAAAGGTGTAGTTTAATTAAATGATAAGCACTTAAGAATTCATTAAATTTGCGAAAATCCATACATAGAGGGATTTAGAATGCATAACGAAGGTGTAATATGTTTAACCAAAAATCACCCTATTAAAGTGTATAAGAACGAGGAATATTAGCACCTTTAGCTCTTTAAATATTGCTAAATTTTAATTTCAATCTTTGTAATTTCCAATTAAGCAAATTTAACGTTCAATCAATTGATAGGTGCACTAATATTGATCGTTCAAACTACATGAATATTCTCTAATTCAATGAATTATTAAGTGTTATCATTCAATTATTGACGTAGTGTATTAAATTTGTATTGTTACTCTATTTTTTTTTTGTACTGATATAATACAAAAAATTGCTAAATATGACATAATTCTTATATAAAGGGGTACAAAAGCACACATTTTAATTAAATAAGTTAAATGAGCGTAGAAAAATATTACAAGGACCAAAACCAGATTTATTTATAGATTGTTATTACATTTAGAAATGGGAATTAATCATCTCCAAAGGACAGGGAGGTAATTAATTTAAAAGGTTTGATTTTTGAGTACTTATAGTACAATTAAATGTGTTTAATTTATTAATTACATCCCATGTGGTGTCTTTAAATCCTATAATAATAACATGCTTTTTAATTTTTGTCCAATTTTTATTTAATTTCTTCATTAATTGCATCACCAAAATGTGGCATCCTAGTATGTTGTTTCGTGGCTAAAATTTGTCCAGAATAATGTTTCAACATTCAAATTTTTTAAAAAAAAGTCCGATGTATAGCATTTTGTATCAATAAAATTCGGAGAAAAATAACATAGACATAGCGATCTACCCTTCTACGTTAAGTAAGATAGAAACATAAATAATAATGGACCATACTTTAAATTAGCCTTG
The DNA here is from genome assembly GCA_037074985.1 of Solanum bulbocastanum. Lineage (NCBI taxonomy): Eukaryota > Viridiplantae > Streptophyta > Magnoliopsida > Solanales > Solanaceae > Solanum > Solanum bulbocastanum. The sequence goes on from CM073608.1 coordinate 50,174,836, forward strand.
CATTTCTCTTTGCCATTGATAAATGGGAATCCTCTTTTTTGTTTATAAGAAAGAGATATATAAATGTTGTTATATCTACTAATTGATTCATTAATTAATTTGTTTATTTTTAAAAAGTGGAAATGGAACATTTCTTTTTTCCTATATTCCAAAAGACATATGCTTTTGTCGATAAAAATGAAAAAAAGATCAAATTTGCTTTTAGACTATTCAAAATTTCTTAATTTGGCATCCCTAAACTTTTAGTCTAATATTACTTCCATTAGTCTTTTTTTTTACTAATAGACTTAACTTTTCGACTAGTAAAATTTCCAAAGAATGAACAAATATGAAATCTTAAGCAAATTCTACGTCACAAAGGAACAGAAAAATAAGCATAATATATATACACACTATTTTGATCTTAATAATAACATAACATTGAAGATAAATTAGTAAGATCTATTGGATCAAAATAGACAATTTACGTAACAGAACTCCTAAAAAACAAACTTCTGACCCCACAAATAATTAAACTAAACATAGAAAAGACATGGCATCATTTCATTTTATTAATGGTAGGCCAAAGATGACAACTTTTTCCAACTTTTTTCTACTATATTCTTGCTTTTTTTTTTTTTTAAAAAAAAAAGAAATAAATTTTATAGGTGTGATCAAGTTTTAGGACCACAAATTCAGTACACAAAGTTGATGGAACTAATTGTTGTAAAAATGTCAAAATTTCTCTTGTATGGTTGGATATTGTTTAATTTCGCTTGACATTCTTGGTTTATTCATATTCTTATTGTTAGTATAACAATTTAATTTTATCTAATATTCAGCTTTTGATTCGTTCATACTCTTTTCGTTAGTAAAACAATCTAATATTTACCCTTTTTATTAAGGGAATTTCAATTTGTAACGGATAAAATCAATGTATCTATTTTTTTTGAGATAAAAAAGTTCAATTTTAATTTAGTAGCTCTAAACTTTTGACTATAGTAAAATTACTCACTTCTTTTATTTATTAATTGGAGCTCCATTAGGGAATCAATGACGAAAAAGGACTTTGACGAATTACTTTTCATTTTTCGAAAGTCAAACTATTTAAATTTTAATCAACATATTTTGATGCATTTTACCATCATATAAATATGAGGAAATTTACAACTTATAGTATTTTTGCAGTAGTTTTTGAATATCTCAATTTTAATTTTAAAATATTAAATAATTTGATCAAAATTATCTTAAAAAAATTAGTCACATCAACTTTTGAGAAGCGAAATGTGAAAATTGTTTCACAATGACAGGAGTATTATATATACCAAAAATTTAACATAAAGCTTCAAATAATATAAAAAAATAACATACCCAATATAATTTTATAAAGTTCAAAAAAGGAAACTTAAAATAGTATAGAGTCACATTTGACCTTTCTTACTATAGTTGCCACTCTACTTATGTTTAGTTGTTGTAATATAGTACAAATCTTTAAATCCTTATAAAAAAAAATTAATCAACAGGATATTTCTATGCCCTAAAGGAAAAAAAAATGGGTGGAGTGGGGGATTAATGATTTTAGTTGTTATTTGACCAATTAAATTGTCAGTTAAAAATAACATCTAAATTTGGACATGAAATTTTTAAAAATAAAATTAACATATTTAAAAATTACATAAAAGTGCTATAAGCAGAATAATAGATATACTTAAAAAAAATTACAGTAATTTTTTTAATTATATCGCAAAATTCAAAAAAGTATTACATAAATCAAGATGAGCAAAACTTCTAAAGAAATCAATGAATGTATATGACACCTTAAACACATTTCATGTCGTAAATGGAAGATTTCATGTCGTAAATGGAAGAGAAAAATAAACATATAGTATGTACACATCATTTTGATCTTGATATAATAGAATATAAGAAATAAATCTGCAAGGTATAATATGTATCAATTAAGGTTGTTTTACTATTTACAAGAAAAGACATGGTTGCATCTCATTTTAATGGTAGGCCAAAGATGTCAAAATTTCTCTCCTACTATTCGAAATTGTTCAGTTTTGCCTAACGTTTGGCCTTTAATTAGTTCGTTCATACTCTTGTCAATATCAAATAATCTACTATATCTTTGGCCTTGAAATTAAATATCAAAATTTCTCTCGTACTATTAAAAATTGTTCAGTTTTGCCTAACGCTTGGCTTCTAGTTCATTCATAGTACTCCTGTCTATAACAAACAATCTTGTATATCTTTGGCTTTAAAATGTTAAAATTTCTCTCGTACTACTAGAAATTATTCACTTTTACCAAATATTTAGCTTTTGATTCATTCATACACTTGTCACTAACAAATAATCTAGTATATCGTTGATCTTAAAAAGTCAAAAATTCTCGAGTACTACTAGAAATTGTTCAGTTTTTCCCAATGTTTAGCTTCTGATTCATTCATATATTTGTCAATGTATAGCAAATAATCTAGTATATCTTTGCCCTTAAAATGTAAAAATTTCTCTCGTACCACAAAAATTTGTTCAGTCTTACCCAACGTTTAGCTTATGATTCATCCATGACCATACTCTTGCAAATAGCAAATTATCTCATATTTATCCTTGCCATTAATCAAGTTTTAATGTGTAATAGGTGGATTATCATGTGTCTGAATTCTTGGAAAGAAAGGTCCAATTTTATCTCTCGAATCAAATGATTGATTTTATATATTTAATTTATTTTCTACTATGATAATTCCATGTATGATATAAATATTGATATCGTCACGCCTACAATGAATTGCAACGTGACCTACATCTAGTACCTACCAACTTGCAGTGAGCAAATTATTGTAGCATGACAATTGACAAATTAATATTCACTCCCTTCGTTTCAATTTATACGTAGCACATAATTAAAATTTAAGAGTCAATTTTATTTTTATATATCAGTTTCTTTATATAGCAACAATAACAACAACATACCATGTAAAATTTCACAAATGGAGTCTGAGGAAGATAGAATGTACGCAAATCTTATTACTATCTTAGGGATAGAAAAACTGTTTCATATAATATGGGATAGTCCAAAGCAATATACGGGAAGAAATAACTAAAATGAAGTAATTAGTCATGATAAAATACCATAGACAACCTAACAAATCATTCTAAACAATAGTCATTACAAAGAAAACGATATGAAATATAAAAGAAACCACATATAATAATTGAACTCAAAGGATATAAGCAATTACAAAAGTAATACTATGATTAATTTTAATATGGCTCACATCTGAAAATTTGAATGGTGAACTTTCAACTGTACCATATAAATTATAACAAAGAAGGTATCACATACATATATTTTTTTTGCCATATTAAGAAAATAAACATACATATATTTTTTTTGCCATATTAAGAAAATAAACATACATATATTTTTTTTGTCATATTAAGAAAATAAATATACTTTGTATAAAGTCACATCAAGAGCAGACCGTTGAGGGAGCTACAAGTCAAATCAATATTCATTAATTTTTGAAAACTTTATAATTGATTAATTAATTATTATGTTTACTGTACGTGCAAGTTAGATTATGAAGGGCAAATCACAGGCCATTTACATGCATGTAATTATTATTAAAGAGGAAAAGACTGGTTACATTAATTTCTTGTGATGAATTTCAACTTTTTCAATTATATTGCGTACATATAGTTCCTTTAGCCGCCAACCAACCACTAATTTCCGATAAAAAAATACATTTGAATTATCATTTTTTCGGAAGTTTCATATTTTAACCATCAATAGTTCATTTTTTTTTCCCTTCATGTGAGCAATAGTCATCTAGTATGTATTAAAACACATATAAACTTTATATCAATCATTCGATTTCCCTATTTGATTGATAGTGATAATTCAAGTAGAAAAAATAAACAACTGATAGTTGATGTATGTTTTAGTATGAATGATGATATTTCACGTAGGAAAAAGTGAAATGACTATGGCAAAGTGATTTTTTTTATTTAATTAAAAAACATAGATGGAAATTTAAATACAAACTAGCAATATTAAAATTATTAGTTCTTAATTGTAGTAGATTCCTAAGTATTTTAAACCAATTGACATTGCGTATGAATTATAAATTAGATGACAAATGAAGTTTTAATACAAGCTTATAGCAAGCGCAATCAGATATGCTTGATGAAATTGAAGATACTAGGCCTAGTGAAATTTCACAAATGGGTCGGAAGATGGTAGACTGTACGCATATCATACTCTTACATCATGGAGCTGGCAAGAGACTATTTTTGAAGGACCCTCGGCTCGAGTATAACATATCAGAATAATGAAAAAAAGAAAATGGCAGTGGAGAAACAAATGAACTAATTATAAGGGAACAAGTAGCAACCACAAAATAATGCGATAACCTAAATACAGTCAACAACAAGTGATGGTGGAATCAAAAGCAAAACACTCTAAGAAAACGGCTAAATCCCTAAAAAATCAAGACAACACTCCATACATACTAACCTTAACCCTAATACGTCATTTACACAACCTCCCATCTAATGTCATGTGTTCGGTAATCTGAAGTTGCATCGTGTCCTGTCTAATCACTTTTTGGATCAATTTTCAAGAGAAATTTGGCCGAACAGCCCAATTCAACAAATAACCCTGGCCCAATTTACCCTATCAATGAGCCCACTCTTAACAGACATACATTTCAGCCCATATTTACAACAACAATACCAAAAGAGACCCCAACCTTGCTTCTTCTTCCTTGGAAATGCGACCAGAAAATTGCGAAATCTAGAAACTTCAGCAAACCCAGTTCTTTGTTCTCGTTTGTCGGAGTCGTATTCCGGTGGTGAAGTCGTCCCCAGCTCATTTTTGTCTCATCTCGCTGCCTCTGAAAATGTACTTTTCTTTTGATCTTAACTCGTTTTAGCTGACGTTTGTTTGTAACCTGAAGTGTATGTTACCTTTTGTTTTTCCTTTGAATGCTTATCCTCTTATTTGGTTTGCTATTGATACTTAGTGATTAGTCATTTTGGCTTGAGTTGGTTTATTGTAGCTGTTGAAACGTAGAATATGTCTTTATGTGCGGTTCATGCCTTCGATTAATAGTTTGATTTCCCTTGTCTGTTTTAATATCTATTAGCTCGTTTCCTTATCGTTTAGCTTGATACCTGCTAGGATGATTGAAATATCATATTTGATGTTAGTTAGATCACCATGTCTACATTCTCTATATTTCGAGTGTGACGGTTGGTAATTTTAAATCTTCTTTGCGAGTTTATTGAAAGTTTTAACTTGATTGAGACTGTTCTTCATCTATGAGCGTCTTTAAAGCTTTCAATTACTGGGTTTGCTAGTCTTAGCTATATGAATGTTGCTTTGGTATGCCTTTTTTCTGTTCTTTACTGGCTTAGAGTTTTTCGAAAATGTAGCTGGTTACTCATTCGGTCTTCAGCATGTTGGTATTTATTATTGTTATTTTTTTTCCCTTCCAAAATAGGGGCAGAATCTTAAACTAGCTTGTATGAAAGTTGTTTGTTGTTTTATCTATCTTTTGTTAATGTAGTCACTATTTTTTCTCCATTTTTTGAATTTCTAAACTGTCTTGTTGTCCGGCATGCCTTGTTTGAATAGAGTCCATGCCCCCTATCTTATTTTATTTTTTATAGTCGAAATTGCTTGTTGCCATATGATCTAATTTTATCACTTGGATTGTGTTTAAGTTTCGTGATTCTACTTAGTTTGGTCTTAATATGGTGTCTCATTGAAATGATGATTCGTAGATTTATCTTTAAATGTTTGATTACCATATTTGAGTTATTGAGACTATGTTTGGGATAGTCCAAAGCAATATACAAGCTTATAATAAGCGCAATCAAATATGTTTGACGAAGTCTAAGATACTAGGCTTAGTGAAATTTCACAAATGGGTTGGAAGATAGTAGAGTGTACGCATATCATACTCTTACATCATGGAGCTGGTAAGAGACTATTTTTTAAGGACCCTCGGCTCGAGCATAACATATCAGAATAATGAAAAAAGGAAAATGGCAGTGGAGAAACAAATGAACTAATTATAAGGGAACAAGTAGCAACTACAAAATAATGCGATAACCTAAATATAGTCAATAACAAGTGATGGTGGAATCAAAAGCAAAACACTCTAAGAAAACGACTAAATCCTCAAAAATCAAGACAACACTCCATAACTACTAACCTTAACCCTAATACGTCATTTCCACAACCACCCATCTAATGTCATGTGTTCGGTCTGGAGTTGCATCATGTCCTGTCTAATCACTTTTTCGATCAATTTTCAAGAGAAATTTGGCCCAACATCTCAATTCAACAAATAACCCCGGCCCAATTTACCCTATCAGTGAGCCCACTCTTAACAGACATACATTTTAGCCCATATTTAAACAATACCAAAAGAGACCCCAACCTTGCTTCTTCTTCCTTGGAAACGCAATAAGAAAATTGCGAAATTAAGAAACTTTGGTAAACCCAGTTCCTTGTTCTCGCTTGCCAGAGTCGTATTTTGGTGGTGAAGTCGTCCCCAGCTTATTTTTGTCTCATCTCGCTGCCTTCGAAAATGTATTTTTCTTTTGATCTTAACTCGTTTTAGCCAACGCTTGTTTGTAACTTGACGTATACTGTTACCTCTTGTTTTTCCTTGCTCGATGTTGACACCCAATTTTGGACCTCCATAGTATATGTTAATCATCGAGCTTCTTAAATTCCAAACGATTTGAAATAATTGACTTTATAAAATTCAAAATATTTTCAAGATATTTTAAATAGTTTTGTCTTTTTTTTTTAATAATTATATATAATTAATATATTTTATGAATATTTGAAAATTGTCTCAAAAAGATTTTAGTTTTAGTTAAATATTTTGTCAATTAGTTTGGTTTAAATGATAGTTTATTTTTTAAAATTAATTAGTTTATGACTAAGTGAATTATTTTATTTCGTTAAGATTAACAAGTTCATTAATTAATTTATATTGTCTTATTTATGTTTTAGCCAAATTTATTAATTTAACTATTTCTTAAACTCCAAAATCTAACCAATCTAATTTTATTCCTAACCCATTCCAAAGATCGCAGTTGGGCCGATTTTTCAACTAGTTTTGGCCCTTCCTTCAAATTCCCAGCAGCCTTTTCCATTCTCAGCAGCCCATTTTCTCTTCCCTCAGCCCAATTTGTTTCCACTTCAATTCTCTAAAGACCAGACCCTTTTTCTCTTCACAAAGAACCCAAATATTCCCAGAACTTTCCTCCGACATTCAGGCATTAACAGTAACAACTCCGACACCTTTTCCGTCAAAATACACGGCAGGTTCACGCCTTGGACGCGTGGATCATTACCCTGCATCTTTTGTCTTCTTCTCCAACTAATCTCTCCAACTCGTACGTTTCCAGTAGCAAGAGGCACGCGTCTGTCTCCCTTTCCTCTTCTGGATTAGGTTGAAAATCTCAGAAAAAATTGCTTGCCTTTTATGGTGAAAGGATTGGGATTTTGAATTTGGGGAATAGACCCAACTTCACCGAGATTTCCCCCCAAAAATTGGTGAACCCTATCTCCTTCTATATATTCTTTTTCTTTTCGGTATTGAGGGTGGGAGACCTTTTGGGAGAGATTTTTAAGTTAAAAAAAAAAATTGAAGTTAGAGACAGTGGGAAGAGCAAAAGAAAGAACTTTTATTTTACACTTAAAAGCGATAGTTGTTCAGAAAAATTTTGGTTCTTTCCTTTGGTTATTAGAGCTTTCCGTTTGAATCTTTCACTCGTGGTGTTGAAAGGAGTGTCGTCTCCGACTCGTCATCCCAGTTCGCTGCCCTCAACAAGGTAAACAACTTGCAACCCATTTTATTAGATTTCGAGTTCAATATGTTTGGTTTGGAGCTTGCTCTTTGTCGATTTTGATATGATCGTATATGAGATGTTCGAATCTTAGTCATCCTCTTCATCCTAACTTTTCTAAAAGGGAAACGTGTGTTTTGTTTTCAAGTTGCTTTAATAACTAGAATGCATTATGCAGTTCCGTATTTAGCTACTTTAAACGTAAATGGTTTTTTTTTTGGAATTATGTTCTTCAAATAGCATGCTTGCAAATCTGTTCCTGTCCAGTTTTGAATGGAAATTTCTTTTGCTCATCCTCTGATTAATTTGTTGTTCGATGTTTTCGTTTTTTTTTTAGAACGCAGCTGGGAATATATTTGCCTTTCTTTTATTTCTAAAACATGGCTCGGTTTATTTGGTGTTATTTAAATGGTCTAGAATTTGGAAATTTTTGTTATTATCTTAGTCACCCTTCATCTCTGTATCTATTTTGTGATAGAAAGCATCCTTATAATCTGTGATTTTCTATAGCTTCATGTGGATACGATTTCCACTTTGCTCGGGTTAGCAATATGCTCTTAACTGGTCTCTTTCAAGTGTTTCCTAATTTAGTCATTAGGTGTTTCTTTCCATCATCTTCTTGAATGTCACCTGATGCTTTGCGATTTAGAGTTTTACTGCTTAGTGTTTAGTTGCGTGTTTTGTTATTTCTCGATTTCATTTAGCCGTGTAAAAGCCTTAAAATCGATCAATTTCCCTTATTTTACATATTTATGACTATCTCTGTTAGCTTTGTTGGGTATTGTATATTTGAGTTTGATAAGTATGAGTTTAAGGTCACTGCTTAGGTCGTTTTGCTTGCATAAAATGTGAGAATTCAAGCTTTAATGCTATTTGTAAGGGTCCTTTTCGTTAAATCAATATATTCTTGTCTTCGCTGCTAGTTGAGGATTTTACGTTGTTTTTTATTTATTTTGTTGTCTTTAGTCTGATCCCTATTTTCTTTTCCGACATGCTCTAGTAATATTTGATCCCCGGTATGATGTCGTATTCTTTGTTGAAGTAACAGTTTTGTCCTAGCTCTTGCCTATCTATTATAGGAGATTGAAATCTTCATTTGGCATTGTTTGAAATATATAGTTTATTAAATATTCAAGTTGGTGTCAACAGTAGCTTATTGAGTTGTGTTATTGTCATATTGCATTTCCCCCGTGGAATTGTTATGAGTAGCGCAATCAGATATGCTTGATGAAGTTGAAGATACTAGGCCTAGTGAAATTTCACAAATGGGTCGGAAGATGGTAGACGCATATCATACACTTACATCATGGAGCTGGTAAGAGACTATTTTTGAAGGACCTTCGGCTCTAGTATAACATATCAGAATAATGAAAAAAGGAAAATAGCAGTGGAGAAACAAAGGAACTAATTATAAGGGAACAAGTAGCAACCACAAAATAATGCAATAACCTAAATACATTCAACAACAAGTGATGGCAGAATCAAAAGCAAAACACTCTAAGAAAACAGCTAAATCCCTCAAAAATAAAGACAACACTCCATACCTGCTAACCTTAACCCTAATACGCCGTTTCCACAACCTCCCATCTATTGTCATGTGTTTGGTAATCTGGGGTTGCATAGTGTCCTGTCTAATCACTTTTTGGATCAATTTTCAAGAGAAATTTGGCCGAACAGCCCAATTCAACAAATAACCCCGGCCCAATTTACCCTATCAGTGAGCCCACTCTTAACAAATTTACATTTCAGCCCATATTTACAACAACAATACCAAAAGAAATCCCAGCCTTGCTTCTTCTTCTTTGGAAATGCGACCAGAAAATTGCGAAATCCAGAAACTTTAGCAAACTCAAATCCTTGTTATTTTTTTGTCCTTTCCAAAATAAGGGCAGAATCTTAAACTAGCTTGTATGAAAGTTGTTTGTCGTTTTATCTATCTTTTGTTAATGTTGTCACTCTTTTTTCTCCTTTTTTTTGAATATCTGAACTGTCTTGTTGTCAGGCATGCCTTGTTTGAATAGAGTCCATGCCCCCTATCTTGTTTATTTTTTTTAGTTGAAATTGCTTGCTGCCATATGATCTGTTTTCTTCACTTGGGTTGTGTTTAAGTTACGTGATTCTACTTAGTTTGGTCTTAATATGGTGTCTCTTTGAAATGGTGATTCGTAGATTTATCTTTAAATATTTGATTACCATATTTGAGTCGTTGAGACTATGTTTGTTTAAATGATATTATTAGTTTCCTACTTGATCATTTCTACCTGTCCTTTCTATGTTCCTAACTCTAATTGAGAGTAGTGCTTGTGTATTCATGATCTAAGCTTACTGTTTCTCTGATTCAAGTTTCAAAAGAAAATTAAGTTTTTGGTTGTTTGTGCGAGTCTTGCAATTTAAAATATTGCTCATTGTTTACTGAACTGATAAAGTGTCGCTTAATGCTACAATTTCCTAGTTATACATAAGTTCTTTTCACTGTCTTTAGTATCTATTCATTTCACTTCTCCAATTAGCCAATTAAAGGTGTGAAAGCAAAGTGATGACTTTTCTAACTTAAATAATTAATTATTTTCTTATTTAATTGATGTATCTGCTAGCTATTTCATTAATTTTCTTAAGCAAATGCTAATGTATTATTTTCTCTGTTTGACATGAACCCCATCTGAGTCCACCGTGGACACTCTCCATCCCCGTCACATTTCGAGAGTGTCATAAAGGCTCAAATCCTTTCCTTTTCGAGTCAGCTAGCCATAGAATCCAAGTACTGGCCTAGACGGACATAAAACCAAACTTGGGCCCAAAACACTCTCTCTTTCTCTTTTAGTTGTTCTATATTCTTTCAATTTCTTTTATTATTATTTTCACTTATGTGTTAGTCAATTTTAAAGTTTTTTCCTAATTTAAATTCCCCAAAGATAACCATTTTGAATTAACTACTTAAAACTGATAAATATTTTTTACTTGACTTTCAAGAACAATTTGCAAAATGTATATTTTTAATATTCCCTTTCCTCTTTAAGTTAACTCTTTTAATTTTTTTTAAAATCATTTACTTTTTAATTAGTTAAGCATTGCTTATTTTAAAAATTATTTAGCCAAATAGTTAATTATTGGATAACCGCAAGTTAGCGGATGTTTTAGGTGCCTTTAAAACCTTCCTAAACATTAATATGAACCCCGAACCACCTTTAAAGATTATATTTTCTGTTTTTAATCTTTTGAAAAAATAGTTTTGTGGCAACTCTTAAAACCCGTCGTTTTTTTTTTTAAATATAAAACAATCACCTTTCTTGAATACTTTTTCCGCCTACCTCTACCTCTCCTTGTACCTACTATGTTCAGCCTCTCGTGTCTAAGAATAATGAAGGGCTGACCCAGCCCGCGACCCTCTTAGGATTAGATTGGACTGATCATTTTAAGGCCCATTCAATTAGTGGGCCGGCCTACCCCAACTCGTTAAACTCTAAAGGCCCATGTGGATAGAGATGGGCCGGGCGAATATCACCAGCTCTAATCCCTTTAAAACCTCTGGTTACAGAGGATCTAAGGTTTCCGATGAGTTTCCCGGCGAGATTTGTTGAGATTGTGCCCAGATTCCGACGGTATTTTCTCCGTCTCTGTTGTATGTTGTATTTGTGCTGGAGGATCTACTTTGTTATCTGAAAATCTGGTTGCCCAGGTTCACTTTTTATACTTCGTATCGAATAGTTCCTCTGTTTCAATTTGTTTGTTTGATTTTTGATTTGGCTCGGAGTTGAATAAGTTAAAAAATAATACTTTTTTGATTACTAGAGTCTTAAACTAAAGATAGATAATATGGATTGGAGTCTTTAATCTGCTATAATTTGAACATGAGACCTCGTGATTCTCAATCCACTTTATTGAATATTCAGGAACACCGTTGGGTGCAATTGTTTAGATTAATTTAGTTGGATAACAATCATGACCTCCACGAGGTAGTGGTAAGGTCTGCGTACACTTTATCCTCCCAAACCTCACTTGGTGGGATTTCATTGGGTATGTTGTTGTTGATAATAATCATGTCTTTTTATGTCAATGCTGGATCCCCATTTGAAGGCCACTTGAATAATAGTAGTTGTTGTTTTATATTGGCAGGGAAATATTTTACTAAAACTCCTTGGAGAGTCCTTTAGGCATGGATAATTCGCGTGCAAACCTGCTGGAGGAAGCGGTTGGTATTAGCAAAGGCGGGCGAGTGGTAGTGGTGGAGGATTGTGTTGAGACGAGTGGTGCCTTCGTGCTCCATCATTTCCTAAAGCGCTCTCTCTATCCTGACACTTCTGATGTTGTCATTTTCATCGCCTTTGCCCACCCTTTCTCTCACTATGAACGCATCCTTCGAAAGATGGTCAGCTCTCCCTCACTCCATTTATTGTATGACAAAATACTTATCTACCCCCCTGGCATTCACCAAGTACTGTCTTTTATATAGATTTATCCTGTTAATCAATATGTATATTACCTCTATTTATCAATTAGGTATAGTAAGTTAACATACGTTGCTGCATCGGGAGAGTTAGGATAGCTATTTTTCATACAGTTGTGTGCAACTTAAATAAAAAAGTAAGCAAAATTTGATCTTCTAATTGACTAGGATTGGATTCAAATTTTCTTGACATCTAGCATCATCCTTTACTCAATGGGATAAATGTTCTTGACTTTTCAGAAGTTTTCTTATTTTTGTCAGTCATTTTAATGGAATATTTTAGTTCTGCATACTTTTAAAGCCTCACAATCCCTTTTTCGTTATTTCCTAAACAGGGTTGCAACTTAACTGTGCATAGGAAGAATCACAGATTCGTATTTCTTGACATGCTTACATTGGAGTGCCCAGGTGAAGATGTCAAGCAGAAAGTTTTGTTAGCTATTTTCTTGTAATGTTGATTTACCCGAGCTTTAGTAGAGTCTGTTTGTGTACTTTGTGAGAATTTAACGTCCCATCAAGGAGATAGAAGACATAATGAGCAGTCTCTTTGTTTATTTTATGTGAATTTTGACACCATTAATGAGGAGATTAAAAGACCTAATTACTTAGAAAAAGAAACAAAAAGTTTAAAGGACCTATATTCAAGTGAAATAGGAATTTATAGCTTTTACTATGTTTTGGTGCTGCTTGTCCATTTTGAGAGCTGTGTATATCAATTGTCTTCTGTTTGCCTATGTAGAAAACTTGATTCTTAGGAACTTTTGGGAACCGATGCATCTCTATCGAATAAAGAGACAAAAAATAGTTCTAAAATTCACCCAGAAGAGTTCCACTATGAATTGGAAATGTTACATGCATACTGCACTGCCTTTTTGTGTTTAAACAATATTCCCTCCGTCCAATTTAAATGTCTTTGTTTGACTGAACATGGAATTTAAGAAGTAAAGGAAGACTTTTGAATCTTGTGGTCCTTAAATTGAAGATGTGTGTAGTCATTTAATTGTTGTGCTTAAACTTGCCATGTAATAATTGGAATTGAAAAAGTTACTAAATATAGAAAGAGATGCTCTTTTTGGGACAAACCAAAAATGAAAGTATAAGACACTTAAATTGGACGGAGGGAGTACTTCTTTATGAGAGTGATTTTTAATTCTACCGATCTGTCTTAGCATTACTTGACCCTCTTAGTTTGTGCTCAATTCATAATTAGACAGAAATGGAAAGGAAACAAGACAAGATGGATTGCTTGCATTGTATGGGGAAATTGAGAAAGCAGTAGAGATATATTCTTCACTTGAAGGTAGTAGAATCATTACTATTATGATTGATGACATCTCCCTTATTGAAGTGGCGGCTAATGGTTCATCAAATCACGTGTTGGATTTTCTACACTACTGCTACACTCTGAAAGCAAAATATGTGAGCAATTTTATCCACTATTACTCTGCATCTAATTCAAACGATAGTTTGAGCTACGATCAATAGTTTCTTTTGGTAAGTAGGAAGAAGTCAATAGCATGGGCTACAATCTTAATAATCTCTGTATCCAGGGCTGTTCCTTTGTTACTCTTAATCACGAGGATATCTATTCCAGTGCAAATACGCTTCCGTTAATCTTGCAACTGGAGTACCTCGCAGATGTGATAATCAAGGCAGAACCTTTGGCAACTGGTTTAGCAAGTGACGTGCATGGACAGGTATAATTTTAATACTACCTTTTATCCTTTCCCCTATATACATTAGTCGTACTGATACTGTGTCACCTTCTCTCCTCAACTAAAGGAAGGAAAAATCGAGAAGGCTATCTCCTGTCTTTCAGCCTTGAACCTTTATTCATCTTTTTTCTAACTTTTGTTCGGTCTCTCTTTTTCCCTTTTATAATACACAAACCTCATTTACCCAAAAAGAAAGAAAAAATTTAAAAAATCCAGTGGTCACTCTTAGCGAAGATGAGATGGGATTTGCTTGTGTTCTGAAAACTGATCGCCCTTACCGAATAACCTGATTGGTCCGTTCTGTGACCATAATGGTCTGTTTATGAACTTCAATTGTTGAAGAGCTAAAAGAAAGTCGAGAAATTGTAATAACCTTCTCTGTTTTACCTAGAATTAGTGCAGTATCTGTGGTGACTTTTAGCTGAAAACAGTATTCTTGTGATTACTTGCAATCAAATGACTCGTTGGGATAACATGCACTTGGTGTTTTAGTCCATCTTGTTAATTCATTTCTCTCCTTTTGTTTCTCTTTTTTCCCCTGCAGTTGAGTGTTTTAAATAAAGGAAGTGTTTGTGACTTGGGAGGCTCAAGTTCTAAGGTTCGCAATTTTCACTTTAGAGTCGAGGAAAACATCGTAGACTACTTCTATCCGGGGACTCAGACTTGAATAGATTCCATGTTCATTGAATTTAAACATTGGCCAGCATATTATAGACTGAAGGGTGCAGTGATTGACGTCCCAAAGCATTGGCACAAAAACAAAGATAACCAAAGAGTGAGGAGAAAACACTATTCATCTGTGATCTCTCGCCTCATGACATGGTAATCTTTACACGAAAGGCATAGAAACCAAATTCTACCTTCAGTTTCGCCCTTGTTGGCTCTGTATGTTGTAGACACCAGAATTTCTCCGAGTTTTATTGTTATGGAAATCCAGTTGCTTTCTGTTTCCTTGGAATGCCTCTTTTCATACTTGAGCTGTGTTTCACATACTATGAAGTGCACCTTATCGTGGAGTACAATCAATGCGACTTTCAATTTTTTTCGAAGAAACAATTCACTGGATTTACGTTAATTTGATTATAGCATGAAAAACTACAGTGACGTGACCCGAGCTGTTAATATTTTTTTTGTGCGTGTGGATATGCAAGACCCAGTAATTATTGACCCGTCATGGGTCTGAGATGTAATCCTAGTGAACTATTGTTTTTTCATGAGTTTCACAGTCTAACTATTAGTTGGTTCTCTTTTTCCCAACAACTAGATAACAGCTCTTTATCAACTGCTCTTTACTCAAGATTAGTAGGAAGGAACACATACAATTTAAGTTGCTGTCAAACATATACACACACCAAACAAAAAATTAAGTCTTTTTCTTTGAGCTCTCTTCTTTGGCCTACTTTTTCGGTGGGGAATAATGCCTTCGAAAAATTCCACAAACCATTGTGGCTTACCAGCTTTAAACATGGGTTCCATGCAACAGTTCCAACAACTAGTCCAAAATTGTAGCCCATGACTACTGATTCCCACGTAAATCCACTTAAGAAATATGTCTCGTCATCTTCTTCTTCTTCCTCCAATGGTTGAGGAATATGCGATGGATCACCCGTTCCACATTGCTTTGATAAAGGAGGACCACATAAATCAAGGTTGCCACTATACGAGTCATTTTCAAATGTGTTGAACTGTGAACCTTGAGGAATGCGTCCAGCTAGGTGATTGTGAGAGAGGTTTAAGAATGCCAGAAAGGTTTGCCTTGTCAATTGTTGAGGAATCTTTCCAGTGAGTTGATTCCAAGAGAGATCTAACGCTTCAAGCATATTCAATCGTCCTAGTTCCATAGGAATATCTCCTCTGAGATTGTTATGGGATAAATTGAGTAGCCAAAGTGAGCTGAGATCCTTTAGTGTTTTCGGTATCACACCTTCAAAATGATTGCTTGAGAGATCTATGGCTGTCATAATTGTAGTGATTCTTTCTAGCTCTATATCGTTTCCTTTGATCACCAGCCTCACTGAATCGTCGTACATAACAAAAAATGAGTCAGATGATTTCATATATTCGATCTTACCTTTGTCACTGTCGTCTATTTTGATCATTCCTTTGAAGTTATGAGAAACTTCTGCAGGCAGTGAGCCACTGAACTCATTATGAGAGAGATCTACAATCCGCAACCTGGGAAACCCAAATTTCTGCTTAGTACTAATAGGTCCATGGAACTTGTTCGACTTTAATATAAGGACTTGCAGCTCTTCAAGAGTTCCTTGCCAAGCTGGAAATGTGTCATTTATAGCGTTATTCCCAATATCAAGAACTTCTAAACCAATACAGTTGAGTAACGACACAGGTACATGTCCTTCGAAATGATTACCATTCAAGATAATGGTTGTCAATTGATTACCATCACCATTCAAGATACTGGTCGATGAAGTGTGTTGACTACATAATGGTGGAAGACTCCCACTGAAATTGTTCCTTCTTATGTCCAACACCCTTAGCTGAGTCATGTTACCCAAGCAACTTGGAATCGAGTTACTGAAGTAGTTGTGTGATAAATCCAAAGGCTAATGATACTCATGTTACAAATAGATGAAGGTAGTGCACCCTCAAGGAAGTTAAATTTAAGGTCAAGAGACACTAAACTATAGAAATGAGATAGATCTATGTGACCGTTGAGTGAATTATATGAAAGGTTTAGGTGAATCAACGAGTCCCACCTCCCGCTAAACCAGTTAGGGATTTGACCACGAATCTTATTGTTTGAAAGATTTATGACCCCGAGTGTCTTTAAATATCTTAGAAACTGTGGAAAATCCTTCAGTTCACAAGATGATAACCGCAAAATTTCCAGTCTAGGAAAAGTGATTTGTGTTCCCCCATCAACGGTGATGTTGTTTGATGAAAGGTCAAGGTTTACAAGGTTTGTGAGATTTTGAAGTGATCGAAGAACAGGACTACTGAGTTGATTATAACTCAAATCTAAACGCTCTACTGCTCGATTCACTTTGAGGTCATCAGATAGTCCATCGAACAGATTATGATGGAGCTCCAACATATATAAAGAAGGGATGCTAAACACCCAAGATGGTATTGTTCCATTTAGCAAGTTGTGAGAAAAATCCAGGTGAACTAGCTTTTGAAGCATGCTGACATTGCTTGGCAATGGACCAGACAAGGAATTACTCGACAAGTCTAAGTTTTCAAGACGTGTCAATGTTAAAATCGAAGAGGGAAATGGACCGATGAAGCTGTTAGAAGAAAGATACAATGTAACTAGCTCTTGGAGGTTAGAGAAAACATCGGGAATTTTACCTCCAAGTGAGTTCAACGAAAGATCTAGACGTGTGAGATGTTTCAATTTTGAAATTGTTGAAGGAATATGGCCAGTGAAATGATTGGAACCAAAATCTAACTCTCTAATTTGTGTGATACTGCCAATGGAATCAGGAATGAGACCAGATAAGTTATTGTAAGCAAGGTTTAGCGTCTGAAGACAATGAAGTTGGAAGAGGCTGCTGTTGGGATGAATAGTTCCGCTAAGATTTGCATTACTAAGGTCTAGGCCAATAACATAACCAGTTAACATGTCACAAGTGATCCAGTCCCAAGTGCAGCAATCCATACTCTCATTCCAAGACGATGCTTTTGGGAGAGAAGTACTACAATATCTAGAGTACTTGTCGGATATGTCATAGTGTTGCTTGAGCTGAAGCAAAGATAAAGCTTCACTGGGAGAGCAAAGATGCTGCACAAAGGATGAAGAAAAGCTCTGACTAAGGAAGACAAAACAGAGAAGTGAATAAAAGAAAACGAGACGTTCCATTGTTTATTTTTAGCAGATAACAAAATGTTCTTATATAGTTAAATGGCTGACTTACTCCACACTCTGATTAGGGGCGGAGACAGAGGTGCAAGGGGTTCAACTAAATCCTGCTCATTGAAAAATTATACTATGTAAATAGAGTGATAATTTTTTGTTTGAGTTGTTTACAACTAATTGAACTCTCTGCTATTATTGTCTCATCAACTTAACATCTCTTTTGCTGACTTCCAACTTGTCAGCCATATTTTTCTAGTTTTCCCACAAGAATGTTCAAAAAGTGAAACTATTGATTGACTAAGTCAAATGACATGATGTGTCGAGTTGTATGAATGCAATAAATTTTTAGTGCAATTTTTTCATGGAATCTATACGATCATAATAGGTCAAGATGTGTTGTGCTGCTTTAAGTTGATAATAGAGTGTAGAATTTTGAAGTCATTGAACCAATTAGTGGTCCATGGATGAGATAGTGACAAGAGGGGACACTTTAATCAAGTGAAACCAAGTTGGACGAATGCAATAAATTTTTAGTGCAATTTTTTCGTGGAATCTATACAATCATAAAAGGTCAAGATGTGAATTCATATAATCATAAAAGATCAAGATGTGAATCCATACAATCATAAAAGGTCAAGATGTGAATCTATACAATCATAAAAGATCAAGATGTTTTGAGCTGCTTGCGTAAATGTACAGGAAGGTGTCCATTGATGCTATAATGTATAGAATGTTTTAAACATCAGAAATGCTTTACTTGAACAACCATTGATGCTAAAATAACACATGACAGTTAAGTTGTTATCAATCATATACAAACAACAAACAGAAAATTAAAAAGCAAAAACAGTAATAGAAAAGTTCAATCTTCCATTATGTCCTTTGTCTCAGCCTTCTCTTCTTTGACCTTCTCATTTTCTTGGGAAAAATGCCTACAAAAAACTCAACAAACCATTTTGGTTTACGATATTTAAAAATGAGGCTCCACACCACAGTTCCAGCAACGAGTCCAAAACTATAGCCTATGACTACTGATTGCCACGTAAATCCACTAAAAAAATATGACTCGTCTTCATCTTCTTCGGACTCCAATGGTTGAGGAACATGTGATGAATCACTCGTTCCACATTGTTTTGATAGATGAGGACCACATAAATCAAGGTTGCCACCATATGAATCATTTTCAAATGTGTTGAATTGTGGACCGTGAGGAATTGGTCCAACGAGATAATTTTGAGAGAGGTTTAAGACTACTAGAAAGTTCATTCTTGTCAATCCCTGTGGTATCTTTCCAGTGAGCCGATTCCAGGAGAGATCTAATGCTTCAAGCATATTCAATTTGGAATATCACCTTTGAGATTGTTATGGGATAAATTGAGTAGCCAAAGTGAACTGAGATCCTTTAGTGATTTCGGAATGACACCTTCAAAATGGTTGCTTGAGAGATCTATGGTTGTATTAATTGTGCTGATTCTTTCTAGCTCAGTATCGTGCCCTTTGATGACCAACCTCACTGAATTCTCATACGATGTGTAAGAGAATTTCTCATATGGTTCCATGTACTTGATCTCTCCCGTGTCTTCACCATCTAATTTGATCATTGCCTTGCAAGTTTCCAAAAACTTTTGCAGGAAGTGATCCACTGAGTTCATTATGAGAAAGATCAAAAATTCGCAATTTGGCAAGGCAAAACTCAATCTGACAAATACTTATAGGTCCATGGAAGAGATTGAACTTTAATATTAGGACCTGCAGTTCTTGAAGTGTTCCTAGCCAAGCTGGAAATATGTCATTTATAGCGTTATTCCCCAAATCAAGAACTTCTAAACCAACACAGTTGAGCAACGACACAGGGACAGGCTCTTTAAATAGATTACCATTCAAGATGATGGTTCTCAATGAATCGATCTGTGCACAAAATGGTGGAAGACTCCCTGTGAAATTATTTCTTCTAAAGTCTAACATAGATAGCTCAACCATGCTGCCGAAGCAATGTGGAACAGAGCCACTGAAGTTGTTGTGTGATAAATCCAGAAGGCTAAGGCTACTCATGTTACAAATGGATAAAGGTAGTGACCCCTGAAGGAAGTTAAATTTAAGATCAAGATACTTTAGACTATAATAATGAAATTGTTGTAGGTGGCCTATTAATGAATTGTGTGAAAGATTTAGGAACCACAACAAGTCCCACCTCATGCCGCTAAACCAGTTGGGGATATGACCACGAATCTTATTGTTAGAAATATCCAAGACCTGAAGTGTCTTTACGTTTCTCAAGAAGTGTGGAAAATCCCTCAATTCACAAGATGATAAGAACACTTTTTCTAGGCTAGGAAAGGTGATATTTATTCCCGCATCACCTGTGATGTTATTTGATGAAATGTCAAGGGTAAAAAGGTTTGTAAGATTCGCAAGTGATTGAAGAAAAGAACCATTGAGTTGATTATTGCTTAAAAACAGGTCTTCTAATGTTGGGTCATTTTTGAGCTCATCGGCTAGTCCACTAGCAAAGGTTGGCTAAACACCCAAGAAGGTATGGTACCATTCAGTGAGTTGTATGACAAATCCAACTCGGTTAGCTTTGGAAACATGCTTGCGTTGCTGGGCAGTGAGCCAGATAGGGAATTACTGGACAAGTCTAAGTATTGAAGATGTATCAAGTTTAAAATTGTAGAAGGAAACGAACCAATGAAGCTGTTACTATAAAGATCTAAATAACGTAGGTCTTGTAGGTTAGAGAAAACATCTGGAATTTCACCTGAAAAGGAATTGGACTCAAGAACTAAATGTGTGAGGTGCTTCAATTTAGCGATTGTGGAAGGAATGTGGCCAGTGAAACGATTATCAGATAAAATCAACTCCCTAATTTGTGTAAGATTGCCAATGGAATCAGGAATGTGACCAGAAAAGTCACATCCATGGAAGTACAAGATATTCAAGGAACTCAAGGTGCCAATTGAATCAGGCAGCTCAGCGGAGATTCCTGTGTATGAAATATGCAACTCCAACAGAGTACTGCTCGGGTGGATCTTTCGTAAAACTCCTTTGAGAAGAGCATTGAAACCCAATTTGAGCCTTTCCAAGTTTGGCAGAAGAAAAAAGCTCTCTGTGAGAACACCTCGCAGATTAGTATATTCAAGATCCAGGTACCTTAAGGAGAAGAAATATTCACAGGTATCGGAGATGAGATGTTGACAAAAGAGAGAGATAGTACCTCCAGATTTGTCAAGTTGTGAAGCATTGCCTCAAATGTTCTCTGATCAAGTTGTAATCCATACTTATAAGGAGGAGAAAGATCAAGTGAAACTAAATTGTAAAGGTATGAGATTTATGTTGGGATTTTTCCATCAAAGTAAGAATAAGAAAGGTTGAGATTCCTCAAATTCGTCAATCGGCCAATGTTATGTGGGATTGAAGAAATTGAAAAGTTATTGTAAGCAAGGTTCAGTGTTTGAAGATGATGAAGTTGGATGAATAGTTCCTTTTAGCAGACTGAACTAAGATCCAACCCAATAACATGACCGTTTAACATGTCACAAGTGACTCCGTCCCAAGTACAACAATCCCTACTCTCATTCCAAGACTTTATTTTTGGGAAAGAAGCTTGCCCTCAGAAATGACAAACATACTCGGATGTAATCTCTAACGGTTGCTTAAACTGAAGCAAAGCAGAAGCTTCAGTGGGAGAGCAAAGATGATGATCAAAGGAAGAACAAAAACATCGACTTATTAGCAACACAAAACACAGAAATGAATAAAAGAAAAAGAAACATCCCATCCTTTTTGTTTGTTTGTATTCAGCAAATATCAGGATGTTCTCTTCTTACAAATCAATCATCATATTCATATTCATATATATGAAAAAAAGAACGTCAAAGTGAAAAACCTTTACTTTTCACCCAAAAAATATATAACAAAGACTTTCATATGCTTTTTCCTTTCATAAAATGTCACTTTACTTTTACATATTTTTTTTTTTTATGTTTTGTCTTTTTGGTCAAAGATCTTATCCATTGCCTAAATTCTTAAATTTTTTGCCAATAATACAATGTTTTTTTATTTTTCTTATTTGATGTGCAATTTATGTTTATGGCATAATACATAAACATACCCTTTAACTTGGTCTCAGGTGATATTTATGTTCTTCAACTTTGATTATACACAAGTAGACACTTAAACTTTATAAAGCTGAACAAATAGACACATGTGTCCTACCTAGCGTCCCATAGGTACCAGTGAAATAATCGAGGTGTAATGTTTAGTATCCAGATGGCATTTCTGCTATAGTAGCATCTACTAGTTCTTTAGTGTTAACCAAGCCACAAAAATAGTTATCAATCTTCATAGCAGTTATTCAAAAGAAACATACAATTTTTCTTTATTCTAAATAAGAGATCATGTGTTTTGAATGGATCAACTTCAATTTTGAACTAAGTTTTGGGAAGTTTACTAACAATGCTTAGATCCTTCCACCACAAACAAGTCTCGGAAAAAGATGCATTAATGCTAAAAAAAACACACAAACAGTTAAGTTTGTATGAAGAATATACAAACAACAGAAAATTAAAATGCGAAAAAACAGAAACAGAAAAGTTCAATCTTTCAATCTTCCATTATGTCTGCCGTCTGCGCCTTCTCTTCTTTGGGCTTCTCCTTTTGTGGGGCATGATGCCGTCAAAGAATTCCACAAACCATTTTGGCTTATGATATTTAAACATGAGGCTCCACATGATAGTTCCAACAACTAGTCCAAAACTGTAGCCTATGACTACTGATTCCCACGTAAATCCACTTAAGAAATATGACTCATCTTCTTCTGCTTCTTCCTCCAGTGATTGAGGAACATGCGAGCGATCACTCGTTCCACATTGCTTTGACAAAGGAGGACCACATAAATCAAGGTTGCCACCATACGAGTCATTTTCAAATGTGCTGAATTGTGAACCTTGAGGAATGCGTCCAACGAGATGATTTTGGGAGAGGTTTAACAATGACAGAAAGTTCATTCTTGTCAAGTCCAATGGAATCTTTCCAGTGAGCCGATTTCAAGAGAGATCTAAGGCTTCAAGTGTATTCAATTGCCCCAGTTCCATTGGAATATCACCTTTGAGATTGTTATGGGATAAATTGAGTAGCCAAAGTGAGCCGAGATCCTTTAGTGATTTCGGAATGTCACTTTCAAAATGGTTGCTTGAGAGATCTATGGCTGTAACAATTGTGCTGATTCTTTCTAGCTCAATATTGTGTCCTTTGATCATCAACCCTACTGAATCCTTGTACACTTCATTGATGGCCAATTCTATAGACCAGTATGTGAACGGAGAATCAAGCAATGACCTGAAAACTGGTGTTTCCATATATCTAATGTCACTTTTGTCTGTGCCAATTTTTATCATTGCCTTGAAGTTTCTAAAAATATCTGCAGGCAGTGAGCCACCGAATGCATTATGAGAGAGATCAAAAATCCGCAACCTGGGAAGGCAAAACTTCTTCCTAGCACTTATAGGTCCATGGAACTTGTTCGACTTTAATATAAGGACTTGCAGCTCTTCAAGAGTTCCTAGCCAAGCTGGAAATGTGTCATTTATAGCGTTATTGCCCAAATCAAGAACTTTTAAACCAACACAGTTGTGTAACGACGCAGGGACAGATCCATCAAATTGATTACCATTCAAGACAATGGTCGTCAATGAAGTGCTTTGAGTACATAACAGTGGAAGACTCCCACTGAAATTGTTCCTTCTCAAGTCCAACACCGTTAGCTTAGCCATGCTTCCCAAGCAATTTGGAATTGAGTTACTGAAGTTGTTGCGTGATATATCCAGAATTCTAAGGCTGCTTAGGTTACATATGGATGAAGGTAGTGAACCCTGAAGGAAGTTAAATTTAAGATCAAGATACTCTAAATTATGATAATGAAATTCTCCAAGATGTCCTGTCAAAAAATTACGTGAAAGGTTTAGTTGTTTCAAAGAGTCCCACCTCATGCCTCTGAACCAGTTAGGGATTTGACCACGAATCTTATTGTTAGAAAGATCCAAGAATTGAAGTGTCTTAAAATTTCTCAAGAAGTGTGGAAAATCCTTCAGTTCACAAGATGATAAGAACAAAGCTGATAGTCCAGGAAAGGTGATATTTATTCCCACATCGCCGGTGATGTTATTTGATGAAAAGTCAAGGAAGGCTAGGCTAGTGAGATTCACAAGTGATCGAGGAAAAGGACCATAGAATTGATTATGACTTAAATACAAAGCCTCTAATGTTGGGTTTGTTTTGAGCTCATCAGCCACTCTACTGAAATGGTTATGATGGAGCTTCAAATAAGCAAGGAAGGGAGGCTAAACACCCAAGAATGTATTGTGCCATTCAGTGAGTTGTGAGACAAATATAAGTATTGAAGAGGGAAATGGACCGGTGAAGCTTCAGTGGGAGAGCAAAGATGATGCTCAAAGGAACAAGAAAAGCTTCGACCTAGAAAGACAAAACAGACAAGTGAATAAAAGAGAAAGATACACTCCATCTTTCGTTTTCGTATCCAGCAAATTACAGAATGTTGTTACAAAATCAATCATCATAATCCATCTACATTTATATATTAGTTAATGAGTTAGTTAAGTTAGTTTCATCAATATTAATGTTGAAGATTGCACCATGTGTAACACACTAAAACGATTTTTTCTATGTAACTTCAAACAAATTTCCATGATAGTGATGGATTTACGCGTATCTTGTGCCGTTTTCCATCTTGTTCTCCATGAAACTTTATGATAAAGAAGAAGATTCCAATCCAAATACTGATCATTCAATGGTCCCTCAAGAAAGTCGAAATGTGAACTTGAGACAAATATCTCCTACATGAAAGTTTCCTATCCACATATAAAGAGGACCAACTTTTCTGTCATGAAGACAGAACCATGTGAAACACATAACAAAAAATGGTACTATCTTATAGTTGTTCACAACAAATAATGGATACTAACTTCCGTTACGGAAAACTAGGAAACCAATTTAAAAGTGTTTGGAATACTTTTATTTAAAATCAGAGTAATCCTCAAATGCAGTTACCGGCAGATCAAAATATTTTGACTGACAATGTAACTTAAATGGAGTCCTTATAAATTTTTAATACTATTTTGAAAAATGAAATAAACTTTTTCATCATTTGTCTATACTTTTTATTTAAAAAGATAAAATAGTTTGAATGCTTGAATGTCTGTTGACACCCAATTTTGACCCTCCACAATATAAATTAATCATCAAGCTTCTTCGATTTCTAACGATTTAAAATAATGAGTTTTATAAAATTTTCAGAAATAAAATAAAATAAAACATAGTTTGCAGGTTATTTTAAATAAGTTTTGTCACTTTTTATAATATATATGTTTTATTTAGTTATGTATATAATTAATGCATTTTACGAGTATCTAAAAATCATCCCGAAAATATTTTATATTTTAAATATTTTATTAGTAGTAAGTGTCGTAATTTTTAATTAATGAATTTTATGAAATTCAAAATATTCTCAAGTTATTTTAGAGTAATTTTATCATTTTTAATAATTTTAATCGTTTCAATAATAAATAAGTATATTTTTACAGTCACGTTATTTTATAAACATTTGAAAATAATCACAAAAGATTTTACATTTAGTTAAAATTATAGTTATGATTTCGAGTTCAATAGTTTGTAATTAAATTAATTAATCAATTATTTTATTTCGTTAAGATTAAGAAGCTTGTTTATTAATTAATATAAATTCATCTTGTTTAGAATTTAGCCGAATTTGTTAATTTAACTCAACTCGACTATTTCTTAAACTCTAAATATAACCCATTTTTTGACCTCACCTTTTGGATCCTTAGAAAATCAATTTTGGGCCTATCTAGAAATATTCCAGCAGCCCATCAAAATAACAATACCATGGCAGTTCCAAAACATTCCCAGCCCACCAAAATAACCCATTCCAGAAATAATACAACAGCAAACAGTACGCTACCCTTGTACGTTTCTTCTTCTCCTTTCATCGTGGTGAACGAGCAAAAACCCAGAAACCCAGCCAGAATCGACCCGCCCCATTTTCTTTTCTTTCCAACGTTAACAGAGAGGATCCAGACGCAGCAGTCCAAAACGTCAAAGCAGCAGCAGTCGAACAGCGGAATTCACGGAAAAGGCAGGCGTCTGCCCTCACCAAACCGTTCCAGTCCTGCCAGCCTCGTCCAATCGATCTTGTGGCCACGAGATAGAGCCACGTCAAGCACAAGGATGAGTGGATCGATCCAAGACGTCCGCGCTTTCTCCCTCATCCGGATATCCTGGGATTTTGGGGAAAATCTTGTAAAAACGAGCAGCTCCTCGGCCCTTGGGAAAATTTGAATTTGGGGAATTGATTTTCTAATTTCTACTTTGCCCCTGCCTTTTTTCCGAATTTTCGCGTCTCCCCCTTCCCTAAATCGACCCCTAGAATTTCTCTATATAAACCCCTCCTCTGCTCCTTTGAAGAAGGGGGGCAGAAATTTTTTTTAGCAAGAAAACAATACAGAAAAAGGTTTGAAGCGTTAGTCTTTTAAGTACAAGCTAGATACGTTTCGGAGGCAGACGATACAATAGCTTTTTTTTAGGTGTTTGGGTTCAGTTTTCTGCTCAAATTTTTGGTCCACTGTTCGTGCTCGAGATCGCGTAGTGGTGAAGTCGCCCCTGCTCGCTCTGTCCCAGTTCGCTGCTCATAACGAGGTAAACCGCCTGTAACTCCTTTATTCAGTTCGTTCCTTGTAAATTTTAGACCATGAGGTGTACTTTGATCCATGCCAAAATGCTCTCGCGTGATATGTTAAAGCTTAAGTTGCCTTCTTAAATCTTCATCTTTTTTTTTCTGAATTCAGTCGCGCAGGTTCTGTTCTTAAGATGATTTAGTATATGTTTCGAATTGTTCTCTGTTTGTAGTCTTTCGAATAGGTGGTCATTGTGCTTGCCTTAAGTTTAGCTTGTGTTATTGGCTAATCATGCTGCTGTTCTGTTTTTTTTGTTGATAAAATTAGATCCACGCCTGTTGTTATGTAGTTAAATGATGCGAATGAGTTATACAGTGGTATTTAGCTACCTTCAAATAGGAATTAATAGACTTTCAAGTAATAGCTTTGAATAGGATCAGTTCATCGCGTTTAGTTCGCATATATTTCACCCCCATTTTAGTGTTAATATTCATGTCACATTTGTTGGGTTTGTTTGAAAAGCGTCAAGCAGTTCATTATTGGTACATTATCCCATATGTCTCGGGTTGTTTAGATGTCGTCCAAGTCCAGTTTGAACGTGTTGTTTTTACAGAAATATGGGTATTGTTTTTGTTGGTTGGTTCTAAATGGTATACAATCTTGATCTTGTTTAGCTTGATGTGCTCTAAGTAAGTTCGTGTTACTTTTCTTGGTTACGGATAGGGTTGGGCATTTGGACGGTTCGGTTCGGTTTGTAAATTTCGGTTCGGTTTTTTGATTTTCGGTTTGGCCAAATGTGAAACCAAACCAAACTAAAATAAATTTGGTTTGGTTCGGTTATTATAATTTCGGTTTGGTTTTCGGTTAACCAAATATAAGTAGTGAAGTGGATTGGCGATGTTTTTCGATGCAATAAATGTTATTTTCTGTGTAGAAGGTGATTTTGTTTCCTTTAATTATCTCACATACGGCTTTCCAAATTCAATGAAGAGTTATCTCCGCAACAGATAAAAAGTCTAATGATGTTGGGGTATTGGCTACCCCCTCCCAACTTGCATTCACCAGACACCCAGTTTTTCTATGTTCCAGTCATTATCAAATGAACAATAAGAAAAATCATGTTTGAATGTAATAGGTTTAAGAAGTTTTAGGGAGTATAATGGAAGAAATGTCACTAGGACCAGACAACAAGGTATATTAATGATCAATGTTCAAACGCAAATGGACATAACACTGAACAGCTATCACCAGACAATCATCAGAGCATATCAAGGAAGAACACAGTGAACTTTTCTAAAAACGTGACTATAAATTACCTTTCATTTGAAGCAAAAGATAATATCTTTTTCCTGTTAGTGTTTTTGTCCATTCTTTGAAATTGAAATTAAAATACAATCAAGCAGCTAAACTACAATCTCATATTTGAAATTGAATATAACATAATAAAGATTTCTAGATGAATTTAAGATTTAAGCCGCGATGAGCAGTGAGCACTGACCTTCGACTTTTGAGTCGCGACTCGCGAGCACTGAGCAGACAACAGTTGCGACTTGCGGGCGGAGACCGGCGAGCACTCAGTGTCAGCTCGGAGCCAGGAGCAGCAACAGGCAGCACCGCAGCAGCCTTGAGACGACGATCTGAGACGATAGTAGAAAGACTTATGGAGTTACAGTGGTCTTAAGTCTCAACGTCAGGGAGCCAGAACCGAGGAGCAGCGGCAGGCAGCAGCCTTGAGACAACGAGCTGATTGCTGAGAGTTGAGAGACGTCAGACGAGCTTGGAGCGACGGAGCCGCAGCGTCTGAGACGAGAGTAGAAAGACTTACGGTGGTCTCAACTCTCAAGTCTCAACTCTTAGATTAGGGATTTCTAATTGGAATTTGGGCTGGCTGGCTGGCTGGGCATGGGCTATTGGGCTATTGGGTTGAGAGTTAGTATTCTTATTAAAGGAATGGGCTGAGATTTAACGAAGGGGTAAAGAATATATATATTTAATTTCAGTTTTTCGGTTAACCGATATTTTAAGCTAAAAAACCGAAAACCGAACCGGAAAATCGAAATATTGAAAATTAAAACCGAAACCAACCGAAATAACCAAAAAAACGAAACCAAAATTTAAAAAAATCGGTTCGATCGGTTTTTTGGGTTTTAACCATATTATGCCCAGCCCTAGCTACCATATGATCTGTTTTGTTCACTTGGGTTGTGTTTATGTTTCGTGATTCTACTTAGTTTGGTCTTAATATGGTGTCTCATTGAAATGGTGATTCGTAGATTTATCTTTAAATGTTTGATTACTATATTTGAGTCGTTGAGACTATGTTTGGGATTGTCCAAAGCAATATACAAGCTTATAAAAAGCGCAATCAAATATGCTTGATGAAGTTGAAGATACTAGGCCCAGTGAACTTTCACAAATGGGTCGGAAGATGGTAGAGTGTACGCATATCATTGGCAGCAAGCTATTTAGACTAAAAAAAAAACAAGATAGGGGGCATGGACTCTATTCAAACAAGGCATGCCGGACAGCAAGACAGTTCAGAAATTTAAAAAATAGAGAAAAAAGAGTGACTACATTAATAAAAGATAGATAAAACGGCAAACAACTCTCATACAAGCTAGTTTAAGATTTTACCCCTATTTTGGAAAGGAAAAAAAATAACAATAATAAATACCAACATGCTTAAGACCGAATGAGTAACCAGCTACATTTTCGAAAAACTCTAAGCTATTTAAGAACAGAAAAAGACATACCAAAGCAACATTCATATAGCTAAGACCAGCAGACCCATTAATCCATTCGAATGCTTTAAAGACGCTCAAAGATGAAGAATAGTCTCAATCAAGTTAAAACTTTCAATAAACTCGCAAAGAAGATTTAAAATTACCAACCATCACACTTGGAATATAGAGAATGTAGACATGGTGATCTAACTAACATCAAATATGGTATTTCAATCATCCTAACAGGTATCAAGCTAAACGATAAGGAAACGAGCTACTGGACATTAAAACAGAAAGTGGAAATCAAATTATTAATCGAAGGCATGAACCGCACATAAAGACATATTCTACGCTTCAACAGCTACAATAAACCAACTCGAGCAAAAATGACTGATCACTAAGTATCAATAGCAAACCAAATAAGAAGATAAGCATTCGAGCAAGGAAAAACGAGAGGTAACAGTACACTTCAGTACAAAGAAACTCCGGCTAAAACGAGTTAAGATCAAAAGAAAATTACCTTTTCGGAGGCAGCGAGATGAGACAAAAATGAGCTGGGGTCGACTTCACCACCGGAATACTACTCCGGCAAGTAAGAACAAGGAATTGGGTTTGCTGAAGTTTCTGGATTTCGCAATTTTTTGGTCGCGTTTCCAAGGAAGAAGAAGCAAGGTTGGGGTCTCCTTTGGTATTGCTGTTGTAAATATGGGCTGAAATGTATGTCTGTTAGGGTGATATCATACTCTTATATCATGGAGTTGGTAAGAGACTATTTTTTAAGGACCTTCGGCTCGAGTATAACATATCATAATAATGAAAAAAGGAAAATGGCAGTGGAGAAACAAAGGAACTAATTATAAGGGAACAAGTAGCAACCACAATAAAGCGATAACCTAAATACAGTCAACAACAAGTGATGGTGGAATCAAAAGCAAAACACTCTAAGAAAAAGGCTAAATCCCTCAAAAATCAAGACAACACTCCATAACTACTAACCTTAACCCTAATACGCCATTTCCACAACCTCCCATCTATTGTCATGTGTTCGGTAATCTGGAGTTGCATCGTGTCCTGTCTAATCACTTTTTGAATCAATTTTCAAGAGAAATTTGGCCCAACAACCCAATTCAACAAATAACCCCGGCCCAATTTACCCTATCAGTGAGCCCACTCTTAATGGACATACATTTCAGCCCATGTTTACAACAGCAATACCAAAAAAGACCCCAACCTTGCTTCTTCTTCCTTGGAAACGCGACCAGAAAATTGCAAAATCCAGAAACTTCAGCAAACCCAGTTCCTTATTCTTGCTTGCCGGAGTCGTATTCCGGTGGTGAAGTCGTCCCCAACTCATTTTTATCTCATCTCACTGCCTCTTAAAAGGTAATTTTCTTTTAATCTTAACTCGTTTTAGCCGGCGTTTCTTTGTAATCTGAAGTGTATTGTTACCTCTTGGTTTTCCTTGCTTGAATGCTAATATTTTTATTTGGTTTGCTATTGATACTTAGTGATCAGTCATTTTGGCTCGAGTTGGTTTATTGTAACTGTTGAAGTGTAGAATATGTCTTTATGTGTGGTTTATGCCTTCGATTAATAGTTTGATTTCCCCTGGCTGTTTTAATGTCCAGTAGCTCATTTCCTTATTGTTTGTCTTGACACCTGTTAGGATGATTGAAATATCATATTTGATGTTAGTTAGATCACCATGTCTACATTCTCAGCATTTCGAGTGTGATGGTTGGTAATTTTAAATATGCTTTGCGAGTTTATTGAAAGTTTTAACTTGATTGAGACTGTTCTTCATCTATGAACGACTTTAAAGCTTTCGAATGGATTAATGGGTCTACTGGTCTTAGCTATATGAATGTTGCTTTGGTATGTCTTTTTTCTATTCTTTACTGGCTTAGAGTTTTTCGAAAATGTGGCTGGTTACTCATTCAGTTTTCTGCATGTTGGTATTTATTATTGTTATATTTTTTCCTTTCCAAAATAAGGATAGAGTCGTTAATTAGCTTTTATGAAAGTTGTTTGCCGTTTTATCTATCTTTTATTAATGTAGTCACTCTTTTTTCTCTATTTTTTGAATTTTTGAACTGTGTTGCTGTTCGGCATGCCTTGTTTGAATAGAGTCCATGCCCCCTATCTTGTTTATTTTTTTTTTTAGCCTAAATTGCTTGCTGCCATGTGATCTATTTTCTTCACTTGGGTTGTGTTTAAGTTTCGTGATTCTACTTAGTTTGATCTTAATATGGTGTCTCATTGAAATGGTGATTCGTAGATTTATCTTTAAATGTTTTATTACCATATTTGTGTCGTTGAGACTATGTTTGGGATTGTCCAAAGCAATATACAAGCTTATAAAAAGCGCAATCAAATATGCTTGATGAAGTTGAAGATACTAGGCCTAGTGAAATTTCCCAAATGGGTCGGAAGATGGTAGAGTGTACGCATATCATACTCTTACATCATGGAGCTGGTAAGATACTATTTTTGAAGGAACCTCGGATCTAGTATAACATGAGCAGTTCAGGTGACTATCAACAAAAGTTTTCTTGCATAATTTCATTACCTGTTATAAGAAATTCCTGAAAAAAATATTCAAAATCTTAGACACTATTGCTTACTGAAACAAAAAATGTTTAGAAGGTGTGAGGATACATGATCTGCTCTTTTTGTTATTTAGTAACGAAACAAAGCTGGAGCTTAATTATCTTACCTTTTTCATAGCCAAAATTTATTTGATCAATAAATTTTTGGGCCAATCTGATATAGAAGTGATCAAAAAATTGAATATGTCTTCCATTTGAGTTTCATTCTACATTATTAGAAGAAGAAGTCTCCAACAAACACTGCTTCTAGCATATTCAATTAAGAAGAAACATATTTCAACTAATAATATTTTTAATATCAAATTACATGAAAAAAAAAACTGTCAAATTAAAAGATTTTGCATAATGCTAAACTCAATTACCAAGTTCACGATAGTATTTTTGGCGTATCTAAGAATAATAATTATGAAGGGATGACTTGATTTTTGTGGGATCTATAGTTTTCTGATAAATTCAAGTAGCAGGATGAAAATTGTTCACTTTTAAATACTTGAAGGATGTTTTATGCTAAGAATGATACTTTAAGGATGTAGTTTAAGTTTGGGATATAGTTGAAGGATGATTTTGGCCAAAAACTCCTACAATTTCCTAGTTATACATAAGTTCTTTTCACTGTCTTTACTATCTATTCATTTCACTTCTCCAATTAGCCAATTAAAGGTGTGAAAGCACAGTGATGGCTTTTCTAACTTAAATAATTAATTGTTTTTTTACTTAATTGATGTATCTGCTAGCTATTTCATTAATTTTCTTAAGCAAAGGCAAATGTATTATTTTCTCTGTTTGACATGAACCCCATCTGAGTTGTGGACACTCTCCATTCCCGTCGCATTTCGAGAGTGCCATAAAGGCTCAAACCCTTTCCTTTTCGAGTCAGCCAGCCATAGAATTCAAGTACTGGCCCAGGCGGACATAAAATCAGACTTGGGCTCAAAACACTCTCTTTCTCGCTCTTTTAGTTGTTCTATATTCGGTCAATATATTTTATTATTATTTTCACTTATGTGTTAGTCAATTTTTAAATTTTTTTCTAATTTAAATTCCCCAAAGATAACTATTTTGAATTACCTACTTAAAACTGATAAATATTTTTTACTTGACTTTCAAGAACAATTTGCAAAATGTTTTACTTGAAGTAATATTTTTAATAATCCCTTTCCTCTTTAAGTTAACTCTTTTAATTTTTTTTTGAAATCATTTACTTCTTAATTAGTTAAGCATTGCTTATTTAAAAAACGGAGAAGGGTCTAAAAGACCCTTCAAGTATAGGAAATGGAACAAAAATACCCTCCTTCCACGTTTGGGCTCCAAAATACCCTTCCATCCACCTATATGGACCTATATTACCCTTTCACTTAACAGATTTTTTAAAAGTAATTATTAATAATTTCATTATTGACGTGACGACCTTTAATTGGCTGAAATTTTAATTAACCAAAAATACTATCCACCATTAAAGCTGCTTCCTCAACTTCATACTCTCAAAGTCTAGCTTCTTCTCAATGGAGAAAAACTCAAAAATTCTTGTCTTGCATACAATTTACCTTTCAATCAAATTACAAACCTAACTAAATAAAATAGGAAAATAGTCTACTAATTCAAGATTCAACTAAAATGAAAATGTCTAAGAGTGCTTCAGTAAAGTTCCATTCATTGGAAAAATATGTAGCACTGGGACAAACCTCACTTCTGTCTTTCTTAGCTTGCAAAGTAGCAACTATATCCAAGCATTTCTCTATGTTGTTACATTTTCACACAGTGAACTGCATTGCTCTTCTTTATAATAAGGTATAGTGTTTGTTTTTACTAGTTGAATTTAGGGATTAATGTTAGGGAACCCAATTTTTTTAGTATAGCTGCTAGCTGGGTCTGGGTATTGAAGATTCTTTGTAAGAGACTTAAAGATTGCCCATTTGTGTATCTCCTTTGGTAATTATTTTGATCCTCTGTTTTTCCTTAATTCTGGAATTTACGAATTGGTTTCGCTAATTTGTTACTGCTCGTGGATGAATAGACGAAGAACTGATTTGAATTACTAAAGATAATATATTAATTTAAATTTCGGCCAATTAAAGATTGTCACGTCATTAATAAAAGGATTAATTATTACTCCTACGAATCTGTTAAGTGAAAGGGTAATATAAGTCCATATAGGTGATGAAAGAGTATTTTGGAGCCCAAAGGTGGAAAAAGGGTATTTTTGTTCCATTTCCTATACTTGAAGGGTATTTTAGACCCTTTTCCATTTTAAAAATTATTTAGCCAAATAGTTAATTATTGAATAACCACAAGTTAGCGGATGATTTAGGTGCCTTTAAAACCTTTCTAAACATTAATATGAACCCCGAACCCCCTTTAAAGATTAGATTTTCTGTTTTTAATCTTTTAAAAAAATTGTTTTGTGGCGACTCTTAAAATCCGTCGTTTTCTTTTCTTTTTTAAATATAAAACAATCACCTCTCTTGAATACTTTTTCCGCCTACCTCTACCTCTCGTTGTACCTACTATGTTTAGTCTCTCGTATCTAAGAATAATGAAGGGCTGACCCAGCCTGCGACCCTCTTAGGATTAGATTGGACTGATCATTTTAAGGCCCATTCAATTAGTGGGCCGGCCTACCCCAACAAAGGCCCATGTGGATAGAGATGGGCCGGGCGAATATCACCAGCTCTAATCCCTTTAAAACCTCCGGTTAGAGAGGATTTAAGGTTTCCGACGAGTTTTCCGGCGAGATTTGTTGAGATTGTGTCCAGATTCCGACGGTATTTTCTCCGTCTCTGTTGTATGTTGTATTTGTGCTAGAGGATCTACTTTGTTATCCGAAAATCTGCTTGCCCAAGTTCACTCTTTATACTTCGTATTGAATAGTTCCTCTGTTTCAATTTGTTTGTTTGATTTTGATTTGGTTAAGAGTTTAAGAAAATTCAATTTGTTTGTTTGATTTTGACTGAACACGGAGTTGAAGAAGTTAAAAAAGAATACTTTTTTTATTACTATAGTCTTAAACTAAAGATAGATAATATGGATTGGAGTGGCCTTTAATCTGCTATAATTTGAACATGAGACCTCGTGATTCTCAATTCACTTTATTGAATATTCGGGAACACCATTGGGTGCAATTGTTTAGATTAATTTAGTTGGATAATAATCATGATCTCCACGAGGTAGTGGTAAGGTCTGCGCACACTCTATCTTCCCAAACCTCACTTGGTTTGATTTCATTGGGTATGTTGTTGTTGATAATAATCATGTCTTTTTATGTCAATGCTGGATCCCCATTTGAAGGCCACTTGAATAATAGTAGTTGTTGTTTTATATTGGCAGGGAAATAATTTACTAAAACTCCTCGGAGAGTCCTTTAGGCATGGATAATTCGCATGCAAATCTGCTGGAGGAAGCGGTTGGCATTAGCAAAGGCGGGCGAGTGGTGGTGGTGGAGGATTGTGTTGAGACGAGCGGTGCCTTCGTGCTCCATCATTTCCTAAAGCTCTTTCTCTATCCTGACACTTCTGATGTTGTCATTTTCATCGCCTTTGCCCACCCTTTCTCTCACTATGAACGCATCCTTCGAAAGATGGTCAGCTCTCCCTCACTCCATTTATTGTATGACAAAATACTTACCTACCCCCCTGGCGTTCACCAAGTACTGTCTTTTATATAGATTTATCCTGTTAATCAATATGCATATTACCTCTATTTATCAATTAGGTATAGTAAGTTAACATACTTTGCTGCATCGGGAGAGTTAGGATAGCTATTTTTCATATCTATCTATCAACAGTTGTGTGCAACTTAAATAAAAAAGTAAGCAAAATTTGAACTTCTAATTGACTAGGATTGGATTCAAATTTTCTTGACATCTAGCATCATCCTTTACTCAATAGGATAAATGTTCTTGACTTTTCAGAAGTTTTTCTTATTTTTGTCAGTCATTTTAATGGAATATTTTAGTTCTGCATACTTTTAAAGCCTCACAATCCCTTTTTCGTTATTTCATAAACAGGGTTGCAACTTAACTGTGCATAGGAAGAATCACAGATTCGTATTTCTTGACATGCTTACATTGGAGTGCCCAGGTGAAGATGTCAAGCAGAAAGTTTTGTTAGGTATTTTCTTGTAATGTTGATTTACCCGAGCTTTAGTAGAGTCTGTTTGTGTACTTTGTGAGAATTTAACGTCCCATCAAGGAGATAGAAGACATAATGAGCAGTCTCTTTGTTTATTTTATGTGAATTTTGACACCATTAATGAGGAGATTAAAAGACCTAATTACTTAGAAAAAAAAAAAACAAAAGGTATAAAGGACCTATATTCAAGTGAAATAGGAATTTATAGCTTTTACAATGTTTTGGTGCTGCTTGTCCATTTTGAGAGCTGTATATGAATTGTCTTCTGTTTACCTATGTAGAAAACTTGATTCTTAGGAACTTTTGGGAACCGATGCATCTCTATCGAATAAAGAGACAAAAAATAGTTCTAAAATTCACCCAGAAGAGTTCCACTATGAATTGGAAATGTTACATGCATACTGCACTGCCTTTTTGTGTTTAAACAATACTCCCTCCGTCCAATTTAAGTGTCTTTGTTTGACTGAACACGAAATTTAAGAAGTAAAGGAAGACTTTTGAATCTTATGGTCCTTAAATTAAAGATGTGTGTAGTCATTTAATTGTTGTGCTTAAACTTGCCATGTAATAATTGGAATTGAAAAAGTTACTAAATATAGAAAGAGATGCTCTTTTTGGGACAAACCAAAAATGAAAGTATAAGATACTTAAATTGGACAGAGGGAGTACTTCTTTATGAGAGTGATTTTTAATTCTACCGATCTGTCTTAGCATTACTTGACCCTCTTAGTTTGCACTCAATTCATAATTAGACAGAAATGGAAAGGAAACAAGACAAGATGGATTGCTTGCATTGTATGGGGAAATTGAGAAAGCAGTAGAGATATATTCTTCACTTGAAGGTAGTAGAATCATTACTATTATGATTGATGACATCTCCCTTATTGAAGTGGCGGCTAATGGTTCATCAAATCACGTGTTGGATTTTCTACACTACTGCTACACTCTGAAAGCAAAATATGTGAGCAATTTTATCCACTATTACTCTGCATCTAATTCAAACAATAGTTTGAGCTACGATCAATAGTTTCTTTTGGTAAGTAGGAAAAAGTCAGTAGCATGGGCTACGATCTTAATAATCTCTGTATCCAGGGCTGTTCCTTTGTTACTCTTAATCACGAGGATATCTATTCCAGTGCAAATACGCTGCCGTTAATCTTGCAACCGGAGTACCTCGCAGATGTGATAATCAAGGCAGAACCTTTGGCAACTGGTTTAGCAAGTGACGTGCATGGACAGGTAGGTATAATTTTAATACTACCTTTTATCCTTTCCCCTATATATATTAGTCGTACTGATACTGTGTCACCTTCTCTCCTCGACTAGAGGAAGGAAAAATCGAGAAGGCTATCTCCTGTCTTTCAGCCTCGAACCTTTATTCATCTTTTTTCTAACTTTTGTTTGGTCTCTCTTTTTCTCTTTTATAATACACAAACCTCATTTACCCAAAAAGTAAGAAAAAATTTAAACAATCCAGTGGTCACACTCTTAGCGAAGATGAGATGGGATTTGCTTGTGTTCTGAAAACTGATCGCCCTTACCGAATAACCTGATTGGTCTGTTCTGTGACCCTAATGGTCTGTTCATGAACTTCAATTGTTGAAGAGCTAAAAGAAAGTCGAGAAATTGTAATAACCTTCTCTCTTTTACCTAGAATTAGTGCAGTATCTGTGGCGACTTTTAGCTGAAAACAGTATTCTTGTGATTACTTGCAATCAAATGACTCGTTGGGATAACATGCACTTAGAGTTTTAGTCCATCTTGTTAATTCATTTCTCTCCTTTTGTTTCTCTTTTTCCCCCTGCAGTTGAGTGTTTTAAATAAAGGAAGTGTTTGTGACTTGGGAGGCTCAAGTTCTAAGGTTCGCAATTTTCACTTTAGAGTCAAGGAAAACATCGTAGACTACTTCTATCCGGGGACTCAGACTTGAATAGATTCCATGTTCATTGAATTTAAACATTGGCCAGCATATTATAGACTGAATGGTGCAGTGATTGACATCCCAAAGCGTTGGCACAAAAACAAAGATAGCCAAAGAGTGAGGAGCAAACACTATTCATCTTTGATCTCTCGCCTCATGACATGGTAATCTTTACTTGAAAGGCATAGAAACCAAATTCTACCTTCAGTTTCGCCCTTGTTGGCTCTGTATGTTGTAGACGCCAGAATTTCTCGGAGTTTTATTGTTATGGAAATCCAGTTGCTTTCTGTTACCTTGGAATGCCTCTTTTCATACTTGAGTTGTGTTTCACATACTATGAAGTGCACCTTATCATGGTGTACAATCAACGCGACTTTCAATTTTTTTTTCAAAGAAACAATTCACTGGATTTACGTTAATTTGATTATAGCATGAAAAACTACAGTGACGTGACCCGAGCTGTTAATATTTTTTTTGTGCGTGTGGATATGCAAGACCCAGTAATTATTGACCCGTCATGGGTCTGAGATGTAATCCTAGTGAACTATTGTTTTTTCACGAGTTTCACAGTCTAACTATTAGTTGGTTCTCTTTTTCCCAACAACTAGATAACAGCTCTTTATCAACTGCTCTTTACTCAAGATTAGTAGGATGGAACACATACAATTTAAGTTGCTGTCAAACATATACACACACCAAACAAAAAAATTAAGTCTTTTTCTTTGAGCTCTCTTCTTTGGCCTTCTTTTTCTGTGGGGAATAATGCCTTGGAAAAATTCCACAAACCATTGTGGCTTACCAGCTTTAAACATGAGGTTCCACGCAACAGTTCCAACAACTAGTCCAAAACTGTAGCCCATGACTACTGATTCCCACGTAAATCCACTTAAGAAATATGTCTCGTCATCTTCTTCTTCTTCCTCCAATGGTTGAGGAATATGCGATGGATCACCCGTTCCACATTGCTTTGACAAAGGAGGACCACATAAATCAAGGTTGCCACTATATGAGTCATTTTCAAATGTGTTGAACTGTGAACCTTGAGGACTGCGTCCAGCTAGGTGATTTTGAGAGAGGTTTAAGAATGCCAGAAAGGTTTGCCTTGTCAATTGTTGGCGGAATCTTTCCAGTGAGTTGATTCCAAGAGAGATCTAACGCTTCAAGCATATTCAATCGTCCTAGTTCCATAGGAATATCTCCTCTGAGATTGTTATGGGATAAATTGAGTAGCCAAAGTGAGCTGACATCCTTCAGTGTTTTCGGAATCACACCTTCAAAATGATTGCTTGAGAGATCTATGGCTGTCATAATTGTAGTGATTCTTTCTAGCTCTATATCGTTTCCTTTGATCACCAGCCTCACTGAATCGTCGTACATAACAAAAAATGAGTCAGATGATTTCATATATTCGATCTTACCTTTGTCTCTGTCGTCTATTTTGATCATTCCTTTGAAGTTTTGAAAAACTTCCGCAGGCAGTGAGCCACTGAACTCATTATGAGAGAGATCTACAATCCGCAACCTGGGAAACCCAAATTTCTGCCTAGTACTTATAGGTCCATTGAACTTGTTCGACTTTAATATAAGTACTTGCAGCTCTTCAAGATTTCCTGGCCAAGCTGGAAATGTGTCATTTATAGCGTTATTCCCAATATCAAGAACTTCTAAACCAATACAGTTGAGTAACGACACAGGGACATGTCCTTCGAAATGATTACCATTCAAGATAATGGTTGTCAATTGATTACCATCACCATTCAAGATACTGGTCGATGAAGTGTGTTGACTACATAACGGTGGAAGACTCCCACTGAAATTGTTCCTTCTTATGTCCAACACCCTTAGCTGAGTCATGTTACCCAAGCAACTTGGAATCGAGTTACTGAAGTAGTTGTGTGATAAATCCAGAAGGTTAATGATACTCATGTTACAAATAGATGAAGGTAGTGCACCCTCAAGGAAGTTAAATTTAAGATCAAGAGACACTAAACTATAGAAATGAGATAGATCTATGTGACCGTTGAGTGAATTATATGAAAGGTTTAGGTGAATCAACGAGTCCCACCTCATCCCGCTAACCAGTTAGGGATTTGACCACAAATCTTATTGTTTGAAAGATTTATGACCCGAAGTGTCTTTAAATTTCTTAGAAACTGTGGAAAATCCTTCAGTTCACAAGATGATAACCGCAAAATTTCTAGTCTAGGAAAAGTGATTTGTGTTCCCCCGTCAATGGTGATATTGTTTGATGAAAGGTCAAGGTTTACAAGGTTTGTGAGATTTTGAAGTGATCGAAGAACAGGACTTCTGAGTTGATTATAACTCAAATCTAAACGCCCTACTGCTCGATTCACTTTGAGCTCATTGGATAGTCCATTGAATAGATTATGATGGAGCTCCAACATATATAAAGAAGGGAGGCTAAACACCCAAGATGGTATTGTTCCATTTAGCAAGTTGTGAGAAAAATCCAGGTGAACTAGCATTTGAAGCATGCTGACATTGCTTGGCAATGGACCAGACAAGGAATTACTCGACAAGTCTAAGTTTTCAAGACGTGTCAATGTTAGGATCGAAGAGGGAAATGGACCGATGAAGCTATTAGAAGAAA
The DNA here is from genome assembly GCA_037074985.1 of Solanum bulbocastanum. Lineage (NCBI taxonomy): Eukaryota > Viridiplantae > Streptophyta > Magnoliopsida > Solanales > Solanaceae > Solanum > Solanum bulbocastanum. The sequence continues at coordinate 50,215,369 of CM073608.1, forward strand.
GATACAATGTAACTAGCTCTTGGAGGTTAGAGAAAACATCGGGAATTTTACCTCCAAGTAAGTTTAACGAAAGATCTAGACGTGTGAGATGTTTCAATTTTGAAATTGTTGAAGGAATATGGCCAGTGAAATGATTGGAACCAAAATCTAACTCTCTCATTTGTGTGATACTGCCAATGGAATCAGGAATGAGACCACATAAGTTATTGTAAGCAAGGTTTAGCGTCTGAAGACGATGAAGTTGGAAGAGGCTGCTGTTGGGATGAATAGTTCCGCTAAGATTTGTATTACTAAGGTCTATGCCAATTACATAACCAGTTAACATGTCACAAGTGATCCAGTCCCAAGTGCAGCAATCCGTACTCTCATTCCAAGATGATGCTTTTGGGAGAGAAGTACTATAATATCTAGAGTACTTGTCGGATATGTCAAAGTGTTGCTTGAGCTGAAGCAAAGATAAAGCTTCACTGGGAGAGCAAAGATGCTGCACAAAGGATGAAGAAAAGCTCTGACTTAGGAAGACAAAACAGAGAAGTGAATAAAAGAAAACGAGACGTTCCATTGTTTATTTTTAGCAGATAACAAAATGTTCTTATATAGTTAAATGGCTGACTTACTCCACACTCTGATTAGGGGCGGAGACAGAGGTGCAAGGGGTTCAACTAAATCCTGCTCGTTGAAAAATTGTACTATGTAAATAGAGCGATATTTTTTGTTTGAGTTGTTTACAACTAATTGAACTCTCTGCTATTATTGTCTCATCAACTTAACATCTCTTTTGCTGACTTCCAACTTGTCAGCCATATTTTTCTAGTTTTCCCACAAGAATGTTCAAAAAGTGAAACTATTGATCGACTAAGTCAAATGGCATGATGTGTCGAGTTGTATGAATGCAAAAAATTTTTAGTGCAATTTTTTCATGGAATCTATACGATCATAATAGGTCAAGATGTGTTGTGCTGCTTTAAGTTGATAATAGAGTGTAGAATTTTAAAGTCATTGAACCAATTAGCTGTCCATGGATGAGATAGTGACAAGAGGGGACACTTTAATCAAGTGAAACCAAGTTGGACGAATGCAATAAATTTTTCGTGCAATTTTTTCGTGGAGTCTATACAATCATAAAAGGTCAAGATGTGAATCCATACAATCATAAAAGATCAAGATGTGAATCCATACAATCATAAAAGGTCAAGATGTGAATCTATACAATCATAAAAGATCAAGATGTTTTGAGCTGCTTGAGTAAATGTACAGGAAGGTGTCCTTTGATGCTATGATGTCTAGAATGTTTTAATCATCAGAAATGCTTTACTTGAACAACCATTGATGCTAAAATAACACATAACAATTAAGTTGTTATCAATCATATACAAACAACAAACAGAAAATTAAAAAGCAAAAACAGTAATAGAAAAGTTCAATCTTCCATTATGTCCTTTGTCTCAGCCTTCTCGTCTTTGACCTTCTCATTTTCTTGGGAAAAATGCCTTCAAAAACATCAACAAACCATTTTGGTTTACGATATTTAAAAATGAGGCTCCACACCACAGTTCCAGCAACGAGTCCAAAACTGTAGCCTATGACTACTGATCCCCACGTAAATCCACTAAAAAAATATGACTCTTCTTCAGACTCCAATGGTTGAGGAACATGTGATGAATCACTCGTTCCACATTGCTTTGATAGATGAGGACCACAAAAATCAAGGTTGCCACCGTATGAGTCATTTTCAAATGTGTTGAATTGTGGACCGTGAGGAATTGGTCCAACGAGATGATTTTGAGAGAGGTTTAAGACTGCTAGAAAGTTCATTCTTGTCAATCCCTGTGGTATCTTTCCAGTGAGCCGATTCCAGGAGAGATCTAATACTTCAAGCATATTCAATTGCCCCAATTCCATTTGGAATATCACCTTTGAGATTGTTATGGGATAAATTGAGTAGCCTAAGTGAACTGAGATCCTTTAGTGATTTTGGAATGACACCTTCAAAATGGTTGCTTGAGAGATCTATGGTTGTCATAATTGTGCTGATTCTTTCTAGCTCAGTATCGTGCCCTTTGATTACCAACCTCACTGAATTCTCATACGATGTGTAAGAGAATTTCTCATATTGTTCCATGTACTTGATCTCTCCTGTGTCATCACCATCTAATTTGATCATTGCCTTGAAGTTTCCAAAAACCTCTGCAGGAAGTGATCCACTGAGTTCATTACGAGAAAGATCAAAAATTCGCAATTTGGGAAAGCAAAACTCAATCTGACAAGTCCTTATAGGTCCATGGAAGAGATTGAACTTTAATATTAGGACCTGCAGTTCTTGAAGTGTTCCTAGCCAAGCTGGAAATATGTCATTTAGAGCGTTATTCCCCAAATCAAAAACTTCTAAACCAACACAGTTGAGCAACGACACAGGGACAGGTTCTTTAAATAGATTACCATTCAAGACGATGGTTCTCAATGAATCGGTCTGTGCACAAAATGGTGGAAGATTCCCTGTGAAATTATTTCTTCTAAAGTCTTAACACAGATAGCTCAACCATGCTGCTGAAGCAATGTGGAACAGAGCCACTGAAGTTGTTGTGTGATAAATCCAGAAGGCTAAGGCTACTCATGTTACAAATGGATAAAGGTAGTGACCCCTGAAGGAAGTTAAATTTAAGATCAAGATACTTTAGACTATAATAATGAAATTGTTGTAGGTGGCCTATTAATGAATTATGTGAAAGATTTAGGAACCACAACAAGTCCCACCTCATGCCGCTAAACCAGTTAGGGATATGACCACAAATCTTATTGTTAGAAATATCCAAGACCTGAAGTGTCTTTACGTTTCTCAAGAAGTGTGGAAAATCCCTCAATTCACAAGATGATAAGAATACTTTTTCTAGGCTAAGAAAGGTGATATTTGTTCCCGCATCACTGTGATGTTATTTGATGAAATGTCAAGGGTAAAAAGGTTTGTGAGATTCGCAAGTGATTGAAGAAAAGAACCATTGAGTTGATTATTGCTTAAAAACAGGTCTTCTAATGTTGGGTTATTTTTGAGCTCATCGGCTAGTCCACTAAATTGATTATTTTGGAGCGACAATGATGCTAGCAATGGTTGGCTAAACACCCAAGATGGTATGGTACCATTCAGTGAGTTGTATGACAAATCCAACTCAGTTAGCTTTGGAAAAATGCTTGCGTTGCTGGGCAGTGAGCCAGATAGGGAATTACTGGACAAGTCTAAGTATTGAAGATGTATCAAGTTTAAAATTGTAGAAGGAAACGAACCGATGAAGCTGTTACTATAAAGATCTAAATAACGTAGCTCTTGGAGGTTAGAGAAAACATCTGGAATTTCACCTGAAAAGGAATTGGACTCAAGAGCTAAATGTGTGAGGTGCTTCAGTTTAGAGATTGTGGAAGGAATATGGCCGGTGAAATGATTATTACTGAAATTCAAATACCTAATTTGTGTAAGATTGCCAATGGAATCAGGAATGTGACCAGAAAAGTCACATCCATGGAAGTACAAGATATTCAAGGAACTCAAGGTGCCAATTGAATCAGGCAGCTCACCGGAGATTCCTGTGTATGAAATATGCAACTCCAACAGAGTACTGCTCGGGTGGATCTTTGGTAAAACTCCTTTGAGAAGAGCATTGAAACCCAATTTGAGCCTTTCCAAGTTTGGCAGAAGAAAAAAGCTCTCTGTGAGAACACCTCGCAGATTAGTATATTCAAGATCCACGTACCTTAAGGAGGAAGAAATATTCACAGGTATCGGAGATGAGATGTTGACAAAAGAGAGAGATAGTTCCTCCAGATTTGTCAAGTTGTGAAGCATTGCCTCAAATGTTCTCTGATCAAGTTGTAATCCATACTTATAAGGAGGAGAAAGATCAAGTGAAACTAAATTGTAAAGGTATGAGATTTCTGCTGGGATTTTTCCATCAAAGTAAGAATAAGAAAGGTTGAGATTCCTCAAATTCGTCAATCGGCCAATGTTATGTGGGATTGAAGAAATTGAAAAGTTATTGTAAGCAAGGTTCAGTGTTTGAAGATGATGAAGTTGGATGAATAGTTCCTTTTAGCAGACTGAACTAAGATCCAACCCAATAACATGACCGTTTAACATGTCACAAGTGACTCCGTCCCAAGTACAACAATCCCTACTCTCATTCCAAGACTTTATTTTTGGGAAAGAAGCTTGCCCTCAGAAATGACAAACATACTCGGATGTAATCTCTAACGGTTGCTTAAACTGAAGCAAAGCAGAAGCTTCAGTGGGAGAGCAAAGATGATGATCAAAGGAAGAACAAAAACATCGACTCATTAGCAACACAAAACACAGAAATGAATAAAAGAAAAAGAAACATCCCATCCTTTTTGTTTGTTTGTATTCAGCAAATATCAGGATGTTCTCTTCTTACAAATCAATCATCATATTCATATTCATATATATGAAAAAAAGAACATCAAAGTGAAAAACCTTTACTTTTCACCAAAAAAATATATAACAAAGACTTTCATATGCTTTTTCCTTTCATAAAATGTCACTTTACTTTTACACTTTTTTTTTTTTAAAATATTTTGTCTTTTTGGTCAAAGATCTTATCCATGGCCTAAATTCTTAAATTTTTTTTCCAATAATACAATGTTTTTTTATTCTTCTTAGTTGATGTGCAATTTATGTTTATGGCATAATACATAAACATACCCTTTAACTTGGTCTCAGGTGATATTTTATGTCCTTCAACTTTGATTGTTCACAAGTAGACACTTAAATTTTATAAAGCTGAACAAATAGACACATGTGTCCTACCTAGCGTCCCATAGGTACCAGTGAAATAATCGAGGTGCAATGTTTAGTATCCAGATGGCATTTCTGCTATAGTAGCATCTACTAGTTCTTTAGTGTTAACCAAGCCACAAAAATAGTTATCAATCTTCATAGCAGTTATTCAAAAGAAACATACAATTTTTCTTTATTCTAAATAAGAGATCATGTGTTTTGAATGGATCAACTTCAATTTTGAACTAAGTTTTGGGAAGTTTACTAACAATGCTTAGATCCTTCCACCACAAACAAGTCTCGGAAAAAGATGCATTAATGCTAAAAAAAACACACAAACAGTTAAGTTTGTATGAAGAATATACAAACAACAGAAAATTAAAATGCGAAAAAACAGAAACAGAAAAGTTCAATCTTTCAATCTTCCATTATGTCTGCCGTCTGCGCCTTCTCTTCTTTGGGCTTCTCCTTTTGTGGGGCATGATGCCGTCAAAGAATTCCACAAACCATTTTGGCTTATGATATTTAAACATGAGGCTCCACATGATAGTTCCAACAACTAGTCCAAAACTGTAGCCTATGACTACTGATTCCCACGTAAATCCACTTAAGAAATATGACTCATCTTCTTCTGCTTCTTCCTCCAGTGATTGAGGAACATGCGAGCGATCACTCGTTCCACATTGCTTTGACAAAGGAGGACCACATAAATCAAGGTTGCCACCATACGAGTCATTTTCAAATGTGCTGAATTGTGAACCTTGAGGAATGCGTCCAACGAGATGATTTTGGGAGAGGTTTAACAATGACAGAAAGTTCATTCTTGTCAAGTCCAATGGAATCTTTCCAGTGAGCCGATTCCAAGAGAGATCTAAGGCTTCAAGTGTATTCAATTGCCCCAGTTCCATTGGAATATCACCTTTGAGATTGTTATGGGATAAATTGAGTAGCCAAAGTGAGCCGAGATCCTTTAGTGATTTCGGAATGTCACCTTCAAAATGGTTGCTTGAGAGATCTATGGCGGTAACAATTGTGCTGATTCTTTCTAGCTCAATATTGTGTCCTTTGATCATCAACCTCACTGAATCCTTGTACACTTCATTGATGGCCAATTCTATAGACCAGTATGTGAACGGAGAATCAAGCAATGACCTGAAAACTGGTGTTTCCATATATCTAATGTCACTTTTGTCTGTGCCAATTTTTATCATTGCCTTGAAGTTTCTAAAAATATCTGCAGGCAGTGAGCCACCGAATGCATTATGAGAGAGATCAAAAATCCGCAATCTGGGAAGGCAAAACTTCTTCCTAGCACTTATAGGTCCATGGAACTTGTTCGACTTTAATATAAGGACTTGCAGCTCTTCAAGAGTTCCTAGCCAAGCTGGAAATGTGTCATTTATAGCGTTATTACCCAAATCAAGAACTTTTAAACCAACACAGTTGTGTAACGACGCAGGGACAGATCCATTGAATTGATTACCATTCAAGACAATGGTCGTCAATGAAGTGCTTTGAGTACATAACAGTGGAAGGCTCCCACTGAAATTGTTCCTTCTCAAGTCCAACACCGTTAGCTTAGCCATGCTTCCCAAGCAATTTGGAATTGAGTTACTGAAGTTGTTGCGTGATATATCCAGAATTCTAAGGCTGCTTAGGTTACATATGGATGAAGGTAGTGAACCCTGAAGGAAGTTAAATTTAAGATCAAGATACTCTAAATTATGATAATGAAATTCTCCAAGATGTCCTGTCAAAAAATTACGTGAAAGGTTTAGTTGTTTCAAAGAGTCCCACTTCATGCCTCTGAACCAGTTAGGGATTTGACCGCGAATCTTATTGTTAGAAAGATCCAAGAACTGAAGTTTCTTTAAATTTCTCAAGAAGTGTGGAAAATCCTTCAGTTCACAAGATGATAAGAACAAAGCTGATAGTCTAGGAAAGGTGATATTTATTCCCACATCGCCGGTGATGTTATTTGATGAAAAGTCAAGGAAGTCTAGGCTAGTGAGATTCACAAGTGATCGAGGAAAAGGACCATTGAATTGATTATAACTTAAATACAAAGTCACTAATGTTGGGTTTGTTTTGAGCTCATCAGCCACTCTACTGAAATGGTTATGATGGAGCTTCAAATAACGCAAGGAAGGGAGGCTAAACACCCAAGAATGTATTGTGCCATTCAGTGAGTTGTGAGACAAATATAAGTATTGAAGACTTGTCAAGTTTAAAATTGAAGAGGGAAATGGACCGGTGAAGCTTCAGTGGGAGAGCAAAGATGATGCTCAAAGGAACAAGAAAAGCTTCGACCTAGAAAGACAAAACAGACAAGTGAATAAAAGAGAAAGATACACTCCATCTTTCTTTTTCGTGTCCAGCAAATTACAGAATGTTGGTACAAAATCAATCATCATAATCCATCTACATTTATATATTAGTTAATGAGTTAGTTAAGTTAGTTTCATCAATATTAATGTTGAAGATTGCACCATGTGTAACACACTAAAACGATTTTTTCTATGTAACTTCAAACAAATTTCCATGATAGTGATGGATTTACGCGTATCTTGTGCCGTTTTCCATCTTGTTCTCCATGAAACTTTATGATAAAGAAGAAGATTCCAATCCAAATACTGATCATTCAATGGTCCCTCAAGAAAGTAGAAATGTGAACTTGAGACAAATATCTCCTACATGAAAGTTTCCTATCCACATATAAAGAGGACCAACTTTTCTGTCATGAAGACAGAACCATGTGAAACACATAACAAAAAATGGTACTATCTTATAGTTGTTCACAACAAATAATGGACACTAACTTCCGTTACGGAAAACTAGGAAACCAATTTAAAAGTGTTTGGAATACTTTTATTTAAAATCAGAGTAATCCTCAAATGCAGTTACCCGCAGATCAAAATATTTTGACTGACAATGTAACTTTAATGGAGTCCTTATAAATTTTTAATACTATTGTGAAAAATGAAATAAACTTTTTCATCATTTGTCTATTCTTTTTATTTAAAAAGATAAAACAGTTCGAATGCTTGAATGTCTGTTGACACCCAATTTTGACCCTCCACAATATAAATTAATCATCAAGCTTCTTCGATTTCTAACAATTTAAAATAATGAGTTTTATAAAATTTTCAGAAATAAAATAAAATAAAACATAGTTTGCAGGTTATTTTAAATAAGTTTTGTCACTTTTTATAATATATATGTTTTATTTAGTTATGTATATAATTAATGCATTTTACGAGCATCCAAAAATCATCCCGAAAATATTTTATATTTTAAATACTTTATTAGTAGTAAGGGTCGTAATTTTTAATTAATGAATTTTATGAAATTCAAAATATTCTCAAGTTATTTTAGAGTAATTTTATCATTTTTAATAATTTTAATCATTTCAATAATAAATAAGTATATTTTTACAGTCACATTATTTTATAAACATTTGAAAATCATCACAAAAGATTTTACATTTAGTTAAAATTATAGTTATGATTTCGAGTTCAATAGTTTGTAATTAAATTAATTAATCAATTATTTTATTTCATTAAGATTAAGAAGCTTGTTTATTAATTAATATTAATTCATCTTGTTTAGAATTTAGCCGAATTTGTTAATTTAACTCAACTCGGCTATTTCTTAAACTCTAAATATAACCCATTTTTTGACCTCACCTTTTGGATCCTTAGAAAATCAATTTTGGGCCTATCTGGAAATATTCCAGCAGCCCATCAAAATAACAATACCATGGCAGTTCCAAAACATTCCCAGCCCACCAAAATAACCCATTCCAGAAATAATACAACAGCAAACAGTACGCTACCCTTGTACGTTTCTTCTTCTCCTTTCATCGTGGTGAACGAGCAAAAACCCAGAAACCCAGCCAGAATCGACCCGCCCCATTTTCTTTTCTTTCCAACGTTAACAGAGAGGATCCAGACGCAGCAGTCCAAAACGTCAAAGCAGCAGCAGTCGAACGGCGGAATTCACGGAAAAGGCAGGCGTCTGCCCTCACCAAACCGTTCCAGTCCTGCCAGCCTCGTCCAATCGATCTTGTGGCCACGAGATAGAGCCACGTCAAGCACAAGGATGAGTGGATCGATCCAAGACGTCCGCGCTTTCTCCCTCATCCGGATATCCTGGGATTTTGGGGAAAATCTTGTAAAAACGAGCAGCTCCTCGGCCTTTGGGAAAATTTGAATTTGGGGAATTGATTTTCTAATTTCTACTTTGCCCCTGCCTTTTTTCCGAATTTTCGCGTCTCCCCCTTCCCTAAATCGACCCCTAGAATTTCTCTATATAAACCCCTCCTCTGCTCCTTTGAAGAAGGGGGGGAGAAATTTTTTTTAGCAAGAAAACAATACAGAAAAAGGTTTGAAGCGTTAGTCTTTTAAATACAAGCTAGATACGTTTCGGAGGCAGACGATACAATAGTTTTTTTTTTAGGTGTTTGGGTTCGGTTTTCTGCTCAAATTTTTGGTCCACTGTTCGTGCTCGAGATCGCGTAGTGGTGAAGTCGCCCCTGCTCGCTCTGTCCCAGTTCGGTGCTCATAACGAGGTAAACCGCCTGTAACTCCTTTATTCAGTTCGTTCCTTGTAAATTTTAGACCATGAGGTGTACTTTGATCCATGCCAAAATGCTCTCGCGTGATATGTTAAAGCTTAAGTTGCCTTCTTAAATCTTCATCTTTTTTTTTCTGAATTCAGTCGCGCAGGTTCTGTTCTTAAGATGATTTAGTATATGTTTCGAATTGTTCTCTGTTTGTAGTCTTTCGAATAGGTGGTCATTGTGCTTGCCTTAAGTTTAGCTTGTGTTATTGGCTAATCATGCTGCTGTTCTGTTTTTTTTTGTTGATAAAATTAGATCCACGCCTGTTATGTAGTTAAATGATGCGAATGAGTTATACAGTGGTATTTAGCTACCTTCAAATAGGAATTAATAGACTTTCAAGTAATAGCTTTGAATAGGATCAGTTCATCGCGTTTAGTTCGCACATATTTCACCCCCATTTTAGTGTTAATATTCATGTCACATTTGTTGGGTTTGTTTGAAAAGCGTCAAGCAGTTCATTATTGGTACATTATCCCATATGTCTCGGGTTGTTTAGATGTCGTCCAAGTCCAGTTTGAACGTGTTGTTTTTACAGAAATATGGGTATTGTTTTTGTTGGTTGGTTCTAAATGGTATACAATCTTGATCTTGTTTAGCTTGATGTGCTCTAAGTAAGTTCGTGTTACTTTTCTTGGTTACGGATAGGGTTGGGCATTTGGACGGTTCGGTTCGGTTTGTAAATTTCGGTTCGGTTTTTTGATTTTTGGTTTGGCCAAATGTGAAACCAAACCAAACTAAAATAAATTCGGTTTGGTTCGGTTATTATAATTTTGGTTCGGTTTATTTCGGTTTGGTTTTCAGTTAACCAAATATAAGTAGTGAAGTGGATTGGCGATGTTTTTCGATGCAATAAATGTTATTTTCTGTGTAGAAGGTGATTTTGTTTCCTTTAATTATCTCACATACGGCTTTCCAAATTCAATGAAGAGTTATCTCCGCAACAGATAAAAAGTCTAATGATGTTGGGGTATTGGCTACCCCCTCCCAACTTGCATTCACCAGACACCCAGTTTTTCTATGTTTCAGTCATTATCAAATGAACAATAAGAAAAATCATGTTTGAATGTAATAGATTTAAGAAGTTTTAGGGAGTATAATGGAAGAAATGTCACTAGGACCAGACAACAAGGTATATTAATGATCACTGTTCAAACGCAAATGGACATAACACTGAACAACTATCACCAGACAATCATCAGAGCATATCAAAGAAGAACACAGTGAACTTTTCTAAAAACGTGACTATAAATTACCTTTCATTTGAAGCAAAAGATAATATCTTTTTCCTGTTAGTGTTTTTGTCCATTCTTTGAAATTGAAATTGAAATACAATCAAGCAGCTAAACTACAATCTCATATTTGAAATTGAATATAACGTAATAAAGATTTCTAGATGAATTTAAGATTTAAGCCGCGATGAGCAGTGAGCACTGACCTTCGACTTTTGAGTTGCGACTCGCGAGCACTGAGCAGACAACAGTTGCGACTTGCGGGCAGAGACCGGCGAGCACTCAGTGTCAGCTCGGAGCCAGGAGCAGCAACAGGCAGCACCGCAGCAGCCTTGAGACGACGATCTGAGACGATAGTAGAAAGACTTATGGAGTTACGGTGGTCTTAAGTCTCAACGTCAGCAAGGAGCCAGGACCGAGGAGCAGCGGCAGGCAACAGCCTTGAGACAACGAGCTGACTGCTGAGAGTTGAGAGACGTCAGACGAGCTCGGAGCGACGGAGCCGCGGCGTCTGAGACGAGAGTAGAAAGACTTACGGTGGTCTCAACTCTCAAGTCTCAACTCTTAGATTAGGGATTTCTAATTGGAATTTGGGCTGGCTGGCTGGCTGGGCATGGGCTATTGGGTTGAGAGTTAGTATTTTTATTGAAGGAATGGGCTGAGATTTAATGAAGGGGTAAAGAATATATATATTTAATTTCAGCTTTTCGGTTAACTGATATTTTTAAGCTAAAAAACTGAAAACCGAACCGGAAAATCGAAATATTGAAAATTAAAATCGAAATCGACCGAAATAACCAAAAAAACGAAACCAAAATTTAAAAAAATCGGTTCGATCGGTTTTTTGGGTTTTAACCATATTATGCCCAGCCCTAGCTGCCATATGATCTGTTTTGTTCACTTGGGTTGTGTTTATGTTTCGTGATTCTACTTAGTTTGGTCTTAATATGGTGTCTCATTGAAATGGTGATTCGTAGATTTATCTTTAAATGTTTGATTACTATATTTGAGTCGTTGAGACTATGTTTGGGATTGTCCAAAGCAATATACAAGCTTATAAAAAGCGCAATCAAATATGCTTGATGAAGTTGAAGATACTAGGCCCAATGAAATTTCACAAATGGGTCGGAAGATGGTAGAGTGTATGCATATCATTGGCAGCAAGCTATTTAGACTTAAAAAAAAAACAAGATAGGGGGCATGGACTCTATTCAAATAAGGCATGCCGGACAGCAAGACAGTTCAGAAATTTAAAAAATAGAGAAAAAAGAGTGACTACATTAATAAAAGATAGATAAAACGGCAAACAACTCTCATACAAGCTAGTTTAAGATTTTACCCCTATTTTGGAAAGGAAAAAAAATAACAATAATAAATACCAACATGCTTAAGACCGAATGAGTAACCAGCTACATTTTCGAAAAACTCTAAGCTAGTAAAGAACAGAAAAAGACATACCAAAGCAACATTCATATAGCTAAGACCAGCAGACCCATTAATCCATTCGAATGCTTTAAAGACGCTCAAAGATGAAGAATAATCTCAATCAAGTTAAAACTTTCAATAAACTCGCAAAGAAGATTTAAAATTATCAACCATCACACTTGGAATATAGAGAATGTAGACATGGTGATCTAACTAACATCAAATATGATATTTCAATCATCCTAACAGGTATCAAGCTAAACGATAAGGAAACGAGCTACTGGACATTAAAACATAAAGTGGAAATCAAATTATTAATCGATGGCATGAACCGCACATAAAGACATATTCTACGCTTCAACAGCTACAATAAACCAACTCGAGCAAAAATGACTGATCACTAAGTATCAATAGCAAACCAAATAAGAAGATAAGCATTCGAGCAAGGAAAAACTAGAGGTAACAGTACACTTCAGTACAAAAAAACGCCGGCTAAAACGAGTTAAGATCAAAAGAAAATTACCTTTTCGGAGGCAGCGAGATGAGACAAAAATGAGCTGGGGACGACTTCACCACCGGAATACTACTCCGGCAAGTAAGAACAAGGAATTGGGTTTGCTGAAGTTTCTGGATTTCGCAATTTTTTGGTCGCGTTTCCAAGGAAGAAGAAGCAAGGTTGGGGTCTTTTTTGGTATTGCTGTTGTAAATATGGGCTGAAATGTATGTCTGTTAGGGTGATATCATACTCTTATATCATGGAGCTGGTAAGAGACTATTTTTTAAGGACCTTCGGCTCGAGTATAACATATCATAATAATGAAAAATGGAAAATGGCAGTGGAGAAACAAAGGAACTAATTATAAGGGAACAAGTAGCAACCACAATAAAGCGATAACCTAAATACAGTCAACAACAAGTGATGGTGGAATCAAAAGCAAAACACTCTAAGAAAAAGGCTAAATCCCTCAAAAATCAAGACAACACTCCATAACTACTAACCTTAACCCTAATACGCCATTTCCACAACCTCCCATCTATTGTCATGTGTTCGGTAATCTGGAGTTGCATCGTGTCCTGTCTAATCACTTTTTGAATCAATTTTCAAGAGAAATTTGGCCCAACAGCCCAATTCAACAAATAACCCCGGCCTAATTTACCCTATCAGTGAGCCCACTCTTAATGGACATACATTTCAGCCCATGTTTACAACAACAATACCAAAAAAGACCCCAACCTTGCTTCTTCTTCCTTGGAAACGCGACCAGAAAATTGCAAAATCCAGAAACTTCAGCAAACCCAGTTCCTTATTCTTGCTTGCCGGAGTCGTATTTCGGTGGTGAAGTCGTCCCCAACTCATTTTTATCTCATCTCACTGCCTCCTAAAAGGTAATTTTCTTTTGATCTTAACTCGTTTTAGCCGGCGTTTCTTTGTAATCTGAAGTGTATTGTTACCTCTTGGTTTTCCTTGCTCGAATGCTAATATTTTTATTTGGTTTGCTATTGATACTTAGTGATCAGTCATTTTGGCTCGAGTTGGTTTATTGTAACTGTTGAAGTGTAGAATATGTCTTTATGTGTGGTTTATGCCTTCGATTAATAGTTTGATTTCCCCTGGCTGTTTTAATGTCCAGTAGCTCATTTCCTTATTGTTTATCTTGACACCTGTTAGGATGAGTAGTTAGATCACCATGTCTACATTCTCAGCATTTCGAGTGTGATGGTTGGTAATTTTAAATATGCTTTGCGAGTTTATTGAAAGTTTTAACTTGATTGAGACTGTTCTTCATCTATGAACGACTTTAAAGCTTTCGAATGGATTAATGGGTCTACTGGTCTTAGCTATATGAATGTTGCTTTGGTATGTCTTTTTTCTATTCTTTACTGGCTTAGAGTTTTTCGAAAATGTAGCTGGTTACTCATTCAGTTTTCTGCATGTTGGTATTTATTATTGTTATATTTTTTCCTTTCCAAAATAAGGATAGAGTCATAAATTAGCTTTTATGAAAGTTGTTTGCCGTTTTATCTATCTTTTATTAATGTAGTCACTCTTTTTTCTCTTTTTTTTGAATTTTTGAACTGTGTTGCTGTTCGGCATGCCTTGTTTGAATAGAGTCCATGCCCCCTATCTTGTTTATTTTTTTTTTTAGCCTAAATTGCTTGCTGCCATGTGATCTATTTTCTTCACTTGGGTTGTGTTTAAGTTTCGTGATTCTACTTAGTTTGATCTTAATATGGTGTCTCATTGAAATGGTGATTCGTAGATTTATCTTTAAATGTTTTATTACCATATTTGAGTCGTTGAGACTATGTTTGGGATTGTCCAAAGCAATATACAAGCTTATAAAAAGCGCAATCAAATATGCTTGATGAAGTTGAAGATACTAGGCCTAGTGAAATTTCCCAAATGGGTCGGAAGATGGTAGAGTGTACGCATATCATACTCTTACATCATGGAGCTGGTAAGATACTATTTTTGAAGGAACCTCGGATCTAGTATAACATGAGCAGTTCAGGTGACTATCAACAAAAGTTTTCTTGCATAATTTCATTACCTGTTATAAGAAATTCCTGAAAAAAAATATTCAAAATCTTAGACACTATTGCTTACTGAAACAAAAAATGTTTAGAAGGTGTGAGGATACATGATCTGCTCTTTTTGTTATTTAGTAACGAAACAAAGCTGGAGCTTAATTATCTTACCTTTTTCATAGCCAAAATTTATTTGATCAATAAATTTTTGGGCCAATCTGATATAGAAGTGATCAAAAAATTGAATATGTCTTCCATTTGAGTTTCATTCTACATTATTAGAAGAAGAAGTCTCCAACAAACACTGCTTCTAGCATATTCAATTAAGAAGAAACTTATTTCAACTAATAATATTTTTAATATCAAATTACATGAAAAAAAAAACTGTCAAATTAAAAGATTTTGCATAATGCTAAACTCAATTATCAAGTTCACGATAGTATTTTTGGCGTATCTAAGAATAATAATTATGAAGGGATGACTTGATTTTTGTGGGATCTATAGTTTTCTGATAAATTCAAGTAGCAGGATGAAAATTGTTCTCTTTTAAATACTTGAAGGATGTTTTATGCTAAGAATGATACTTTAAGGATGTAGTTTAAGTTTGGGATATAGTTGAAGGATGATTTTGGCCAAAAACTCCTACAATTTCCTAGTTATACACAAGTTCTTTTCACTGTCTTTACTATCTATTCATTTCACTTCTCCAATTAGCCAATTAAAGGTGTGAAAGCACAGTGATGGCTTTTCTAACTTAAATAATTAATTGTTTTTTTACTTAATTGATGTATCAGCTAGCTATTTCATTAATTTTCTTAAGCAAAGGCTAATGTATTATTTTCTCTGTTTGACATGAACCCCATCTGAGTTGTGGACACTCTCCATTCCCGTCGCATTTCGAGAGTGCCATAAAGGCTCAAACCCTTTCCTTTTCGAGTCAGCCAGCCATAGAATTCAAGTACTGGCCCAGGCGGACATAAAATCAGACTTGGGCTCAAAACACTCTCTTTCTCGCTCTTTTAGTTGTTCTATATTCGTTCAATATATTTTATTATTATTTTCACTTATGTGTTAGTCAATTTTTAAATTTTTTTCTAATTTAAATTCCCCAAAGATAACTATTTTGAATTAACTACTTAAAACTGATAAATATTTTTTACTTGACTTTCAAGAACAATTTGCAAAATGTTTTACTTGAAGTAATATTTTTAATAATCCCTTTCCTCTTTAAGTTAACTCTTTTAATTTTTTTTTGAAATCATTTACTTCTTAATTAGTTAAGCATTGCTTATTTTAAAAACGGAGAAGGGTCTAAAAGACCCTTCAAGTATAGGAAATGGAACAAAAATACCCTCCTTCCACGTTTGGGCTCCAAAATACCCTTCCATCCACCTATATGGACCTATATTACCCTTTCACTTAACAGATTTTTTAAAAGTAATTATTAATAATTTCATTATTGACGTGACGACCTTTAATTGGCTGAAATTTTAATTAACCAAAAATACTATCCACCATTAAAGCTGCTTCCTCAACTTCATACTCTCAAAGTCTAGCTTCTTCTCAATGGAGAAAAACTCAAAAATTCTTGTCTTGCATACAATTTACCTTTCCATCAAATTACAAACCTAACTAAATAAAATAGGAAAATAGTCTACTAATTCAAGATTCAACTAAAATGAAAATGTCTAAGAGTGCTTCAGTAAAGTTCCATTCATTGGAAAAATATGTAGCACTGGGACAAACCTCACTTCTGTCTTTCTTAGCTTGCAAAGTAGCAACTATATCCAAGCATTTCTCTATGTTGTTACATTTTCACACAGTGAACTGCATTGCTCTTCTTTATAATAAAGTATAGTGTTTGTTTTTACTAGTTGAATTTAGGGATGAATGTTAGGGAACCCAATTTTTTTAGTATAGCTGCTAGCTGGGTCTGGGTATTGAAGATTCTTTGTAAGAGACTTAAAGATTGCCCATTTGTGTATCTCCTTTGGTAATTATTTTGATCCTCTGTTTTTCCTTAATTCTGGAATTTACGAATTGGTTTCGCTAATTTGTTACTGCTCGTGGATGAATAGACGAAGAACTGATTTGAATTACTAAAGATAGTATATTAATTTAAATTTCGGCCAATTAAAGATTGTCACGTCATTAATAAAAGGATTAATTATTACTCCTAAGAATCTGTTAAGTGAAAGGGTAATATAAGTCCATATAGGTGATGAAAGGGTATTTTGGAGCCCAAAGGTGAAAAAAGGGTATTTTTGTTCCATTTCCTATACTTGAAGGGTATTTTAGACCCTTTTCCATTTTAAAAATTATTTAGCCAAATAGTTAATTATTGAATAACCACAAGTTAGCGGATGATTTAGGTGCCTTTAAAACCTTTCTAAACATTAATATGAACCCCGAACCCCCTTTAAAGATTAGATTTTCTGTTTTTAATCTTTTAAAAAAATAGTTTTGTGGCGACTCTTAAAATCCGTCGTTTTCTTTTCTTTTTTAAATATAAAACAATCACCTCTCTTGAATACTTTTTCCGCCTACCTCTACCTCTCGTTGTACCTACTATGTTCAGTCTCTCGTATCTAAGAATAATGAAGGGCTGACCCAGCCTGCGACCCTCTTAGGATTAGATTGGACTGATCATTTTAAGGCCCATTCAATTAGTGGGCCGGCCTACCCCAACAAAGGCCCATGTGGATAGAGATGGGCTGGGCGAATATCACCAGCTCTAATCCCTTTAAAACCTCCGGTTAGAGAGGATTTAAGGTTTCCGACGAGTTTTCCGGCGAGATTTGTTGAGATTGTGTCCAGATTCCGATGGTATTTTGTCCGTCTCTGTTGTATGTTGTATTTGTGCTAGAGGATCTACTTTGTTATCCGAAAATCTGCTTGCCCAAGTTCACTCTTTATACTTCGTATCGAATAGTTCCTCTGTTTCAATTTGTTTGTTTGATTTTGATTTGGTTCGGAGTTTAAGAAAATTCAATTTGTTTGTTTGATTTTGACTGAACACGGAGTTGAAGAAGTTAAAAAAGAATACTTTTTTGATTACTATAGTCTTAAACTAAAGATAGATAATATGGATTGGAGTGGCCTTTAATCTGCTATAATTTGAACATGAGACCTCGTGATTCTCAATTCACTTTATTGAATATTCGGGAACACCATTGGGTGCAATTGTTTAGATTAATTTAGTTGGATAATAATCATGATCTCCACGAGGTAGTGGTAAAGTCTGCATACACTCTATCCTCCCTAACCTCACTTGGTGGGAATTCATTGGGTATGTTGTTGTTGATAATAATCATGTCTTTTTATGTCAATGCTGGATCCCCATTTGAAGGCCACTTGAATAATAGTAGTTGTTGTTTTATATTGGCAGGGAAATATTTTACTAAAACTCCTCGGAGAGTCCTTTAGGCATGGATAATTCGCGTGCAAACCTGCTGGAGGAAGCGGTTGGCATTAGCAAAGGCAGGCGAGTGGTGGTGGTGGAGGATTGTGTTGAGACGAGCGGTGCCTTCGTGCTCCATCATTTCCTAAAGCGCTCTCTCTATCCTAACACTTCTGATGTTGTCATTTTCATTGCCTTTGCCCACCCTTTCTCTCACTATGAACGCATCCTTTGAAAGATGGTCAGCTCTCCCTCACTCCATTTATTGTATGACAAAATACTTAACTACCCCCCTGGCGTTCACCAAGTACTGTCTTTTATATAGATTTATCATGTTAATCAATATGTATATTACCTCTATTTATCAATTAGGTATAGTAAGTTAACATACTTTGCTGCATCGGGAGAGTTAGGATAGCTATTTTTCATATCTATCTATCAACAGTTGTGTGCAACTTAAATAAAAAAGTAAGCAAAATTTGAACTTCTAATTGACTAGGATTGGATTCAAATTTTCTTGACATCTAGCATCATCCTTTACTCAATGGGATAAATGTTCTTGACTTTTCAGAAGTTTTTCTTATTTTTGTCAGTCATTTTAATGGAATATTTTAGTTCTGCATACTTTTAAAGCCTCACAACCCCTTTTTCGTTATTTCCTAAACAGGGTTGCAACTTAACTGTGCATAGGAAGAATCACAGATTCGTATTTCTTGACATGCTTACATTGGAGTGCCCAGGTGAAGATGTCAAGCAGAAAGTTTTGTTAGCTATTTTCTTGTAATGTTGACTTACCCGAGCTTTAGTAGAGTCTGTTTGTGTACTTTGTGAGAATTTAACGTCCCATCAAGGAGATTAGAAGACATAATGAGCAGTCTCTTTGTTTATTTTATGTGAATGTTGACACCATTAATGAGGAGATTAAAAGACCTAATTACTTAGAAAAAAAACAAAAAGTTTAAAGGACCTATATTCAAGTGAAATAGGAATTTATAGCTTTTACTATGTTTTGGTGCTGCTTGTCCATTTTGAGAGCTGTATATGAATTGTCTTCTGTTTGCCTATGTAGAAAACTTGATTCTTAGGAACTTTTGGGAACCGATGCATCTCTATCGAATAAAGAGACAAAAAATAGTTCTAAAATTCACCCAGAAGAGTTCCACTATGAATTGGAAATGTTACATGCATACTGCACTGCCTTTTTGTGTTTAAACAATATTCCCTCCGTCCAATTTAAATGTCTTTGTTTGACTGAACATGGAATTTAAGAAGTAAAGGAAGACTTTTGAATCTTGTGGTCCTTAAATTGAAGATGTGTGTAGTCATTTAATTGTTGTGCTTAAACTTGCCATGTAATAATTGGAATTGAAAAAGTTACTAAATATAGAAAGAGATGCTCTTTTTGGGACAAACCAAAAATGAAAGGATAAGACACTTAAATTGGACAGAGGGAGTACTTCTTTATGAGAGTGATTTTTAATTCTACCGATCTGTCTTAGCATTACTTGACCCTCTTAGTTTGTGCTCAATTCATAATTAGACAGAAATGGAAAGGAAACAAGACAAGATGGATTGCTTGCATTGTATGGGGAAATTGAGAAAGCAGTAGAGATATATTCTTCACTTGAAGGTAGTAGAATCATTACTATTATGATTGATGACATCTCCCTTATTGAAGTGGCGGCTAATGGTTCATCAAATCACGTGTTGGATTTTCTACACTACTGCTACACTCTGAAAGCAAAATATGTGAGCAATTTTATCCACTATTACTCTGCATCTAATTCAAACGATAGTTTGAGCTACGATCAATAGTTTCTTTTGGTAAGTAGGAAAAAGTCAATAGCATGGGCTACAATCTTAATAATCTCTGTATCCAGGGCTGTTCCTTTGTTACTCTTAATCACGAGGATATCTATTCCAGTGCAAATACGCTGCCGTTAATCTTGCAACTGGAGTACCTCGCAGATGTGATAATCAAGGCAGAACCTTTGGCAACTGGTTTAGCAAGTGACGTGCATGGACAGGTATAATTTTAATACTACCTTTTATCCTTTCCCCTATATACATTAGTCGTACTGATACTGTGTCACCTTCTCTCCTCAACTAAAGGAAGGAAAAATCGAGAAGGCTATCTCCTGTCTTTCAGCCTCGAACCTTTATTCATCTTTTTTCTAACTTTTGTTCGGTCTCTCTTTTTCCCTTTTATAATACACAAACCTCATTTACCCAAAAAGAAAGAAAAAATTTTAAAAATCCAGTGGTCACACTCTTAGCGAAGATGAGATGGGATTTGCTTGTGTTCTGAAAACTGATCGCCCTTACCGAATAACCTGATTGGTCCGTTCTGTGACCCTAATGGTCTGTTTATGAACTTCAATTGTTGAAGAGCTAAAAGAAAGTCGAGAAATTGTAATAACCTTCTCTGTTTTACCTAGAATTAGTGCAGTATCTGTGGTGACTTTTAGCTGAAAACAGTATTCTTGTGATTACTTGCAATCAAATGACTCGTTGGGATAACATGCACTTGGTGTTTTAGTCCATCTTGTTAATTCATTTCTCTCCTTTTGTTTCTCTTTTTTCCCCTGCAGTTGACTGTTTTAAATAAAGGAAGTGTTTGTGACTTGGGAGGCTCAAGTTCTAAGGTTCGCAATTTTCACTTTAGAGTCAAGGAAAACATCGTAGACTACTTCTATCCGGGGACTCAGACTTGAATAGATTCCATGTTCATTGAATTTAAACATTGGCCAGCATATTATAGACTGAAGGGTGCAGTGATTGACGTCCCAAAGCATTGGCAGAAAAACAAAGATAACCAAAGAGTGAGGAGAAAACACTATTCATCTTTGATCTCTCGCCTCATGACATGGTAATCTTTACTCGAAAGGCATAGAAACCAAATTCTACCTTCAGTTTTGCCCTTGTTGGCTCTGTATGTTGTAGACGCCAGACTTTCTCCGAGTTTTATTGTTATGGAAATCCAGTTGATTTCTGTTACCTTGGAATGCCTCTTTTCATACTTGAGCTGTGTTTCACATACTATGAAGTGCACCTTATCGTGGTGTACAATCAACGCGACTTTCAATTTTTTTTCGAAGAAACAATTCACTGGATTTACGTTAATTTGATTATAGCATGAAAAACTACAGTGACGTGACCCGAGCTGTTAATATTTTTTTTGTGCGTGTGGATAAGCAAGACCCAGTAATTATTGACCCGTCATGGGTCTGAGATGTAATCCTAGTGAACTATTGTTTTTTCACGAGTTTCACAGTCTAACGATTAGTTGGTTCTCTTTTTCCCAACAACTAGATAACAGCTCTTTATCAACTGCTCTTTACTCCAGATTAGTAGGAAGGAACACATACAATTTAAGTTGCTGTCAAACATATACACACACCAAACAAAAAATTAAGTCTTTTTCTTTGAGCTCTCTTCTTTGGCCTTCTTTTTCGGTGGGGAATAATACCTTCGAAAAATTCCACAAACCATTGTGGCTTACCAGCTTTAAACATGAGGTTCCACACAACAGTTCCAACAACTAGTCCAAAACTGTAGCCCATGACTACTGATTCCCACGTAAATCCACTCAAGAAATATGTCTCGTCATCTTCTTCTTCTTCCTCCAATGGTTGAGGAATATGCGATGGATCACCCGTTCCACATTGCTTTGATAAAGGAGGACCACATAAATCAAGGTTGCCACTATACGAGTCATTTTCAAATGTGTTGAACTGCGAACCTTGAGGAATGCGTCCAGCTAGGTGATTTTGAGAGAGGTTTAAGAATGCCAGAAAGGTTTGCCTTGTCAATTGTTGCAGAATCTTTCCAGTGAGTTGATTCCAAGAGAGATCTAACGCTTCAAGCATATTCAATCGTCCTAGTTCCATAGGAATATCTCCTCTGAGATTGTTATGGGATAAATTGAGTAGCCAAAGTGAGCTGAGATCCTTTAGTGTTTTCGGAATCACACCTTCAAAATGATTGCTTGAGAGATCTATGGCAGTCATAATTGTAGTGATTCTTTCTAGCTCTATATCGTTTCCTTTGATCACCAGCCTCACTGAATCATCGTACATAACAAAAAATGAGTCAGATGATTTCATATATTCGATCTTACCTTTGTCACTGTCGTCTATTTTGATCATTCCTTTGAAGTTTTGAGAAACTTCTGCAGGCAGTGAGCCACTGAACTCATTATGAGAGAGATCTACAATCCGCAACCTGGGAAACCCAAATTTCTGCTTAGTACTTGTAGGTCCATGGAACTTGTTCGACTTTAATATAAGGACTTGCAGCTCTTCAAGAGTTCCTAGCCAAGCTGGAAATGTGTCATTTATAGCGTTATTCCCAATATCAAAAACTTTTAAACCAATACAGTGAGTAACGACACAGGGACATGTCCTTCGAAATGATTACCATTCAAGATAATGGCTGTCAATTGATTACCATCACCATTCAAGATACTGGTCGATGAAGTGTGTTGACTACATAATGGTGGAAGACTCCCACTGAAATTGTTCCTTCTTATGTCCAACACCCTTAGCTGAGTCATGTTACCCAAGCAACTTGGAATCGAGTTACTGAAGTAGTTGTGTGATAAATCCAGAAGGCTAATGATACTCATGTTACAAATAGATGAAGGTAGTGCACCCTCAAGGAAGTTAAATTTAAGATCAAGAGACACAAAACTATAGAAATGAGATAGATCTATGTGACCGTTGAGTGAATTATATGAAAGGTTTAGGTGAATCAACGAGTCCCACCTCCCGCTAAACCAGTTAGGGATTTGACCACGAATCTTATTGTTTGAAAGATTTATGACCCCGAGTGTCTTTAAATATCTTAGAAACTGTGGAAAATCCTTAAGTTCACAAGATGATAACCGCAAAATTTCTAGTCTAGGAAAAGTGATTTGTGTTCCCCCATCAACGGTGATGTTGTTAGATGAAAGGTCAAGGTTTACAAGGTTTGTGAGATTTTGAAGTGATCGAAGAACAGGACTACTGAGTTGATTATAACTCAAATCTAAACGCTCTACTGCTCGATTCACTTTGAGGTCATTGGATAGTCCATTGAACAGATTATGATGGAGCTCCAACATAATAAAGAAGGGAGGCTAAACACCCAAGATGGTATTGTTCCATTTAGCAAGTTGTGAGAAAAATCCAGGTGAACTAGCTTTTGAAGCATGCTGACATTGCTTGGCAATGGACCAGACAAATAATTACTCGACAAGTCTAAGTTTTCAATACGTGTCAATGTTAAAATCGAAGAGGGAAATGGACCGATGAAGCTGTTAGAAGAAAGATACAATGTAACTAGATCTTGGAGGTTAGAGAAAACATCGGGAATTTTACCTCCAAGTGAGTTTAATGAAAGATCTAGACGTGTGAGATGTTTCAATTTTGAAATTGTTGAAGGAATATGGCCAGTGAAATGATTGGAACCAAAATCTAACTCTCTAATTTGTGTGATACTGCCAATGGAATCAGGAATGAGACCAGATAAGTTATTGTAAGCAAGGTTTAGCGTCTGAAGACAATGAAGTTGGAAGAGGCTGCTGTTGGGATGAATAGTTCCGCTGAGATTTGCATTACTAAGGTCTAGGCCAATAACATAACCAGTTAACATGTCACAAGTGATCCAGTCCCAAGTGCAGCAATCCATACTCTCATTCCAAGACGATGCTTTTGGGAGAGAAGTACTATAATATCTAGAGTACTTGTCGGATATGTCATAGTGTTGCTTGAGCTGAAGCAAAGATAAAGCTTCACTGGGAGAGCAAAGATGCTGCACAAAGGATGAAGAAAAGCTCTGACTTAGGAAGACAAAACAGAGAAGTGAATAAAAGAAAACGAGACGTTCCATTGTTTATTTTTAGCAGATAACAAAATGTTCTTACAAAATCAATCATAATCCACAATATATAGTTAAATGGCTGACTTGCTCCACACTCTGATTAGGGGCGGAGACAGAGGTGCAAGGAGTTCAACTAAATCCTGCTCGTTGAAAAATTATACTATGTAAATAGAGCGATAATTTTTTGTTTGAGTTGTTTACAACTAATTGAACTCTCTGCTATTATTGTCTCATCAACTTAACATCTCTTTTGCTGACTTCCAACTTGTCAGCCATATTTTTCTAGTTTTCCCACAAGAATGTTCAAAAAGTGAAACTATTGATCGACTAAGTCAAATGACATGATGTGTCGAGTTGTATGAATGCAATAAATTTTTAGTGCAATTTTTTCATGGAATCTATACGATCATAATAGGTCAAGATGTGTTGTGCTGCTTTAAGTTGATAATAGAGTGTAGAATTTTGAAGTCATTGAACCAATTAGTGGTCCATGGATGAGATAGTGACAAGAGGGGACACTTTAATCAAGTGAAACCAAGTTGGACGAATCTATACAATCATAAAAGGTTAAGATGTGAATCCATAGAATCATAAAAGATCAAGATGTGAATCCATACAGTCATAAAAGGTCAAGATGTGAATCTATACAATCATAAAAGATCAAGATGTTTTGAGCTACTTGAGTAAATGTACAGGAAGGTGTCCATCAAGATGTTTTGAGCTGCTTGAGTAAATGTACAGGAAGGTGTCCATTGATGCTATAATGTCTAGTATGTTTTAATCATCAGAAATGCTTTACTTGAACAGCCATTGATGCTAAAATAACACATAACAATTAAGTTGTTATCAAACATATACAAACAACAAACAGAAAATTAAAAAGCAAAAACAGTAATAGAAAAGTTCAATCTTCCATTATGTCCTTTGTCTCAGCCTTCTCGTCTTTGACCTTCTCATTTTCTTGGGAAAAATGCCTTCAAAAACATCAACAAACCATTTTGGTTTACGATATTTAAAAATGAGGCTCCACACCACAGTTCCAGCAATGAGTCCAAAACTGTAGCCTATGACTACTGATCCCCACGTAAATCCACTAAAAAAATATGACTCTTCTTCAGACTCCAATGGTTGAGGAACATGTGATGAATCACTCGTTCCACATTGCTTTGATAGATGAGGACCACAAAAATCAAGGTTGCCACCGTATGAGTCATTTTCAAATGTGTTGAATTGTGGACCGTGAGGAATTGGTCCAACGAGATGATTTTGAGAGAGGTTTAAGACTGCTAGAAAGTTCATTCTTGTCAATCCCTGTGGTATCTTTCCAGTGAGCCGATTCCAGGAGAGATCTAATACTTCAAGCATATTCAATTGCCCCAATTCCATTTGGAATATCACCTTTGAGATTGTTATGGGATAAATTGAGTAGCCTAAGTGAACTGAGATCCTTTAGTGATTTTGGAATGACACCTTCAAAATGGTTGCTTGAGAGATCTATGGTTGTCATAATTGTGCTGATTCTTTCTAGCTCAGTATCGTGCCCTTTGATTACCAACCTCACTGAATTCTCATACGATGTGTAAGAGAATTTCTCATATCGTTCCATGTACTTGATCTCTCCTGTGTCGTCACCATCTAATTTGATCATTGCCTTGAAGTTTCCAAAAACCTCTGCAGGAAGTGATCCACTGAGTTCATTACGAGAAAGATCAAAAATTCGCAATTTGGGAAAGCAAAACTCAATCTGACAAGTACTTATAGGTCCATGGAAGAGATTGAACTTTAATATTAGGACCTGCAGTTCTTGAAGTGTTCCTAGCCAAGCTGGAAATATGTCATTTAGAGCGTTATTCCCCAAATCAAAAACTTCTAAACCAACACAGTTGAGCAACGACACAGGGACAGGTTCTTTAAATAGATTACCATTCAAGACGATGGTTCTCAATGAATCGGTCTGTGCACAAAATGGTGGAAGATTCCCTGTGAAATTATTTCTTCTAAAGTCTTAACACAGATAGCTCAACCATGCTGCTGAAGCAATGTGGAACAGAGCCACTGAAGTTGTTGTGTGATAAATCCAGAAGGCTAAGGCTACTCATGTTACAAATGGATAAAGGTAGTGACCCCTGAAGGAAGTTAAATTTAAGATCAAGGTACTTTAGACTATAATAATGAAATTGGTGTAGGTGGCCTATTAATGAATTGTGTGAAAGATTTAGGAACCACAACAAGTCCCACCTCATGCCGCTAAACCAGTTAGGGATATGACCACGAATCTTATTGTTAGAAATATCCAAGACCTGAAGTGTCTTTACGTTTCTCAAGAAGTGTGGAAAATCCCTCAATTCACAAGATGATAAGAACACTTTTTCTAGGCTAGGAAAGGTGATATTTATTCCCGCATCACCTGTGATGTTATTTGATGAAATGTCAAGGGTAAAAAGGTTTGTGAGATTCGCAAGTGATTGAAGAAAAGAACCATTGAGTTGATTATTGCTTAAAAACAGATCTTCTAATGTTGGGTTATTTTTGAGCTCATCGGCTAGTCCACTAGCAAAGGTTGGCTAAACACCCAAGATGGTATGGTACCATTCAGTGAGTTGTATGACAAATCCAACTCGGTTAGCTTTGGAAACATGCTTGCGTTGCTGGGCAGTAAGCCAGATTGGGAATTACTGGACAAGTCTAAGTATTGAAGATGTATCAAGTTTAAAATTGTAGAAGGAAATGAACCGATGAAGCTTTTACTATAAAGATCTAAATAACGTAGCTCTTGGAGGTTAGAGAAAGCATCTGGAATTTCACCTGAAAAGGAATTGGACTCAAGAGCTAAATGTGTGAGGTGCTTCAATTTAGAGATTGTGGAAGGAATATGGCCGGTGAAATGATTATCAGTGAAATTCAAATACCTAATTTGTGTAAGATTGCCAATGGAATCAGGAATGTGACCAGAAAAGTCACATCCATGGAAGTACAAGATATTCAAGGAACTCAAGGTGCCAATTGAATCAGGCAGCTCACCGGAGATTCCTGTGTATGAAATATGCAACTCCAACAGAGTACTGCTCGGGTGGATCTTTGGTAAAATTCCTTTGAGAAGAGCATTGAAACCCAATTTGAGCCTTTCCAAGTTTGGCAGAAGAAAAAAGCTCTCTGTGAGAACACCTCGCAGATTAGTATATTCAAGATCCACGTACCTTAAGGAGGAAGAAATATTCACAGGTATCGGAGATGAGATGTTGACAAAAGGGAGAGAAAGTAGCTCCAGATTTGTCATGTTCTGAAGCATTGCTTCAAATGTTCTCTCATCAAGTTGTAATCCATACATAGAAATATCAAGTGAAACCAAATTGGAAAGGTATGAGATTTCTGTTGGGATTTTCCCATGAAAGCCAGAGAGTTTTAGATGCCTCAAATTCCTCAATCAGCCAATGCCATTTGGGATTGAAGAATAAAAATTATTGTTATGAAGGTTTAGTGTGTGGAGATGATGAAGCTGGAAGAGGCTGCTATTGGGATGAAAACTTACATCAAGAGGGAGAGCTAGTAACTTCAGATTTGTAAAGTTGTGAAGCATTGTTTCAAATGTTCTCTCATCAAGTTCTAATCCATAACCAGAAAGATCAAGTGAAACCAAATCGGAAAGGTTTGAGATTTCTGTTGGGATTTTTCCACTAAAGTAAGTTTCAGAAAGGTTGAGATGCCTCAAATTTGTCAATTGGCCAATGTCATGTGGGATTGAAGAATCATTGAAGTCATTGTAAGCAAGGTTTAGTGTGTGGAGATGATGAAGTTGGAAGACACTGCTATTGGGATGAATACTTCCACGAAGCAGACTACAACTAAGGTCTAACCTGATAACATGACCGTTTAATAAGTCACAAGTGACTCCATCCCAAGTGCAGCAATCCCTACTCTCATTCCTAGACTTTGTTTTTGGGAAACAATCTTCATCACACCAACAACTATAGTACTCTTCGGACATATTTTGAAAGGATTGCTTAAACTGAAGCAAAGCAGAAGCTTCAGTGGGAGAGCAAAGATGATGCTCAAAGGAAGAAGAAAAGCTTCGACCTAGAAAGACAAAACAGACAAGTGAATAAAAGAGAAAGAGACACTCCATCTTTCTTTTTCGTATCCAGCAAATAACAGAATGTTGTTCCAAAATCAATCATTATAATCCATCTACATTTATATATTAGTTAATGAGTTAGTTAAGTTAGTTTCATCAATATTAATGTTGAAGATTGCACCATGTGTAACACACTAAAACGATTTTTTCTATGTAAATGTAACTTCAAACAAATTTCCATGATAGTGATGGATTTACGCGTATCTTGTGCCGTTTTCCATCTTGTTCTCCATGAAACTTTATGATAAAGAAGAAGATTCCAATCCAAATACTGATCATTCAATGGTCCCTCAAGAAAGTAGAAATGTGAACTTGAGACAAATATCTCCTACATGAAAGTTTCCTATCCACATATAAAGAGGACCAACTTTTCTGTCATAAAGACAGAACCATGTGTAACACATAACAAAAAATGGTACTATCTTATAGTTGTTCACAACAACTAATGGATACTAACTTCCGTTACGGAAAACTAGGAAACCAATTTAAAAGTATTCGGAATATTTTTATTTAAAATCAGAGTTACTCGTGGATCAAAATATTTTGACCGACAATGTAACTTAAATGGAGTCCTTATAAATTTTTAATACTATTTTGAAAAATGAAATAAATTTTTTCATCATTTGTCTATTCTTTTTATTTAAAAAGATAAAACAGTTTGAATGATTGAATGTCGAATTAATTTTATTCTTGATTCTATTCATCCAAGTTAAGACCTTGAACTAGATGGTTAGCCCAATATATATCTATAGTATAACAACAGAGCAACTTACAAAAATGACTTTATTTATAGGGTTACTAAAGTTTCTTTTTTTAAAAAAAAAAAAAAATTAAATATGACCCATAGGGCCGATTTTATTAATCATCCATAATAATAAAAAAAAAATTCAAAATTATAAAAAGTTTGATAGCTATAAGTATGTTATTTATAAAAAAATTGGCTACAATTTATTTTTTCGTATTGTTATATACGTTTTTTATTTTTCTATTTATGCACTAATACAATTTAATTACAATGAACTAAATAAGGAAAATGTATTAATTGTACAAATTCAAATTGTTATCTCTATTTATAAAACTTAAAGTATTAATATTTCAAGAATACAAATATTTATAAAAACTTAATGTACTACTCGATGAATAATTTAACATATGAACACGACGATTTGAAAAATGAATACATTGTTGTTAAACAAAAAATGAATACTCCAATATAGTATATATGTATATGAATGCATTGTTGTTAAACAAAAGATGGATACATTGGACAAGCCAGAAACAAGAAAAATGAAAAATTAGAGAATGTGTAGGTAGCAAAGTGTGTAAGTATTCGACCATATAAAAAGTTGAAAAGGCCAACAAACGTCAATCTCTTTTTGGTCAAGTTTTTCCTGTAATACTTGAGGTTTGGTGTTAACTCACGTATTTGTTTATAAAATATAGTATTAATGTATCCAACTATACTTGTATTGACTAATCAACCTTTCAAATTGGATATATTACTTATGTATCCAAATTACTTGTATTCACAAATCATCATTTCAACGTGTGTTAATATTACAATACAAGTATCTATGTATATAAGTATTCTACTATATACTAAATTGACAATAACACAAACTTCAATCTCTTTTTGCTCATGCTGTTCTTGTACTACTTTTTTTTAATCCATTGTAATGGAGAAACAAATAATTCTTCAATTGAAACCCTAGAAAAATAGATGAAAATATAGATGTATACAAATATAATCTTCATAAAAACGAGAAAAAATATCAATTAAAAGATATATGATAAATTTAAATTACAAAAATTGATGCTAGTTACATCAGAAGGATCTTAAATTGGAAGAATTTTGGGGGGTAAATACAATTTTTTTTGATATAGGAATATTGATGAAAGAGAGTATTGATGAGGATAAACATGGAGAACCAATCACATAAAACATGCCTAGACATAATCATTTAGGTGTGTAATAATAACTTTCCTATTTATTATTAATAACTTTTTTGATTATTTGTATATAATTAACTTTGCTATTTATTGTGTAGTTATGACAATATAACATAAAAAATAAATAAATTGTAGCTATTTATTTTAAATGTATTTTTATGTTTGCCATATTCTGTAATTTTTCCGTAACAAGAATATATATAGGAGGATGTAATTAGATGGATAAGAGATAACATTGACTTGGGCCTGCCAGCCCAAATCTTGCTGCTTATGCAAATTTTCAGCCCAATCCCTTGATAGGATACACCAGCATACTAGTCTAATTGTATTTGTTTAGGTGGATCATTCTGCTAATTACTCAGTATCAGTTGGAAATAAAATGAAACAGAGAAAAAAAAACATTAATGCTACATACAATTATATTGCTATATATCAAGCATATACAAACAATAAAAGGAAATGCTTTCAATCTTCCATTAAGTCCGTCGTCTCTGAGCTCTCTTCTTCGGCCTTCTTCTTTTGTGAGGCATGAGTCCATCAAAAAATTCCACAAACCATTTTGGCTTACGATATTTAAACATGAGACTCCACATGACACTTCCAACAACTAGTCCAAAACTGTAGCCTATGACTACTGATTCCCACGTAAATCCACTAAAAAAATATGACTCGCTCTCATCTTCTTCTTCCTCCAATGGTTGAGGAACATGTGATGGATCACTCATTCCACATTTCTTTGATAAAGGAGGACCACATAAATCAAGGTTGCCGCCATACGAGTCATTTTCAAATGTGTTGAATTGTGAACCTTGAGGAATGCGTCCAACAAGGAGATTTTGAGAGAGGTTTAAGAATGACAGAAAGTTCATTCTTGTCAATTCCTGTGGAATCTTTCCAGTAAGCCGATTCCAAGAGAGATCTAACGCTTCAAGCATATTCAATTTCACCAGTTCCATTGGAATATCTCCTTTGAGATTGTTATGAGATAAATTGAGTAGCCAAAGTGAGCTGAGATCCTTTAGTGTTTTCGGAATCACACCTTCAAAATGGTTGCTTGAGAGATCTATGGTTGTCATAATTGTGGTGATTTTTTCTAGCTGAATTTCCTGGCGTTTGATCACCAACCTCACTGAAACCTCATACATTACGTTACTAAATCCACTGTAAGACTGTGGTTGCATATATTCGATCTCACCTTTGTCTCTGTCATCTGTTTTGATCATTCCTTTGAGGTTTTCAAAAACTTCTGCAGGCAGTGAGCCACCGAAGTCATTATGAGAGAGATCAAAAATCCGTAACACGGGGAAACCAAACTTCAGCCTAGTACTTATAGGTCCATGGAACTTGTTCAACTTTAATATAAGGACCTGCAGCTCTTGAAGAGTTCCGAGCCAAGCTGGAAATGTGTCATTTATAGCGTTGTTCCCCACATCAAGGACTTCTAGACCATCACACTTGAGCAACGACATCGGGACAGTTCCTTCAAAATGATTACCATTCAAGACAATGGTTCTCAATGAATTGCTCTGCGCACAAAATGGTGGAAGATTCCCAGTGAAATTATTTCTTCTCAAGTCTAGCACAGATAGCCCAACCATGCTGTCCAAGCAATGTGGAACCGAGTCACTGAAGTAGTTGTGTGACAAATCCAGAAGGCTAAGGCTGCTCATGTTACAAATGGATGAAGGTAGTGCCCCCTCAAGGAAGTTAAATTTAAGATCTAGAGACTCTAGACTACTATAATGAAGTTGCAGTAGGTGGCCTGTTAATGAGTTATGTGAAAGGTTTAGGTGCAACAAGGAGTCCCACCTCATGCCGCTAAACCAATTAGGGATTTGACCACGAATCTTATTGTTAGAAATATCCAACACCAAAAGTGTCTTTACATTTCTCAAGAAGTGTGGAAAATCCTTCAGTTCACAAGATGATAACTGCAAAATTTGTAGGCTAGGTAAAGTGATTTCTATTCCCGCATCAAGGGTGATGTTATTTGATGAAAGGTCAAGGGTAGAAAGGTTTGTGAGATTCACAGGTGATTGAGCAAAAGAACCACTTAACCGGTTATGATGGAGCGACACTGAAGATAGTAAAGGTAGGCTAAACACCCAGGATGGTATGGTACCATTCAGTGAGTTGTAAGACAAATCCAGCTCGACTAGCTTTTGAAGCATGCTTGCATTTCTAGGAACTAGTCCAGATAGGGAATTTCTCGACAAGTCTAAGGTGTCAAGTTGTGTCAAGCTTAAAAGTGAAGAAGGAAACGGACCGATGAAGCTGCAATTAGAAAGACTTAAATAACGTAGTTCTCGGAGGTTAGAGAAATAATTGGGAATTTCACCTCCAAAGGAGTTAGATGAAAGAGCTAAAACTGCTAGGTGCTTCAATTTAGAGATTGTGGAAGGAATATGGCCGGTGAAATGATTATTACCTAAATTCAAATACCTAATTTGTGTAAGATTGCCAATGGAATCAGGAATGCGACCAGAGAATTGACATCCATAGAGGTACAAGCGAGTCAAGGAACTCAAGGTGCCAATTGAATCAGGCAGCTCACCGGAGATTCCTGTGTATGAAATATCCAACTCCAACAGAGTGCTGCTTGGATGGATCTTTGGTAAAACTCCTTTGAGAAGATAGTTATTACTCAAATAGAGTGTTTCCAAGTTTGGCAGAAGGAATAAGCTCTCCGTGAGAACACCTTCCAAATTGGTTACCCGAAGATCCACGTAGCTTAAGGAGGAAGAAAAATTCATTGGTATCGGAGATGAGACGTTGACACCAAAGAGAGAAAGTACCTCCAGATTTGTCAAGTTCTGAAGAACTGCTTCAAATGCTCTCTGATCAAATTGTAATCCGTTCACATAAGAAGGAACAGAAAGATCAAGTGAAACCAAATTGGAAAGGTATGAGATTTCTGTTGGGATTTCCCCTTGAAAGTAAGCATCAGAAAGGTTGAGATCCCTCAAATTCCTCAACCGGCTAACGTCATTTGGAATTGTAGAAGGATAAAAGTAGTTCTTAGCAAGGTTTAGTGTCTCGAGATGACGAAGTTGGATGAGGCTGCTGTTGGGATAAATTGTCCCATTAAGCAGACTACAACTAAGGTCCAACCCAATAACATGACCGGTTAACATGTCACAGGTGACCCCGTCCCAAGTGCAGCAATCGTTACTCTCATTCCATGAAACTGTTTTGGGGAAAGACGTATCACACGGGGAGAAGTCCAGTATATCAAAGGATTGCTTAAACTGAAACAAAGCAGAAGCTTCACTGGGAGAGCAAAGATGATGATCAAAGGATGAAGAAAAACTTAGACTTAGAAATACACAACAGAAAAGTGAAAAAATGAAAAAGAGAGGCCACATTTTTTTTGTTTTCAGCATATGACAGAATGTTCTGCTCTAACAAAATCTATATATAACACATTTGAACTCCTGTTTAAGTCAACTTTGTCCAACTCTCCATCAACATCTCTTCTTCTGTTTTCCCACAATAATTTTCAAAGAGAGAAATTTAGTTGTCTGTTGTGCTGTTATCAAACTTGTTAGGTACATTCTATAACTTTTCACATCAATTTTCTGCCTAGTTGTAACAGAAAAAACTTAATGGGGCAAAAGTTGATGCTTCTCCCCTATTATATTGACTTGATTAATGACAACTCGATGTTATTAGATACAGGCATGTGACAACTTGATGTTATTCTATTCCAATATGTAATAATCTGACATCAAATAGTTTTTTAAAAAAATCATTTAATATGAATTACGTACAGAAGATTAACAATAAACTAATTGGAACAACTGGTTTGTTCCTTATTCTTTAGGTTTAATTTGTCATCTTAATAAAAGTGTTTTGCAAGTGAAACAGTGTAATAACAACAACAACATACCTAGTATAATCCCACAAATGGGATCTGAGGAGGGTGGTGTGTACGCAGTGTTTACCTTTACATTAAGAAGGTAGAAGGCTTGTTTGCGTATACAAATTGACTCAAGATAAGGTGTAGCAAATGGAGTGATCAAACGTTTGCAACACGATTCGGTATTTTTCTTTTCAACTACCAATATGAAACTTTGTTTGCTCATTAACAGAACAAAATGCAGAAAGAGGTTATTTCCCCTTAAAATAACACATATAAGTTGCTATCAAAACATATACATACAACAAACAGAAAATTAAGAAGAGAAAGCAGAAACAGAAACAGAAATTTAAACAAACTCAAATAATACTAGAGCATAATATTAATGTGATAATTCCAACATTACTCATTATCCAAAGACAACTGGCTTTTTCAATCTTCAATTAAATCTGCTGTCTCGGCCTTCTCTTCTTTGACCTTCTCATTTTCTTGGGGAAAATGCCTTCAAAAAATTCCACAAACCATTTTGGCTTACGATATTTAAACATGTTACTCCACATGACAGTTCCAACAACGAGTCCAAAACTGTAGCCTATGACTACTGATTCCCACGTAAATCCACTAAAAAAATATGACTCGTCTTCTTCTTCTTCTTCCTCCAATGGTTGAGGAGCATGCGATGAATCACTCATTCCACATTGCTTTGATAAAGGAGGACCACATAAATCAAGGTTTCCACCATACGAGTCATTTTCAAATGTGTTCAATTGTGGACCGTGAGGAATTGGACCAACGAGATGATTTTGAGAGAGATTTAAGAATGCCAGAAAGTTCATTCTTGTCAATTCCTATGGAATCTTTCCGGTGAGCCGATTCCAGGAGAGATCTAAAGATTCAAGCGTATTCAATTGCCCCAGTTCCATCTTTCTTTTTCGTATCAGCAAATAACAGGATGAATGTTCTCTTCTTACAAATCAATCATCATTATATATATATATATATATATATATATATATATATATATATATATATATATTAATGTTGAAGATTGCATCATGTGTAACACACACTGCAGACGCAAAGCCAGTCATACATTTTTCCTATCCACATATACAGAGGACCAGCTTTGCTGTCTTAAGGACTGAACCATGTGTATATTCAGTTTAATCTCACAAGTGGGGTCTGGGGAGCGTAGTAAGTACATATACCTTATCGTAACTTGTGGAGGTAGAGAGGTTGTTTCTGATAGACCCTCTATTACAAATTTAAAAAAATTGGTATAACTATTATACTTAGGTACAACATGGTAACACTACAAGTACTATTTAATTATTTTGGGAACTTCTTATTAAAAAATGTGTAATTCATTTGTTCCTTTAATTACAATGCTACATTGTTACTCTACCTTCTTCCTTTTAACACATATAAAGAGTCTAAACCAAACCTACTGGATTCAGATGAACTCATAGTTTTGTTTAAATACACTTTACACGGTCTTGGATATCATTTTAAAAGATAATTTAAACTCTTAACTCAATGTCCAATGCCAACTTTGGAGCCTGACTGATACGGTCCAATGTGGTATAAAGCCCATTAAAGTGGGCGAAACTCCTATCAAGATTTTTTTCATTCTCTGAGCTCTAACTCGAGAATATCTATAGTATAACAACACAACAACTTACAAAAATGACTATATTTATAGGGTTACCAAAGTTTTTTTTTTATTAAAAAAATTAAATATGACCCATAGGGCCGATTTTATTAATTATGCATGATAATAAAAAAACATTTCAACATTATAAAAAGTTTAATAGCTATAAGTATGTTATTTATAAAAAATGACTACAATTTATTTTTTTTGTATTATTATATACGTTTTTTATTTTTCTATTTATACACTAATACAATTTAATTACAATGAACTAAATAAGGAAAATGTATTAATTGTACAAATTCAAATTGTTATCTCTATTTATAAAACTTAAAGTATTAATATATCAAGAATACAAATATTTATAAAAACTTAATGTACTACTCGACAAACAATTTAACATATGAACACGACGATTTGAAAAATGAATACACTGTTGTTAAACAAAAAATGAATACTCCAATATAGTATATATATATATATATATATGAATACATTGTTGTTAAACAAAAGATGGATACATTGGACAAGCCAGAAACAAGAAAAATGAAAAATAAGAGAAGAGATAACATTGACTTGGGGCTGCCAGCCCAAATCTTGCTGCTAATGCAAATTTTCAGCCCAATACCTTGATAGGATACACCAGCATACTAGTCTAACAAATTTAGGCCTTCCAAAGAGGAGAGAATTTACTATGTTCAGTTGTCAAGAGTTGGTTATACGAACTTGTGGATAGTATCTGAGAAAGATATGCTTAATGTTGGTTAAAGAACATCTAATAAGACACCAGATAATCTGGTTCACTGATATCATCCATGGGGTAGACAATATGATCAGAGGCTTTTTCTAAACTAGTAAGATGTCTCGGTTGAGGAAAGTATCAACCTTACTATTCCTAGTAAATGTAAATGCATCATTTGGTTTCCAAGCAGAACATTTTCCTACTACACTCAGAACGTTAGTTGTTCGTTTTCTTGATCCTGAAAAGATCAAAGGGCAAACAGGCAAAAGTAATGTGGAAACTCAGTTTACTTGTAGAGATCCATGTTGAAGAGAGAGAGCTAGCTAATGGTTGTTCCAAATTTTGAGTTTTCGATTTTTCTTGTCTTCACCTTATTAGGAGTACATTGTGGTTTCTCTAATCATTGTTGGTGTTGTTAGAACAGAAATCTCAATAGTATTACATTTTTGGAAGGTTAAGTTGTTACTTTCCTTCTAAAACATTTGACATAATTGTATTTGTTTAGGTGGATCATTCTGCTAATTACTCAGTATCAGTTGGAAATAAAATGAAACAGAGAAAAAAACATTGATGCTACATACAATTATATTGCTATATATCAAGCATATACAACAATAAAAGGAAATGCTTTCAATCTTCCATTAAGTCCGTCGTCTCTGAGCTCTCTTCTTTGGCCTTCTTCTTTTGTGAGGCATGATTCCATCAAAAAATTCCACAAACCATTTTGGCTTACGATATTTAAACATGAGACTCCACATGACACTTCCAACAATGAGTCCAAAACTGTAGCCTATGACTACTGATTCCCATGTAAATCCACTAAAAAAATATGACTCATCATCATCTTCTTCTTCCTCCAATGGTTGAGGAACATGCGATGGATCACTCGTTCCACATTTCTTTGATAAAGGAGGACCACATAAATCAATGTTGCCGCCATATGAGTCATTTTCAAATGTGTTGAATTGTGAACCTTGAGGAATGCGTCCAACAAGGAGATTTTGAGAGAGGTTTAAGAATGACAGAAAGTTCATTCTTGTCAATTCCTGTGGAATCTTTCCAGTAAGCCGATTCCAAGAGAGATCCAACGCTTCAAGCATATTCAATTTCACCAGTTCCATTGGAATATCTCCTTTGAGATTGTTATGAGATAAATTGAGTAGCCAAAGTGAGCTGAGATCCTTTAGTGTTTTCGGAATCACACCTTCAAAATGGTTGCTTGAGAGATCTATGGTTGTCATAATTGTGCTGATTCTTTGTAGCTGAATTTCCTGGCCTTTGATTACCAAACTCACTGAATCCTCATACGATGTGACAAATGTAAAATATAACACAGATTCCATGTACTTGATATTTCCTGTGTCTTCACCATCTAATTTGATCATTGCCTTGAAGTTTCCAAAAACTTTTGCAGGAAGTGAGCCACTGAAATCATTACGAGAAAGATCAAAAATTCGCAACTTGGGAAAGCAAAACTTAGTCTGACACGTACTTATAGGTCCATGGAACTTGTTTGACTTTAATACAAGGACCTGCAGCTCTTGAAGAATTCCGAGCCAAGCTGGAAATGTGTCATTTATAGCATTGTTCCCCACATCAAGGACTTCTAGACTATCACACTTGAGTAGCGACACAGGAACAGGTCCTTCAAATCGATTACCATTTACGACAATGGTACTCAATGAAGTGCTGTGTGCACATAATGGGGGAAGACTCCCTGTGAAATTGTTCCTTCTTAAGTCTAGCACCGTTAGTCTAGCCATGCTTCCCAAGCAATGTGGAACTGAGTCACTGAAGTAGTTGTGTGATAAATCTAATGAGAAAAGTTTCCTCAAGTTACAAATGGATGAAGGTAGTGGACCCTGAAAGGAGTTAAATTTCAGATCAAGATACCGTAGGTTATAGTAACGAAATTGTGGTAGGTGGCCTGTTAATGAATTATGAGAAAGGTTTAGGAACTGCAACGAGTCCCACCTCATGCCGCTAAACCAGTCAGGAATTTGACCACGAAACTTATTGTTAGAAATATCCAAGTACACAAGTGTCTTTACATTTCTCAAGAAGTGTGGAAAATCCTTCAGTTGACAAGATGATAAGAGTAAAGATGATAGGCTAAGAAAGGTGATATTCATACCCTCATCAATGGTGATGTTATTTGATGAAATTCGAAGGGTTTCAAGGTTTGTGAGATTCACAAGTGATTGAGGAAAAGAACCGCTGAGTTGATTATTGCTTAAATGCAGTTGTTTTAATGTTGGGTTTGTTTTGATCACTTCATCGGCTAGTTCTCTGAATCGGTTATGTTGGAGCGACACTGAAGATAGCAAAGGTAGGCTAAACACCCAAGATGGTATGGTACCATTCAGTGAGTTGTATGACAAATCCACAGAAGTTAGCTTTTGAAGCATGCTTTGGTTGCTAGGCAGTGGGCCAGATAGGGAATTACTCGACAAGTCTAACTTATTAAGTTGTGTCAAACTTAAAATTGAAGCAGGAAATGGACCGATGAAGTTGTTATTAGAAAGATCTAAATAACTTAGCTCTTGGAAGTTAGAGAAAACGTTGGGAATTTCACCTGAAAAGGAGTTATGAGAAAGATCTAAATAACTTAGCTCTTGGAAGTTAGAGAAAACGTTGGGAATTTCACCTGAAACGGAGTTGTGAGAAAGATCTAAATAATGTAGCCGTTGGAGGTTTGAGAAAACTTCTGAAATTTCACCTGAAAAGGAGTTGTGAGAAAGATCCAAATGTGTGAGGTGCTTCAATTTAGAGATTGTGGAAGGAATATGGCCAGTGAAATGATTATCAGATAAAATCAACTTCGTAATTTGTGTCAGGTTGCCTATGGAATCAGGAATGGAACCAGAGAATCGACATCCTCCAAGGCTCAAGCTATTCAATGAACTGAAGGTGCCAATTGAATCAGGCAGCTCACCGGAGATGCCTGTGCCTGAAATATCCAACTCCATTAACAGAGTGTTGCTCCGGTGGGTCTTTGGAAAAACTCCTTTGAGAAGATCATTACCACTCAATATGAGCGTTTCCAAGCTGTTTGGCTGAAGGAAAAAGCTCTCTGTGAGAACACCTAGCAGATTATTGTATCCAAAATTCACGTACCTTAAGGAGGAAGAAACATTCACAGGCATCGGAGATGAGATGTTGATGCCATTGAGAGAAAGTACCTCCAGATTTGTCAAGTTCTGAAGCATTGTTTCAAATGTTCTCTCATCAAGTTCTAATCCATAAACATTATAAAGAACAGAAAGATCAAGTGAAACCAAATTGGAAAGGTATGAGATTTCTGTTGGGATTTCCCCTTGAAAGTAAGCATCAGAAAGGTTGAGATCCCTCAAATTCCTCAACCGGCTAATGTCATTTGGAATCGTTGAAGGATAAAAGTAGTTCTTAGCAAGGTTTAGTGTCTGGAGATGATGAAGTTGGATGAGGCTGCTGTTGGGATAAATAGTCCCATTAAGCAGACTACAACTAAGGTCCAACCCGATAACATGACCGGTTAATATGTCACAAGTGACCCCGTCCCAAGTGCAGCAATCGTTACTCTCATTCCATGAAACTGTTTTTGGGAAAGACGTATCACACAGGGAGACGTCCAATATATCAAAGGATTGCTTAAACTGAAACAAAGCAGAAGCTTCACTGGGAGAGCAAAGATGATGATCAAAGGATGAAGAAAAACTTAGACTAAGAAATACACAACAGAAAAGTGAATAAATGAAAAAGAGAGGCCACATTTTTTTTGTTTTCAGCATATAACAGAATGTTCTGTTCTAACAAAATCTATATGTAACACATTTGAACTCCTGTTTTAAGTCAACTTTGTCCAACTCTCCATCAACATCTCGTTTTTCCACAATAATTTTCAAAGAGAGAAATTTAGTTGTCTGTTGTGCTGTTTTCAAACTTGTTAGGTACATTCTATAACTTTTCACATCAATTTTCTGCCTAGTTGTAATAGAAAAAACTTAATGGGACCAAAGTTGATGCTTCTCCCCTCTTATATTGACTTGATTAATGACAACTTGATGTTATTATATACAGGCATGTGACAACGTGATGTTATTCTATTCCAATATGTAATAATCTGACATCAAATAGTTTTTTAAAAAATCATTTAATATGAATTACGTACAGAAGATTAACAATAAACTAATTGGAACAACTGATTAGTTCCTTATTCTTTAGGTTTAATTTGTCATCTTAATAAAAGTGTTTTGCAAGTGAAACAGTGTAATAACAACAACAACATACCTAGTGTAATCCCACGAGTGGGGTCTGGGAAGGGCGGTGTGAACTTGAGACAAATATCTCCTACATACAT
The DNA here is from genome assembly GCA_037074985.1 of Solanum bulbocastanum. Classification (NCBI taxonomy): domain Eukaryota; kingdom Viridiplantae; phylum Streptophyta; class Magnoliopsida; order Solanales; family Solanaceae; genus Solanum; species Solanum bulbocastanum. Next base: position 50,255,894 of record CM073608.1, read on the forward strand.
TTTTCCTATCCACATATACAGAGGAGCAGCTTTGCTGTCTTAAGGACTAACACATAACAAAAAATGATACTATCTTATAGTTGTTCACAACAACTAAATGATGAGAACAAGAAAAATATACTTGGTTTAATCTCACAAGTGGGGTGTGGGGAGCGTAGTATGTACATATACCTTATCGTAACTTGTGGAGGTAGAGAGATTGTTTCTGATAGACCCTCTATTACAAATTTAAAAAAATTGGCATTACTATTATACTTAGGTACAACATGGTAACACTACAAGTACTATTTAATTATTTTGGGAACTTCTTATTAAAAAATGTGTAATTCATTTGTTCCTTTAATTGCAATGCTACTCTACCTTCTTCCTTTTAACACATATAAAGAGTCTAAACCAAACCTACTAGATTCAAATGAACCATAACTTTGTTTAAATACACTTTACACTGTCTTGGATATTATTTTAAAAGATAATTTAGACTCTTAACTCAATGTCTAATGCCCACTTTGGAGCCTAAAATCCCCTATCACTTAAAGCCACCTAGTGCGCCAAGGAGATCTTCTCTACTTAGTCCTTTAACAAAAGCGCCCCTTTTCTGTTCACAGATCAGGAACATTCCTTGGCTGCGAGTTAAACGATCGAACATCAACAACGGCATTCACTTTAGATTCAAACGAAAACAATTTCTACGAACGATAAAGGTCAGGCTCAAAAGAAGGATTGCAAAAAGTACAATATTTCTACCCGCGGTCATTATAGAGGTTCCTTCTTTTCTTTTTTTGATGATTTGACCGATACGGTCCAATGTGGTATAAAGCCCACTAAAGTGGGCGAAACTCCTATCAAGATTTTTTTTCATTCTCTGAGCTCTAACTAGAAGGGATTTATCCATCCTACCATAACCGCTGTTTGTAAGATTTAAAAAAAATGTTGAACTAGAATGTCTTGTTTTGCATTTGCCTAATTGATTTTGCAAATGGACTCTTCCAACATTCTAAACTTAATGGGCTTTTAAAAGCTGCATGAAGCAGCCCAGCCCATATTTAATTTAAGATATTCAAGTACTATATATAGACATTAAAAAGGAATCAAGAGCTCTCTAATATACAAGTGTTTTTTTTTTTAGTTTTCCACCCGATTTTCAGAGCCTACCTTAGAGTCCAGATCGTACCCGAGACTTTTGATTAAGGATAAAACAGTTTCACTATTGCACCGCAACCCAAGGTTTCTCATATTTTTTTAGTTGGGAAATCCAATAATTGTCTTGGTGATTGCCAAGAAAATTGTCTTAGTTGTTCACTCTCTAAATTGTCTTATATTGTTTCAATTGATAAATTCATTTTACTTTGAGACTCTTGCTTATGATAAGAGTCCTACAGTTGATAAAATACTATATAAGTTTTATAACTTAGTGTTTAAAGTCGTATGTATTTAAGATCAGAGCGGACAATATTATTAATGAGTTGGATCGTTACATTTTCAATGCCAAGTATATCTAGCATTTACTATATTTGATGTATCAAAACTACTTCGTAATTTTTTCATTTTTGACGTAATACATTTCAACCCTTTTAAACTTATATTAGCAAGTTTCATTTAGAAAATACTTGAATTATTAATTATTTCATTAATTGAGCATATGAACACATGGTAAAGTGTTTCAATTAGATACTTTTGATTCAAATTTTGAAAAAAAAAAAATTACGCAACAACCTCAATTAAAAAACGTCTGAACTATTAGAGCTTATTTTCTCCTACCATAAAAAAAATTGCTTTTTTTATTACAATAAATTGATGAATATTACAGTGAATCTGGTCTTGCAAATGTCCTAATTCAACTACCCCACCACATATGCCTGGTCTTTTTTCCTATCTACATTTTGTTCTATTATATTATTATATTCAGAATATTTTAAATAAATGCTTGGTAATATTAAAATGAGCTTAATTATGAATATTTCAATACTATATAATCAAATTAACTATTTGTATTAAACAAATGCAAAACCGTGTGGCTTCGATTTCTGATTACTTAACTCTTACTCTTTTATCACTAAGCACCATAATATTATTAAGAATTTCTAAGCAAAGACTTTATCTGGAATTAATTATTAATTTCCATGGTAATGGAAAAATTTTCGAGGGTCAATGGTACGCGATCTAAAAGTTATTGGACAATGAACACACTCTGTCCCTTAATTTTTTTTCACTTAAATATCATATTTTGCAATATGGTTTGAATTCGTAACGTATGCCTAATCCGTATTACGCTCTTATTATCCCTAGACCATAATCCTAGGGTTAATTATTTTCATTTATTTTTTATTGCTCGAGAATTAATTAAAATATATTTTTGGAATACTATTATATGGTTAAAGTACCGTCCAACCCAGTTTTTGTCTTCTTCATCATTTAATTTGAATTAATTAGTGTGTTAATTAGTTGATGTTGAGCTGGCATTGTTTGGTTTTAAAAAATTATTAAAATCTCCAATTTGGCAAATCATTCTAATTACAGGCAAATTACTTTGCATTCAATGCAGTATTCCCACTACCAAATTTTATTTTATTTTATTATTTAATCATATATTCCCATAGATTGAGGGAATATTTTTTTAAAATATAAAATGCATGCACCTCTTACTAACTTTTTTCCTTTCTCATTCCCTCCTATATAATCGAAATAATTTCGAGAGTCAATAATACATAGTTTGAAATTCAATAAATAATAAAATTAGCCATCTATATTTTTTATTTAAATTATTAATATATTTTATTTGCAATAGAATAATTTAATTTCATACCATATGTATATGCCCAACTAATTTTTTTTCTTTTTTAAAAAAAATTGAACCATTTTTTTCGATTTGTGCATGTCATCCTTGTGCAAGAACCGTGCTAATTTTTTCTGTATCATTCTAATTTTATCGGATGGCCCCAAAGGGACATGCCCAACTAATTAGTATCACCCATTTGATCCTTTTCTTTGAAACTTTTGTTATTATACCGAAACACTTTCATTGATCTCTAATGTTTTTTTCATGTATTCACAAACTATAGTATAAAGAAAAACTTTATATTATCAGGTTATTATAGCAACTTATACTTTAATTGTTTATAATATATGTAAAACTTATTACTTTAAAAGTAAGTTGGAGAATCATATTTTCCGCACCTCATTATATTATCGTATAAAAAATTATTATGATCTATCGATATATATAAGTTAAATATGTACTAAAAAATAAAATAAAATTCATCATAATAATCATTAGGTAAGTAGTCTCTATATACATTAGGCCTTGAATGCTCCTAGATTCCAATATATAATTATATACATGCACATAGACAAAAAAAATTTCAAAAAGTTTAATTACGTGAAGTACTAGCTAGGTCCCTAGAAATTAATTGGTAGCATCATGCATGGTGGCCTACATTTTTTTTTTGTACAAATTTGAACCCAGCAATTTTTCTTCATATACTACTATTGTTGGGTTCAATTTGGTTAATGTTAGAGAACAACTTTAGTATCTTTGATATAGACCATACACATATATTTGAAAAGTTTGTTGAATATATACATATAATAAATTGTAATCAACTATAAGATTTTGTTCAGACATGATATGAAATCAGTGATTTGTAATTAGATTGATTTAAAGTTGAAGTTTTGTTTGGTATATAATTTGAATTTTTTTAAGTTGTATTTTTTTTTCATATTGACAATAAAAAAAATCATAAGTTGTGAAAACTATCAAAATTATAATTTTTTTTTTATAGTCTTATCAAATGAGCAAAATATAGTTCATAAATAAAATGCCAGAGTTTTCTTCTACTAGAAAATAAGGAATTACCAAACAGTAAAAAGTTCATGTTAATTTCATTTAGCGACAAATTAACGATGAATTTGAAGAAAATAAAGTGGTCTTTTATTTCTCATAGCTCTTATAATCACTAACTCTTCATATTATTTGTTATTTTATCTCATTATATATTATAAAATATGTAACTTTAAGGTTATTTATTTACTAGTTATTAATTTACTATCTCATAAATGTTATATTTTATTCATTATAAAGAAGAATTTCTTATATGAAGGATGGTTTCTTCATTGCAAGGATGGTTCCTTCTGTGTAGTAGCACAAGAATATAAAGCGAAGAAAAATAAGAAGTATTATATCGAGGTTAGTGTAGTAAAAGAGAGAATTAAGATAAAGAAAAATATTTGAAGGCTTCGATTAATTTATTATACAAAAGAGAGTAATTTTATATTAAAGGAAGGTGTGTCCTTTTGGTAGAGTTTTGGACCTTCAACTAATCCTGAGTTATTTGAGTTGTATGACGTTGTTGGGTTGTTGTATATATCCTAGAGAAGACATGTCAAGAGATAATGTTTGATCGGTGTAGATTATACCGCAGTGAGCTTGAATCTTTTTAAAGTACAGAAATATGATCTCAAATCATATATCCAACCAAAAACTTAAAATATGATCTTAAATCACATAATCTAAACGCCTACAAAATAAAATACAAAATTCATCTATAACAATCAAAAGATCGTCAAAATCAATAAACTTTAATTTTTGAATCCGTTTTTCGTCCTAATTGCTTTGATTTAGTCTTTGGAATCAATATAGCTAGCATGACATGTTAGCTTTTGTAATCTTCTTTCTCATAGATTATATAGGCAAACTTCCACCATTTTCGTTCTCATACCCTACGTATATGCCTACCCCTATGAATGATTATAATTTTTTTTCTCTAAGTATCTGAGATTCAAAATTTACTGAGCTTCAATCTTAAAGTTGATCTTTATAATTAAAAACGATAGAATTTCAATAATTTCATCATATTTTAACGCTACTCAAATTATAACTTGAGCAAGTCTTATTTATCTAAGTCAAGATATTGCAATATTGACCAAGTCATTTTTTTTTTAAAAAAAAAGTAAGTAAACAAAATACTATGATATGTACTATGTGGTTTTGACAAAACTGGGTACTTTTGACTTATATATATTTCGAGCCATGCAATGGATTTATCCAATAATTTTTTGTCGACACAATTAATAGCAAATTCATTGTACATTTTCTCTATTACTGACATACCCCTTTCCCCATTGTAACAAAAAGGACTTTTATAAAGTATATTGCAAAAATAATATATGGCCACAAGAGCCCCACGTTAGCATAACAAATTAACTACAAAATTGTCTTAAATTTAAGGTAATATTCATGAATAATGACTTTGTTGTATAATTTGACCGATCGATATTAAAGTCATTTGAATTAGCTGATTAAAAATAGTTGATAAGTATTAAGTGCTAAGAGCTGATTTATTCAAGAAGAAGATCGAACGTATAAATATGTAACTAAGAGGGGAGTATTTTGAGAATCAACAAAAAAAATATTATGAATAAAATAGTGATGAAACAATAAAAGTTTTGGCCCCCAAATTATTAGTAAATTCTATTTTCGATCTTTGTAATGTATGATTCGATTTATTTAATCTTTTATTAATTAACATGTATGTTTTGGTCCCTTCATATAGAAAAAATGTTAGATTTAGGTATTGATAGAACAATATATGTTTCCGTCAAATATGAAGTAACAAACTAACCATACAAACTTAAGATGACACATGTTAAGTCGGTTAATAATTATGGTGAATTTATGAATGAAAAATACTCAAATATGTCATCAAACTTTGAGAAAAGACTCATTTATAATATTCGTTAAAAAATTGACTTATTTATGTCATTTTCATTTGAGAAAAAATTAATCCATAACATTATTTACTAACCGAAATGAATCCATCAAGTTGAGTGGGTGCCCTACGTACAAGTCCAAAAGATGAAAGCTATTTGAAGGTATCCAAATTGTCAAAGCAACAAAAGTCCCAGGATTTTAGGTTATCTATTAATTGTTGCTATTGATTTTTTTTTTTTTTGATATTTGATATTTCCTATTTATATTACTAAATGGAAAAGCATTAATTCCACACACACAATTCGATCCTAAGACAAAATTCTAACTAAAAATAAAGAAATTTTATCCATTTTGTCACGACTATTATTGATGCTGATTGTTACTCCCTTCGTCTCATATTAGTTGATTATCTTAATAAAAATAGTTGTCTCATATTAATTGTCCATCTTACTAAATCAAGAAAACATTAGTTAAAAATTTTCTATATTACCCTTGCAATCAATTCTTTTTGAAAGTTTTTACATTCGTTTGTAAAATTTTCAAGAAGTTTTTTAGGGGGAGAATTAATTAAATTATCCTTTTATCTATAATTTTTTAATATGCGTGTAGAAGAGAAAATGATCGGCTAATATAAAACGGGAGAGTGCTATTTTTGTTTTGAAGATTACAGACAAATTAAAGCAATTTCCAAAAGAGGTTCACTTAACTGAGACGTATATATATCAAAATTGTACGTTCATTCATGCAAGTCATGATATGGCCTCCCACCCCTACCCCACCCCCAACCATTGAAATCATATTTATAATAATAACTTTAAGCCACTTTATTTTTTCTTCATAATAATTCAAGATAAGATGCACCATAATTTAAAAGGTTGGTTAACTATTTTTTTTCCACGTGGTGTTTGTTTGGTAGATGGTAAACTTCTGATTACAGATAAAGAAATATTTTTAGCTTAGATATTATACGATCGAATTTAATCAGACCATTGAGAATGAGAATGATTTTTTTTGTGCTAGGGAGCACTTTAGTTTCCTTTAAATACTATAACACATTATACTAAAAATAATTTTTAGCTATATTTAATTAACAGAAATTAATATTATTTATAAATATTTTTAAAGACTATATCGATAATAAATTCAATGATAATTAATTAATGTCAATAAAAACTTTAGCACTCTTATTAATGTGTATATTAATTACCACTAAAAATTATTTTTATTATAATAACGTACCATGAATTAATTAGTCGGACCAGTGAATATATTGATTAGCATTTTAAAATTACAAAAATATAGTGTTGCAAATGTCTAAATTAACATGGTGCCAATTTGGACTTTCATTTTTTCATCTTCCACACGTTCAAATGTCGTCATTTTCCTCTTTTCACTACATTAATCGTTATTGATGTTATCTTTAAATAAAATTTTGAACTGATCGATAAATTTAAAGTTATTTAAATTATACGATGTTATTGAATTGCTATATTTTAAAGAGGGCAAGTTAAAGGGATATATTCATTCCGATATAGTTATCATTAATACATATATGAAACAAAATCAGTACTAGACGTGAGTGACAAATTTCATGATTAAAGTCTTGATTAATATATGTTTTGTAAATTAAAAATTTAAATGTATTTAAAAAGTAGCCATTTGCCAAGTTGCATTTTATCTATCTGTCCTTTTCATTAACCTTTTTTTAAATAAAAACTTTTTATTTTAAAATTGGAAGGACAAGTACATTGTACTGAAAAAAATGCAAGCAGTTCTTTTCAGACTCTGTAGAAAACTGAATAATAATAATAAAAAAAAAAACATGCCACATTTCAATATTTTTTATAAAATATTAAAAAATGTAACACTTCTTCATGAGACAATCCACGTGGCAATTCCTTTTTAATGAGCTGTACTTCCAATTATTCTTGTTCATGTGCAATTTTTGCTAAAATAAAAATGAAGTTTTATGCCAAGTTTTTGTTGAGAAAATAATAAATGCAAATTTTAACTTTTAAAGAATATTTACATTGTAACTCACTTTGTCCCAAAATAAATGTAGTTCTTCCTTTTTGAGAGATAGTTAAATTAATTTTTAAAGTTAAATTAAATTAAATCAATAATAATAATAATAATATCATATTTGATATAATTTATTGATGAAATCTGAGGAATTATCCCTCTTTTAAGAGATAAAAATATTGTTTTTGATAGACCTTCGATCGATTAAAAAAAGTGTAATCAAGATAAGATGGAATGTAGGGCTGTTCAAAATCAAACCGAAATCAATAACTCAAACTGAGAAAAAATTATTAATTTATTGATAATGAGTTATTTATTAGGTGGTTTCGGATACGATTTTAATTTTTTTATATTGGGTTATCAATTCTTATAGATTTGAATTTTACCTAATTAATAAATTATATGCATATCATTCTGTATATAAAGTCAAGGTTTAGTTACACATTTTTATTTATGATTACCTCGAACTCTCGACTATTCTATAATGTGTCAGTTTTTTTCATTAATTTTTTTTGTCAGTGACTTTTTACCATTAAACTGATAACAATTAATGATCGATAAGCTAATATTTTAATAGTTTTATAACAATATACTAACATATCTATCAATCTATAACTAATAAGTCAAACCACTAAACTATAAAATCAAATCAATCAATACGCAATCCTAATCGAACAAAAAATAACGACAACAACAAGATGAAATCAACTCTTCTTTTAAGGGAAAATAGAAAAATCAACCTTCATAAATAAAATAAAAATTCAATTAATCAATCAATTGAATTATTAAAATTTTCCGAACGAAAAAAGGAAGACCGATAGAACAAATAGCCAATAACAGGACGGTGTTTTGCTGGTTCGAGGTACTGAGTACAATCACAAGTGGCTTAGCTTTGAAGAATAACCGGAAATACCGGTTTTAGGGAATGATTCATTGAACTAACCAAATACATTTAATTTGTAAAAAAATCTTTATAAAAAATTATATTTATATATATATACACACACATAACTTTTCTAAACCAAAAAAGAACCATTCTTTTCTCTCTAACCTTAAATCTTTCTCTCTCTATTTTTGCCCTACTTTGTTGGGGTTCTTGAAAAAAACTGGATTTTTGAGGGTTCTTGAAAAAAATTGGATTTTTTCATCTGGAATGCAAATCTTGGTTAAAGATATAATCTGGGTTGTGTTTTTCTTGGTTCAAAATCTGATCTTTTTTGCGTTACAGTTTGGGATTTCTTCTGAAGAACAGACATGCCTACTCTTGTTAATTACAGTGGTGAGTTTCAAAAACTTCATTTCTTGTTTTTTAAGTTATGGGGTTGTTCATATTTCAATGAATTTTGGAGTTTAGTTACAATTTTTTGTTTTTCATCATGAATTACTGAGATAGAGATGGATTTGTTATGTTTAGATTCATATAAGTTGTTTATCATGAATAAAGTTTGAAACTTTGTATAGTTACATGATTGTTGAGATGAATATGAGCAATAATTTGTTGAGATGAAGATGAATTCTTTTATGGTTTAGATCCATGAATATAGTTTATAACTTTGTATAGGTGCATGATTGTTGATAACTTGAGATGAATATGGTTTATTAATTTACTGAAATGAAGATGATCTTTTAGGTTTAGATCCAATCATGTTTTTATTTAAAAAAGGAAGTTGGTTTATGAGATAATAACTTCAAGTTGAGTGACTATCTAAGAAATTAACTCATATTACTTTGTATAGGTGCATGATTGTTGAGGTGAATATGAGCATTAATTTACTGAAATGGATAAAAAGGGAAAAAAGTTATGACAAGACTAGATCCTTTGGCTTTGAAGATTAATTTCTGTGTTTGATAGATCTTTTTTTGTCTTATGTTCTGAATCTATATTAAAGATTGGTAATATATTGAAGAAGCTGTGGATTATTCTTTTGGGTTCTGTCTGTAGAATCGTGTATCTATCTGATCTGATCTGAAGATGTATGTGCATAATAGGTAGATCTAAAGCTTCAATTCACATGTGATAGTTGTTTATCTGTTATACTTGAAGTTGAAGTGAAAATTCATAAGAAATGGGCATATGGATGAATACTTGTAAAATTCTTTCATTAGACAAAATTTAGTATGCTATAGCTTGTTGATTTAAGGGAAAATATAGCTGACAATGTATTTGCTCCTTGAATTTCAGGTGATGATGAGTTCTATTCTGGCGGATCGTTCTGTTCTGCTGATTTGGGTCTCATGTTGTCTTTGGGTCATGCTGATGTCTACTGTCCTCCTAGGAAGAGGGCACGCATTAGTGGCCCGTTTGTTGTCAAAGACCGGTCAAAGGACCCATCTCTTGAAATTCTTCCTGATGAATGCCTATTTGAGATCCTCAGACGATTGCCCGGAGGCCGAGAAAGGGGTGCAGCAGCTTGTGTTTCTAAGCGCTGGCTTACAGTGTTGAGTAGCGTGAGGAACTCTGAAATTTTCAGGAGCAAGAGCTATAACAATCTAAATGATGCAATAATGATCTCTAAAGATGAAGATCTTGAAGTTGAATGTGATGGATACCTTACCAGGTGTGTGGAAGGGAAGAAAGCTACTGATGTTAGACTTGCTGCAATTGCAGTTGGGACGTCTACCCGTGGGGGACTAGGAAAGCTTTCTATCCGAGGGAGTAACTCAGTCCGTGGTATTACTAATGTCGGTCTATCTGCTATTGCACATGGGTGCCCTTCTCTTAGGGTCCTATCATTGTGGAATGTTCCTTCTATTGGGGATGAAGGTCTCTTGGAGGTTGCAAGGGAATGCCATTCATTAGAAAAGCTAGATCTGAGCCACTGTCGTTCAATCTCCAACAAGGGTCTTGTTGCAATAGCAGAGAATTGCCCGAGCTTGACTTCATTGACTATTGAATCCTGTCCAAAGATTGGAAATGAAGGCTTGCAAGCTATTGGAAGATGTTGCACCAAACTACAGTGTCTTACGATTAAGGACTGTCCACTTGTTGGAGATCAAGGAGTTGCTAGTCTTCTGTCATCAGGTGCTTCAATGTTATCAAAAGTGAAACTACATGGTCTAAACATCACAGATTTCTCGCTTGCTGTCATTGGTCACTATGGCAAGCTGATTACCAATCTTAATCTTTGTTCACTGCGTAATGTGAGTCAGAAGGGCTTTTGGGTCATGGGTAATGCTCAAGGTCTCCAGTCTCTGGTTTCTTTGACAATCACCTTATGCCAGGGAGCCACCGATGTTGGTCTTGAAGCTGTGGGAAAGGGATGCCCAAATCTCAAACATATGTGCATTCGCAAGTGTTGCTTTGTTTCTGACGGTGGACTTGTTGCTTTCGCTAAAGAGGCTGGATCTCTCGAGAGTTTAATCTTGGAGGAGTGCAACAGAATTACCCAAGTAGGTATCCTTAATGCAGTTTCAAACTGCAGGAAGTTAAAGTCTCTTTCCCTAGTGAAGTGCATGGGAATCAAGGATCTAGCTCTACAAACTTCCATGCTGTCTCCATGTGAATCTCTTCGGTCCTTGTCTATCCGAAGTTGTCCAGGATTTGGGAGCACTAGCTTAGCTATGGTCGGTAAACTCTGCCCCAAACTGCATCAATTAGATCTCAGTGGGCTTTGTGGAATAACCGATGCTGGTCTTCTCCCACTCTTGGAGAACTGTGAAGGACTTGTTAAGGTGAATCTTAGCGACTGCCTGAACTTGACAGACCAAGTGGTGCTTTCATTGGCTACGCGACATGGAGAGACCCTTGAATTGTTGAATCTCGATGGATGCAGAAAGGTTACCGATGCAAGTTTAGTGGCAATTGCAGATTATTGCCCATTACTTAATGATCTTGATGTTTCTAAGTGTGCAATAACTGATTCTGGTGTAGCTGCTTTATCCCGTGGAGTGCAAGTGAATTTGCAGGTCCTTTCTTTATCAGGTTGCTCCATGGTATCAAACAAGAGTGTCCCGTCTCTTAAAAAGTTGGGAGAGAATCTACTTGGCTTGAATCTCCAACATTGCTCTGTTAGTTGCAGCTCAGTCGAGCTTCTTGTGGAGGATTTGTGGAGGTGTGACATCCTCTCCTAAACCAAAAGGGCACACAAGGAAATGCATCGAAATGGCAAAAAGAAAAAGCAGAAAGCTATAATGGTTCATTCAGCCTGGCAATTACAGAAGCAAACATGAGTGTTCTTTTTTTAGCCCGTATATTCGTGGCTATCTAATACTTCAGTGTCTCGGTTGTTTTCCAGGAGGCAATGGCATCACTTTTTTCCACCATTTTTTGCAGGCTTCGTCAAATTGAAACCTGTTTCATCCATTTTTGGAGACAACTCCATCATGCCATGGTTTCCTGAGAATACAGTCACCTAGTACTGAGATTAAAATTTTCACTCATGTTACTCCTCAGAAGTCAGGCGGTTTGAATCATTCAGCTACACCATCGACAGACTAGATCCATCGCGCATTTGCCTCCTTGGTGCTTAGCTACATTGCCAGAAATCACAGTAGTTCTGTAGTTTTTCATGTTCAAGAGTCTTTAGTGTTTCATTGTAAGTATTCTATTGTGTGTCTTTTAGACTTAAGTTGCTTTGAGCTAATTTCTGTTGTTGTGGTGCCTGTTATTCCAGGGGATTGGCCATTACAACCTTACCTAGGTTGTTTTTTTTAAACCAGTCCCTTGTTTTTGGATAGGATTATCAATGTCCTATTTTTTACCAGGTTCCACATATATTCAGATTTGTGCTCTTGCAACTATGTTGAAGTACCTAGTTTGTTTTGAATTGTGTTCATGTAATGTATGAGTTTCATTTCTGTATTATTGATAGTTTTAAAAAAAAAAGTCCTCTACTTGACTACTAAATTTAGATGTATTTTCAATGTGTCACAAGTGGTTTTAAACTCTTGTAGAAGTATGGAGTTCATATTAAAAAATGGAGATAAGTGTTGAATATACTTAAATTTGGTTAAGGGTGTATTTTATTCATGTTGCAAGAGTGAGGATGTAATTAAGTTCAGTTTGTTAAATAAAGAGGTATTTTTAATATAGTTAACGATTCAAAAATGAAATTAATAATTCGTTCGAGCTTAGAGGTGTTTTCAATACTCTTTCACTTCTAATCCTTTCTTTTTCTGTTGTTTGATACGCCAGATTTGGTGAGATATCTCATGATTAAGTTTGAAATAAATTTATACGTACTGTTAACTTCTAGTATAACTTATATTCCAAGTTTAATTCTGAATTTTTTACTTTATTTCATTAGATTTAAAAATATTTTATTCCATCACCTAAATAGGATAAAATTATTCCAAAAATTATAATTTTAAAATAATTTATTTCACATCATTTGACCACTAATGTATGTGTGTATAATGCAGATTCAATGAATTGGACTTAGATATGCTAAATACAGATTACTGACCAAATATTTTAGTGATATGTTTTTAAATTATATTTTTGGTGAACTTTGTCTCTTTCTTTACCTTTTTTTTAAAGTAAAAAAAAGTACTTATTACATCAGTCTTTTTCTAATAATTTGTGGAAAGCTTTGCTGGCTTAAAAAATTCATCTCTTATGTTATGTTATACTCTAGACTGAATATTCAAAAGAAAATTTAAATCTTTTTTGGGCAAGTTTCACGCATTAACTATCAGTTCCCTTACTAACACAAAATGTTCATCATCTATATATTAAATAGGTTTAATTGAATAGATGATGATAGTTCGGGTATAAAAAGGAAATGATTGATAGATGGGGTATAAAACTCACGAAAGAGTAAACTCCAGAAAAACGTTATTCGTCTTTTGAAAAATAATTAATATTATTTAATAGGTTGTTACTAATGGACCAATAAAATTTGAGCTCAAACAGAATTGTTCACATAGTTATGGATAAATTACATATAAAAAATTGAGATAATCTTAAATTCTTGTTTCATAACATATAAACTATTCAATTAAAAGTATCATCATTTTTAGAGTCGAATAGGGGCAAATTAACATAAATTATTCAATTCTCTCAGTTTTACGTGTGTGTTATTCCATGAATATTTTGGTGATATGACTTCGAGATGATTTTTTTGGCAAAATCTTTGTGGAACCCTCTGTAGTGAGTTGGGGGAGCAGTACGTACAATCTTATCATTTTTGGAGTCCATTTTACATATTTATAGGCCAATTTACAAGAATAAGACAATTTTTTTAGTTTTTCATATGTGTTAACTCATGAATTCTTTGGTGATATGACTTTCAGATAATTTCTTTGTGAAACCACTACGTAATCCTATGTAGGGACTTGGGGGAGCATGTAACATCCGACAATTTGAAATAGCTATGAAGAAGCTTGAAATTGGAAATAGCCATTTTTTTGGAAAAATACTGAATCTGGAAAATTTGGTTAAGTGTGGAAATCAGTGATTTTTGGCCAACTTTGAGCAGTCGTAACTCCTAGATCAGGATGATTTAGGAGTAGTTCCAGTTATGGTTGCGAAGCTTGTGGAATGATCTTTCCAACGCCACTGAGATTGCTCGATTTCGAGTTCGTATGAGTGAGTTATGGCCATTGAAAGTTGGGCAGTTGGCAGGGAATCCGTCCGGAAATTTTAAGGGCGTTTTGGTCTTTTCCCTAGCCATTTCTTTTGAGGTTATATTGTGTGTTAGGCTGATTTCTGGATCATTTTTATCCTATTTTAAAAGAGAAAGAGTTAGGGTTCTTGAGAGTGAAGAAGAGAAGAAGAGGAGAAGAAGAGGAGAAGAAGAGGAGAAAGGAGATCAACAAGTTCCCGTCGTGGATTTTCGTCGGGGGTGATCCCTATCAAGGTATGTGAGTTCTTTGTATGGTCTGATCCTTTCCCCCACACACCAAGCTTTTTTTTTTATGATTTGAGAAAAGATTGGATTGTTGTTGAAGTTGTTAGTTGTTGTTGATGTTGTTAGTTGTTGTTGAAGTTATTGTTGGTTGTGGGACATGATTGGGTTGTGTATTTGAATTGTAATTTATTGTATGTTGAGAGATTGATGATCCCTAGTGTTTGGGGTTAAATCCATTGAAGTAAGGGTGGTTTAGAATTGAAGAAAAGAGGGAGAAAAGTCGTTTTGTTTTTCTGGGAAAAGGGCTGGCAGAGTGGCCAGCAGTCCCCTTTTTGAAGCTGAGGACTGGTGCCTGGCAGTGTGGCCAGCAGTCCCGTTTGAAGTTGAGGGCTAGCGCCCCGCGCCTCTTAGAACGCCAATCCTTCCCGTTACCTTAATTTCCCATTTGTATTTTATTTTGTTCCTAGGTATTATACCTATGTTTCCTAGTTGTTTCCAACACTCCAAGGTACTTCTAAAAGTCAAGAACTCATCCGTAACATGTGAGCAAACACCTTGAATCCAAATTCCATTTTAAGGAGAGTTAGTTAGAAGTCAAGTGAAGTTAGAAATTAAGAATTAAGCTTAGAAGTTAAGCAAGTCAAGCTAGTTGTAAAGTTGTTCAAGAGTCTTTATTAAACGCTTTAACTTTATTTTTAGACTCAAGTGTCAAGTTAAGAAAAGAGTTTAGAGTTTCAAGCTAAGTAAAGAATCTCAAGTTTCAAGTTGAGTTCATTTTCTCAAAGTTATTAGGGAACTATGTATTTCCAAAGAAGTTTTAAAGAAATGTCTTTACATTTAGACAAGGTTGGAAACTGAAATTTCCAAAGAGCCTTCGGGATAGTTTTTTTTTGAGTAATTATCTCATGTCAGCAGAAAGAAATGTGTTTTAAAAACATAAGAGCCAGTACATTTTTGGGAGTAGTATCGAGCACCGAATTGGGGGAGCGTTCAAAGAACCCACAGCCCCCATAGAACCATGTTAGCCACCATGGGTAGAAAAGGATCATACTCTTTAGATGAATCCTTTTCATATTAGACTAGTGGATCCATTAGGCAGTTCAGGTCTTATACCTTTGGCCGGGTATAGGATGCTCTGGCAGCGTGAGGTTGATCGTTGTATCATCACTTTAGCTCTTATGTGATGGTTGTCGGTTAGAGAAACTCCCACAACAGTTATTGTAATTTTTATACACGGAAATTATTGTATTTTATATACATCAGTTCAATTGTATTTCTATATATATCTCAGGCTTATTGTATCCTTGTATACATACAGAGTTTATAGCATGTTTTAAACAGTCTTTCTTTATATCACACTTGTTTTAAATTGTCTTATATTGAAAGAAATCAGTCAGGTTGAATTGAGTTGAACAAGGTAAACTTTTCAGTTTCCTTCAAATTTCCTTTTAGCCTTTGTTGCTTAGTTTTCTAGCTCGCATACTAGTACCTTCCATGTACTGATGCCAGTGGGCCTGCATCGTCTTATGATGCAGATACAGGTACCCCGGATCAGCATCCTGCACGTCGTTGATCCAGCTGAGCACTCCAGAGTCAGTGGTGAGCCTCCTTGCATTTCGGAGGACTCAATTATTTTGTGTTCTTAGTTTTTGTTTTGTTAGGATGTTGCGGGGTCTGTCCCAACATCCATCTCAGTATTTAGAGACTTCATAGACAGTTAGACAGTCAGTCAGTTAGTTTGGAGTCTCTCATGCATGTATATATTTAAATATCCTATTTTGAGACTAGAGATGCCTTGTTGGTAAATTACTTTCAGTTGAGTTGTTTTATAACTTTTCATTGCATTGAGTTATCCTGTTGAGTTAAGTTTCCGCTGAGTTAAGAAAGCCAGGCCAAGGGTTCGCTTGGGGCCAGCGATGGTCTTCAAGTGCCGGTCACGTCTGGGGTGTAGGCTTGGGGCGTGACAGAGCAATACGTACAATCTCATCATTTTTAGAGTTCATTTTAGGTATTTAAGGGCCAATTTACAGAAATTATGCAACTTTCTTAGTTTTTCGTGTGTTTAGCTCATGAATATATTGGTGTTTTGACTTCTAGATGATTTGTTTTGCAAAATCTTTACGTAACTCTCTATAGTGAGTTGGGGGAGCAGTACATACATTCTCACCATTTTTAGAGTCCATTTTTCACATTTAGAGGCCAATTTACCGAAATTAAGTGATTTTCTATGTTTTTATGTGTATTAGCCTATGTATATTTTCGTGATATTGCTTCTAGATGATTTTTAAAAAAAAACATTACGGAACCCTCCATAGGGAGTTGGGGGAGTAGTATGTACAATCTTACCATTTTTAGAGTCCTTTTTGGGTATTCAAGGGCCAATTTACAAGAATTAGACGATTTTCACATTTTTTTCGTGTGTGTTAGCCCATGAATATTTTGGTGATATGGCTTCCGAACTATTTTCTTGCGAAACCATTACACAACGCTTTGTAGAAAGTTGGGGGAGTAGTACGTACAATCTCACAATTTCTAGAGTCCAAATTGGGCATTTGCCAATTTACGGGAATCAGGCGATATTCTCACTTTTTCGTATGTGTTAGCCCATGAATATTTGGTGATATTGCTTCTAGATAATTTTGCAAAACCATTATGAAACCCTCTGTAGGGAGTTAGGGGAGCAATAGGTACATTCTTATCATTTTTGGAGTTCATTTTGGAAATTTATTGGCCAATTTACAAGAATAAGACAATTTTCTTAGTTTTTCATGTGTGTTAGCCCATGAATTCTTTGGTGATATGACTTCCAATTAATTTCTCTGTGAAACCATTATGTAACCCTATGTAGAGACTTGAGGGAGCAGTACGTAAAATCCTCATCATTTTTAGAGTCATTTTAGGTATTTAGGGGCCAATTTACACAAATTATGTAATTCTCTCAGTTTTTCTTATGTGTTAGCCCATGAATATTTTGGTGATATGACTTCTAGATGATTTGTTTTGCAAATCTTTACATAATCCTCTGTAGTAAAAATAAAAAATGCAAAAAAAATTGTATTTAGGGGCCAATTTACCGGAATTTAGGTGATTTTCTAAGTTTTTTTTGTGTGTGTTAGCCTATGAATATTTTGGGGATATTTCTTCTAGGTGATTTTTTTGTGAAATCATTATGAAACCCTTTGTAGAGAGTTGAAGGAGCAGTACGTAAAGTCTCACAATTTTTAGAATCTATTTTGGGAATTTAGAGGCGCATTTACAGGAACTAAGTGACTTTCTCAGTTTTTTTTATGTGTTAGCCTATGCATATTTTTGTGATATAGCTTCCGAACAAATTCATTGCGAAACCATCACGGAACCCTCCGTAGGGAGTTGGGGATTAGTATGTATAATCTCACCATTTTTAGTCCATTTTTGGCATTTAGGGGCCAAATTTACAAGAATTAGGTGATTTTCTCAATTTTTCATGTGTGTTAACCCATTAATATGAGGGCTACTCAGTAGACAACCTACCTCATTCTCCCCGACTTGAAGGTAGATAGTTCGAATCTCATGAAGTAATAGGGAACAATATATTGGTACAATGGAGATAAAATAGCACTCAATTCCATTGCTTTTGAGCCCATGATTTACAGATAACATAGCTCTTAAGATATGCAGTAAACACATATTTATTTCTATACAAACGAAGATTAACAGTAAGACATGCAATTACACACACTGTACCTAACACAACGATGATGTAGCGTGCAAAACAGGGCGGGGGATAGCAAAATGCGAATTCTTCTGAGCACATCACACTGCTTAGTGATTCACCTCATTCCCAGAAATCTGGTTCAGCGAGTCCTTGTCCTAAGCAGAACAGCATTTGACATGGCCCTCCTTTGGTTTCCAAATGACGTCATCAATCTTCGTGCAGAAGGTTTTGTAGAACTGCAAATGCACATAACAATGGCCTGTTAAGTTGTTCCAAGTTTCATGGAATTCCTTAAAGAAGCTAAATATAAGTATTGTTATGCTAGCTATAGTGAAAAACTCAGTAAAAGTTGTGTGTCAAAAGCAACCTTATGATATTCAAGAGTGTCCCCAGCAGCCTTTCTAACATCAACCATAAAAAGGGAGGGAGCTACTTGGAAAACCTTCACAAATTATAGAAAGAGTGGTCAAATGAAAATATGAAACACCAATCTTATAATGAATCAGTTTATTAAGTTTGAAGTTACCTCCAGCACAACAGCAAATTGACCAGCCCTATTTGCCGTTACCCCCTCAATTCTTGTCTGCAATGAGAATAGTGGTTGAACAAATCAATGCCCACTCAATAAAGAGAAACTTACCCAGGGTATTGTGGTTTAACAACATGATCTTAGAACCACAAAAGCCTAAATTACCATAAGTTCGTAACAAAAAGTAGGAGTGTTACGATTTTGCTCCTGATAAAAAAATCAGCCGCTAGTTCCAAGCTGTTTGCATCTTAAGCAACAGTGACCATTAAGGCAGATAATTTTTCAACCATCATTCATTCAAGTTAAGCAAAATGCAACTAAATCTTATGTAGCACAGTTACGATTTTGCTCCTGATAAAGTGCAGGAAAAAATGAAAGGGTGAATTCCTCCTGTATATTCCATGTTCTTTGATGCTGAAAGGGAACTACTGTTTGATAGATAGTGGGAAAAGGGTGAAAGAATGCTGACAATTACAGTTGATCCGATGGAAAACTGATTATTCAATTACAACAATGCTTCATACTGATTCAATTGTTATTTGAATAAAAGAGAATCATTTATCCCTGAATTATATAGAGAGTTTGAAATATACCTTGTAATCGCGTGTGTGGACCTTAAGGCCCAACGACTCTGCAGCTGCTTCAATAGTTTCAATGATGACTTTAGCAGGTTGGCGGGAAACAAATCGAGTTTGACGCTTGACATAATCCTGCAAGAATGAGAGAGGAAATTACTCTTTGTTATAAGAAGGAAGTTGTGAAAACTTTTTTAGCAAAGAGACGACCTACTATACATGTCAGCATTTTTAAGTTTGTAGAAAAATAAATAACTCAATAATTAAAAATATAAGCTATTCAGATCATATCTGACACATTTTGTTCAAACCAAAAAAAAATTGGGACATATTTGATCTAACATTGGATTTAGAAAAGTTGGTATTATGTAGCATTGGCTCTGAGCCTCTGACTACAAGGAAAAAGGAGAAAAAAAGATACCAAAAATAGTGGGAGAGAAATTAACGTGCTTCTATAAAAGAGCATGCTAACTAAAAAATTCAAGGAAGAATCAATTTACATATCCCATCAGATTCCCTTCCTTATCCAAGAAACGAAAAGCTTACAGGAAGAATCAGGAGAAAGAGATAAAATAAAACAGATGAAGTTGAGATGAATTAAAATTTGGAAACTTCGATATGGTTTATTTTTTGGACCATGAACTAAATTAATCATTGTACCTGACGTCTGTCAAACAAAGCGGATAGATTCAATCCCTGAGATAGTGTTATCATCTCAAATGCATTCATTACCAAGGGGCCACTCTCACTATCTTCAGATTTTTCACTGACAAATGCATCCTGCAGATGAAAATAGAACATATCAAACCTATAATGGGTGAGAACATCGAAGTATCAGGCCAATCACTTCAGTTAATCTAAATCCAGAGTGCAATTTATCTTAAATTTGATCATTTCCTCACGCCGATATACTAGTTAGCATACTAGAAGACGAATGTGAAAGGATTCAACCTCAATGTCGTCGAACACAGCACGGACATCATCAAGATTCACTACTTCATCTGCTTTAGCTCTAACAGCTGTGTAGTTTTTCCGGAACCAAGGGTCTCGTTTTATCCCATCAATCTTGATCCTCTGCATGTACATGGTTGTGAGTAAATCAATATGAAAACACTAAAAGGACTTCTGTACAAGTTATGCTGAAGTTTCACAAATTAACCAAGAAAAAGGACGTGAGAAAAGGAACACTTGTACTGAACAAAAGCAAGGAACGAGCAGAAGGCATGCTTAAGGCATTGCTCACATTTAAAATGACCTTAAAAAGGATCTCTATAACCAATCCGGGAAATTTGGAAGGATTTTAATCCATGTTGAGCAATCAAACTCAAAAAAACCATGTTTTCAGTTCTAATGAAACAGCGCTTCTCACATTCCCTCATGAAGGATTTTTTTCCTAGTGCTACTTTAATGTCATAAGCTTATAGTAGATTGAATAATTATGTGACAAATAGGCAATGGGACACCATAGTTTTCAGAGTTAAAAATATAGTGCACTTACAGTTTGGGGATTTGGATCAATGATTTTTTGAATCAATGATGTTGCACCAGGAGAAAACCAAAATGGACAGGAAAATTCAGCAGCCTTAATCTGTGTCAAAATTAAAAGCAATAAGAAATTTGTGGAGAACAAACCATCACATTTAACATATAGTAAGCCGCACATAGAACAAACAATAACTTTAACATATAGCAAGCCGTGTACAAGTAATGTCAAGTTACTTTTAAAGCCCCAATTAATCCAATAAAAACAAACAAAAAAACAAATAATGGTAATAATAAAAAACACAAGGAGGAAACTCATGCATGAAGATGAAATTAGAAATACGGAATTGTCCATCATATGACCCATGATTCTTAGCATTTGTCACTATATAAGAAGAAAAGAGAATCATTTGACAGAATTATCCATGCTTCCAGTTAACAAATTACAAATGCATGATTACTGCATCCAACCTTCGTATACAAGGTAGGAAGGTCTGTCTCCTCAAATGGAAGATATCCTGCCATCAGAACATAAAGGATGATACCACATGACCACACATCCGCACCAGCACCATCATAACCTCGGTTACTTAACACCTGAAGAAGTAACTAAGAGTAATAAGCCAGCTACCACAGAAAGAGTCCAAACACATTCTAAATTTTTTATTTTTTTTTATATTAGAATGTGTTTAATGATTTGAAGGTATATTACTACAGAGCTCATGGGAGGGAAATAAATTCTGATTCTCTCTCATTTGATGACTAATCAAAAGCCAATTGATCATGCTAGGTAAAAGGGATAGCAATGAATTAAAATGAAAGACAAGCACCCCTCTGCTTAGCTTCTTTCTGATTCAAGCTCCTTGCAGATAAAACAAATACAAATGGTGCTTATTATTGTGGACATCATTGAGGATGTATGAGGAATGGGAAAATAGAAGAGAGCCTAAGTTTCTAATCAATCAACCTGAAAGTCGGAGATAGTGGAAGTTCATTTTCGTATAAGAAGTTGGGAAATCATATAAACAGTTCGACAATGCAAAACTGTTTCCAGAGCTGAGTTGTAGCATGGTATTGGTTTTGGAATTTCTCACATTGCAAAGAACCAAGTCTTGCTAAGTCCAGAAATTTCTCGACGATTCTCTTATAAACCTTCTTTTTTTATTCCTTAAATATCTTACTACTGTAGAATTTAGGAAGAATAAAGTGTGATAAGGATTGCAGGGAAGCACTAATGTCATGGAGTTGTAACTGTTACGTGGTAACAGACTCACAACCCTTCAGCAAAAGACCAAAGACAATGTTGAACATACAAGTACTAAAACTAACAAACTACTTGAATTTTTTTCACACTAGAGAAGTCACTACTAGTAAACTTTAGCATAGTGTTGTCAAAGCCTCACTTTGGCAGCTAAAATCTGGAAATCTGGAGCTAGGTGCAATACCACTCTCATCGCCCATATAACTTAATCTAGGCAGAACCAAACAATAAGTATAGCTGGTACAAGTGATATATTAATGATAAGAAACTGTCATGAATGAATTCAGGCCAAGCACGTGGAAATTCTTTTTAATTTTGGGTGGCAGTGAGATTCGATCTGAGGTCCTGACTCTGATACCATGTTGAAGTGTGACCATCTCATCTAAAAGTTATTAAAAAGAGTACACTTTTTATTATTTAATTATATTCTCAACAAAAGGTTTTGGGGATAGCAGGCCAATCAAATGAAGAATGATGGGTTGCATGTACAAAACAAGAAGAACATTCAAACTATATATGCATCATACCTCAGGTGCAACATAATTTGGAGTCCCACAAGTGGTATAGAGGAGCTCGACTCCCTGTTAGAGATTTGAGTAAATGCCCATTTAGAAGCTCTAATTAACAAGGAAAGAAACAAAAATAGATATACCATCTAATGCAACTAACATCAGATGCTGCTTACTTGTTGAGGCAATGCACTAAGCCCAAAGTCAGAAATTTTTAAGTTCCCTTGGAAATCAAGAAGCAAATTTTCAGGCTGGGGAACAAGGAACAATAGTTAAAAGATTAAGATATATAATTTTCACAATAGATCTCCCAATCAGCAATTGCGAACCTTCAGATCTCTGTGGTAAACACCCTTGCTGTGACAGTGAGCAATTGCATCTATAAGTTGTTGGAAGTATCTCCTTGCTTCATCCTCAGAAAGCCTACCTAGATGAACCTATAAATTGAACGAATATATGATTGAAGAGACAGATGCATTATAAATCTTGAAAATCACACCTTGATAATTCATAGGGAGAAGGACAAAGTAAACCATTAAGGGCCAAAGCTCCATGAGCTGAAGTAAATTAGTAAAGATGCAAGTGCCTAATTGGAAACTGGACTACAATCAATGAACCAGTTTATACCTAAGTAACCCAACAATTTATATATTTGATGAAGATGAGATTTAGTTGGTAGGTCGGTTTCCTGTCTATCATTGTGGACTAAAGATCAGAACCAGGCTGGATCGTGCATTTCATACCAACTATTCAGGAATACTGAAAAAAATGTACAAAGTTCCATAAGCGAAAATAATCCTTTGATAGAGTCCATCCCTGACACAGAAAGACTGATCTAAAGCTAAATTGTCACTGACAAATTAAGCATTTCCGATCACTATCTCGTGCTTAAATAAGACTGGTAACACCTAGCTAGCGGAACCTCTTGATCAGATGGAATTTTCGACTAACTTGAAGGCAATTCAACACACTCTTAAACTACTTTCAGAGTAAAGAAGTGGATCTACAAACTCTCCACATAAAAAGCGTGGACTGGAACTACTTCATCCAAATACAGAAGTTCTTTTTCTTCTGATATCTCAGCATGCCTCTATTTTTCAGATATAAAAAAGAGATATCTCAGTCATGCCTCTATTTCTCATTATACAGATTACTCCACCGGACTATTGCTTTGTGAATATTGTATAGGATACACCGAAGATATCAGCTGATCACTCCATTATCTTCTTCCCCATTCTCCATAAGTATCTTGACCCGAACTACAACTTATCCTAATTAATGAAGATTATCACTTCACAGAAACTCGTCATAGGCACACATCTTAGTTGCAACAATGTCTCAATCGTACCTCTATTTTCATTTACAGATTACCTTCCTAGTCATTATCAGATAGAGAGCTATCTATCATCACATACAAGGATCAAAAAGTCTGCAAAAGTTATTGATAAAAAGAAGGAAAAATCTTATTGAAAATTCTATAGGAATCTTACAATTTTATCAAAAAGCTCTCCTCCAGTGACAAACTCCTGAATGATATATATTTTTGTCTGGCTAGCCAAAACCTACAAGGAAATACACAAAATCAATAAACATCAGCAACAGCAAGTAGCAAAGATAACAGAACAACCAAACTCACAGCAGTATTTGTAATATGCGTACTTTTATTCTTTTTTTCTTTTTACCTCATGAAGCCGAACTATGCAAGGATGTCTGACAATCTTCATTATAGATATCTCTCTTTTGATCTGGAAACCATCTCAAAGAACAACACATTGATCAGCCAAAAATGCCAGAGATGGTAAGAACAAGGACAGTAGAATTGTCACACAGACCCCAGAATGTGCTCTCTTATCACAGAAATCTATTTCAAGTGCAAATAGATAATAAAAATTCAATATGAATAAAGCTTAATTCTTTTACACAGCTAAACTGTTGCCAGCCATTAGTTAAAAGGCTTAAAAATCCATCAACCTACTGAATTTGGCTATAGTTACACAGTAATGGATGAACATGCTGATGTTCACTAATGGAATTCAGCTCAGACACCAAGCACATTCACATAGTTCAATTTTGATAACAGATGTCATTGCTATGGCTACAATGTTCAATGTGAGCTTAATAGTCCCCCACGGAAACTGTCATGGTTACTCTTGATTCACAGCAGATCAGAAAAGCCTACTGAAGTTCGACAGAAGAGATTTCTGACCTAATTTCAATAATAATCACTTCACAGATTGTTATAACTTTTCTAATTATCAAGCTCCAACCTTTAAATATGGGATATGTGAACACCATTGTTATCAAAACAAAATAACAAAAATGCAGGACACATAAAGCATATACTCGAGAGCTTGAAGGGAAGTATATCTTAATACCTGTTCAACCATTCTATGCTTAAGAATGGTACTTTTGGCCAAGACTTTAATGGCAACATTCTCTCCAGTCTCGGTGTTTCGTGCAAACTTAACTTTGGCAAATGTCCCTTCACCAATAGTTCTGCCAACTTCATACTTCCCAAGCTTTCTCTTCACTTTCTTCATCACTGAACACTCATTTCCCACAGATTACCAAAAGTGAAGCAACCTTCAACTATAACTCATCAAAAACCTGTCAATTGAATCACAATAAAACTAATCAATAATCTAGATCAACTCAAGCTGATCATGTATTACATATGAAAATGCACACATATAATAAATATTTCCTCCGTTTCAATTTGCTTGCCTTACTTTCCTTTTAAATCCATTTCGAAAAGAATGCATCTTTCCTTTTTTTCTTTGTTTTTTTTTTAAATTTATTTGTGTTAAGTCAAAATCAGACAAATAAATTGAATATGCAATTTTCACAAGTAAAAAAACTTATCGCCCATACATACTCATATGATTGAAGAAACTAAATACATAGACCTAGAACAGAAAATATCTGCCATTACAACTCAAAAAAAATAAAATTAGAACTGATCACAAGCTTGGAAATTTACTACCGACATCATAAACAAACTTGCAAACTTGAATTGTGTGTATATCCAAATTCAGAAATTAAAAGGGAAAATTACATGAACTAGAAAAGGCATAAAAGCTGATTTCCGCAAAAGTTTCCATCTTCAACTTAAATTTAACGCGATTGACGAGAGAAAAACAAAATTATGAAATTGAATTCGAATAAATACTTAGTAAATTTCTGTATAAGAAAGAAAAAATGGCGAGTTGCCAGCGGAATCATTACCGGAAATAGAGAAATTCCGGTGGAGAAGTCGCCGGGAAATTGAGCAACGGAGGAATCTGATCGATTTGGAGCTGAGACTTTTTGAACTGTGGAGAATAAAGAAACATTGGTTAATTTTAACCGCTCAAAATCAATTTATCAGATTCTTTTTTAGTCGGAACAAAAATTTACTTTAGGATAAATTTGAATTCATACAAATTAGAGGGAGTTGCTCGGATAGTAAGCAACACTCACTTTTAACCCGAAGGTTATAAGTTCGAGTCACCAATAAAGCAAAAGGGGTGAGAGCTCCTAGGGAGGATAAAAAAAATTTGAATTCATTACATTACAATTTTCATGTCCCTTCGTGGAGAAAACCTCTTATCAAGAGTTAAGAGATTATGAGTCAACATTAAATCGGTTGATTCGGTTCGGATTATTGGTTATCGATTTGTAGACATGCTAAAGTGTTACTTAACCATAAAGTTATTGGCTTATTGGTTCTTGATTGTTATCGGTTAAGTTATTGGTTTAACGGTTAAGATTTGACACAAAAAAATATCATTTAATATCACTTAGAAACAAGGTGACAAGCCAAATGAACCATGTACATGAGTTGATAGATTATATCTTGCTCAAAAAGAAATGCTATCACATCATAGAATAAGAGAGTTTGAGATAGCAAGAAATAAAAATACGAAACTAAACTCTAACTTAAGGACTTTATATATCAAATGGTATAAATATAATTATTTAACTTACTATCGAGTTATCAGTTAACTTGTTAAGAAAAAACCTCAAACAGTTAAAAATCGATGACCCAAAAAAATAATTACTGAATCCGTTAAACCAATAACCTATTATCAATAAACCAATAATCTTTTTTCGGTTTGAATTTATCGATTCCGATTCAATTTTGAACAATCCTAATCAACATCCTAGCGCAACCGACAATCAAAACAATTTTAGAGATTTCTCAATAAAACTTTTTCTTTATTGTTATGTACCCACATTGACCATGACCAAATCCGAATTTGTGTGTTGAACCGTCTAATTATGAGACAATACTCTTAATAAGACTTTTTTTTTTTACATTTTAGAGAGTTTGAACAAAATTCTGATTAAACGTGAAGAGATTATGAAATCATCTCACCATAATTAACAATCAAAATAATTTCTTAGTATTTTAAATCAAATTGTTTTACATGAAAAAAATTAATTAGATACATGAAAAAAAAAATGCATCTAATAATGGAGGACATGTAATTTAGTACAAGTCAAATCCTACACTAAAATCACATGTAAATTGTACTAATATATATTGATTGAAAACAAATTCAACTAAAATAATAATCTTGGACTAATCTTACTTTAAATAAATATTTTCCTTGTGGACCTTTCTAGATACTTTGATCCACTTTAAATTTGAGTTTTGAACATGAAGTTGCTTTTATTAGAAAATATTTAACTATTAATGTGAATTCAAATTTCGTTAAATCTCAATACGTATATCGAACATTGAATAAGAAATAAATTTAAAAACTCAATTTTCATCGACTATTGTTAGTAAATCTTACCAATTTTAATTACATAAAGAAATATATTGAATATTATATTACAGTAATCAACTATTGTTAGCAAATTTTACCAGTTTTACAACTTTGTTAATTGAGATTTGACTTATTAGCCAATTATATTATTTTTAGTGGGCCTAAATGTGGCTAACATCCAAATTTAAGAACGTCAAAGCGTTGACAACACTTAACAAATAAGGAAAATAAAGCGTTAACAATTACTTAAAAAAAAAAAAAAATTAATTTGTGGTGCGTGTTGAATTCAACATTTTTTTAAAATGAGCTTTCATTTTCGAAGTTGAAATATTTAATTGCACAATATAGAGGTCATACCGAAAAGGAAAGGAGCTAAGGATAATAATATTTTTGTTCCCACAAAAGTCGATAAATTTTAATTTTTGATTTTTGTAATATCCGTCTAGGTATATTTCTTTATAGTGCAACTGCAATATATGTAGGGATTAAACATATATATTTTTATTAATTAAAAGCAAATATGTTTAATCATATATTACAATGATCAAATAATAATTTATCGATAATTGATTTGATCAAAAGTGATATTATCCCAAAAGTCAAACTACTAATCCTTTCAAAGTGTCATTATTACGTACCAATTTTTAATTTAATAGAATTCAGTTCGATAATAAATTTATAGCCTATAAATTTTTAAGATTCTAACGTCGTTTGTAAAATGATAAAAAGAGAGAGATAGATTGCTATTTTATGGTGGTCCATAGAATTTTAATTTTTACCACATATAGGTAATGTTCATTTTGTGTTGGTAGGGTAAAGATTGTTAAAATACACATAAATAACATATAATATATGCTTGGACATAACATAAAGTTTTTTTTATACTAGATATAGGTTTAACTTTGTGCAAAAAGAAGAAAACAACTTTTGCAATCAAATATCAATCCAATAAACTAATTAAAGTAAAGTACTCATGAATTATTACATGAAAAAAAGAACATACACATACCACAAAAAGTCAAAAACTGTTGTTTCTAATTCTTTATATACAACATTTATAGTACAAGTTGTTTTGCTTAGGTCAATCAAAAGTGGAAATAAATTTAAAATTCATAGGTCTATTTTCTATTATTTTTTAAAAATTGTTGAAATATGGTACACACATCAAGACTTTTAAAGGGATTCTAATATTCTCGATCACTCAAATTATATCTTAAGATTTTGTGTTGCATCGATGCTTAATCTATCTGCCTACTCTAGGTTCATTTATGTTCAAAACATAACTATCACTTTTTTGAGAGTGTACGTCACGCACCACCAGCTACTCAACTACTCAATCAATCAAAGAGTACACAGACCATCATGTAATCAATTAAGTGCGTTTTAATATATAAATAGTGATAGTTCAGATAGATAAAGCGAATAACTGATAGTTAGACTACTCCATCTTTTACCTTGATAAACAAAGAATAATAAAGCAATCTAAAGTTCTAGAAAGTTTTTTCTCTCATTAATTAATAACTAGGGAAAGATAAAATAAATTGAAGTAGACCATACAAAGGAACTTCAAATTTTCCAAATTATATTACACAATTTATAAGTACTAATAAATAGAACAAATAAAATCACACTTGTCTTCAATAGTTCAACATACAACATGTAGAGAATTAATACTCTTAGAAGGTGAAGGTCTTTATTGTTGGCAATGCAGCTCTACGCATTATAAGCTTTTCTTTGTTCTGCAGATAATTGGAAAGAAAACAAATTAGACAAAAAATTATTATTGCAAGTTAATAAAAGGAAATATATAGAGAATATTATTATATGTTTTAATTTATGTATCTATTTTTTAAAAGGGGGAAGTCCAGTGTACTAATAAGTATTCCACGTTCATGTAGGATTCAGGGAAGTCAGTGACTAATTCCACGATTCAATATTTAGTAAATTTTAAGAATTGTGTAAAAGAAAAAATTCAATTAGTATTTCCCTTGCACTTTTGGAAGTTTTTCTTCCTTAATTACATTTATAATAACATTTCTTTTTTATATTATTGTAATATTGTGCAATGAAACTTCATAATCTAAAAGGTAGAAAGAGATTTAAGAATCTAACTCTCAATTTATGTGATACTATCGGACTGAAAAACACAATATTTAAGAAAGAATTATTATTCCTTCTTATATATATATATATATATATATATATATATATATTATGACTAAAATTTAAGGAATATTATTACCTCACTAGCACCAAGTTTAGCTTGATTGTCAGTCTCCAACATGAGCCCAAACTGAATGTGAGGGAAGTGTGCCCACTAATTAAACCAAACAAAGCTAACTAATCAGTAATTACTAACCATAAAAAAAATCATCAAAAATAATAATCATAAATTAAGAGAGAAAACTAAAATATTTCCTTTTAAATTCATTATAAAAAGAATAGCAATTTTCTAACTTGAAAATAATTTAATTTAAACTTTCCATCTTACCTTAGTCACTACTAAAAACACAAATTTCTAATTAACATACCATCAGAACATCATCAAAAATATAAGATTTCTAATAGAAAATACCGATAGAATTAACATTTTCGACAATCAAATCAATTCTCAACAAATATTATACGTATGAAATTCAAGTTTTTTAGTAGTGAATGAAAAGTTTTTATAATAACCACACGTATTAATGTTATGAGATATTTAAAATCGTAAGTGTTATAAAAACAAATAATTAACATATATTTATGAATATATATATTATTATTATTATTAATATTTTATTTAACTTTTTGTCTATTCAAACTTACATTTTTAGCAGCAGTACTAAATGCTTCCCTATGAGTGATATCTGGATTATTAGCCTTGATCCTCTGAATCTCCTCTCTGCACAAATTATTTTTAATATATATATATATATAGTTGTTAATTAAAATACAGTCAAATCACATATCTAATCGTTACATAATTAACGGATGGGCTATATATACTGCTCGGACTTTCTAAAAAATAATGTCACTAAAATTCTTCAAAAGTAGACTACTTTGAATTAGTGATATTTTTTTTAAGAGTTCGAGCAATGTAACACACATAGAGTTGCCTTACTTTATGAACTGATTATATGCAGAAGGTCCTCGTTGCCTCTTTTCCGGAGCTGAAAAAAATACACCCAAAAAAAACCTTTTAGAAAATTAGTTAAATTTAATTGAGTTTAAGTTCGATACATCGATGATACAATAAATATATACTTACTATATAATTTGACGGCTTGTATGATAATTACAAGTAAATATCTCTAGAGTTTAGCGTATATACATCGAACAGGATTACTTTCTTTTTTATACATTATTAGGTTAGCAAAAAAAAAAAAAACTATTATGTTGCTCAATTGGACTCTTCAAGAATATTGTGAATTCGTGTCAGAATTAACACACGTTTGATGACATTTTTCAAGAGTCTGAGCAACATAGTCCACAATCTTAAAAATAGAATTTGTTGTCTTGAAATATGTTACCACGAGCCGAGCTACCTATGTTTATGCATGCAATCCAACCTCCTTGGTCGAAAAATTAAACAATATAATATACAAAGTTAAAACTAATTTTTTTATATTACGTACGTCGATTTACAATCCTCTCCTCATGAGTATGAGTAGAATTGTTTGTGATGGATGATGAACCAAAATCAATCTTGTATTGATCATGAGGAGAATTAGTGTAGTTTCCTACCTGAAAATTAAAAAATTACTAACAAAAATTAGAAGAAATAATCAGAAAAAAAAAGACAAATCAAAAGGTTACAAATTACATATATGTCTACTCCAAGTGTTATTTTGCGTGCATCATTCAGATTTCAAGAATTCATGGAACAAATTTTTCACGTATTATAAATATTTTGAATTGTTAATTATTATTACTTATATTATTTTTAACTTATTCAAAAAACTTAAAGTCACGATCAAAATTAAGAATTTTTAATTGTTAAAATTCAAATAACATTACATAAATCAAGACGAAAGGAATGTTATATATATTGTTTTTACCAAAAGAATTGAAATGATGTTTTGTGATAAGACGAGAAGATAACAAAACAACATTGAAGTGACTGAATAAGTTATTCTCGTGATATTTTTCCAGGACAAATCCTTTTCAAAAATCAAAATATGCTAATTTTAGGATGTGTTTCCACATTATAGGACAAAAAATGAAAAAAACCTCAAAATATTTCATATCAATCAAATCAAACAATTCAAAAGCAAGTAACATTTTCATTATAATAACCAAAAAAATTAGTGAAATCGAGTTCTCATGTTAGTATATCGCCATAATAATAAAAATATCCAAAATTATAATGAGGTTTGAAAGAAAAAGAGTAGATCATATAATGTAGGTTGTATATGATTATGGCAATTGTAATATATAATTCCTTTGTATACGTGATACACTTTCATTTTTAGTCTGTCTCTAAAAAAAATTGTCATCTTTTTATAATTGAAAAGAATTTGATTTGAAAATTTCTCGTTTGCCCTATAATGAAATGAGTTATAGTCACATAACTGTGTATGGTTTGTTTACTTAAGTTAAACAATTCACATACTCCATCTGTTTACTTTTATTTGTCCATTTAGAAAATGAAAAAATAATTTATCACTTAGTTCCTAATTGATCTATGTTATTAACTGTAGTCATCTTACATATAGTATTTTAAGAAGTGTACCAAGTAAATACTGGACATGTAAAAATGAACAGACTAGACTCAGTAATAAAACTTGACCAAAAATATCAGTGTGAGTATAAATGTCTGTATTTTTTTTCTTAAAAGAAGCAAAACCTAGAAAACCCTAAGATGTTTTTTTTTAAAAAAAGAAAAGGCTATAGAAAAAGAAAAAAAAAACATAACGCCCACAATTTCAGCTGCAAAAAAGAAAAGTTATTTTTTTTTGGAATTGACCTGATGATGAAGATATTGATGATGATTTTGCCAAGAATTGGAGTGAAATGCAGCAGCCATATTAACGGACCACAAATTTGTGCAATGTCCACATCGAACTGTCACTATATCAAACAAGTTGCTGCATGGAACACTCACCTGCAATATTATTAATAGTAAAAAACGCGTTGCTGACGAATAGTAAATACTTTTTCATTCTCAATTAATCAGAGGCCTCGTTTAATCCCTAGATATAGAGTTTCCTCTGTTACGTATTGCTGCTGAGGAATGGTAAATACTCTTTCATTCAAATTTGATATATCTTGAATATAGAGTTTCCTAGAAATAGAGCATGAAACTTTCTTGATTTAAATTCGAATTAATCAAACCCTAATATGAATATCGAGTAAGAAATCAAATGTAAAAAAAAAAAAAAAAAGCAGCAATTATTAGGAGTATGTGTTCCAACCATATTTTCATACTTTATCTTGAAGATCTATAGTCACAAGTGAGGGTAGTGCTAGTGTGAATTCAAGATTTAGAGTCAATACATATAAAATAAATGAGATTTTATTTAACATGATTTAGTAGAAAATAATGGGTTCAATTGAACTCGTAGAGATCTTTTGGCAAGTGGGAGA
Source organism: Solanum bulbocastanum (assembly GCA_037074985.1). Lineage (NCBI taxonomy): Eukaryota > Viridiplantae > Streptophyta > Magnoliopsida > Solanales > Solanaceae > Solanum > Solanum bulbocastanum. The sequence goes on from CM073608.1 coordinate 50,288,786, forward strand.
TGGAAATCTTGAGATCTTTTTTTTTTTCAAGAAGAAGAATGCTAGAAGTTCATGTTCTCTATATTCAACTATAAATAAGGTGGTGAGGATGAAAAAGAAAAATAAAAAGAGCAAAAATTACCTTATTTGTGCTCATTTCACTCCTTTATAGATTGAGATGAGTAATATTGAGTACAATTTTGCATATGTAGTCACATGTTTTTAGAAAAAAATAATGAATTTGATTGAACTCGCAAAACCCTCTACCTAATGGTAAGGGGAATTAATTAAGGTCTAAATTTTGAGATCACCCTTTTTCCACAAATCCACCAAAAAAATTCTAGAAGTTCGTGTTCTTCATACTCGACTATAAACAAGAAGTGAAGATGAGAAAAGGCATAACGAGTTGATCATGTGTTCAATTGAACTCACAAAACTTTCTACAACCGCTTCAAGGGCTTAGGGGAGAGCTAGAGAGGCCAAGCTAGCAGGGTGGAAGGGGGAAGGTCATCCAAATCTTGAGATCATCTTTCCACAATTGCACTAAGAAGGAGAATGTGAGTACTAGATTTGACTATAAACCAGGTAGTAAAAATAAGTGAAAAAGCATATAGAATGAGTTGATCATGTGTTTGGTTGAACTCACAAAACTCTCCACATCCTCCTCGAGGGCTTAGGGACAAGTAGGGTTGAAGGGGGAAGGTCATCAACTAAATCTTGAGATGATATTTTTCCACAATTGCACCAAGAAGAAGAAGAATGTGAGTAGTTCACATTCTCTAGATTCGACTATAAACCAGGTAGTAGAAATGAGAAAACATAAATTACCTTGTTCTTGCTTATTTGACTAGCCCCATTATGTTATGGAACGAATAAATTTATAGATCTAAGATGTGAACAAAATTCGAGAAAAAAAAACCCCCTATGTCAAATACATTTCAAAGCTGTGAGATTTTGAAGAAACCCTAAAACACAACTTAATTGGTTAATTTTACAATTAAATTAGTCAAAAATTTGAGGACTTAATCATATGAATAAACCCTATGAGCAAGGAAAAAGTTTTCTTTTTTTGATAGGACACTGATCAAAATTACTTTAATTTTTGCAGCCTGTGAGTGTATTCTTTTCAGTAAAGAGAGAAAGGTACAACACAAAGATATATTAATAAAGTAAAATTAAATCTAATTAATTAAAGAGTTGAAAGGACACTACTTAACATGCTTGTTTTGGATTTTAGATAAATCATCAGAGAGCTTATCACTTTTATTCTTTGACTGCAAAAGACATCAAAGAATTTTCAAAAAATAAAAAAATATGAAGATAGATGGAGACTTGACACTTCTGAAAAAAGAAAAAAAAAACATAGAGAAAATCAAGAGATTTAATTATTTATGTATATAATACCACCAAAATAACCAATCTCTGAATCATAAATCAGCTTTATTCAACTTGTAGAAAGAAAAAAAAGTAGATTCACACACACCTGATATAGAAAAAAATGTATATATGTATATATATTAATTAAGTAATAACAGAAAGATAGGATAGAAAATATACCACAAGAACAATATTGCAAAAATTGCAAGGGATATAGCAAAGTTGCTCAGAATTAGTAGAATCAATGTAGCTTGATGACATGTTTATTTATATATGGAGGAAAGTGAAATATTATAAGAGGATGAAGAAAGAAGCAAATATATATATATAGAGAGAGAGAGAGTTCAAAATATATAAGAGGACATCATGAGTCACTCTAATGAGAAAATGCTTTTATTCTCTCTCTAATATATTGCTCTCAAATACATGTTTTTTATGTGTATACAAGTATAATTAAAATAAGTGTATATAAAAGCACATGATCCCTTCCTAATAGTAGTTCCTTTTTTAAAAAGAATAAGATAAAAGGGCTTACATTTGAAATGTTTACTTGAGTAAAGGATCTATCGAATTTTTTTTTTTTTTATCTTCATAAGGTAGAGGTTTAATTTGTAAGGCCTTAGTATCTAGTTATATTGTTTGCTCTGAGCCTAGGCATGCATGACGTTAAAATGTGTGACTAGTGGGTGTGACTTGCTTACTTATATACCCAACATATTTTCTATGTTTTGCGGATGTGAGACTTTTTTGTATCTCTAGTTGAGTGTCACATACACCTCGTTTATGGACTCAATGTCCTCGTTGAAGTTTGTCCCACCGAATGAGATTTACCTAGACTCAACATTGAGATTTGCCTTGCCTTACCGGAATTTGCCTAAACTCAGTTGAACTTTGGCCTACATCAACAAGGCTGACACATGAGTGACTATGATGCCATTTGTAATAGCCTAGCACTATAGTGATATTGTGTGCTCTGGGCCTAGGCCCACACGGCATTAAAATGTGTCACTAGGGTGGTAAGACTTGTTTACTTATATACCCAACATCTCTCATGTGTTTTTGCTGACATGAGACTTCTTATCTTAAGTTAGGGCGTCATAGGGTTAGATCTACCTACACAATATATTCTTTATACCTCACTTGATATGTTATTGTTTTATATAAGAGTAGGATAAAGAAGATGAATGATGAAGTATGTGATTATACTTATCGGAAAATTTAAGCAATTAAAAGGAGCAATACTTTTATTTACTTAATTTTATTTTCAATACGTCTTTGTTTGTAGAATTGCCTTTTTTTTCATGAGCCAATTATGTGATTATTCTTTTAGATGATTGGTGATGAGATTCGAATCGATAACACATTAAAGTGTATATATCATCATCTCATCTAAGACTAAGTTGATAAATTATTAGAGAGGGTGACACACCTTTAATTAATTAATTAATTATGTCTTTAACACATGTTATAGATCGCAATAATAAAAGTGTTGAAAATTGTTTCTATTATTATCTTACTCAATCTTAAAAGCTAGTTTGTAAGGTAAGGATTGCTCAACTAATACTCCATATAAGGAGATCAAAATGAATCATCCTCCATCGATGTAGAAGACATAACAACACCATCTTATAAAAAAAATAATTTTCAACACACCGCATAGACTTGATTCTTTTTTTCATGAGTCAAAACATATGAATATTCTTTTTTATAATAAATGACGTTGAAAATACTTGAATCGTTAAATCTTTATCTACTCTGACATCATATTAATTAAAGAACAATGAGTCAATCATACAAAAACCTATACTATTATTTTTTATAATTTTCTTGTCCATAAAAAAAATTAAAAACTATACTATAATTTTCTTGTCCAAAAAAAAAATTAAGCTAGATCAATAGAGCCCACGGCAATAAGTGGTGAATGGGGAATGACAAAAAGTTACTGCAAAGAATACTGCTAGCTGTTATACAGAGGCCCTTTTAAGTACTATACAATACTCACTATGTCCATTTTTTCTTTTATAGTTGTCCCTAATTACTTGTCCATTTTGACAAATCAAGAAAGGACAATTTTTTTTTACCTATTATACCCTCAATTAAATGACTAATTACTTTGAAAAATGTAGAACTTTTCATTCACTTTATAATTAATAGGGGTAAAATAGTAAACTCACTATGTCATTAATTGTTTTCTTAATAAGTGTGTCAATTCAAAAATGAACAAGTAATTAGAGACAGAAGGAGCATATATTATATCCGGTTCATTGAGAATTTTTTTTTCTTGAGAAATGTCAAACATTGGCCACCAATTACCAAACAAGGGTTAGGGTTTTTTTTGGAAGAATGGGCAAGGGAGATTATTTTTGGCTTTATTATGCTAAAGAGAATAAGTCAAAAGAGAAATAAAGTTTTATTTTATGAGTCAAAGTTTTTTTTTTTTAATATGAGATTACGCACACATCTCACATTTAAGAAGGTTTATTTATAAATTTTGTTACGTAGACATACATATGTATATATATAATGTATGACTTAAAAGACTATGTGAGAAGAAACTTTATACATAGGCTTTCTCTTTACTAGGATGATCTAGACTATGACTTGCTTTAATATGACATGATAATATAGTGTCGTCGATATATCAATCATTTCAATGCAGTTCGATCGATTATTTTTGGCTCGTAAATGATTTTTTTCCCTATGGAGAGAGGGATTTTAAGTTCTTAGAAAGAGTTGTATAAATTAAAATAGCTCATGTATGATTCAGGAGTGCTTAAGCTTTTGAATAGGGGCTTAGGTCAACATTTATATAATATCTAGTCATCAATTGAAAGTGTGTAATTAAGAAGGTGATGAATTATGATATGTCTAAATCTTCCGCTAGTGACTTATATATTGCAATTTGCATGTCTAGAATGCCCGTAAAAGTTAGGACCTTACACATAACGAAAAAAGACTGAGTGAAAGAGGAGTACAACCAGTTGGCTGCTTCTTTGCCATGCGCTTTAAAGAAAGAGACCAAATGAAAGTGAAAAGTCAAGAGGGCAAGCGATAGAAAGGATAGTCTTCTAATTTCTCTTCCGCTTAATTAAAGAGATCTCTATAAATTCTCCACGTATGATTTTAGGCTCTACCGACTTAAACTACATTTTCATGTTAATACCTTTAAATATTACTTGAAAGATCTGACATTATAATTTTTTAAACATTTACGGTACATAATATTTACCTATCAGTATAAATAATTTTTGTATTATGAGTGTATATTTATAAATTATAACAATTTTCTCGCCTTTAATTTTCACGTTATTAATTCTACTAATCGTAGGCTATAATTATTTTTTAGATGATCGGATAGTTTTAAAATCTTTGTACACTAAAAGCATACTATTTTATTTTTATGGTGGGGTGAGGGCATGGGGTATTGGGTGGGCTTCTATATGTTTGTTTGTTTCTTGACATTATAATTAAATATGTTGATAAAGAAGATAATGGTGAGACTATGCCCTTTCCCTATCAATCTCACTGCAGTACCACAGCGGACGAGGGGGAGAAAATAGTTGTTGTGAGGTAAGGTTTCGCCTTACCAACCCCAGGGAAACTCTGAATACAGGCCTAGATCGTTTGTACAGACAGACTTTTTGGGTGCTAAGATCCAAAGTCGAGAGGGAAACAACCCAGATCGATAATCTTCACTACAGAATTATGAAGCATAAAAAGGGCTAATTATAGCTAAACTCATGGTATACCAAGATATAGTGGTAGAAACTTATTGTTTATATGCTGTCAAAGGATGAGGAAATATGATTTTGTCCTTTTAGGGCTATTATTAAAGACTCTATATATATATATTGATAAAAAAATTAGAGTCTTTATAAAATAAACAAGCCGGAGAGAGGCAGATCAGTGTAAACATGATGAAGTTCTAATTTTTTTAGTCTTTTTCTAATAATGTATCAAAAAAATATACTATACTATTTTGTAAATATATGATATGGCAAATTTGATAGGGACACTATGCATCTACAACAAAAGAGATATTTAATAGCAATAGATTTTTTTAAGTATTGTTGCAAAACTATTTAGCAGCAATTGATTTCATGTCATTGCATTTAAAATCGCTAAAATAGTTAGCAACATTTATATAAAATGATGGTTTTAAATATTCGTATTTATCAATAACATTAAATATAATATAAAAATAATTATATCATTATTCGCTAAATTCTTTATTTATTATATTGTTACTATTGTATGTCAATTTGACTTGATTGTCAAAATCCCTTAACATTTTAGTGCACCAAAAGTAACATTCATTGATGATGTAGAATATAAGATAAAATATATTATTTTTTTGTAACATATTAAATTGCAACCATATAGAGAAGTAGTAATAATAGATTTTGATGGTGCTTTATTCCTATAGAGCATCTTTTCTTCACTTTTTCTCCCTTTTTGGTGATACCTTTTTAATCTTAACAAGTTTCATGATTAATGGCCACACACATACTGTAGAAAAAAATATTCTATAAGTTTACAATGATATTTTAAATGTTATCAACATGTAGTAGGTTATTTTACCATATATGTCTTGTATTTATTGATTTTTTAATGTATACAGTTATCTTCTTAGGATCAATTATTATATTATTTATTATTATGTAGTTTTAGTTTCGTTTCTATTGTTTTTTAGTAAATTGTTGTATTTACTTTATATATTTGATTTTTGATATATTTTATTTGAGTCGAGAATATATTAAAAAATACTCTCTATTTTTCAAGATAGAAGTAAAGCTGCATAGACATCATTCTCTTCGGACATCATTTATGAAATTAAAGTGAATATGTTACTATTGTTATAATATGTTATATTTTTTGATATAGACTTATGTTTATTCGATATGAATTTAAATTAATCGCGATGAAAAGTTTGAGGAGTAAATTATACGAACAAAAGGAAAGAAGAGGCCAAATATAAATACAGATAGAGAAGAGTGTAGAGTCATTTTCAATGTCTAAAAATGTAATAAATTGCCCTTCAAGTATAGACATATGACACATCACACACTCTCATGTTTTCATTTATTTAATTTGATATATCTCTTTCACCAATTAATGTGCCCATTTGGCCAAACTTGTACTATAGCTTTATAACCCCAACCCCCCCCCCCCCCCCCCCCGCAAAAAAAAACCCCCAATCACAAAAAAACAATTATTGACTTGACTTTTTATATTAGTTTAAATATACCAAATTTATCAGTAAAATTCATTTAGTGTTTAATGACTTACTGCTAATTTTAGATTGAGCATTTAAACAAATGATAAAGTGTTCTTTCAGGTACTTTTAACTCAAGTTTTTGTGTGATATTTTCAAGTGTTCGCTGTATAGATAAGCTAACCACATAAAATATATCTTCTTCACTTACACATATTAACCTCAATAAGTCGTAAAATCAACTTTGCAGTTCTAGTGTATAAGTGATCAATTCACTGAAAATCTAAGGGGCTATCTATAGACTATATTCATCCTTCTTATTATTTATATGCTACTACATTTGATCCAAAATATTCGTCTTTTAAGGTTCTAACTCATGTCTTTTCAAGGGAGAAATTTTATAAATAGCTATTTAAAACTTTTGTAATGAAAAAGTAGCTATTGCATCAGTGTTTCAACTTTTACAAGAAAAATTCTAGATAATACCAAAGATTTCAATGTAGAAATTAAAATTTCATGACAATGACTATATATATTTTTAATAATAGGCTGAAAGGTAATTATATTATTCCATGCTATAACTATTTATGTAAGATCGTATTTGAAAACTAAACATTCTTATGAAGTTCCAAAATTCAAAAGATTGAACTCCATGACAATGTCTTCGAGTTTCATAAGTGGAATTTGAAACTTACAGAAATAGTGATTCTTATTTAATTATGAGGATTGAAAAGTGATTATTTGTGAATTTTGTCTTTTCTTTGTTGGAAATTCACAATATAACCATATAGCAATTGAAAGATTGAACGTTGTGATGGATTTCCACATGTGAAATTTATAACTTTAGAATATTGGCTATTTTTCAAATATCTGTATAATATCCATGGGCTTTTGTCATCAACAACCAACTTGATATTTTAACGGCCCAATATTAACTGAGCCCATTATGCATTTGGTCCAGTTGATCATAAAATGTGATCCTTAAAAAATATTCTTAAAAAAAAAAAAGCTTCAAATTTTAGTTAAAAATATGTATATTATATGTAGTGAATCCTTATATGTATATGTAATGCTATAAAACTTTCACTTTTTATATACTTGATTATATGTTCAAACATAAAAAAAGACTATATATATATATATAGAAGAATGATGTAATCAGACATTTATGAATATGATTAAAAGTATAACGAGTGATTCCTAATCTCCCAATTTTTTTTAAATGTACACTCTCAAAATTGCTATATATTTATTAAATAAGGTTCCTAATAAGCATCTTCAAAGACCACTTTGAACAACGAACAGAAAGGAAATTTAATTTAATGCAATATATATTAGAGTCGTTCAATAAAATTATAAGCCATCACCTTATTAGTTACCCAAAAAAACAAAAAATGTATATATTTTACTATTCAAAATTTATATCTAGTTCGAAAATTGTTGAAACCAATAATATAAATTTCATCTAAAAAATAAGAAACTAGTGAGAATTTTGAACCATTAAATCCTATTTCTTTTCTATTTTTAGAAATAAATAAAAACATAGTAGTAAAAGTTATATTCTATTTTTTTTTCTTTGCCTTAACTCACATCCCTATAAAAGGTGAAGAAAATCAGTTAACTGCCAGTTCTACACTGTTCTAATAAATAATCAAATTAGGCAAGAAAAATAAAGATTAAAAAAAGTGATGAAAATAAAAATAAAAATAAAATTCTAAACATGACACGTGTCATCATCAGATAGATAAACAAGTAATCCTACCCCTTGAAATCTATTAAAGAAAAAACAAATAACATTAACAGTAAGCATTTAACAACAATCTCAACAATGTGTCTGTTTTTTTGGTCAAATTTGCACTAAATTTTTGTACTTCCAAACAAGATTTTGTTTACCCAAGAAAAAAGTTGAGTTTAAAAAGAAAAGTCAAAAAAAAAAAAAAAAGGAGAGATAAAACAAATGTATTTTTAGTTCCTATTTTATAGGAGAAATTAGATATTACCCATTTTGCAGACAGTTGCTTTGCTCTTCTATTTTTTTTGGGAAATTTTGGTTAGGTGGGAAATGGCGAAATCAGTGGAGAAAAATGAAGTTGTGTCCATTGAGCTTCCAGCTCCTTCTGGTTGGAGCAAGAAGGTATCTTTTTTTATTCTCAGGCTTTAAGTTTATGTTCAGTTCTTGAGGTTTTTTTTTTAGTAAAGTTCCAATTTTTATGTTGAGTTTATGTAAAGTTTGTTTCTTTAGCTTTGTTGTTTGCAAATTTTCAGCAATGGGTTTTGTGGGTGTTGTTTAATTTTGCTTAATTTGTAGTTCTCAAGGTTGAATTTTTGGTTTTGGTGAGTGAGGGTTGAGATAGAGTTTTAGCTTGTCTAGTTCTTGAAGTTCTGCTGAAAAGTTCTAATTTTTTTGTTGGGTATATGTAAAGTTTGTTTCTTCAGCTTTGTTGTTTGCAGTTTTTCTACAATGGGTTTTTTGGGTGTTGTTTAATTTTGCTTATTGTTGTGGTTCTCAGGTTGAATTTTTGTTTTGGGTTAGTAAGGGTCGTTTAGGAGATGGGGCTTTTCTCAGATTTTTTCATGTTCAGTTCTCTAGAAAAGTTACAATTTTGTGAAAGTATGCTTCTTTAGCTTTGTTATTTGCAGTTTTTCTACAACGGGGTTTGTGGGGTTTGGTTAATTTGCTTATTTTGTGGTTCTGAGGTTGAATTTTTTGTTTGATGAGTGTAAGGGTCCTTAGGAGATAAGGTTTTGCTCAGTCTCTAGTTTCTTAAAAAAGTTGCAATTTTTGTTGATTCCATGTAAAGTTCGATTCTTTAGCTTTGGTACTTGCAATTTTTTTAATGGGTTTTGTCTAATTTTGTGTAGTTATGTGGTTTAGATGTTGAATTTTTGGTCTGGATAAGTAAGGGTAGTTTAAGACGTAGAGTTTTATCTTGGGTAAGATATTATTGATGAACAGAAAGCACCAAAGAACTGCTACGGAGGTTTAAGAGAGGGCTTTTCTCCAGCTTTTCGATTTTCCCTAGTTAACTCCCCATGCTACCTTGAAAAGTTCCTTCTTTTTTATTATTTTGATATAAGTTCGTTTCTTAGCTCTGGTTTTTGCAGTTATTCAAAAAACTGGTTTTTTGAGTGTGGATTATTTTTTAGTTTTTTGGTTCTGAGGTTGAACTTTTTGGGTTTGAAGAGCTAAGTTGCTTGGACTCCAGTGCGGGTGTCAGATATGGGTGCGGATCTAGAGGCTGGATCCTTCATGATCTAACTTTTAAGATACGGGGTACATATCCAGGTATGTATCGCGGCCCAAATCCATGTGACCTGCACTCGAAGCTCTAGCCGACCCGAGGGAACCAACCTTAAAACCAAAGCATTAATACAATCTTTAAACCAACCATCTTTCATTTAAAAGAAAATCACAAGGTTAAGAGTTTCTTGAGACTGAACGCTGGTGGGCGGTGGCTGCTCTAAGGATAACCCAAGGGCCTAGTGGTGCTGGAGGGATTATTAGAAATGAGCATGGTCAAATAATCAGTGCCTTTGTGATGCCTCTAGAAATTATGTCCAACAACATGGTAGAAGCTATGGCCCTTAAATCTGGGATCGACTGGTGTGTTTCAAAAGGGATCAAAAACATTGTGATGGAATGTCATTCTAAGTTGCTCACTGACTAGGTTATGAAGGTTATGAACCACCTTGGAACTTGTGGGAGATCATTGATGAAATATAGAAGCAAACTTCTAAATTTGACAATTGGAGTATCTATGACTGTTATGGGGAAGGAAACAAAATGGCTGACAGTTTGGTTAATTGGGGTCTCAGGCGCAAAGAAAAGGTTCAGTTTTTTACTACAACAGGCTGCCTAAAGATGTTAGAGGTGAATTGCGAATGGACAAAGATCAACTTCCCTCTTTTAGAAGAAAAATACATAGGAATTCTCTCTCCTGAAAGATAAATGTATAGAATTCACCATTTTGAATGATGTTCCTTGATTGTTTTATCTGGCTAAATGAAGTTTTTTGTACCTCATAATGCCATATTATTTTTGCAGCTGATTTGAAAATCTACTAGTCCCATTGAATGGAGGGTTTCCCATTCTTAGTAGGTACAGGGAGATTTATTCTCTTCTGTTTTCTACATTTTGTTATATATCTATCTATATATGCTTCCACTCTCTAGTTGTAGAGATGGAGGAGATTTAACGGAAAAGGGTGAGGAGTTCCATTCATGCATGTACATGTGTAGCCATAGAAAGACAGCCCAAAATAACAACCACTGTCTATGGAATCTCTACGACACAAAATGAAATAATTAACGAAGACAAGCGCTGGTGACCAAAAGAGTAATAATAGATGGCCTCCACGAATACAAGTTTGGAGCCTCACCAAAGTATTGACATGGGATGTGGAACAATACTATCCACGAGGCCCAGTCCTTGAAAATTGAAATGGAAATTTGTCCAACAAGCCTAAGCTCCATATGTTGTTTCCCCTAAGAAGTGAGCCTAGAGTTGATAAAATATGATACACGCATAACAATTGATATAAGAAGGAACATTTATATCAATTAACGATTGAGTCGGAAAAATTATAAGTAATGTAAAACATGTTCTCAATCATTCTTTAAACACCAAGCTTTACGTCTATGTTGCTTGGACTCTTCAAAAATGTTGACGGGTACATGTCGAATCATCCAAAAGTAGTATATTTTTGGAGGATCCGACATGGGTGCGGCAACAAATTTGGAGAGTCCGAGCAATCTTAGCTTTACGTAATCAAGATAAGTTATTCATTTACAAGGAGTACCACACTATAACCGACACAAATGAAAAGTCAATTAGGCTATGTACCTAGTGGCAAGTATCATATGCCCTACTTGTTCAGGTCGTCTCATCGTAGTGCCGCACGAAACGATTCAAGTCATGCTAAGTAGCACAATAGTATCCTCTCATGGAGGCACTTTGTCGAAGTTCCAAACCATAAGGTTAGTTCTATGCCTACACCAGCACGTGTAGTTTCATGACCTAACAAGGAAAATATCCAAGGCCAATCTCGGTGAACCCAAGCAACTCTCAAAATAGTTTATATCTTACCATGTCGGCATTTATAGCCAATCCAACTATTTATGAAAGGTTAAGTAAAAATAGGTTTTACAATTCATGAAATTCATTTAATAAAAGTAGTACAAATGTCACTTCTTCCTTATTTAGCTTTAAGAACCAAAACGACATTTCATTTCAAGAATAATGATGTCAATAGCACATAGCGTGTATTATGCATGAAATGGTGAAATCCCAGCCCACTTGTCCCCACAAGTTAGGATTCACATTTATAATGTATTGCAATATGCATTTGGAGGAAAAGCTCTGAAGTATAGTAGGTTTCAACATACCTCGAACCGCTTTCCAAATCTTGTCCCAATGAATCCAATGATGCTAACAATTCACAATCTACATATCCAAGCTTACGTAAATCATTAACACGTCACAATAACACCAACTAAGTCAACCAAGTGACTAGCACTTAAACTCGACTTTATAAGTTTTAGCAACAATCTTTATTATCTAATTTGAAAGTCAACTCTTTGAGTTGTAACTCTAATTCATCCATTAAACGTGTTATGGAATCTAGTCGCTCCAATAGATACCCAAACGACATCGTTTAAGCAAAACCTATCACTATTCATCATCTCTACCAACAAACATCCAATTTCAAGAAAAAGTAGAGGCAAACTATCCATTGTGTAATCCCTATGGTGCTATACTAACTAAATAAGAATTTGAAATTGGTAATCATTCATCTTAAGACATCAGTCAACAATTTGACTCCTCCTTGAATAGTTAGTTCTATAGAGTTCCTTTCAACGTGAAATTCCTGATAGCTATTTATGTGAACATATTTTCTCGTGAGTGTGATCTTCTACCTTTTTTTTTGTAGCTTTCTCTCTCTTGCCATTAGTTGTCATTGGGTGGAATTGGAAGAAGACCATTGAGACAGGCTTGGGTCTACTTTGGTCTTTAACATTAAGTGGATGAATCTATGTGAAAGCACGCGAGCGGGGGAGGAGGGGAAGGGGGAGGTAAATTTTGGATAATCAAAACTTAGTCGAGTTAAGCTGAATGCAGTTTCTGCTTAGATAGAATAGAGATAGCCATGTGTCACCTATAATTTAGAAAGAGAATATGAATAAATTAAGGGCAAAACATAAAGTGACATCAAATGTTTTTATACTTGTTTGCGCACCAATGTGGTGCCTTTAATCTCTTTGCAAATGTTTTCAATGTAGTACAATCACTAGTGGTTTTACGCATTCACCACATAATGTTTATCAACTAGCTTTTCTCACTCACTAACAAACAATTACAGATTCTAGTGTGCTTGATATCAAAGAGCTATATTGTCTTCACTTTACTTCAAATTTATAGGGAGCTTGAGTTATAGCCATTGAACCTTCTCTTGATACTTGTTGTGTCTTTGACTGTTGTTGATTATTACTGAGTTACTAATGGCTCCTTTCTTGAATTCAATAAGAGCTGTTGTTGTGTAATCCAAGGGACTCTTAAATGTTAGCCGACCTTTCTGAAATAGAGACTTCTTTTAATTGTTGATTTGTGGGCTTTCTTCCTTTTGGGCTTCAAAATTTGATCTCTGAGCTATTCTTCATCTGTTGGCTTTGTATACTCTTGTCTTCATGCAATCTTTGGGCTTCGGCATTTTGTTCAACAATGATTGATCGTCAGGGAAATCTTTCCATGGGATGTTTTTATTCATCTTTATCAACTATTCTGTCTTTTCTACTTCAATCAACATGTACCAGGGCGTTACCTGCCTCACATTCTCCCTTTTCTTTCTTAAATTACTTGTTTCTATGAAATGAAGGGCGTCTTCAGTGCAAAGGAAAATGTTTTCTTGGAAAATAAGAGGGTTTTTACTTTCTTGTGTTAGGTACGTAAGAAAAAAATATTATCCTAAAAGCATTTGCATTTAATCTAGACAAATACTCTGCTATGGGAGGTGGGAATGAGGGAAGGGGTGTGGGGTGGTGGGGATAGGGACTACGGGGGTGGAGGTGATGATGAGGTGTGTTGTGGAGGGTGGGGATGACACAATTAATATGAAATGCCACTTGTGGAATTTGTTTTCCCTATGTCCACTAGGGAAATCATTTTCCTCATTTTTAAGCTACTTGTTTCCTAGAGAAAATGTTTTACAAAAAATTTGACCCACTAAACATGAGAAAATTTGAAAATAGTTTCCTCCATACCAAACACACCCGAAGTGTGTTCTTTTTCTTATACCTTTCACCCTCAGGGCCTTTAGAATTGAAGCGTGTAGCAAATCTTCCTAGATATAAGATTTTCTTTTAGCTGAGAAGTGAGTATCATGGCACATATCTATGTGACAGGTTAAGTTCCATTGTTCATCATTTCAGCTTGACAGAGTTTTATCTTTAAGATCTTGTTTGGGTCTTGAGGAACACGTTTTTCCAGGAAAAAAATGTTAAAAAATATGCTCATCTTGTACGAGAGTCGGACTATGTTGTAGATATGCTAGAAACATTTTCCAGAGATGTTAAAAAAATTGTTGAAAGGTATGCCCATCTCTTATGAGAGTCAGACTATGTTGTAGCTAAGCTGGAAGATTTTTCAGAGATGTTGTGCAACGGCATTACTTTGATATGCATGGGTTGGATAGTTGGATGAGTAAACACAGTTTCCAGTAGGAGAACACAGTTGCTTGATTTGGTGACTTTTAGCATAAAGCAACAGGGCTATTAGCATGTTACGGGTGCTTGGTGTGCTAAGGGGTCATTTGGTTCACGGTGTAGTTATGCAAGGATTGTAATGCAGGGGCTGTTACGTGGTAAATAATAATGTAAGGATTGTGGTGAATGATAATGCATGAATTTTCATAAATATTATTACTCATAGGAACTGCTTTATATCTGATTTTGATTTTCTACTGAAACTGCTTTTTGAGTGCAGCTTACAAACTGTGTTCCAACATATCTCTGGATCTTCATGGATATAAGCTAAGCAGGAGATTTGAACCTTTGTTGCGCATCATCTTTATTCAGTAACGGTTTTGTGTTTCAGAAAGACGTCCTACATTACTTGCAACTCTTTTGAGCCTTCTTTATTTCTTTTCCACCTGAACCAAGGACATCTTGAGGAACTCAAAAGAGAGATTGGAGAAGATTTTTCAGGAGAGGTAGAGGTAGACCAAATAAGTATTGGGGAGAGGTGATTAGGCAGGACATGACACAGTTTTGCTTACGAAGGACATGGCCTTAGATAGGAGGGTGTGGAGGTCACGGATTAGAGTAGAAGGGAAGTAGGTAGCAGTACATTATCTTGCTGTCCGTTCATATCAGTAGTACTAGTATTGCTCCTGTTGTTTTGTTGTCCTTCCATTTCTGTTACTATCTGTTGATTTCTTGTACCCTAACTATTGTATTGTTTTGTTGTAGTTTCTGTTTTGTTTTGTTACTATATGTTGTTTTTATTATTATTTGTTGTTTCCTTGAGCGGAGTCTATCTGAAACAACCTCTCTACCTCTAAGGTTGGGGGGATGGTCTGTGTGCACTCTCTACCCTCCCCAGATTCACTTTGTGTGACTTCACCGGCTAAGTTGTTGTTGTCTCTTTTTAAATTTCTCTCTCTTTCTGTTCCTTTGCAGTTTCTGCCTAAAAAAGGAGGTACTCCCAAGAAGAATGATATCGTATTTACTGCACCAACAGGGGAGGAGATCACCACAAGAAAACAGTTGGAACAGTACCTGAAGTCACACCCTGGTGGTCCGCCAGCAGTGGAGTTTGATTGGGGAACTGGTGAAACCCCAAGAAGATCCGCAAGGATCACTGGAAAGGCAAAGGCAACTCAATCTCCTACAGAAAGTGAGCCTGCTAAGAAACGAGGCAGAAAGTCTTCGTCTTCGAAGAAGGATTCCAAAGACAAAGAAGTCCCTAAAGAAACTGAAGCAGCAAAGGATGATGACATGGAGGAAGCTGAAAAGCACGAGAAGGACACTGCAGCAATGGAAGCTGAGAAAGATGTTGAAAAAAAAGAAGATGAGAACCCAAATGAAACTCAAGATGGAGAAAGCGAAGTGGAGAAGAAAGATGAAATCCAATCTTATGAGAAGGATGTTGTGAAGGTGAACTTAGATGAAGGCCAAAATGTCGACAACAAAGTAGAAGATGCTCAAGTTGAGAAAGATGTTGAGATGGCTGATAACGTTGGACATTCTAAAGATGTTGAAGAGGCTCCTGTTGTTAAAGCAGCTGATGGTCCTGACGCTACTAAAATTAACGAGGAGGAAAAGGATGTACAGGTTCAAGAAGTAGAAAAGGTACCTACTGAAGAAGCTCACATTGAGAAAGATGTCAAGATGGCTGATAATGAGGCCCCTGCTGATAAAACAGCTGTTGGTCCTGAAGCTACTAAAATTAACGAGGAGGGAAAGGATGTACAGGTTCAAGAAGTAGAAATATTACCTACCAAGGAAGCTCACGTTGAGAAAGATGTCAACAATGTTGATGAGCCCCTTGCTGATAAAGCAGCAGAGGAAAAGGATGTACAGGTTCAAGAAGCAGACAAAGTAGATTCCAGTGTCGCTGGGGAATTGAAGCATCAAGCAGAAGGAAAGAGTACTGATGATCAAGATAATTTGATGAACATTGAAATGAGTATGGTGGAGGGAGAAGTAACTGAGAATGGCAGCAATGCTAACGGGGCCAAGCCTTGAGCAGCAGCTCTCTCTAACTCTAACCTTTTGCTCTTCTTGCTTCATTTGGATGACTTTAGTGTTGTCGATTAGAGATACTCTGGTTGTTCATGAGAGACATCTGTATGCAAAACCATAGATTTAGGTCCTAAATATTGCACTGTAAGGATTTATCGCCTGTGCCAGTACTACTGTATGCCATAGATTTAGACTTTCAGCAAAGACACTAGTAGTGCTGAGGTAATTTGTAGTTGTCCAGATCTGCAAAACTTGTTAGAACTCAGTAATAGAAGCTTATAAAAAGCCTGTGTTTTCTTGACTAATGCGGGAATTAGCGAGTCAAGTTGCTGCAGTTTGTTGTGGTGTGATTGCATTCTTACCTTTCATTAATCCATCCATCAATCAACTATCCCAATCCAAAACTAGTTTGATGATTGCTCAGGTGCTCTTTGTACAAGGTCATACAATTTTCTTACCTCAATTTGAGTATTTGAAGGAGAGCATTGGCGTAACTAGTAAAGTTGTTAGTAAAGTTGTTGTTATGTGATCAAGACGTCATGTGTTCTTGCTGTGGAAAAAGGTACTCGTAGAAATGTTGGGTAAGACTGCTTACAATAGATCCTTCTAGGCCTGCCCTCCCCCGAGTAGTTTTTTGCTTAGACCCTATAATTGTATTAGAAAGTTGATTAAATAATGTTGAATATAAAATTGTATCAAAACTCATAAACTTCACATTTTGGCTCCATTTCAAGTCCAGTACACACAAAAGAAAGAAAGTAAACCTGATAACAGGAAACCAGTCATTTTGCTCAGAGATTCAGCTTCAACTGGAACTCAAATTACATTGTATAACTCAAATGATTCATTTGACTGAGGGAAAAAAGACAATTAAAAGAATTATTACTTTGTGGTTACACAAACAGTAAAAGAAAGTTAAAGGTGAAAATATGTTGATATTGGACCAAATTCTCTTAAATATGCTAATTTCTTTTTTTGCTTCAAAGCCCTTTTAGCTCTTCAATCAACCCTGTTAATGTTGTCCATTTCTCAAATGCACTAGCTGATGCCACAAAAGCTGTTTTTGATCCTTCAATGTCATTCTTAGTAACTGCATAACACACATTAAACAGACAAAATTACTTAATTTTGCTTTGACAAATCGAGATAAGTGAAGACTTGCCCACTATGTGCAAATACAGGGAAGGGCCGGACCACAAGGGTCTATTGTATGCGGCCTTAACCTGTATTTTTGCAAGAGGTTGTTACCATAGCTCAAACCAGTGACCTCCTGGACATATGGCTGCAACCTCCTGATCACATGACCTCCATTCTTTTCTCCGATCTTGTGTCTTAGTACATTGTACACTTACCTAATCTTGTGAGTCTATATTGGTTGAACTCTGCAAAAATGTCGACGGGTGCATGTCGGATCCTTCAAAAGTAGTACATTTTTGGAGGAACATCTTTGGAGCGTCCGAGCAACATAGTTGAAAGTTTAGTTTCTTTTTACATCAAATGGCATACTTTTGGACATTCTTGAACCTAGCCCGAAATTCTTGTGTACTTTATCTTTTAAATTTTCTAGTTTGTGAATCAAGGGAAGCCAAATATGAGATAGAATGCAGCCATAGTCATCACTGGAGTGTCAAAGAAAACATTACCTGATGAAACTAGAGAAGATAGCGAAGAATTGAAGGAATCGATCTCTGACTTCTCCTCATCGCTACCACTAAACTGTAACAAAGCGAAATATTCAGTGTACATAGACAATGTGAATGAAAAAATGTGCTTGAAAGGAAAAAAAAAAAACTACCTTGTTGAGTGCTGAATTAACTTTCTGTACCCAATCTGCATCAGTGTTTTGGCCAAGAACTGAACTTGCTGCAGATAAATCATTCTTCTCTATGGCTTGACCTACTTTACTGAGCTTGTATACCAAATCTTGCAAGTATCCTTCACCATTGAATTTGATAATATGGAAGTTATTAAACATGATATCAGATCGCCTATAAGGTAATTACATGTAACTAACTGTTCATAATAAGTGGAATTAGTAACCTGAAAAACAAGATGAGTAACCTGCAACAACAGGAGAAATTGCGGTGATGTGTTAATTGTTTTTACACTGTATATAAGTTAAATCTAATCAAAAGGTGGAATTGACTAATAAGAGTGGTTTGTCATATTTGGAATCATGCTACTAGGATTAATAAAATGGATTAGCTAATACAAGAATGGTGTGCTAATTATTTTGCCATATACAGTATCGGAAGGAGGTCGTGGACGTGGAGTAACAGCAAAGTTGTCTCCATGTGACCTATAGGTCACACGTTCGCACTGTGGAAGCATTGCATTAGGATAGACTGTCTACATCACACTCCTTGGGTGCGGCCTTTCTTGAACCCTACTAATACTGGATGCTTGTGCACCAGACTGCCTTTTTATACACTGTAGTATTACTCATCCAAGCCTTCATGCTTAAAATAATACAGACAAGTCAATCAACAATGTAGTTCTTTTTAATTTGGTAATCAAATGTTCAACTATAATACAAAGCTTAATATGGTAAACTATCAAATATTGGATTAACATTTCAAACAAAACAAGCCAGGTCCTTATATTACCCACCGCAATGCAATGGGTTAGAATTTCGAAATAACAGTACCCAGGGACGGAGCTAGAGGGGCGGAAGGAGTTCGTCCAAACCCCTTTGATGAAAAAACATACTATATACACCAGGTCAATTTTTTTTTTTTTAATGTATATAGAGAATGATGAATATCTTAGTGAAAATCCTGCCTCCGGTACCGATAGTACCTAATAGTACTTAATTCACTAAATTGGGTAGTATTTTCTAGGCATACTGTACAACTCCACATATAAAAACTTAACCACACAATAAGAGGTGCTTCACTCAATTTATCTCATAATAATTCATGGAATCTTAGTCAAGAACAAGAATGAAATTAAGGCAACCCATAATTCAGTTCGTAGTGAAGTGGTAAATACTTCATCCTTAACAAGAGGTCTTTGTTCAAGTCATGTTTATGATAACCTTTGTTTGGGAGTGTTTTAGTGGGACTTTTCATTGTGAACCCAGATTTTAGCCAGGAAGCTCTATAGCCCCAATGCGGGACTTCTCAATGCGAATTCGAATTTAGTCTGTACCAATACCAATACGGATACCAGAAACCGGATGGAAAACAAATACAGTTGATTTTCTTGATTTAACAACTAGGGAATTTATCAAGAAACAAGAAAAGAACTTCTTACCTTTTTCCTTTGAGGAGGAACTGATAATGCCTTGTCTTTCAAGCCTTTTCTTTCTGTCCTTTTTCACTTTTTCCATCAACTCATCATCTTCATCAGCTTCTAAAATTGCAGCATTTGCATTAAAAGTTCCATTTCCAGTTAAAGAAAGCAACAAACTTGATGCAAGGCTAATTGATAGACTTCTCTTGCTAATAATTGGACTAAAATTACATACATTATTCTCTGCTGTGCACACAATTATTTGTTTTCTAGTGGAAAATGAAGAAGAAGATGATGGAAGAGAAGGAAGAAAGGATTTAGGATTTGAGAGACACACAGTTGCCATTTTCTTCTTCTTCTTTCTTCTTCTTCTTTTTTTTCCTCTTATTTCTTTTCCTGTTAATAGGGTGGCATTGTGACAAGTTGGACCATAGAGGATAAGATTACAAGATTTCCCTCATATCAGAACCATTCTCATGTCACTAAAATGTTGAGGGTATTCTGGTCATTTCAGCAAAGATACAAAGAAACAAACTTGAAGTACAGTATTACAACAATAACATACTCGATACAATCCCACAAATGATGTCTAATAGGGATATGATGAACACAAATTTCACCCCTACCTGGGGTAGAGGTTGTTTCCAATAGAGCATCGAGTGAATAGAAATGTATCCGACACGATCTAACTCAATATCAAGAGTTAGTTCATGAGACATATTGCTTAAAGACTACATAAGAAGACAACTCATTCTCTCAACCAACGTGAACACCAACACATGAAAGTCTTTGGTAGTTTATAAGCCCGAACACCTCCTGTGAAATACTGATACTCCCGCATAGAGTATGCAAGCAGTCGATACTCACAAGAAGTCGTTGGACGATGCAAAGATTCAACAGTTCTATTTTTAAACCATCACTCAGCCTCGGAAGGGTAGTCGAAGAATAAATGCTGAAGCATTACAAGACAAGAACCAGAAACATGGTCTCAAAACTGATGTGAGGGAGATTGCTGATAAAACAAATCTATTCCATTCTTTTTACATGAATTCAGCATATGCATATGAAAAAAATATCACTGATTGTGAAGGTCATTTATCGAACTAAGAAACTTTACACCATAAGAAGCAATTATAGTACATCATCATCATCTTGTTGGTAATACATTGAAGCGTCGTCGACTGGTAATGAAGGTGGAGTTCCAGGAGGGATGCAGGATTCACCATTTTCACCGGCACATATACACAGAGCCTCTGCATCCCTGAGGATAGCATCTAGGTCAATATGACCACTCAGCTCGTTGATAAATTTCAGTAGTGTGTCGAAATCCATCCCCTCTCCTATTATTTTGCTGCGATGCCTTTTCAGAATTGCGACACAAACATACAGATGAAGGTGCTCACTCCCATAATGTGTCCATAATACCTCCCACAATCGCATTGTTTGTTCAAATTCAAACTCCCTACAAGAGACAACGTATCAATAAATAAACTACTAAACAAATACGGAAACATGAATTGAAGGAGCAAACTGGAGCTGAGAATTGAAGCATATATCTAGTGACAACTGAAGGCAGACGGTAATGAAAGCAGTACAAGATTTGAGAAAAGAGAACTGCATTGAGAAACCAGAAGAACCAAAATAGTGACTTAATGATGGTGTCTCCCAGCACGGTTCACTATGGTGGGTAAGCAAGTAAACAAATTTACATAATTCATTCTTTCTTTTTCCCCATGGAGAAGGGTGCTATTTGGGTAAAGGATGCACGAATCTTCATGCACACAGGGAACAGGAAACCTTGTCCCCCTGTTGACCTGGGTTGTAAAAAGTTTATTTGGTTTTAACGCCTGCCTGTTTGTGCTTCACTTTGTCAGTTGTGAATATTTCATGTAAAATACAAGATAGTAGTAAATTCATAACCAACATATAATTTTTTTCAAAAGAAGGAACATGACAATATGTTCCCTTCATGCATTTAGCTTTATGAATGTGCAGTACTCGTATTAGAATGCAGGACGCAGACAAGAAACAAATAAGCTTCGGTGGCTCTCTGGGCATATGGATTTGCAGGATTCAAGGTATTAGAAGTGCATTCAGGTGAACAAGATGGGGAAAGAAAAATATTTTACTTCAGGTCCTAGAGCCAACTAACTAAGGCTGAATTGATAAACATAGTAAGACAAAGGGAACTACAGTAAGTGGCGTTGAGAAAGAGGCAGGAAGAAATGGGACAAACAACTTGAAAGAGAAGCTCAAGTTCTTTCTCATTTCCACTTTATCAAATGGAACACTACAAAATTATAAGATTCTTTTGAAAAGGGTAAGTACAGATCCAAGCAAAAGGAAAATGGTTATGAGAAATATGCACAAAGCCAGAACTAATAGCAAGTGTATGGAAATCTGAAATGGGCCTTTGAATCTAACTTTTCACATCAGCATAATTTAACAGATAATCAATGCTATGAGTTTGTGTTAAAGAAGAAACCAGAGCATACTCTTATATACCGAAGTAAATCATATAGCGGATGGCTAATAGGATATAATTTTTTTTTTGTTTTAGGATTACTACTGCTTGCCTTTTGAATTGAATAAGAACCCATCGGAAGCAGAAGAAATAATTCAAGCAGTCCTTCTGTTCGAAGTAATTATGCAGAGGGATGTCCAACAACTCCACCAACTGCAAAAATATAGTAAGAACATCATTTTTTGTAGGAAAGCAAACATTTATCAGCCCAAAATATAAAATATACTGCACAAGTACTCCCTCTATCTCCATTTATGTGGGCACAATTCCATTTTTAATTTGTCCCCATAAAGAATGGTCTGCAGTTCTCATTGAGATGATTTTATAGCCACACAAAAATCTTAGGTTTGTTTTAGACCACAAGTCTCAAACATGTTTCTTTGTTTCTTAACTTCAGGTCAAGTCAAACAGTGCCTCATAAATTGGGATGGAGGAAGTACATAATATAACTGGAAAGCATTGGAAGGAATGGGAACAAGAAAGAACTGGTGATGGCATGGGACTATTCACTCGCTGACAATCATTTGCTTCAAGATCCAGATAAACAGGCAGACATATATATCATAAATACAATGGATGTGTATCAACAATAGTTAGGCCTTCTTAGAGCAGGTAAAAATCAATCAACTAATCCTCCATTTGACAACCAAAACTCAATAATTCTTTATTTCAATAGAACTCAATTTTGAAAGGCACGTGCTAATTTACAACTAAGAACGAAGCATACTCAAAGTGAAGGGGTAACACCAAAGAGACTGTCAAATCCTATTACCTAGGAATTATCAGCACTGTATTTAACTCTATGGCTTTCTTAGATATGCTTGGGACGTAAACACATGCCAACAACTCCTATTTGGGTTTACTCTTCAAAACAAATTATTCCAGATATGAGGAAAGAAGACAGAACAGTACAGATCACTCTCTTCTGTCCCCTTGGAATAGATCTCTGGTTAAGTGTTGTGTACAATCTGTCTGGGGTTCACTGGGAGGTAAATGCTAATGCTAGAACCTTAAGGGACTAGCAACAAGAGAGCAGAGAGGAGGAGAGAGAAAGATGAGGGAGAGAACCTTTGATAATGCAAAAAGCTGAGAGTGCATTCCATTTTGGTCACGGTTAAAGTTTGGTCCAAGTCGTTCCATCAATGCCACAAAGCACCAAAATGTTTCTGATTCATCTCCCATAACAAACAATATTGGTGAAAGGAGATCACTCATACCCTGCAATTTAATTCGAGAGAAACGGATTTTCATTTACCAATCAGCGAGAAACCATGGAAAAAAAAAGGATAAGGTATTAAGTTGCACAGAGAATATTTGAGCAAAAAGGGCTTCCATAATAGGATAGAGAGTGGTACCATCATCATATCACACCAATGAACTGTTTTTTGGGGAAGACGATAAAATAAAATGACAATGAATAAGATAGGCTTGGTAATATCAGATAGGACATGTAACATAAATTACATAGAATCTGAACGACAGTGTCTTCCAATGATCAATAAAACAGTTGCAAAGAAAGTAAGTCTAATGAAATTTGATAATGGTAAGAAATATACATGCAAAAGATGACATATTCTTGTTGCTTCATTATGCCAAAAGGTTATAATTTTGTAACTTAAAGCAATCTTAAGGAGAAATTTTAATTTTGAAAATCTTCCGACAGAGCGAACATTCTCCAGCTTAATGCAGAATTCTCAGACTTAGAATAGAATAGGGAAAGAAATTAAAACTATCTACTGATGATGACTCGACAAAATTAACATCAATCTTGGACTGGGTGCAACTGTCAAATAGTCAAATGTTCAAGCTCAAGTCATCCTATGTTGACCACAAACTGATCAAAGAGGAAAGGAAAAAGGAAAAAGGAGAAAGAAATGGGTAGCAACAGAGAGAAGAATAAGAATGCCAGAAATTCAAAAACACATATGTAGCAGATATGTCACATATGATCAATTGTTTGTAATACAGCATGAACATATTGATCAGGGAAGAAGCACACATGTTAAGCTTAAAGGAAGAAGTTACCTGACAGTAACCCAAATCAAAGTTGTAGAATGAGTATGTCACCAGTATATCGCGCAAACATTTAATGCTTGGGCTGTCATCCTCTTCATAGAATGAAATTGACCGATCAGTCCTCACCTTGCATATCAAATAAGAAAGAACAAGGGAAGAAGAAGAACAAAAATATTAGTTTTTTCCCTTATTATAAACATATTAATAACCAAATAGTAGTATCACTGGTTGTGAATTGCAAGGATATAAATGTGCATCTTGGTTCTCAAACAAAATAATTTATAGGCCCGCGAAATGGGCAAATTTGACACATACCACATCTTTTTTAATGAGGCCTCTCCTCTCTCGGAATTTTGTAAATCTTTTTGCCTGCTCCTTAGAGATGCTCTGTAGAGAGACGTCGATAAACATTAGAATTAAAATTACACCTTTAACATAAAATTATCTCAGAGACATCTTCTTGTCATGGGAGCCTTCTGGACAAAAGGAAAACATAGGGATATACTTCCCAAATGAAACATCAAAATTACAAGAGCATCAAAACAGAAGTTGGAAAGAAAAGGATCTTATAGCACCTTAACTGATCTAAAATTACATTACCGCTGTTACAAGTGAAAACATTTTGCTAATTGAAGGAAAATACCTAGAAAGATTGAGTAAATGAAGAATCAGAAACATTTTACTTTTCAACCGACCCTGCCCAAGCTGAGAATATGACAAACCTTCCATTGGTTTTTTATCGTTTCGTATTCTGACTTTTTGACGGACACAAGGTATTCCCTCTCTGCATAAGTTGAATCATATGAATGGTATCCCAACAGAAATCGCCACACCTGCCATAAGGACACATAAGTATATTCATGCTGAGAGAGACAGATGCGGAGCGGGGTGGATATTTACAAGGACAAACCTCTTTACGTAGATCTGGTTCGACTCCACCATAAAATATTCTCTTTCTTACTGCTTCTGAATCTGTGACTCTCCCTTCAGAGTCCAGGAAAGCAGACCACTGCATAAGGAGCAAAACATTTGGAACTTAGTCGTTAATGTAATCACAACAATAGGCAAAAATCAGAAAACCTACAATTTGTTAAAATTCATGCAAAAAATTAAAAATATTGATGTTGTCGAAGATACACCAGATGTGCAGTAATTGACAATGACGAGGTAAACCTTGCCTCTGGATTAACCATTGTTAGAACTTAGAACAATCATGCTAAGAAAATAATACACATTAAGATAGAAATTAAAATTGTATTAGGACATATATCTGCCCCATTGAACACAAATATATGCATAGATCATATAAACTTGACTTTCTAATTTTGATAGACAATTGATCTCAGACAAATAAATACACTCACTGAATGACTATTTATTAGACATCATAAATTTTCTTCTAACTTATAGATGCAAAATCAACAGTTAGGTAAACTGTCTTTCTTGGAAAGATTTATTGTGCAAATAGTATACACACGCACATAAACACATAAAATTATTGGAAGTGAAAAAAAGCAAAAACAAAACAATCTCAAAAGAAAATCACAAGAACTAATATATTTTTTGCATTTTGCATTTCAATGGACCATAAATCTAAAAACACATAGGTTCTCGCAAAATATTTGAGAACGTTCTAAATTGCAACAAATTTACTAATTAAAAGTGTTTAAGAGACTAGCTTTGAACATGGACAACATTACCCCCACAAAATTTTATATAGATGCAATCTTGCAAGAGGTCGTCTATCTCAAAACTAGTTCAATGTTCTAACTTCTAATATAGCTTAGTTTAAGCCAATGCCATTCTATGTCATAGGAGTGAGTTCCAAAGTGAGTCACTATATGATTTATTTAGCTTAGAGACACAACAAACCCCCCCCCCCCCTTTTTATAATTAGTGACACAGTGGCCCAACACTGATCAGCTACTCATAAATTGGTCTGATGTTTAGAGCTGTAACATTCTATTTCTGAAACACATTCCCTGGAAGAAGCACCAATAGTCAGTTTAGCTATATCACGCCTTCAATGAAGAATTCATGGGAATCCAAATGACATAATTGACTTGAACTTCACAGAGAGAATTTCTTTTCTTAAGCAAAGAAGTTTCTACATGATAAAATAAAAAAATACAGAGATGAAGTAGTTTACTAATGCTACTTCCAGACCAATAGGAATCCCTTCTAAAACAATGGTTACAAAACAGAGATGTGCAAGTGGAAAAATTGATCACCCTGGGATCTGTCACGAATCTGGACATTTGCATACTCCGATAAAAAAATTGAGAATCTATGACACAGTTAAGTGTTAACACTGTGTGCAACAGTCTGCTTAAAACTCAATGATTTTAGTTGCTTCAAGGCAAGTGATCATATGGCAATTAGAACAAAATGAGATAGACATGAAATGAATGTTGAAAAAAATTCTTGGGCCTAGCAGCCATTGTATTAGCATTTAATAAGTGCAAACTGAAGAGTAGACAAAAAAATAGTCCTCTACCTCTTCTGTTCCCAAGGGGGGTTGCCGTGGCTTTCCCCATACTAGTGACAGTTTATCAAACTGCAGAAGAAACACTGGCACAGATTAAAAAAAAAAAAAAAGAAAAAAAAAAAGAGGACTAAATGCAATTGTAACTTGTTGATAAACTTAAAAAAAGGAGAAAATGAATCCTGAAATTAACTCAAGCCACCCTTGCTAGAGCTGTTTTACATAGGGATGAAGAGGAGGGGAAGTGGGGGGGGGGGTATTAATCCTGGGGAAGTCAACCCCCACCTACCTGATGAAAATTTGGACAGCTCCCTAAGTGAGCTACTCTGAATCACCACCCTTGCTAGATATGTTCATATTGTTGGTAGCTTAGGCAATAAACTGTTATTTTTATTTTTGTAAGGATCTTAGGCAAGAAAATATAATTTGAAAAACAATACTCAAGCATAATGGATTAGTTGTTTGTGACTAGGGCACGCTGCTGAAGGAGAAGCACATCTTATATATTTTTAATCAGTAAAAAACATATCAAATACTTTGTCCTTCTCTATCTGACCTGGAGTTGGGCTAAACTTACATTCCAAAACATCAAGAAAGGAGATTGAATTCATCATTGAGGTTCGGTTAGGAAAAAAGTTGAAGTCAATTTTGAAGGATGTCATATCGCTCAAGGTAAACATGAAAGTCAATGGGCTGAAATTGAACTCTCTTTTTTTCCTGATAAATAAGGGGTGAAGTAGCATCATTTCATTATTAAATGTTTCATCTTTCTCATTCCTTGATGTCTAATTATTTCTGGGAAGTACATTTAATGGTCATGTCGCCTCATAATACAAGGCAAACTGATTTTCTTATAATTAACATGAGTATGACCAGATTTTACCATTTTGAGAAAAGGATAACCTTTTAGGAAAATCAACAAAAGCATCAACACTATGAATGCACTAAGCCACATGCCAAACTAATTGGCAGACGAACATATGACTCCTCTTTGCCCAGTATGGTCCATATGGCCCTGTTTCACTCAAATACTAAAAAATTGAATTAACGTATATAGTAGGAGTTCTAAGGTTCTTTTAAGTCCCACAATATCCCTACACTGATATACACAGCTACAAAAACTGAAAAAGGCTTCTGGAAACCCCAGACTACTAATGTAAGTGTACAACATGACCAACCGTCTGATTAAATGCAGGAACAAAGGTTAATTATATGCAAGTTTCTCACCTCCAAGGGATCCGCAGGCACCGGAACATCCTTAGGAAGCTTCTGAGCATCATTAGATTCGGCAATGCGAGGATAATCATGTGTTTTTCCGTCATGCTTCCTCCTGTCATTAGTGATAAAACCATCTCCCTGAGCTTCACCAAAAAGTTGTGATGTTGTTTCACGAGCAAATCTGGTCACAAGAGAAAATTTCTCTAGTACTTGAATTGACAAATCTCGAGCAGGATCATTATGTTTTTGTCTTTGCCTGGCATTTTGTTGAGCAAGTGCAGAATTTCTATCAAAAGTTTCCCCATCCGTCCAGCTAGATGGGGATTCACTAGGTGCAGCAGCGGATGATGGACTGTTAGTTACAGAAACAGCCCTAGGAAGTTCCAAGGAAGAGAGAGTTCTCTGTAAGAAGCAAATTAATGCATGAGCAAAAGTGAGGATTCATGAATCATGATGAAGCTCCTCAGAAAAGCTGTTTAACTGGTTAAACAAATGATAGATCAAACTGGTCACACCTGGAGTGGATCTTGAAAGTCGTTGACAAGAAATACATTAGCATCATCGGCTGACCTGGAAAAATACAACTCACCAGTAAGAATGGAAAGGCCTTCAGCCTAAAATCAAGGTATCTCTCCCACTACTAGTTCATTGCAACAAGAGATATTGGAACGAGAAAACATTGAGATCCCAAATTTCTAGTAGTATGATAAGATATACTTTTTGACAGGCTAGCACCAGTTAAACCTGGAACGAATTCACAGTTGGTATACCTGTAGTTCAGCTACTTTAAAAAACTGAAAAGAATTCGTAGTTGGTGTCCTGTAATTCAGCTGGATTACCATTGAATGTCAACCAGAGGTAACACCACACTCTAGCATTTGGAAATGACCTTAACCTTCCATGTACCGCGTCCTTATATTTTTTTTCAAAACACTCTCTCATCCACCAAAAGAAAGGAGCAACTTATTAGATCTTTCATACGACTTAGCTTTTGATATTTTTACTGATATCAGTATCATTCATTAGCGGACTATCTAGTTTTACTTTCTACTCTCATCTTATGAACTCTGCCCAAAAAAAGAAAAAGGAAGAGATGAATTTGGTTTATTAGTTGAATTGCCTAGTCATGACAATGACGAAGACAATGCATAAGAGAACAAATAAGTTCACCTCACAAGATAAGCATGCTGCTTAATTGTTGCAAGAAACTCCCGGACACCACCATTGTAGAAATAAAGCGGAGGAAATGCTAGTCCTGCAAGTGTGGATGAAAGTAGACTCAATATGCAACAATGGCATTCAACAAACTGACAATATGATGATAACAGAACAATAAAGAATCCGCTAAAACTCTAAAGGGAAATATCATAACGTAGGTAGCATACAAGAATCTATCCATTACGAAAACATACATAAGCATTATTAAATTATAAGAAGAATCGACTTCAATCATCATGATTCCCTCAGGGGGAATGTTGGGTAGTAAAACATGCCAAACTACACGGAACGAGACAGGATTCATGATGATATCATAGCATTTTTCTGAAACAAGAACCGCCAATTAAGCTATTCTAAAACAATGATGATTAGAGAGGATCTTCAAAGAGAGTAAAATACATTCAGAACAACAGAGAATGATTAACTTAATTCAAATTGATATTTCATACATGCCAACCACTAAAATGAATTTGTTGTGTGCTCCACATTCTATAAAAACAGCATTTCTCATTTACTAAGATGAAACAGAATCACTAGTGAAATACAGCCCCCATAAAATACCTGATGACAGAACTACAATAACATATTGCCACCCCAGGGTAGGAGTGTGTCGTCGAATTGATCTAACATCCGAGAATGGAACTGCTCGTATAGTGTAAAGACTCTTATCTGCACCAAGATATAAAAAGGACAACCATTACACAACCGCCAATGGAAAATCGCTGCACAGAACTTTCCTCTGTTATTTTACAGATATAATTGACCCCAACCTTTTTCAGACAACCTTGCACTCGAACTTTGTCCTTTATATGGAATCCAAGTCTGTCACACAAAACCAATTTAATTCCAAAATAACAGGGTAGAGCGACAGATTTAATAAGTGCTGCAAATGTTAGTAATACTCCACCCCCCATCCCCTCTCCTTCTCCTTGTTTTATGTGACAGCAAAGTTGTAAACCTCTTCTTAAATTCAAGTATGCACATTTCGCTTTGTAATTGCATCAAAATTTTCTTATCAGGTAAATGTATTTTCATTCCATCCTTCACTTGTGGGGAAGGATCGACGTTCCCCCCACCCCCACCCACCCCACAAACAAAGTACTTCTATTCATCAATATTTTAACGAACCCATTTCTTTACATCCTTATACACAACAAACAAAGAAAAAGGAAACATAACTCTATAACAATGGAAATTTGACCATTAAGAACTGTCTCAATTCCATCTACATATTATTTAGGACTGAATATGGATCACCTCCATTCAGTTTGTGGCACATTAACCATGACTTGAGAACATTCGCATAACCTCCTAAGGTTATGCACCAAGAGTGAAACTTGGTTTCTCTTTCCAAACTATCAAGCATCAACCAATACATTCACCTAAAATGAGAGTTGATCAGTTGTGAGCCTATTCTCCCTCCAAAATCACCACATCTTGGACCATAAAAACCTTCGTCATTCAAAAATTTAAGCAGGCAAGAGGAAATAACTAAAACCAAAATAAAAGCAAAAGAGAAAAATTAGTGTTCTCCCCTTGCACCTCTCTGTTGTCATCCATTGGGAAAAGAAGAACAAGAAGAATAAATAAGAATAAGAAGAATGAATGGAAATGAAAAGGAAAGGAAATGGGGTACTTTGTCGCTTTGTCGAAGCTTTGATAATTTGGAAGTATAATTTCACCTTAGTCAAGGTATACCACATAACAACGTACTTGATAAAATAATCCATAATTAACACTAATATTTATCCATGTTCTTCTCTCTCTCTCTAGACCAAATAATTTTCAGAAAGCTTGAAACTTTTGCAATAGGAAAGCTTCAGATGCGCATAGTAGAGAAAGGAAAATGATCCTTGTTGTCTGTAATCAGTGGTTTGAGATTTTATACGCGATACAAGCATAAACTAGATGTGTACCATAAACAAAGAACCTCCTTGCTTGATCAGTTTTAGTCGACCACTAATCCTCTCTGAGGCATACTGAGTTGGATGAATTGCCACATTATCTTTCACATACACTATTTCAGCGCCTTCCTGTTCACCTGATGAACCCTGCTTACTGCTATTGCTCCTATTCATGCTCGCCGAACCCTAATGCACATCCCCACATATGAGAAACCAAATTCAATACGTCATTTCATATTAAAAGAAATTTTGACAAGAATCATTTCATATTAACAACTAATATATCAAACAAAAAACCTGCTTCCCCTCTACATGTCATCAAGTGGTATGCTAGACATAAAATAGTTGCACATGATAATTATGAAATTCTGCCGTATGAGCTGAGAGAATCTTGTTTTTTCTCCTTCATTTCTTAATTAAAAAGTAAACGGAAAAGAAAATAAGCAAGCACAAAATAGACATTTCAGGTATGACTTTCAGAGCTCTGTGATTCAAATTGAGTTTACACTGGATGAACTGCGTTATTGATATTTATCTTTAAAAAAGATGGTAGTTACAGATCGCACGATATAACATGGGATAGGCTCCACCAATAGTCATTAGGAACTCTATGAAATCTATTAAATAGATAGTTTGTTCAAAGAATCCATGGGCAGGTACTAATAGAATTCCTTGGTTATTTTGGCCAAGGCTCTTAAACACGGGGAAGCTAACCCAACGCTGACAATTAACCAAACTGAATTGATGAAGGAACATATACTAATGCTATGAACGGCCAGCTTAATTTGGTGCTGACAAATAGCTAAACCACAATCACTAAGGAAGGCATAGTCTGCTTAATTGGTTCTGACATATAATCAATCCACAATGACTAAGGGACAGTAATACTATAGATGATCTGCTTAATTGTCATAATAATATTAGGCAAATTACAAAGCATATGCTCAAATTTGACTTCTCCGAATAAACAGTAATAATCACCAGTTAAATGCAGTTCACCTCAAGTAATAAGGAAGGTATAGTAATGCTAAAGAGGACTGCTTAATTGGTGGCAACAAATAATCAAACCGCAATGACCAAGGGATCCAAATACTGTAGGTGGTCTGCTAAATTGTCAAAATAAAATGCGGCAAATTACACAGCATATGCACAAATTCAACTTCTCCGAATACACAGCAATAATCAGCAGTTAAACACAGTTCACCTCAAGCCCTCAATAATCAATTTTAACCAAAAAAAAAAAACACAAAAAAATTCAGCGATTAATCAAAAAAATTGTCAACATAAATCACTCAATGCACGCAAACATAAATAAACATTATTAAGTATTCCCTTTGTCACCATGCCATTTGAATATAACAATGAGATGAACATGCACAGTAATAATCAGCACTTACACACAGTTCACCTCAAGTCCTCAAAAATCAATTTTAACCTCAAAATGACCACAAAAAATTCGGCGATTAATCAAAAAAATGCTCAACATAAAATCACTCAATGCACCAAACGTAAATAAGCATTGTAAAGTACTAATTTACTATTTGAATATAACTATGAGATAAACATACACAATAATAATCAGCACTTACACAAAGTTTAATCAATTTTAACCTCAAAATGACCACAAAAAATCCGGCAATTAATCAAAAAAATGTTCAACATAAAATCAATCAATACACACAAACTTCAAAAAACATTGTAGAGTACCAATTTACGATTTGAATTTAATAATCAGCACTTATACACAGTTCACCTCAAATCTTCAACAATAAATTCGGAATTAATCAACTTTTTTATCTAAACATAGAATCAATCAATGCACGCAAACGTAATTAAACATTGCAAATTACTAATTAACGATTTGAATAAAGCGATGAGATAAACATGATTTTGCAAAATGCGAATTGTGATTGCTTACTTGCTGAACAGACGCAGCATAATCGGCGTCGTCGGAGAGATCGTGAACGTCAATTTCATGCATCGCCGGAAAATTAAGGGAGGCAATTGCTGGGTGGTGTGTGTTTGGGTTGCGGAGCGGGGGTGGGGGTGAAGTAGAAAGCTTCTCTTAGAGACGAAGGAATTGCTGACGGTTTTTGGGTGTGAAAGAAAAAGAAAAAAAAAATCGTATTATATATTTTTATTTTTATTCTAAAAAATAATAATTCAGATAATGTACTTCACCTCAATAGTAAAAATAAAATAATTTTTGTTTTTAAGATTAACTATTTTAATTTATGAGAGGATTTTAAAAAAAAAATATACCCATCTTATTTTCCTCATTATATTATAACAAAAAAAGATAGATATTCTTTTTATTCTTTTTCCTATACAAAATATATATCTTAAATTTCAAATCATATTTATCGTTGCTTAAATTATCTTGTATTCACTAAAATCTAATAAAATTGAGTGTATTTTTCTAATTAAGTGAAGTATAACGTTATGGAACTATAAAGATAATTGTTAAAGAGCTAGTAAATAGCAATTGAGAATTCAATTTTTCTTTTAGTTCTTTAAATTAGAATGACAAAATATTTGCATGATTAAGATAGGGTGCTTAATGATTAACATCTAAAATAGTTGCACGATTAAGATAGGATACTTAATGATTAAGTTATATCTTTAATTTATATTTTAATGACAAATTTAATTTGTTCAAAGAATGCTTTAAACGGACCAAATTGACGATAAAAAATATTTCTACTATAAAAAAGGTGGAACTGCCAACAAATTTTACGAACAATCTAAATTGAGCCATTAGTAAATCACTAATAGATTAGTAACCGGTTTTTAATCCAAAACTTAGCAGCGGATTGCTAACGGATTACAAATCAAAGATTTAAGTTACAAAAATTGGTGGTAAAAAATGGTGTCTAAACTAGCAATAACTTAGCAACAGATTACCAATTGACATTTTTGATTGGCAATATTATCAATGAAGTGCAATTATGTTGGCAAATTAAACATAACAGGAAAAATGGAGAGTAGTTCAAGACTTTACGTGTTTAATATTATATAATAAAATTACAAGTTCATATTAATTAGGGGTGTACAAAATCGAATCGAAAACCGAACCAAGCCGCAAATCGAGTCAAACTGAAAAAAAAAATCCGACTAGTGGTTTGGTTTGACTTGGATTGGTATTAGGAAAAAAAACCCTATTATATTTGATTTGGTTTGGTTTTAACTAAAAAAAAACAACTCGAGATCAAATCAACCCGACATTATATATGTACTTTTAAAATTTTATTTTATACAAAAATATATTTACTTTGATATAATTTAAAAATATTTCTTATACTATTTCATAGTTTTTATCTTTTAATATATTATTTCAAGTTTAAAACTTAGAATTTGGAATGGCCAATAAAGATTATTGTTCATAGATGTTGATAATTATAATAAAACTTATATCAAAATCAAATTAATATTAATGCAAAAAGGAAATCAATTCAACACTAAGAATGACAATAATATTGAATATTTGTTCTTTAGTTTTACATTGGTTTAGACAATTAAAATACATAATCTAATTTTAATTTTCCTTAAATATTTAGTAATGTAACTAATACTTATTAAACTTATAATTTTAGCATGATTTAGTACTTTTAAATTATGATCATTTTCATTATGACTTTGCATTATTTATTTTATACGATGATTTCATTATTATTTTTTATTGAATATTTTTGTTCATCAGTACTCATCTCATATTTTGTGTTATTTTTTTAAGAAATACCTTAGATAATTATATTTTGGTTGGACTAAAGAAATATTTGGAGCACAGTTTGTATGCAAACTTTACCCAAAAAATCCAAAAAAAATCCGAGGTTTATTAGTTTGGTTTGATTTATAAATTTAAAAATTCGACACAATGGTTTGGTTTGGTATTTGAAAAACCCGAAAAAATCCGAATTTTATTAGTTTGGTTTGGTTTATAAATTTAAAAATTTTACACAAATAATTTGATTTAATATTTGAAAAACCCAAACCAACCCGGTCATGTATACCCCTAATATCAATTTCATAAACTTTAAGAAAGTGTGAACTGTGAAGATCACTTATGTGTTGAAACCTCTCTAGAGAGTTGCAATCTTTTGTTCTATTCTAGGAGGTAAACAAGCCCACATTTATGCAGCAACTCAAGTTTGTGGGCATAAAAATGTCTTTCTTGTCTACACAAGTTGACAAGTGACTTTAGCTTAGTTGCTATTCAAGATTGAAACATACTCATCATTAACCACAAAATCATCAACTTCAAATTTTCCAACTACTCTTTTGACCCCTTATTATTACAATGCTTTAAAAATCGTACCATGAAATGTTTCTAGGAATTGAGAATATGTGTTGACTTCCCATTTAAAAGAATATTAGTTTTGTCTATGTAGGTAAGATGACTAAAGTTCGTGGCGGAGCCAGAATTTTCAGTAAGGTGATTCAAAAAATAAAGACAAGGAATTGTATTTACAGTATAATTATATTATCTGAATCCTTTAATTATACCTTCTAGCTCTATCACTGACTGAAGCGTTAATATTTCTAAACAATTGACGACAATACAACAACATAAAAATTACGAGTTATGATCTACGTGTATTACACGCGACAATATATTCTATATTATGATGATTCATCGTGATATTGATGGTTATTAACTTACCCAAAATATCCTCCTCTTGTATTCTAGCTCGATATTGATAACATGACAAACTTTTTCAGAGTTGCTAAACTATTAATATTGACTGTAAATAATTAATTTGAATTAGTGTGAAACTATGAATGCCATCATTCCCTTTCAACCATATTTTTTTGTCAACTCTTAATGTGACAAAATAGAAAAGGGTTATAAAACATATCTTTCTCAGACCCCTAAAAAGAATACATAGTTATTAAGAGATGTAGCAAGAAAAAAGACAAAGCATGGGTTTGTATGGTCAATAAAATTATTCTTTTGTAAAGTAAATCAATTGATTGTTTGACTCAAACTTTACAAGTTATAAGCAAAGTATGTTTTGCTTTTGCTCCTATTTTAATGGACTAAGCCAACCCCACCATGCCAATATATATCTAAAAGAAATATAACTTTTTTTAAAACATCGGGAAGATATATAAACATGTTCTTAAGTAATAATTTACAAACCATATAGAAGATATAAACACACAAGATAAGTACATTGTAAATTTATGATAGCAATACTTTATGAAATATCACATGTTGCACTAACTCAAATAATCTTACGGGTGAAGCATAAAATTAAGAAACCAAAACCATAGTGACCATCTTCCAACCTTTTTAATCAAGAGCACTTATTACCACGTACGATAAGCAATATATATGTTAGTATTTTAATGAGTAAATAGGTTAAAAATCTTCTAAACTCACTATTTTATAAGTTTCATATTTTACCTAAATTATTATAAGTGTTCACAAATGTCCTTGAACTCAAATTAAAATACCCCTTAAAGAAATATGGAATATGACAGTGTTATGTGAACATTACTCTCCATAAGTTTCTCCAAAAAATTCAAGTGGTAGAACAAGTGGAAAAAATGAATGCACAGGTTAAGAAAATATTTAAACTATCACCATTATGCAAATTTCATACCTAAATTATTGGTGTTCACAAAATTCTCGTGAATTATCATGAATTTTAAAGAGTTTCTTCATTTTTCACACGCCTCTTAGCAAGTTACATACACATTCAACTAGTTATTTTTAATTTAATTTGAGTTATAATCCTACGAAGATAACATAAACACCTAATATGAGTTATAAACTTATAATCCTTGGGAGATAACATAATTAAACACCTAATATTATAGTATATAGTATATGTATTTTTTATTGTTGTAGTTAATAAACAAATAGAGTGTCCTAGGATCTGACGTTTAAAGTAAAAATTGAAACTAATTAAATTTAGTTTTTAAGGCGTGGGGTTGTCTGTTTGGTTAGTGGCACGCCTACATAATCTCCCCAAATCATGAAAAATAAATTAAAGATAGTGATATTTTCGAAACCAAAAAAAAAAAAAAAAAGTGGTGATGTGGGGTGGTTGGCTTTTAATTTTAGATTATCAAAAATCACTTTATAAAAAGAAAAGTTAATTTTTAAAAAAAAAAATGGAAGAGGACAAATTCATATTATATTTAGTAGCAATAAAATGTAATTATAATATCATCAATTTAAATCTGAATTGATAGAATAGAGGACTGAAAATCTTTGTTTCACTAATTCCAACTTAGATTGGTAGATGAATGAAAGACAATTTTATATAAATTAGTGTACTTACTATGTAAATAGACATTATATATTTACTCAAACAATACATTAAGTTTTAAGTGTTATTCATAGTGTCCATATTAATAAGAGTTATGATAGAGTGATGAGAAAATTTCATGATTCAATTTTGGAGGATATTATTTAGCGGAAATTTTTTTTATGATAAATTTCTTTCCTATAAGAAATTCATGATTTTCCTTCGAGGTTCAGCTGTGAATTTGCGATCTTGCTCGAAAACTCATTCTTTCAAGATTCAATCTTTCCTCATTCTTATATAGAGATTTCGAAATTAAGATTTTTTTATATATTTATATTTGATCGAATTTGAATACAAATACGGAATACATTATAGGGGGTTTAGAAGGGGTCCATGGACCAAGGGGTTAACAAAACCAAGAGGAGTGTCTCCTAATGAAGGCTCAAGGCAAGGCTCATTTGGCGCCGCTGTCTCCGCTCTTTGTGTGAGAAAAATTAAGTAGTGTAATTAATGTGTCTTTTTGTTTTTGTGAAAAAATAAATAAGATACTAGTAATATTTATTAAAGTTTACAAGTACACCTACAAAAACAAAACAAAATAAAATAAAATAAATGAAACTTTTTAGAAACTTCTTTTCTAGACACTTTTACTGACATTCTGCACAGATGTTTCCAAGGTTTTTACTTAATATTGAAAAAAAGTACGCCCTAAAAATGTTCAAGTTGTTGTAGTATATATTAGAGTATACTAAAAAATAAATAAATTATACAACTTAAATGATCATTTGAATAACATGAGGTTGTCAATAGTATTTTCATTTTTTTATGTTATTAGATGATTATCTGAATAAGTATTTTATTAGTAAGTGTTCTTAATATGTAAATAAATGTGACTGTCAATAATATAAAGATATCTATGGAGCTTTCTTAAATTATTGATTTGTAATTTTGAAATAAGATAGTTTATTTGCTATTATATAGCAAGTAAAAGTGATAAATTATAAATACACTAATAATAATCATAAAAGATAAATTATCGGAATTCAATAGATAATATATATATAACTTAAAACTCTATATATTACTTTACTTATAATTCAAATATATAAGAGTTTAATTGATACAACAATGATATGAAGAGAATTGTACATTATCGTAGTATCATATTATCTTTCATAAATAGCCATCCTTTAATAGTGCTAGCTTTATATGACTAAATTAATTATTTTTGTGGTCCAGACTTTTGCTTATATGTTTATATAGCATCAGCGATATTTGTAAATCACGTCAGTGTAGGCATAACATAACATTATGATAATGTTAGTTATGTGAAACTCAAACAATATAGGTCTGCTAGCGAACTTAGCCAAATTTAGAAGTGAGACTCTTAGACTGACATGAGATTTCTAGTTCCTAATAAAACGTCAATAGAATCAATTATTCCTTAACTAAGCCAAAGAGGTATTTTTCATCGATCTGCCTACCAATCGAAATCCAAAATACCGACTACAAAACCGATCAACTCTATCGGCCAATTAACCAATCAAGTCGGTCAGTTTTCGAAAGCAACGTGCTATATTCCAATACTCCTATATATTTTTGCCGATAACTTCAATAAATCATCCACAAAAAGCGAAACGTATCACATAAATCAACATAAAAGAAGTACTTTTATTGACTTAAAAGCATAACATTGAAGATATTAAAATCTGACTAAATTCAGATTCGTACTTTACACTTTCCATTTTTAAAAGCAACGCTCCAAGTATCATTTTTTCTACTCCAAGAATAGAAATTTGAAAGCCATGTTAGTTTAGTCTGACTAATCATGCATGAAATTAAAAACATTAGATAAACTGTTTAGTATTTTCAAAGGTAATTAATTAATTAGATAAGCCAACATAACTATTTTCATTCTCTGATCATATGATTAATGACTTGCAAGCGTGATCTGAAAGTGTGATTATTATTAGAAGAATAACAGTCAGAAAGAGGGGAGTTTAATTTACATATTACACTTTACAATAAAAAGGGGGACTCTTTTGTATTTGTTTAATTTGTTAAGAGAATATTTCAGGTGCATGCCAAAAAAGACTATTTTTTTTGCCTGTGTGAGTTTTGAGTTTTAAGTTGTATAAATTGTTTTTTACTGATGGATAATCAAAAAAATTCTGTTCACAATGAGTAATTTAGCGATAGATTAGCGATAAAATTCATAACTAATTCCTATAATTCTTTTAGTGTATGTTACATGCTATAAAAGATAAAAGTAATATATAGAGTAAAATATTTTTTAAAGGATAGATTGATGATATATTATAACTTAAATTCGTGATTTTCTTCTTGTGAGTAAGTATTCTATTTTATGTCACCGTCTTTTTTTTTTTTTTTTACTATATCCAATGAATATATCATGTTTACATGTATAAAAACACGATTTAAATTTTAACTTAACTTTATCATTAATTATCTATAGTCATATTAATATTTATAACTTAAATTCGTGATTTTCTTCTTGTGAGTAAGTATTCTATTTTATGTCATCGTCTTTTTTTTTTTTTTTTTTTTTACTATATCCAATGAATATATCATGTTTACATGTATAAAAACACGATTTAAATTTTAACTTAACTTTATCATTAACTATCTATAGTCATATTAATATTTATGACTTGTTTTATATCGGTACAAATTTTGAAAAGCTTTTAGAAAAAGAAATTATGTGTTTGATCGATTAAATATCGTCATATAAATTGCATAGAATTTTTTTTTAATTAAATATTATCTAAATAATCATGAGAATACTAAAGCAAGTTGTTACCTAATTGACATCATTTCCCTCACATTCTTTCTTCTCCTTAATTCTCATCCCAAGGCAACTATTAAAACCCTACACTCTATGCATCCTCCTTCATTGTCATCATTTCTTTCTCTTTTCCATCTTTATATATATATGGACTTGAAGTTTTGTTAGTTATCCATAGTTTTAGAACTCAAATAGTCATGTATGTTATTGAGTTCCCTCTTATATATCCTCTTTTCTATGTAGATGTTCACTCTCTATATAGCGCGATACTTTCCTGGCCGGCCTCTCGAGGTTCTATTTGAATTCAATTCATTTGTTATCTTTGAAAAATTAAAATTCTAGTTTGGATTGTCCTCCTTTTATAAAATCTTGAATAAAGGGAGAATTTTTTTTCTTATTAAACTATCATCTTGAAGAAACCTTTTAGTTTTAAACCCTAGAGCCATATATAGTATTATTAGGTTTGAGCTCTTAATTAGTTCTTTCTTTTTCAAGCTTTTTGTAGAACCATGAGTTAATCTCTAGTTCATACTCTTTTTTTTTCTATCTCTGATATTTATATTAAAGCTTCAATTAATTATCCAAACAATTTCACTCTTTATAGGGTCAATCAAAAGAGAAATAGTTTCCTTTAGGATTTTTCTCATTTTCATAACTCAAAAATGAAACCAAAACCACCTAGAATCCTTAGTTTATAAAGAAAGAAAATTCTATCCATTCTATCATAATCCGCGATATATTAGATCATCTTCACCACTATGTCAATGTCTTTTTCGAAGTTTGAATGATTGATCAAAATATTTTGGGATTTTAGAAAAATATTTTTCATGAAACTTTGTTTTTCTTTATAAATATCAAATATCAAAGGAATCTCAGATGTTTATGAATTATCATATTAGTATCTTCTACTTAAGATGTCTTTATTCGTTCTTGTTAATTAATTGTAGTGTAATTGAAGTCCTTGGATTAAAAGTAATCAAAACAGAAATTTGATGGGGTAAAAATGGAAGAAGCGATGTTGGTGAGGTTCAATCCGAAGACGAATTTATGCTTGTTTTCATAAAGAACGATCTCAGATTGAGCCGCGCCAATATCACTCCTTATTTTTATTCGTTTTTCCCACATGATGACTGATTAGATTCAAAGTTGTGCATTATGTAATTCATTTTTCTGAAGACAACGCTCTCAATAAAATATATTTCATTCTCAACTGCTTGAACCGAATATCATTTCCTATTACCTACCATTTCATTCGTCCATTTTTCTTGTCCATGGTAAGTTTACATTTGTCTATAAGGCTTCTCTTTTTTCTTGCTGTTTTTTGTTCTAGATAATAAAATCATAGTTCATCCATATTTATGTATATATATATTTACATGAAAGTTGCTAGCTTTAAATCATTTTATTTGATCGATTGGATTTAACATAGATACACAATCAATGTACGCCTTGATAATATACCCTGCCCTAAAGAATACACATTGACAAAAAAAAAAGAGGGATATATGGTATAAGCGGCTTACTGAGATCTCCTGTTGAGTTGCCTTTACTTCCGTTACCTCGATGTTTTAATGTCATTTCTCTCGCAAGAGAGTTCTGCACTTTCCGTAGGGCTTTGAGTTTGAGCTTTGCTTCCCTGAGTGGAGTGTCTGTTGGAAGATTTTTCCACGGTAAAAAATTATCATAATATTTGTTGTTGCTATCGTTTTTTCTTCATTATTTAACATGCATGACTTATTTCCTTTTTCATACCCAATTTGATATGTTTTCCTGGAATAACTAAAACCTTTAATTAAAAACAATCTTTTTAACACAGGGTAGAGATACTAATAACAATAATAACATACTCCGTAAAATCCTATAAAGTAAGGTCCGGTGAATATAAAGTATACACAACTCTAACACCTATCTCTCGAAGGTAAAAATATTATTTCCAAAAGACTCTCGTGATAACACAACGTATATTCTCTCCGCCTCAAACCCATCATCAAAATTACACTTTAATCCACTTTATCCTAAAATAATCACTCTGACACTTGTCATTTTTTTATTAGTCCGTCGTTTAACACTCGTAAACTCCCCGTCAGTTTATCCTCCGTTACATCATTATTCAAAATGTTCAATCTCCATTTTTACAGAGTTGAAGAAGCTGAGTCTCTCTCTTGTGAAGAGAGAGAATTCAAGAGAAAAAATATTTTTTTCTTTTTATTTACAAAATATTATTTATAGATTCATAGCAAATTTAGGAATTCGACCTTTTTTTTTAATTATTAATTTTTTGATTTTATAAGTTTTTTTTTTTGAATTTATAAATCTGCATGATCGGAACGGGAAAAGAGGAACTTTTGATCGGAGAAATCTGAAAGAGGATTTTTTTTTCCGGCACATCATGTCTGCTATAGTGTGCGGGAAGAGATCGAATTTGTTTGAGGATTTTCAGTCGTCTTCATCTGCGCCAACGCCGGTTTCGAAGAGGTTTCGCCGTACTTTTTCTCCGGCGAGGTCTAATTCTGATTCCGATCGTGTTTTCTCTGGTCATTCGATCGCATCGTCGGCACTCGATCATCTTCTCATGCTTTTCTCTGACATGGACAAGCAGGTTTACTTCTTCTTCTTTTTTTAATTGTTTCAATCAATTGATTAAACTTTCATATTGTTAATGAGATTTTTCGTTGTAAATTATATATTTTGTTGGGAAAAAGGTATTGGACAAACTTGATTTATCTATTTTTGGCTTTTGATATGGCAAGAGTAATGCAATTGAGAAGGTTTGCCTTTTACAGCATCGCATTGTAAAAATCCTTCATTCTGATTGTACTTGACAAGCAACGTTTTCAAATTAGTATTGGACTTATGAGTTATTCCGTACCTGTGCTGATAGTTGGAGGTAGCAGGTACTGGTGGAATCAGTGTAGGTGCGTGCAAGCTGGCATTATAAAAAAGAAGAAACAAGTTTTGAACTTGTCTTAATAGCAAAATAAAAGTTAGTACTTTGGAGAAGCTCTGTTGGGAAAAATGCTTACTGCATCCTTCATTTAGTTATTTTGGGATGTGGGAGAGTACCTTTTGGGTGATTTAGTTAGTTTGTTGATGTATTTCTTATGATGTTGTAAGTGGGAACTAGGGGAATGTGGTTTTAATTAATGACTTAGCTGATGCTAATTTCCGGCACACCTTTTGCTTAAACTAGACGAGGTGTGTAACACTGTAACTAGAAGCCTAGAGGGGTAACTTCATGTACTTCCTTGCTGAGGATTATGATGGTTTTGTAATTGAATTCGCTGGATGAAGATTTGCCTATTATTAGCTGTTTGAAGTCCTATTTTATGATTCTTTTTATCCTTTTGGTGTTGAACTTCTTGCTGACTTCTCATGGCATGCAACCAGCATAATTAATTTTAAGATTGTCTTCCGTCTGCTGCTTATTGTTTTAAGTTAGACTCATGGAGATCTATCACTTTACACTGTAAGAACTTGTGCTTTCATTTGTGAGGCTAACATATTCTCCTAGACTTTGAACTGGGCTGATAAGTTGATTGATTAACTGCGCTTTCTCCACAAGTCTCCTTCAATGGAGGAAGAGGGAAAGGGAGCAGGAGAGTTAGCTAGCTTTTAGTTAGATTTTCAGTATATGAATTAAAGCCCTTTTGTTTGATATGTTCTGTGATTTCAACAACTTATATACGTCATTAAGTTCCTCTTCTGACTTTAACTTTGAGTTTACAAATAAAAATGAGTAAATGAAAAAGGGAATACAGGCTTTGCAAATACTTAACTATTTTGAAGCAGTGATATATATCGAGTCTCCTGTAATCAAGTAAAAGAACATCTTTAGATAAAAGTAGAAGATTGTTGAAGGAACAGACTAAACTCACATAATTTTTTTATATAAAGTAATAATTTACTGAAGAAGGGACAAAACAATGAGTGTACGCAAGTGGTATACCAAAAATTAGAAAACCTTACAAAAGATATGGTTCTCCGCGAACAACACCTAATCATCTATACATATGGGAACCTCGTGGGTGCACTAAACTAACATAATACAGAATTGGGAAAGTGAAAGTGGCCTA
Organism: Solanum bulbocastanum; assembly: GCA_037074985.1. Lineage (NCBI taxonomy): Eukaryota > Viridiplantae > Streptophyta > Magnoliopsida > Solanales > Solanaceae > Solanum > Solanum bulbocastanum. The sequence goes on from CM073608.1 coordinate 50,332,830, forward strand.
AGTGATGCCACATTATTATTTTTTTGGTTCTTGTAACTTCATGTGGTGTGTTAATACTCGGTGTGAAGTGCTGGATATTTGAAGGAAATAAACATGGAATAACTTAGAGAAAACTCACACAAAAAATCAGTTAACTTTGTTGGGTCTGTCTGTACATTGTTACTAGGACATTTTGTGTTCACTTGGATGGAATTCCTAACATCCATCAAGGACTTAATTTTTGACAAGTGGTAGGTTCTAGAACCTTTTAGTGAGAAAAACCCAAAATTGTCCCTTAAGTTTGGACTCTGTATCAAAGTCATCCCTATGGAGCAGAAATAGTCCCTTAAGAATGCATAATTAGTACACTTTTAGAATGATGACTCAAAGAGGTAGGAAAGAAAGAGAGTGGTGCGAACACCACGTGATTGGGATCTGTTACATTTTAACATCTTCATTAAGTTTAGACTAAATGTGTATTAATTTTGCATACTTAGAGGATCATTTGTGCTCCATATGATAGGATAGGGATGATTTTAATTTAGAGCTCAAATTTACGGGACAGTTTTGAGCTTTTTCTCACCTTTTAATTATTAATAAATTTTCCATGTGTAAAAGAGGAATGCAATAGTTAGTTATTTTCATACTTAAGGATATCTTGTCTTATATTTTGATCTTGAAATTGTTCTTTGTTCGAGGTGTTTAAAATTGATAACTAAAAAATATATTAATTTCTAATTATGTGTGCTTTTTTTCTTTAATCACATATGGTAATAAACCAACTGGAAGTTGGATAGAGTGATGTATTATAGTTTAAGGGTTTCTGTTGGAAATATAACATTATGTATATATTTTAGATTATACACCACATATCCATTTTGCAATATGATTAACCAAACATTGACATAGCTACATCTGATAACTATAAAAGCAATCCAGTAGTTATTATATGGTCCATGAATCAAATGGCTCAAGTGTAAGAAGTTATATTCTTGAGAGTTGATTGTGAGAAACTTTACTGAATGTTAAGGGGCCATTCTCTTTACTTAATGTCTGCTCCTATTTTTCCTTAATTATTAAGGAAAATACTTTCATAAATCCATTCAATATCTGATATTATGCAAAAAGATGAACTTCTTAAAAGGGGAGGGAATAAATGCAAAAATTGATTTGAATTACAACACAACTTTTGAACATCAGCAGTGGCTAAGTAGTTGTGTTCTTTACCTTTGTTATTATTATCATCGTTGTCATTATTTATTTTTTGTTTTTTCAATCAATCAACTATACCTTAATTTTCTATTATTCCAAATTAGTTGGAGTTGGTTGTATGAGTCTTGTATCCATTCACTCGGGTCTATTTCATTCAAATGCTAAATAATTCGTATTTGAAGGTCAATTAGGGGGTTTCTCTAGAGCTAGAGGTTCTTTAGGCCTCACACTTCTTATCCCATATAGTTTTACAAGTCTATGACTAAGATAAAAATAACTTTGACACAACTTATGTGGTTTGAATCACTCATTTGCTAAAAGTGTTGCAAAATTAATGAATGCTTACTAGAGTTGCTAATCCACCTACTTTAGGTGTGACAATAATAGAAGAATGATGGAAATTATATAAGGGTATCAAAACCAATAAAAGTTCACAGGGTTAAAAAAGATAAGCGTTTGTTCGAAAAGAACAAGCGTCATGTTTTATCTTGTAACATAACAAGATTTTAAGTATCTGAAAATATTGAGGAACCGTCAAGTACAACATTCCAAATTTCCTTTTCACTTAAGAAGAATCGAAAAAGTGCATCCTTCTCAGGGATACGGTTAATGCATATCATATATGATTTTGTCGGTTGACGTTTTAGCTATAAAGCCTTCTGTTACGTTACAAAATAGAAGGCAACTACCAAAAAGGGAGAAAAAGTTGTTTCTTTTGTTTCCTACTGGTGAAGTCAATTTTACTTCAGTTGATCTCTCGCTGGGCAATTTCAAAACTCCTCTATTCATTTCTTTTGATGACATAAGGTGCTGATTTTTGAATGTGCATTCTGGTAGTCTAGGAGGATTCCTATCAATTTTGCGATCCAGAAATAGTATGCGGTCTGCTTACCGTCATCTGGTGATATCACTAATGCATCTAACTTTTGCTGTTGTTTTTTTATTTAAATGAATTTCCATGTTTAACTCTTCAATTTCGGGCATGAAAACATTTATTTGCATTAGATATCTCGAGTTATATCTTCTTTATTTACCTTAAAAGTGAAAAATTAACCTAGAGATTTGATTTTTTAGTTGGTTGAGAGAGCACTTGAAGAATCCGGTGATGATCTAGATTCTGCTATCAAACGCCTGAATGAGCTCCGCTTGGGATCTGGTGATAATCTGAGGCCTGTGGCAGGAAGCTCTGGTGCTACGCATGAGTCCAGCAGCCAGGTTTTTATTCAAGGTGCGCATTGATTTTTTTCGTTCGTTTTTGATTGGTGGTTGATTATTTCCCCCCTTTTTGTTGTTGTTGCCTTGATTGAGATCATTTTTTCAACTTCCTACCCATTGTAATATGCCTTCGTGTTGATCTTTTTGTAATGCTCAGCAAATCCATATGTTAATTCTTTGGTGTAAGCAGTCACTAATGCTTGCATAAGGGTAGGCTGTCTAAATTACACCCATTGGAGTGGTCCTTTCTTGCACCCTGCTAACTCGGGTGCTTTGTGCACTGAATTGCCTTTTTTCAAAACGTTGGTGTAAAAATAAATGGTAAGAGGATAGTGAGTCCCCGTTACAATTCATTGAGGAGTCGTTTGGTGTGAGCTATAAGGTATAATAATCCCACGATAAAATGCAGGATTATTTTATCCTACGTTCGGTTGGAGGTATTAGGTAGTCCTTGGATTATTTATCCACCATTTATACCATAGTGATGGAATAAGTTATTATATACATGGTGGTAACTTATCCCGGGATAATTTGTTACCAACCAAACGACCCTTGAATCTTTTGTATATATAGCCAAGGTTATCATGACACTTCTTAGTGTTGGTTTTGACATCAATAATACTGTCATTTTAACAAACAAAAAATCCACACGATGTCATCATTCATCTGTCTAAAATTCTGCTCTTTCTTACGCCAAGTACTGCACTTTATTGATTTTCCCGTTTTCTAAATGTTTGTCAGTGTCCTGTCAACTCACCTACTTCTGCTCTATAACATGTATCAATTTTGGAGATATTTCAATTGCGAATGTTAAAGTAACTGCTTATCATTTTAATGCCTCACAATTTGTGGTTTTTGTTCTTCTTAAATTGAGCATGTGGTCACTTGTGGTCCATATTATTAACTCGTCATCTTGCTTTGTTTCGGCAATTTCATACTTGTAAAGTTGCTTGATATTTATGGTGGAGGTTTATCTGTTTCTTTGCTTCGCTAACAAACCACCACTTTATGTATCTTAACCCAACTAACTATTGAAGTATCTAATAGCACGGTCGTTCTTGTGATAGCTTCATCTCTTTAATTTCTACCTGTAATGCTTATTCTTTGTATTAAATTATACAGGCATTACTCAGTTACATTTTTTTTCTGCTCGTGGTAAAAGGCCAATTTTACTTGAGCCGAGGGTCTATCAGAAACAACTTCTCTACCTGCACAAGGTAGGGGTAAGGCTGCATACATACTACCCTCCCCAGACCCCACTTGTGGGATTACACAGGGTATTATGTTGTTGTTAGTGGTGAAGGGCCAATTAGTATTTTGTCATTGAGTGGAAGTATAAGGGAAATAATTGGTAGTAATATAGGAAATTAAACAATGAAAGTGCCTTATTTATGGTTGTGATTCAACTAAAAAGATTGACCAGTCAATATGGGAATCAGAGTTTTGGTTAAAGACTGACACACTCTTTTCATGACAAGGTTAAGTTTGGTCAGGGTAAGCTGTTTAGTTTATTGGAATATAAATGTCTTGTTTCTTGAAAACTATTGCTGCTAATCCCCTTACTTTTTGATCTCGTGATCAGACAATGAGAGGTAAATTCATCGTATAACTCTTCTCTGTGTGCTTCTTTACTGCTAAATAATTACACCAGACAACCCTGTTATGAAAAGACGGGAAGACTTAAAAGAAATTGCTTCTCTACCATAAAGTAGAACTGTTTCCAACCTTGCTTTGCTGAATGAATTTGAAAACTGTGTAATTTATGTCTCCATCTTGATCCACTTGTGACAAGTGATCTTCACCACTGATATGAAGCTGTAACATTACATTCATTTTTTGTTTTTTAAAGCACTGGATGTAGATTCGCTGGCACAATTCTGATTTCCCCTTACATTGACATAGTTCCTTCACCTTGTTGCAGGTGCGGCTACAACTAATGGCGAGACCCCATCTGCAGAGGATTTATCTTCTGCAAAAGTGGTGCATTTGCAGGGTACAGAATGGGTGGATCTTTTTGTTGGAGAGATGATGAGTGCGTCAAATATAGATGATGCTAAAGCCCGTGCTTCACGAGCTCTTGAGGCTCTTGAGAAGACCATATGTGCTCGTGCAACAGAGGCGGCCTGCCGTTTTCAGAAGGTGGGCCCCAAGTTCTTTTAAGTATTTATTTATCCTGCATTGTGAACACCCTGACATCTCTTTTTATTTTCTATGCATTACAAACACCTTGTCATATTTCATTCTTATTTTCTTTTTCATATCTACACTTACTATGGGCATATAATGTACAGTTACTTTTGGGGGACCTCAATAAGAGGTAAATGAAGGAATGCAACAAAGAACAAATTGCTTAAATAAGAGAAAAATGAAAATAAGTATGATATAGAACTGGTAAGTGTGTTTTTACTTCAATGTCAACGTGAAGAAAATAGTTCTTCGGAAAGGGTGAGATGCTTATATGTTGAGTGCTTGTGTCTCATTGGGGAATAAACTAGTAATATTCGTTCTTTGTGACCTTCTTGTGTCCCCCTTCCCCCATCCCATTTTCTTAAAAAAAACAATGTTCGTTAACATTGGGGTGTTTGTGCTGGCATAGCCCCATAGGACAGACTGATTATCTTGTTTATTCTGGTTTGTTACTCGTATATCTTATTTTGATGAAGTTAGTTAATCAAAGAGAAAATATCTATCCACATCCATATGCTTATAGTTTGGTTGTGATACAGGAGAATATGATGCTCAAGCAGCAGTTAGAAGCTCTTATACAAGAGAATGCTATTTTCAAGCGAGCAGTTGCCATCCAGCATGAGCGTCAGAAGGAATTCGAGGATAGAGGGAACGAGTTGAATCAGCTGAAGCAGTCGGTGGCTCAGTACCAGGAGCAGCTTAGAACCCTTGAGGTCAAATTTCTCTTAGAACTGATGATATTTTTGTGGTTCATTTCTTTTGTTGGAAATTGCATATTGCTTCTCGTTCTGTCCATTCTTTCACTTTAACCGAATGACAATAAGATGCTTGTCGGGGTTTGTGATTATAATATCATCATTTTCTTTTCTTACTGTTCTGGACCCCACTTCTCATTGGTTGTTTTGGCCTTTCTGTGTCATCAGGTCAATAACTATGCTCTCACGATGCACCTCAAGCAAGCTCAACAAAACAACAACTCTATTCCAGGGCGTTTCAATCCCGATGTCTTTTAGTATGTATCATGTCCCTATTGGGTGCGTAACATACATAGGTAGCAACAGTAATGTCCTGTCGTCACAATAGCAGCAAGTTGCTAGAGACGAATGATGATATTAAGCTAGAACTTCTGTCTTTTGATTAAAGTGCCCTGCTGCAGTTACTAGACAAAGGGTACTTTGTACTGTTCATACAAGTTTTTTTTTGTTTTTCTACTGTTGTTTCAATTAGCGTATCGAAGTTCATACAATTCTGTTCTTCTGCTGTTAAGAAGATGTTCAACACATGATTGTTATGCTTTATTTGTTTCTTTCGTCGGATTTAATTTCTGCTCCATTTGATACCTTAAAAATTCTCATGTGTATATGATATATGGAGTAAATAAACATGATCCTATGGGAATGACGTTGCCATGGGCTGTAAATCTCATGAAACTGGCAAAGTTTCAAAATCTTGATACTCTATGGGTACAAAATGAAGTCTCATGGATGAATTCCAAAAGGGCAGCCAGTGTATAAAGCATCCTGTGTTCACGCAGGGTTACCTAGATAGTCTACCCTAATACAAGCACTAGTGGCTGCTTTCACGATTCGAACCTGTAACTAATGAATGAATACTAGTATATCCTCTCTTTTTTTTGAGTTGGAACACAGGGTTACCTAGATAGTCTACCCTAATACAAGTACTAGTGGCTGCTTTTGACGATTTGAACCTGTAACTAATGAATGAATGAATACTAGTATATCCTCTCTCTTTTTTTTGAGTTGGGAGGCTTGTAAACTTATATAGATCAATCATCATAACATTAGGATATAAATAAAGTAATTAGTAAACATAAATTTTTTCAATAGAACCGTGAGCTTGTTTGCCCTGAAAGCCACACATTCGATTAATACTTACTCTTTCCCTACACATTCAATTGACAAAGGTTGAGAGACTTTGTGTTTTAAGGCAGTACAAATCGAAGTTCTGCATCAAGCAAACTAAGTTCAATATTTAAATGGAGAAGAATAGAAAGACGAGTTTATCATCTCGAGTTTCATGCCTAGAAAGTTGTATAACAAGAGAGATTACAAAAGACTACTAGAAATGTGTATAGCTTGTAACAGAAGGCTATTTTCTTCAATTGGCATGGTTGCTTAAGAAAATGGACCAAGAGTTCCACAAGCTTTCATCATCTTCTTGAACTCATCAAAATTCACCATTCCATCTCCATCCACATCAACTTTCTTTATCATCTCTTTACAATGATCCAATTTCTTACCCTCTTTCATTCCTAAAGATGAAAGAATTTTACTCAACTCTTCTTCTGATATTAATCCATCTTTATCATGATCAAACACATCAAAAGCTTCCTTAAGACCTTGCTCTCTATTGGCCACTTCTTCTTCATTCATTTCACCTTCTTGTTCCACTCCCTCTATTCCCAAGAAAGTATGACAAAGTTCATAAAACTCATCAAGATCAATTAAACCATCTTTGTTTGAATCAACCTTCTCAACCATACCAACAATATCTTTATCCTCCATAAAAATCCCAATATTCTTTAGAGATAGCTTCAATTCTTGCTTTGTTATGTAACCATCATTGTTCTTGTCAAAAGTTGAAAAAATACCCCTTAGTTCAACTTTGTTGTAATTGTTAAAGCTTTTTACCTTCTTTTGATCAGCCATGGATGTTGTTTTTGATGATGATGAAGGTGTTATTATGGTCTTCTCTTGGAGAGGTTGAGATTTTAGTGAAATTGATTGAATCAAAGAGTGGAACTTGTTAGTTGGGAAATTGAAAAGTGTTGTGATAAGGCCAATAATGAAGAGAATTGCTAAGAAAAGAATGGTTAATAGTGTTAACATCTTTTATTTTGCTTTGTGATGGTTGAAGTTCAATGGGAATAGGAAGAAGAAATGAATATTAATGGTGAAAAAGATGGAGAATTGAGCTTAAATGAAATGAAACAAAGTGTCAATAAGTTGAAGATGAAGAGATACCCTTTGTCAAAAGTAACTAGAAAACTACTGATTAAGGTTTGTGGTGGGGTAGCTAGGAAAATGAAAGAAGAAATTCAAATTTGTGAGGGGGAGTGTGAGATAACGCAAGCGAATAACCATTGGGGTTTTTTAGCAATGATAGATGAACTAATCAGATGGCAGGTGTTGTTCTAAATCTAAAGTTGATATTTAAATAAAAAATCAACATCATGTTCAAGCTATGCAAAAACACACGGACCAAAGTGAAAGATCTCAAAATACAACATAACAAGGGTCGTTAGATCATAAGTTGCGCAAAGGAAGAAACTAAGAAATTAGAACTGAAACATGGAGTAGAGGTGAAAGATTCTTATGTCTCAAATTTTAACTTTTTAAATAAAAAGTTCCTAATAATCACTTCCTCGTTAATGAGACTTTATTAAAATAAAGCAACTTTTGCTGGTGAATAATAATTAGGCACATTGTAGTCCCATTTTTGTCCCCTATTTTTGACCTCATTTTCTTTTAATTATTATTTTCTTTCTCTTTTACCTTTATTCCTTTAATGAACTTCTCAATGTATTTTGGTGCACAAAACGTTTCATGTTCATGCAGGGTACGAGAAAAGATGCATCGTAAGAAAATATAATGTTAGTAGCATATTTTGACATAAACATCAATAGTTGATTTTATGGTTTGAACTCGTGACTTACAAGTTAAACATAGATAATTTGTTGTTGCTCCAAAACTCCTTTTCAAATAGATAATATTATAAGGATTTAAATTATAGACATTAACAATATAAATATTTATTACTATTCTCATAGTTTAACATGTGATAATAAGTTTTTAAACCATTTTTATGTAGTTGCCAATTAATGCTTATTATTATAAATTACTTATGAATATTTTTAATTGGAAGACACAAAAAAAATTATTCCACAAGATTGCATCTTTGAGAATTAAATACAAAGTGGAATGCGTTTTATCAAGGCAAAGAATCTTTCATAAATTTTCACGTTTAATTATTTGTAAAATTAAATATAAAATATAGTTGGAGCAGGCAGAAAAATATATACAAATTCATATATACTAAATGAAAACATTATATTTTACTTCTTTTGTCATTTTTAAAAGTGCTATTTAATTGTTTAAAAAAAAAGGTGATATTTAATCATTTATAAATGAAGTTAAAATTTGTCAGTGGTAGGAATTTTCAGAATAATAAAATGTGTCACTTGGAATATATTCTACTATATACTTAATTTTTGCTGGCATTTAACAGATAATTTTTTCCTGTTCAATTTTATGAAACAATAAAAAGTTTTCCTAGGGACTTTATTGCAGCATATATTTTTTGCTTTTCCTTCATGCATAGTTCAATTAAATTTTGATTCTTCTCTCAACCTCCCCCACCCCATTAGGGGCAGAGCTAGTAGCTTGGGGTACGGGCGAATTCAATTACTTTTATTCAAATAGTGTATTTATATTAAAAAGTTTATTAAATATGTACAAATATTAAATTTACAACGCAGTTATCAACATTTGAAATCGTCATTATAAAATTTAGAACCCATAAGGTTAATATTCTGACTTCACCTCTGCACCCACCCCATCCCACCCCTCAAAAAAAATCTAGAATATTTGTATAATTTCAAGATTATATAATCCTCTACATTTCTATATCAAATTATCCGTTAAGATTTCAGGACTTTTAAGAACTTGTTTTCAAACTTTTCAAGGATAAAATTCATAAATAACCAATTTTTAGCCTATGTTATTGAAAAATAATCATTGTTGTGAAGTTTCAAATCCAATAAATGGAGCTTCAGGACATTGTCACACCATTTCACTTATGACATTTGAAATTTTAAAATAATGGCTATTTTTTTAAATACAATGATCAGAAAGTGATCAGTGAACGCTATTTTCACAATTTTTCCACCCCTCCAAGCCCACCAACAGTGAGACCCAAAACCTCTTTGCTACACAATACTAATTAGCAAAGCCCAATATCTCTAGATAGTAGCCCAATAATCTTTTTTTCTTATCAGCCCAATAAGCTTGGATAGTTACTCGATACCTCTCGATTGATAGGCGTGTGTTTATTTCTTTATTTTTTGAATTCTCTAAATGAAAATTTTGGTTTAGCCTAGTGTATACAAAGTTATATTTGATGTATAATATAATTTTTTTCATCATAGAACATTCAACTAATCAAGTTGATGAATCCAACAAACGGTTCACGGGTTAATTTGTAGAATTATGTGTTATACTCTACGATCGAACCCTATATAATATATATATATATATACGAAAATATAAGTAGAGCTTATAAGTATACATATTATAACTTAGGTTTTTTTATTCAAAATAATTCACAATGTCTAACATTTAGATCCACAACCACATGAAAAATTGAGCCGTGGAAGTAACCATTATTATTTCTATTAGAAAAAAAAACAAACCCTATATGAATACGAGATGTTTCATTTACCAAATTTCCCCTTTAACCTCATAAAAAACAAACCTATAAAAACAATCAGTAATACTTGTATTAGTATATAGATTATCTTCGACTCTATATCATATTACTCCTTAGAAGGTGCGATCCGTATTCAAATTCTACGTAAATACAAGATATTTTATAGATTGAACTGTCCTTTTTAACTACGTAAACAAAACAAAGGGAGTGGGGGTGGGGTTGTTAGTAGCTGGTTTTGCAGAGCACACGTGAATTTACTTACACAGAGTATTGCAGAGAAAAAACATACATGCATGCAGTCTTTCAGAAAGTGCATATGTACTCTGTCTTTTGGGACTTTTGCAGTCCAACCACACGACCAAAACCTTCCGTGCCGACGGTCAGAATTTAAAGTGTATGAATTTTATTTTAAAAAATTTATCGAGGCCTCATATTTGCATTTGCTTCTCGTTGGTGTATGTAACTTTTTGAGGTGCAAATATCAACTACATATTATCTATTTTCGATATTGATAATCTTTTTATTCTAGAAATATCGATCACTATCGGTCATTTTTCAACTATGTCATTAAAAAACAATCATTATCATGTAATTTCAAGTTCATGTGTGACAATATCTTGAAGTTTCACCTAAGAAATAAAAAAAAAACTCCATTAGGGTGGTTATTTTCAATTACATGGGCAAAAAATTTGATATTTGTGAATTTAATTTCATTTTTTTTTAAAGTGCGATTTCTGAGATTAATTTGATGGGAGTAATTTTCGTATAACCTAAATGCCATAGGTTAGACTGTCTATATTACATAGACCCCTATAAATCCTATTGCCTTCTTCAAATCTGCGTAAATATGAGAATCAGTGAATATCGATTGTTACATCATATATTCTTAGGGTATTTTTTTTTTTTTTTGAAAAAAAATTAAGCTTCAAGGGAAGAACAAAAACAGAAGAACAAGCTGTATAATAAATGTTGACCTAATGTTACCTGGCTAGTAGTGACTAATAGTAGTAATTTTTTTTACTATACAATGTGCTATATATTAAAAAATCTATTTCACTTTTTTTTACCTATATATATATTTTTTATTTGTTATTTTTTATTTTATTTATTTATTTATTTTATTTTATTTAATAAAAGATATTAAAAACAAGATCTCATAGTCCAATCAGGAAAGACATTGGAGCCCAATGCCCACCATGTTCAAATATATACCAGATTTTAATATAGAAGTATCGTTCACGGATCACTTTTAGTTCTGTCTTTAAAAAAATAATTATGTTATGTGATAAAATTTTAAATTTTTACAATTGTAGCTCCATGATAATGTCCTCAAATTTAACCTATAGAATTTAAAACTTCATGACAATAACTATTTTTTAATTATAAAAGTTGAAAAGTGGCTATTCATTTAAACGAAATAATGTTCATTAATTATTGACATTAAAGGTGACAGTAAATTCAACTTAATTCGTTTATTTGACACTCCAAGTAAACTAGAGAATCTGAGTAGCTCAATTGTTTGACTACTTGAACTCCCATCTTGTTGGCAAGAGTTCAATTCTCCATCTTGGACTTACGATCAGTGGCGAATCCACAATGTTATCAACGGATTCAAAAGAATTTAATAATTTTTGTATAAACACACACACACATATATATAAATTCTAAATCTGACTCTGCTTGGTATTTTTTTCCCATCCATGTTACTTCTTCTAGCTAGCTTTGTCCATCAATCCCTATTATCTGCAACAAACATGATGTGATATGATCATCTTATCATTTTCACATTTGTATAATTTTAAAGTTACACTGCCAGTGAATTTTAAGTTACTATACATTTAGCACTTCATCTTTTTTGTTAGATTAGTATTACATTTTGTCAAAATATTTACTTATTTATAGGTAAAAATAAAATCAATTAATTATATATGCATTACTGTAGAAAGGTACATTTGAAGATTATAGTTAATTTAACTACGTGGAGACAAAAATGAAAATTTCTAATATCAAACAAAGTGACGCAACAATTTTAAGCTTTCAAAATCCGCTTATTTTATAGTATGCAAGCACAATAACTAGAGCAAGTGAGGGACTCCAATTTTCACGAACATTCACAATTTTTGAAGTGCACGCAAAGGCGCTAGCTCACGTCTCATGAACACAATGATTCCATTGTAATTCACTGATTCAAGTGATACGTTAGTTGGATTTAGAGCGTCAAAATTACTTCCTTTAACATGATTATCATACATGCATCAAGATAATATTTATTAGTAAGTCTATGGTACATAAGAAAATAAAATTTGGGGGACCATATAAAAACCCCATAACTTTTGTTCCAAAATTAAATTAAATTAGATAACATCATGCCCACATATGATAACGTGTGATGGGGATGGGATGCCCTTATTTTCTTTCTTTTCCTTATTGATAATTATTTTGGTCTAACAATTCAAATATTTTTTTTTCAAAACTATATATACTATATGATTTTTTGTATTAAAAAAAAAACAATGATATAAAGATTTTTGTTTCTATTCAAAATTTATGACCCCATCTAACGTTGGCTCCTTTGCCCCACTACGCACTCACCATATATATATCGTCATATTTTTGTGATAAAAAAATTTCACTTACTATCCAACTTTGGGCTCGTATTTATTCTTTGACGGTTAATTTACATGTCTCAATTAAAATTCTCTCTCAATATAATTCTTTTATCTGACTCAACTAACCCAGTAAAACCAATCCTAATATATAGTTTTAGACATTATTTGAAAATTTCAGCCTCAAAATAGTATATTAATATGTATTTTTTTTTTAGTAGCCAAGAATTGAAAAAAACTGCATATTCACTTGATATGGAATCTTCACCAAAAAAATGTACGAAATAAGAACAAGATTTTGTACTTAAAAAATTTGCACTAAAACAACATTCATCTTACAGATTTCTCATGGGAAAGTGACTAGGATATCTGATGAAGCGCGAATATGTATTAAATTAACCATAGTTAAGTGAAAATTGAAAACGTACATCTATATGCAAGCACGTGTCAAGTATCTATTGGTTTGATGTTAACATCGCAAATTTTTGTACTTCATTGACCAATATGCCCCTCCCCCCTCTAGTTAGCTCTATAAAGTTGGTTCCACCATATAGATAAATTATGCTAGTGTGGTCCTTATTTAGAACTTGTTCATTTGTATGGGCATTTGCTTCTAATTTCACTTCACAAACTCTCTCTCTCTCTCTCTTTTTTGCTTCATATTCCTCTTGAAGATTCATAAATGATGAAGATTTTGAAGATTTATATAAAGTCCTATCATGTTTTTCCACAGCTTTCTTGAACTTCTTTTTTGCTTGAATTTTCATCTAATTGGTAATTACTAATTATTATCAGAAAATCGCTCATTTCTGACAAATTATGTCTAGATGGAATTTTGCTCGTGGTAACATGAAATTCATCGTAAATGTTATTGACTAGCCAAATTCTGATGAATTTCGTTGGAAATTAGCGATTTTCTGATAGCAAATGAGTTTAATTAAGCTACGAAAAAGTTCAAGAAAGTTGTGGGAAAACATGGTGAATTTAGGACTTTTTTGAGTGGATGTCCATTTTGTGGAGGATGCTTGCAATTGGTTCAACATTTTGCTATATATATATATATATATATATATATATATATATATATATATTGCCTATGGCAAATTCTTGAAATTACCTGAGAATTTTACCTTTTTTTTTTCTTCTTTTAGATGCTGATAAACGAAACAACTTCCAATTATTTAGTTTAATCCAAGAGGATTCTCTCATTACATTTTTATTTCTTATTTTTACTATATCAACATTTTGAGAATTATAATTTTCTAATTCTTTCCCATTTTTTCCCTTTCTATATATATATATTTTTTTGTATATATTTCTTTTGTCAAGAATGTAGATCCCAAATCTGGAATTTTTTGATTTATTTCCTTTTTGGGGTTAAGAATTTTTTCTTCATTAAAATGAAAGATTGTTTACTTACCACATTATTTATGAGTTCTAGATTTTGAATAAGAGCAAGGTAATATCATTTTTTTTATTCATTAGTAGTATACAAAAATATTTTACATTGTTTTATTTTGATTAATCCATCTGTCATGACCATCACTCATAGTAGTGGGGGGTTGGCTTATAATAGTTTAACTTGTGATAGCTAAGATTAATTAATTATCAATTTTATCTTGTAAGCTAAGTGATTTGATTGTATAGATAAGTTTTATGTGGAAAACATATATCTCTCTTAATTTGAATTTTATGAATTTAGAGTAAATATTTTCAGACTAGTGAAAAATCTGATAATAAGTGGTATATAAGATTTCTGGTCTTTCTTCAGATATTTTAATGCTAAAAAAGCATTTGACATTTACACATGGTTCAGAGAAAAGATCGAATTCAAGGAGCATGAAAAATAAGATAATAAGTGACAAATAAAATTTCTTGTCTTTCATCGAATATTTAATGCACAAACCATTTGATATTTACATGGTTTGAGGAAAGATCACACTCGAAGGGCGTGAAAAAAATGAGATAATAAGTGATAGATAAAATTTCTTTCCTCAAAAATTTGATGAACAAAACATTCCGCATTCACATGTGGTTCGAGAAAAAATCACACTCGAAGGGTGTGAAAAATGAGATAACAAGCGAGGAGATAACAAATGGCAGAGAAGATTCCCTAGCTTTCTTCTATTACCATAAAAATAATTGATATTGTTCATATTGTTTGCTCTTTTGTTTTTAGCTACTTTATGATATCATTTCTTTCCGTGTAAAAGGTTAATTTTTGTTACTATCTGAATCAATAAATAAAAATTTTATTTACCCCCTTTTGTGAATTTGCATATATTATAAGAACTTTTTTTTTTTTTATTTCTCATTCAGTATACGATATCCACTAATTAGAGAGGTTGAAATTGTACCATAAAGTCATATTTGAGGTAAAGTGTTATCTATATAAGCATAATTTTTATATTCGAAATTTAAACTCAAAAAAAATGAAAGAGTAACTACGACTCCGTCACAATTAAGTACTAATTTTATGGGATTTACGACATATATAGTCACATTAAGTGCATGCTCAAGAATTATCTTAGCTAGTGATTATGTTGTTAATTAATTGGACGATCGTAGAAAGTACTTCTAATTATTATTTGCGCGATAAAAAAAAACTATAGATTTCTTATTAATTTGTCACTAAATAAGATTAACAACTAATTAGAATCGGTTGAAATTGTCTTTTCTTCTACGTATAATGTAATTTTCGAAAGTATGAAGGAGTGTCAGTTGACTCCATTACAATAAAAATGGGGTTTTCTTTAATGATTACACGTTAGTACCAAAAATATTTTACCCTTAGAAAGTGGTTGATATGTTTAATACCTTAGGATTTTAGTATTTATTCCACACCAATGTCAGAGTTATTATTAGATAATTAATAGAGAAAATCATTAATGGCCAACTTGCAAGGGAAAATATTAGTGGCAAAAATGCTGGCAAATAATAATAATGCTAGTACTTCTTAATTTATTAAATGTGACACAATTATATGTGTAGTAATTTTGCATAATAAAAAATCACAAAATTAGCTGCAGCTTACTCATTCCAAATGCTGAGTTGTATTATTTAGTATTTGAAATTCACTAATCACGATATTATCTGAATTTCCGATGAATAGGGTTATAATTTTCCTCATACATCAAGAAGTTTTTATTTATTGAGATTCTAAATCGAGATAATATTAACCATCTCAATTTAAAGAGGAGAATTTTATTCAACAATCTATATTAGTTTATTTATTTTTTATAATGTCATCAAAACGATAAATCACTTTGCTAATAAGTAGGCGTGGGAAGATTAAAAAAAAGTTGAAATATCAAAATTAAGAGTTGAATGCATAACCTAAAATATTTTTAAAATACTCTTTATCATTATAATGGAATTCTTTTGACAATTCAATACAAGTAATTTTATATATATGTAATTTTCTGATAAAGAGAATTCAGTTACATCAACTTTTGGATCGATGTGGCTCCGCCTCTGGCTAACAAGTTTGTCCTTTCGTATGAAAGTACTTCCAAAGACAAAATAACATTTGTCCATCAAAGTATAGGAACAATTGATAATTTTTTATTTTTTATTTTTATATATATAAGAGTGCTTTGGAATTCAAAGAAACAATACCTGCACAAAAATTTTAATTAAACATGGTCAAATTTGTTCCCCTTAAAAATCACATCCCAATAAAAACTTTCCATAATATCAACATGGATATCCACTTTTCTTGCATTCAAAACAGCAAAAAATTCAGGTGTGTTCAAACAGAACTAATTAATAAGACAGCCAAATCAACACAAGATTAAGTTTCATAGTTTTTTTCCCCATATTTTTCAATGTTTTTTTCCAATTAAATAATCAAAAGAGAGATTAAAGGTGTCTAATCTTAAAACTTTTCAATTCAATCCTATCTTTTTTTTGGGCAAAAAGTTAAATTTAGATCAAAGTTATTAGTAATAATTAGTGGAGTCCAAATATAAAATTGCATGTTGATCCCATATGTTTAACTTTAAACCAACAGTGTCAGTGGGGAAAAAAAGAAAGACCTTGACCCTCTAAAATAATAGCAAATAAATCAATTTATATTTTAAAACATCAACTTTAGTAATTATTAATCGACATTTGAAATATTTTTTTTTTGAAAATAATACATTATTTAAAAATTGAAGTTGTGTTCGAACATGAATACTGAAGTTATTTTTTTAATTTCTGAGTGGTTTGAAGTGAAAATTATGAAAACAATGTTTTGGATCGGAGTTCTTTTACTTTCGAAATTTAATTGTAACAATTCTATGTTTAAGTAATTTTCCGAAACAATATTTTTTTTAAAAAAAAGGAAGTAATACAAATGAAATAAATTCTCTAAGTAACCTTTTTCCAGTACAAATCAATCATGACCTGGCAGAGATAATGGATCAAACAATATGTAATTGAGTTTATGTTTTGTACACCGTCGATAAATAAATTTTTAACATCATCAGGTTAAATTGATCAATGATACAAAGTAACTTGCTATAATCAATTAAATAAAATTGACAAAAGTAAAGATGTACGTACCAGTCGAAGGAGGTTCACCTGAAACTCTTTTAACCGAAACTTCATATAATATATACAAGATTAAATTCCTTTATATATATGTTGAATCCCTCGATGAAAATCCTACTACCTCTAGCTATGACTATAGAATATTAAGTGTATATAACTCAAATAACTAAAAGCTTGTTTATGAATTTCTACAACGATCTCAATGTTTTTCTTACTACATTGTCTTTGCTTAATTGCTTTAGTCATGTGGAAGAACATCCTTAGTTTAATTTTTTTTAATATATTGAAATTTAATAATTATGGGATATTATAACCTGTGATTTCTGCCATTTTTCTGTTATAGTGGTTAAAATGGCTGGAAAATTAGCTATGGTCTGACATATATGCATGCACATACTGATCAAATGCTTTACCTAATTTTAAATAAATAGCTTTAAAATTTATGTAGACATATAAAATAGTTAGTTGGGAAGGTTCCATATGAGAATGAAATGACAATATTGTGGTCCATCCTATACATACAAATATAAAAGGAAAAAATTTCATAGTAGTAACAAGCTATATATGCACTAAAATGGTATTAGACAAGGTTCCGACTAATTCAAATTTCTGTCACATAAGATCTTTTATAGGTGTATATTATTAGGTTCCAATAAATTATGACTAGTTCAAATACATGTCACATGAAATTTTTTACAAGTGTATGCTACTAAAAACGATTAATTCAAATTCATGTCACAAGCTATGCACTAAAAAAACAGGCTTTGCACTAAAATGGTACTATTAGACAAGGTTCCGACTAATTCAGATTTATGTTGTAACTAATTCAAATTCATGTCACATGAGATTTTTTACAAGTGTATGCTACTAAAAACTGACTGATTCAAATTCATGTCACATGAAATTTTTTACAAGTGTATACTACTAAAAACACTAATTCAAATTCATGTCATGTGAGATCTCTTATAGGTGTATACTACTAAAAAACAAGAATTAATTTCCATTGGAAATTCCGTCATTCAACTAAAATCACTAATTCAAATTCATGTTTTGTGAGATTTCTTACCAGTGTATTATACTAAAAAACAAGAATTAATTTCCAATGGGATTTCCATTGGACAATTCATCATAGCATCAGATCTTAAATCCTAACAACTAATTTTTAGGTTAAAATTGAAAATAAAAGAGACTCAATTTAAGTATAACATGTGATAATAGATCTAGCAATTACTGAAATCATCCATAACAGGACAAAAATATAATTTTTATAAAAAAAAATAGTTTTGATGAACTCATGAAAACGAAAAATCTATCAAAAATAATTTTGATGAATTCATGAAAATTCAAGATGCTGTTGTTACGAAAAAGGGAATTCACTATGCCAAGATAAAATCAATTCTACAACTTCAAAAATCTCAACAATTAAAAAAAAAATGTTATTCTTGACCCTATATATATCTTCCCACAGCTTTATTGAACCGCAACAATTTAACTCTCTTCGTCGAATTATTATATATGCAGTTCAAGAAAGCTGTGGAAAAATACAAAAAGAGCCATTTAGAATCTCATTAACCCTAAATAGGGTTTCTTGAGAAAATAAAAAAATAGAGATTATTTTTAATTGTTGTGTGAGTGAGAATTTTGGAAGAAGTGAAGTGTTGAAAGAGGAGAATAATGGGCTGTATTTATAGGGGTAATTTGAGTGGGGGTGGGATGGAATAGGGGGAGTGGGAGTCTTTTTACTACTGATCCCAAGAAGAATATTGGATTGGGTCTACAACAGAACTCTGAACAAACCTACCTTTTATATATATATGTATGGAGAGAGAGGGGAATGACGTAACACATAAACATAATATTGAACTTCACTTCAGCTGATAACTATGACCTTTTAACTCTAAATATGTATAAGTAAACACTTAAATTTATATAAAATTGAATAAATAGACACATTCGTCCTACATTACACCCTATATGACAATATTGTATCCTA
Organism: Solanum bulbocastanum; assembly: GCA_037074985.1. Lineage (NCBI taxonomy): Eukaryota > Viridiplantae > Streptophyta > Magnoliopsida > Solanales > Solanaceae > Solanum > Solanum bulbocastanum. The sequence continues at coordinate 50,352,006 of CM073608.1, forward strand.
CGTAGCGTCCTACATATACTATGTCATGTAAAACACTAGTGTCTACTTGTTCAATTTTATACAAATTTAAGTGCATATTTATGCACTCCCAAAGTTGGAGGACATAGTTGTCCGCTGAAGCTAAGTTAAGAGTCATGTTTATGTATTATGCCTATAGGAATTGTATGTATATACATTTAACTTACAAGAAAAATATTATTGGTGTTTATAGTGACAATAATAATAACAATATAATGTATTCGGTATAATATTATAAAGTACGATTGAAATCTGAGAGGCTAGAGAACATATAGTATAACATTCCAAAATTAATTATTATCGTAAAATATTATTATAGAGCATGATTATTATAGAGGCCGATGAAATATACAACATAAATATATTGCATATGTCATAATATATATTTTTTCATTATATTTGTCACTTGTGTAACAAACAAATGTATTAAATAAAGTGATCTTTATTTGAGAGGTGAATATAAAACCATTTAGATCCATTGGTTGTGTTTTGGCTTAGTAGGCACACATTTATGGGTCCCTTTTATAGACCTGTCCATTTGTAATTTCCAGCCTATAGATTTTATTATAATATATGCCCATAACTTTTAATTTGACACCTATAAATTATAGATTAGGGGGTGCCCTAAATAATTATTTATTATATAGGGTCATGTTTTCATTTCTTTCTTTTTTTGTTTTGAAGGGTTAATTATATGCTCTTTTCTATTTTAATTTATTTGATTTAGTTTAATTTCGTTGAAAATCTATCTATCTATCTATATATATATATATATATATATATATATATATATATATATATATATATATATATATATATATATATATATATATATATAAAAGATTAAAAGATTTTTTAAGATTTGAATAGTTAGGATACACTCTAAAAGATGTATTTATTATATAGGGTCATGTTTTTGTTTCTTGTTTTTGATTTTTGGGGTACTCTTATATTTTCCTTTATGTTTTAATTTATTTAATTAATTTGAATCAATCAAAATATATATAAAAGAATTAAATGATTTTTATAATTAAATATACTAGAGGTACTCTCCAAATAATGTATTTATTACAAGGCCATGGTTTTATTTATTCTTTTTGGGCTTTGATGGTCCTATATCCTTTTTTTTCTATTTCAATTTATTTGATTTCACTATATTAAAATTGATTGAAAATCTATATCAGAACAAAAAGATTTTTAAGTTTTGAAATTGGGGTGTATTCTAGAGAATGTATTTATTATAGGAACACGTTTTCATTTCTTCTTTTTTGGTTTTGAGGGTCCTATATAATTCTTTCTGTTTCAGTTTGTTTGATTTAGTTTGAATTGAACGAAATTTATAAAAGAACCAACGAACTTTTAGAATTAGAATAGGGTGAGGATACACCCTAAAGAATGTATTTATTATAGGTCCATGTTTACATTTCTTCTTTTTCTAGTTTTAAGGGTCCTATGTACTCTCATTTTTAATTTGATTTCATTTAATTTGAATTGATCGAAAATCTACGAGCAGATGAAAGACTTTTAAGATTTGAATATATAGGCTAGGGCTATACCCTAAGAATGTATTTTGTTATAGGGTCATGTAATTAACTTAAATTTGTATTTTTCATTTCTTTATTTTGGTTGTAAGAGTCATATATATGCGCTTTTCTATTTCAATTAATTTGTTTTAAAAGAACACAAGTTTATTTGTGTAAACAAGAAATTTACCACGTTTCATTATAGCGTTAGTAACCTTATTTGCTTCTCTATTACAGTCTCATGATATATTCATCACAAGAAGGATGGACGTTCAGTTTTTCAATCAGGTTTTATTAAACTTTGGTTTGATTCTTTAGTTTTTGATTTTGAAAAGTGTGCATCGAATATCGAATTGAACTAATTTGATTCTATTTTTTCATTTTTGGTTCGATTCATTCGGTGTTTTTAAAATAGTTTTACCGTGTGAATGAAAATAAAATGAGGACAAAATTAATGTATAAGAGACTTAAAACTTTAAAATTATGTTAAGTGATGATGTATTTCACCATAAAAATGCTTAAAAGACCATATTTGTCTTTGTGAAGAACTTGTTCCTCCAATTACTACTCGAGAAAAAACAAGAACAAAGACAAATTCTTTTTACATGACGCACATCGGCAAAAATACATTTGAATTCCTCTTGGGAATTAATATTTGAAGTTATCTGATTTATAAATTTGTTGCTACTTTGAATTGCTCATGAATGATTTAATTGCTAGTTGACTTTTAATAAAAAATCGGTTCTTCCATTCACTAAATTTTCAAAATCCTTGCACTGAATAACAAATTGAAGAATCGAACTTTTGAAAAGAAACACCGACATTAAATCAAAAAACCGTTTTAGTTAGGTTTGATTCAGTTCGATTTTTCGACATTTATGCTCATTCCTAATCACAAGAGTTTCTTAAAATTTCATGGCAAGTCATTTTTTTATTTCAAAATTTCATATTCAATTAAATATTTTCACATAATATTTTTAAAAAAATAATAAATCGAAAAGTAGTTAGTGGACGCTATTTTTATCGAAAGGGAAAGGGCAAAAAGATCAAAAGGTTATCACATGGAAGCATGTGAGTGTGACCCACAATGGCAAAAATGACATTTGCCCCCGAGTTTTCCGGACAAAGGTTTTTTTGTCTCTCTTTTATACCCCGACACTTGTATTTCTATGATCACAACCCCCCACTAACTTCCTAAATGACAAATTTAACCCCTTTAATTTATTAACTTTTTTTTTTTTTTTACATAGTTGTGTGTTCTCTGACATCTATGCATAAATATGTACATACATATATACACTACAAAAATAAGTACTGAATTAACTAAAATTCGTTGTTAAATAAGGTTAGTGACACCCTTTGTCTGAGTATATATAAGTAAAATAATAAATAAAGTGGTTAAATAATATATTCTGGACATTTTTGATACAATAATATGATGTAGCCTAGTGATTTTAGGTGCTCTTGAAAGAGTAAAGACACACAAACTTAAAGTGTTCATGTGTTCGAATCTCACTAATAGTAGCTCTTTGTGAAATTTCACCTGGACACTCTTAGTGAAATTTCTAGCTCTGCTATTGCCAGTATGTTACCCGTTAAGTTGTTCTCCTACTATATTTGTAGGAAAATTTAGTATTCAAATTTGATGTGTTTAAATTTTAAGTTCTTGTGTGGTGAATGTATTTTAATTTTGAATTTAAAATATAACCTAATTAAATTTTAGTGATTTTTATGTGTGTGTATTGTAAGGAGGGGATAGTTTGATGCACAAGATATCTCGTTTTAATAAAGATTTAGAAAAACATTGTATCCGAACATGTGATGTAGACAATCTAAAAATCAACTCATCACTCAACCCGCTTGCGTATGTGTTTGAGTCAGTGCTGGCAATTGCCTTCATTGAGTTAGGTTAGTATATTAGAGGGAAGGAGAAAGGAAATAGGCATGATTAACGCATATTATGGATGTATTAGATTTAGACTACAAGATCTATGGTAGTTAGTGGGTATTTTTGTAAAGTTAGCTGGCAATCACTGTATTATTAGTCTTTTTTTCATACATAAAGATGTATATATATAAAAATATATAAATATTATAAATGCATCGTTGTTTTGTTTGGTTTATTTAAACAAAGAATATTCCTTTTATACAAAACTTCTCTTTTTAAATCAATTTCATTATTTAAGTCTTGAGAAAAGTCTAGGATGGTGCTGTTTCATGTAGACAACTAGACATTGAAGTTCCGTAGGATTCTATGAGACGAGGTTAATTTTAATTAGGGATCTTGAAAGTTATTTTATTCTACTTTAAATTTTAGCTCATGTATATATAAATATTTTTTTAAAGAGGTATCTCGAATATTTCATAAACTTATGAAATTTTTATAAAGAGATCAAAATGTGGTTAAAATTTAGTTGACAACTAAATACTTCATAAAGATTCACGAAATTCAAGTTCATATCATCTTAATTAGTTCAAGAAATACCTACAATATATTTTTTGTATTTGAAAATAATATTAAGTTTAAATGAACACAATAAGAGTATCAAGCTAAACTAAATACAAACGAGTTGAACCGAGTTCCGAGCTAACTCAATTAAGTGGCACGTCTAGTTATATGTGCATCGAAAGTATAAATACCTTGTACGGAGATGGATCCAATTTCAATACATGGAAATTGAAATTTGAGAGTTTAGAATTTTAATCTTTTTAAGTTATTGATTTTTAAATTATTAATATTTTGTAAATGTTAAATGAACTGTTACGATAAATATAAAATTTAGAAGTTATGAAATTTAATCGAACTCGTATTTCGAACGCTAACTCTACCCCTTGGTGTTGCTATTAGGAAACATATGCATGGGAATTAATGTGTACTATTTTGTCACCTCATATGACTTACGTTTCTATGGAAGTTTTCACCATGTATCTTTCTTCTTCAAAAACCAAAGCATATATTAATCCAACATAATTAAAAAGGCAGTCTGTCTAATTGATTTTACCCATAACTTTGTCTTTATTTATTTGCTTTTTTTTTTCCCATTCAATGTTGATATTTATTTTGAAGCTTCATTAATTTAGATTTGTATTGAAAAACCACATTCTTGAGGATAAAACAACACCCCATTTCAAGAATTATCGAAAGTTATTGTGCTCTTTCTGTTTTAAAATAGTTGTCACATTTTACTTTTCGAGAATTAATTCGACTAACTTTCAAAATTAAATTTAATTGATTAGGATCGAGGTTGGGTCTTGGTTTACGGGTTTGGAGTTGGATTACGGTCGAGTTCAAAAGACGGGTTCTGAGTTGAGATCAAAAGTCAGGTCAGGGTCATATAATGATGTTGAAAGAAAGTTTTGAAAGATTATATTGAGTTATCAGTTAAACTATTAAGAAAATAAAAAATTATTAACATCCGAACAAATCAATCAATAGCATAAAACACAATTATTTTTTAACCGTTAAATCAATAATTCAATAGGAATTAATCAGTATAGTGGTGGGCTGCACTTTATCTAATTCATCATCAGATCTACCAACCATTGGTTAGGACTAGGTTGTAGCTAAGGACCTTTTGGGCATAATTCTGTACAACCAGTTAACCTAATTATAAAGCCACCATTATTACCAATATTTTTTTTTAAGGTTGGAAAAATTATTTGGATATATAATTATTCATATTTAGAGTGGTAAAATCAGAAATTTTAATATATATATACACATAACGTAATATTTGACTTATATATAATATAATTTTCTAGCAAATATTGTTCAATTTGACCCTCTTTTTGTTCACGATGACCAATTAAATTCGACTAAAAGTAGCTAGGGATTGCAAGTGTCTATCATTCCCTAGCTACTAATTATTGAAGAACGAAGGATCAAAAGTATATTTAAAGTATTCAGTTTTTTTGAGTTTATATATGAAACATAAACTCATATATATATATATCACCAGACCCTATCAGGTCTGCGAGTTTTCTACTTGAATTATATATCACCAGCTATTTATCAAAACATACCTCAACTATCAATTGTTCCTTTTTTTTATTAGAAATATCACCATTGTTCATGTAAAAAAAAAAAGGAGCAATTGGATAGTTGAAATATGTTTTGATAAATAATTGGCGATAATTCATATAGAAAACTCGCACACTATCAGGCAGTGTTTTCAAAAACTTTTTTGGGGTGAGTCTTGAGGAGGGGCATACCAAAAACGCTCCGGGTGTAAATTAAAGATGTAGATCCATAAGGCGTAATTTTTAAAATTTCAATCTTAAGCCTCGAGAATAAAAACGTAAGTCCTTGGCGTAAAAACGTAGGCCCGGGCGTTTTTAATTTATTTTTTTAACCTTTTTTGCTTTAAATCATATTTTTTTATTATTGATGTAATGATATTTCTCAAATAGTAATTATAATATTTTTTTTCTTCATTATTGATTATTAATATTTATCTCAAATAAAAATCATAATATAATTTCTATATATTATAGGTTATTTATAAAAATTTATTTGTAAAATCATTGAAAGGTTTACTAAAATTTGTTTAGTAATAAAACTATAAAATTGAATATACATGAGACTACACCCCTAGATCCATGGGACTTATGCCCCGTGTCTCGGGGCTTATGCCTCGCCCCGTACTGTATAAAACGCCTCGCCTCACGCTCCCGCTTTTTAAAACACTGCTATCAAGTATGAAACTTGAAAAATTGGGATACTTTAGGTAAGTGCTTTGACCATTAACTCATTATCGAACTTTTATTTTTTTTGGAAGGAGGGGGGATTTCTTATCGGTGTTCGATATTGAGGTCCGACTAAAATTCATATTCACGCATTGTAGGCCAATTTTTGGGAGAAGCGCTCCCAACAAAATATTTTGGACCCATTTGGCCATAGATTTCCTAAGTAATATTTGGGGAGAAATTTGGCAAATAATGTTTGTCCATACAATTTGCCATTATTTGGCAAATATTTTTGGCAAATATTCTAAATTCCCAAATACTAGTTTTTTCTAGTATTTGGGTCAAATCTCATTATTTGGGATCTTTTATAAATTGAAATTTTACACCAAAGTTTTATCTTTTACAAAAACACCCTCTATAGTAATTGTTTGCGTTGTATTACATAGTTTTTTATGTGAACACCAAAGTAATGATGAAATATTCAGTGAATATGAAAGTGATGATATGTTTGTTGATGAAAATGATGAACAATTGGTTCAGGATAACAAAGTCATGTGTTTTGTCTACTTCACGATATATGGAATGATGTTTGTTGCACTCACTCCAAACTACCACATTGCTCTAGTGTCATGGACACTACTTGTTATTTGTTGTAACGAAGATCCAATTAACTTGTAATACAAACTTTTGATTAGTTTTGATAGTTTTTAAAACTTATGGATATAAATCACATTTTTCTAAAAAGGTGAAATATGTTTTCCAAATACTATGGCCAAACACATGGTAAAATTTCACCCAAATAATATTTGCCAAGAATAATTGGAAATCTATGGCTAAACACTAGCTTTATATTCTCAAGAGTTAGAAACCAAAATATCTAATCAGAGAGAAAGGAATTCCAACTATACCACCAATATAGAATATTGGAGTTTGTTATAATGTAGGTTTAATATGAATTTTTGAATAGAATACGATTGTGAATTGTATCAGAAAGAAGATTTGTATGGCATAAACACGCGTGGAAATATCTATAATATCTGTCTTTCTTCTCTTTTATTGTTAGCATAGTTGTTGCAGCTTGCAAGTATTTTTAATACTAATGTACATTATTATGTATGTGAAAGGACTTAAATTAATTGTAGTTGGTGCAAAGTAGGAATAAGTAGCTTATTTTTCACAATCAGTACTACCAAATATATTGTCCAAATTTAACCAATCAAAAATCAACTCGATTTAAGAATTAGTAGTAATAAAGTTGTAGATGAACATTCAACTTAATTAATGATTGGTGGGATTTTTTGCCATAATAATTGGTGGTAATTTACTGCAGAAAATCTTTTAAAACAAGTTTTGAGGATAAAATGATTATTAGATAAACAAGTGAAAATTGAAATTGTGTTGTATAAAATTGTTTTGATAAATGCAACAATTGAATAATTGGGTTAATTGTTTCACATTGTTACTTAATATCACACATCAACAATTTGGTAAAAATAAATCTACAAATAAAGTAGAGTATAAAGTACAACTATATATATATATATATATATATATATATATATAATAAAATATAAAATATGATTATTAAATAAACAAAATAAAAAAAATCATTGAGTTTAAGCCGGATTCACCAATTTCACTTTCTAGCTACAAGTTCCATCAACATGAGTAGTGCATTGTCCATAATCTTTTGTACTTGTTAATAAACTCACATATAGCTACTATATAAAAATAATCTATTCAGAATTAATGAGGTGCTTTTTTAAAATTCAAAAATTTGAATCCACCATTATTCAGAATTCATCGAACGACGTGATATCTTTTTGTAGATACTTGCTTTCTTTGGATCAATTTCAACATTATCAAGATTGGACTTGAATAAGATGTCATCATCCCTTTTGTTTCAAAATTGAAAATATCAAAATTCTTCTTAAAAAAAGAACCCTATTCCTCCAATTTCAATTTTAGCCACAATTATAGACCCCATCATAAATAGAGTCCACACAAAAATTCCAATGGGCTACAACCCACCCACGCACCCCCACACCCACCTAGCTACACTAAACCAACCAAAAATACCTTAAAAAAAGTGGGCTATGGTCCATTTAAGTCACACATCAAACCAACTTGACCAAAAAAGGTATATAATTGTGTACAAATTTAACCCAAAAAACATACTACACTAACAATACCTTCAATTTTCACAATATTGAAAAACATTAAATGGACCTTATTTTAAAAATAAAAAATAAAAGTCCAAATCCAATTTAATGTTTTTGTCAATTGAACCTTATCACTAAATAAACCAATTTATCACAACAAAAGTCCAGTTTGGTTTTTTCGGGTTCAAAGCCCAATTCTCTTTCTCTCTCATCCAGCTACGGCCGAAAACCTAGATCTGATTCACTACCGGAGCCTGAAAAACTCGTCGGCTTCGAAATTCCTATCTGGGTTTTGCTCAGAATTGAATTTCGGTAATTGGGTTATTCTCAAAATTCAAAATTTCCTACAGGTATAATAGTACCCCTTTTTGTTCAATTCAGATTTGATTTAGTTTCATTTTTTTTTTTTTTTTTAGCTATGGATTTACTGTATTAGTGTGAAGATTGTATATTTTTGTGTAAAATGTGTGCTGAATAAGATTTTAAAGGTTTATGTTCCTAGATTTTGATTTTTCAGTATATGTTGTGTGCTATATGAAGCATCTCAGGCTCATTTCAAAGTTCAGCTGATGTGTTTTGAAAAAAAAGTTGGGATTTTTATCTTTCTATTGATGTTCTGGGCTTGAAGTTTGCAGGTTTAATGAAATTCAAGGCTGTATATGAAATGATTGTTGAAATTTTTGGTTGAATTTTTTGTCTGGGCAGTGTAATAGATCCATTGTTAGTAAAAAAGAGGATTTTGATCTGGGCTTTGTTTAGATTTATCTATAAGCCCATGTTTGATCCATTTTCTGAGTTAGATTTTAGTAAGTTGATGTTTCTATCTTGTTAGCCCATGTGTTGTAAAATGTCCATTTTAGCCCTGACTTTCATTGAAAATAGACTACTACTCTCTTGTTGCCTTAGGAGGACTACTATCATTTAACATTGGGTCAGATGTGGGTTCGGGCCGGGCTGGTGGAGGCAACACCGGGCTTTCCGAGATGCCCTACGGGCTGGATTGTTCAGCTCTGAGGAACTAATTTGGTTTATTTTGTTGGCTAAAGCTTCGAGTCTCATGTTCTATTGGTCCAAAGAGTGAATTTAGTGAGCCGTTTGTCCGTAGATTTTGCTTCAAACATTTGAAATGATATATGGAGATTATTTCAAATAAGTATTTGCTTATCATACTGGGCCATTGTTTCAACTTCAAACTTGAAATATGGAATTTGAAGTTTGAAAAACAGAGTTTTATGAGTTTTTCAAGTTTAACTCACCAAACCTTCCAACTATGTTTTCATGTCTAAATACAACTTCAACTTCCAAGTAGCCCAAATGCCTACTAAGTATGGCTGAAGCAATGGAGTTGCAGCCTAAGGTTTGCAACTTCATGCCACATTCGTTAGGTTCAGGGTTCAATACCTACTGATTGCCATAGGCTGCAATTCAATACTGAATCTCTATGGTGCAAGGTTCAAATCCTACATATGGCTCTCCCTTAATCCAGAAACAGTATAAAACATTGTGTATACTTTGCAGCTCCATGACAAATCAATGGAGCCACCTTTATTCTGCTTGAAAGAAGCTAAGGTGCAGCATTAATATTTGTTGTGGACCTAAGCTTACTAAGGATGCAAAACCCTTACCAGAAATGGATGATGCAGTCAGCTCCGCTGTAGCCATTTCTTTCTTTACAAGGAAAGATATTGGACTGATAGCGAAGGAGGGTTTTCTCTAAAACAGACCGAGGTGTGATTTTAGACTTATCAAAGATATAATACGTCGAGCCGTTAAGAATATCAAAACAGACACTAGTTTACAGAGGGAGGAGGAAGAAAGAGAATTCATATTGATTTTTTTAACACAAAAGAATCTTAGTTTCCTGAGACCCGTTACAGAAAATGCACACACACACACACACAATGGTGTTATTTTCGGGCATGTGTTTTGTCACAATATATATATCATTTTTGTTTTCTTTCTCCTTTATTGTTATATTATACAGATAATTGATAAGTGTTGTGCTTCCCACAGCCTTGAGCTCTGGATATTGATGGCTACCCCAGAAACCACAGCTACTCCAGCCACCCCCACTGAGAATAATGAGATAGTGCCGAAAAATGAGATGATTCATGAGCATGGTGATGAAATGGTGCCGCAAAATGAGATGATACATGAGCACAGCCATGAGATTGTGCCGGAAAATGAGATGATACATGAGCACAACCATGAGAATGTGCCGGAAAAGGAGATGATACATGAGCAGAGTCATGAGATTGTGCCGGAAAATGAGATGATACATGAGCACAGTCACGAGACAGTGCTGCAAAATGAGATGATACATGAGCATAGTCATGAGATGGTGCCAGAAAATGAGATGACACATGAGCACAGTCACACGATGGTGCAGGAAAATGAGATGACACATGAGAATAATCACGAGATGGTGCGGGAAAATGAGATGACACATGAGAATAATCACGAGATGGTGCGGGAAAATGAGATGACACATGAGCATAATCACGAGATGGTGCGGGAAAATGAGATGACACATGAGCATAATCACGAGATGGTGCCAGAACATGAGATGATGCATGAACATAGTCATGAGATGGTGCCAGAACATGAGATGATGCATGAACATAGTCATGAGATGATGCCGGAACATGAGATGATGGATGAACATCATATGGTGCTTGGGAATGAGATAGTCCCGAGCAATGAGATGGTCCCGGATGATGAGATGATCCCACTAAATGAGATGGTCCTTGCTGAACCACAACCCAACTATATAGAAACACCTCCAAACAATCCAGAAACACAGCCCAGCAAGCGTAGGAAGAAGAAGTCAATAGTTTGGGAACACTTCACCATTGAAAATGTTGGCGGTGGAACTAGAAGGGCACAATGTAAGCAGTGCAAGCAATCATTTGCATATAGTACAGGTTCAAAAGTAGCTGGCACTAGTCACCTGAAACGCCATATTGCCAAAGGAACCTGTCCAGTAGTCCTACGTAACCAACAGAACAATCAATTGAGCCCATATAGTACACCTCCTAAGATGAGTGGATATGGTGGTAGTACTGATGCACCAAAACGGCGTTATAGGACTGCATCTGCTCCTTACCTTGCTTTTGATCCTGACCGGTGCCGTCAAGAGATCTCTAAGATGATCATCATGCACGACTATCCCCTTCACATGGTTGAGCATCCAGGCTTTCTTGCTTTTGTTCAGAATCTTCAACCTCGTTTTGATATGGTGAGCTTCAACACTGTGCAAGGAGATTGTGTGGCAACTTATCTTAGAGAGAAGCAAGCCATTCAGCAGGTGATTGAGGGAGTGCCTGGGCGTATCTGCTTAACGCTAGATATGTGGTCCTCCTGCTACACTGTGGGCTATGTGTTCATAACCGGGCAGTATATTGACAGTGAGTGGAAAATTCACAGGAAAATACTCAATATCATCATGGAACCATATCCAGATTCTGAGACGGCTTTCAGCCATGCTGTTGCCGCTTGCCTTTCTGACTGGAGTATGGAAGGTAAGTTATTTTCTGTCACTATTAATCAACCGTTGGGTGATGCTGCTGTTGATAATCTTAGAGCTTTACTATCTGTGAAGAACCCTCTTGTGCTCAATGGTCAGTTGTTGGTCGGAAGTTGTCTTGCTCGAACTTTAAGCAGCATTGCCCAAGGTGCATTTAAGCTTTTGCAAGAAACTGTTAAGAAAGTAAGAGATAGCGTCAAGTATGTGAAAACATCAGAATTTCACGAGGAAAAGTTTATTGAGCTCAAACAGCAGCTTCAAGTGCCAAGCACAAAGACTTTGGCTCTTGATGACCAAACTCAGTGGAACACAACTTATGAGATGTTGTTAGCTGCATCAGAGTTAAAGGAAGTGTTTTCATGCTTGGATACATCTGATCCCGATTACAAGGATGCCCTGTCAATGGAAGATTGGAAGCAAGTTGAGGTTCTTTGTACTTACTTGAAAATCCTCTTTGACACCGCCAATCTTCTGACCGCACCAACAATTCCAACAACCAACACATTCTTCCATGAAGCATGGAAGATCCAATTGGAACTGGCTCGTGCTGCAGTAAGTGAAGATCCATCCATAAGCAGTCTTACCAAAACAATGCAAGAAGAGTTTGATAAATACTGGAAGAGTTGTTGTCTAATATTAGCTATTGCCGTAGTAATGGATCCACGCTTCAAAATGAAACTTGTCGAATTCAGCTTTACAAAAATATATGGTGAAGAAGCTGCCACCTATGTGAAGTTCGTTGAGGAGGGAATCCACGAGCTCTTCCTTGAATACGTGGCACTTCCTCTGCCCTTGACCCCAGCTTATGCTGAAGAGGTAAATGATGGGGCTTTGAAGCAGGAGAATGGTGGGGGCGGACTTACAGATTTTGATGCCTACATTATGGAGACAACAAGCCAGCAGTCAAGGTCAGAACTTGATCAATATTTGGATGAGTCCTTGTTACCTCGTGTTCACGAGTTTGACGTTGTGGGGTGGTGGAAACTGAACAGAATGAAGTACCCAACTCTGTCAAAAATGGCTCGTGACATCTTGTCCGTTCCAGTTTCTACTGTAACAGCTGATTCTGTGTTTAGCACGGTAGGCAAAGAGATGGATCGCTACAGGTGTTCCTTGCGACCTGAGACCGTGGAGGCCCTCATCTGCGCCAAGGATTGGCTTCAAAATGCATCAGTAAATACTTTACATGCACCAATAAAAATGGAAGTCCCGATTTAAGTTTTTTCTGTGATGTTAAATACTTGTCTAGAATAGCCTTTGTAGCTGATTTGTGTTTTCTTTGAGACTGTTATAACATTTGTCTCCTCCGTGTCATCCGAGAATCGACTTTCTTGTATCATAGTTTGGTATCACTAGAGACTTACTGGAGAGTTTATTTGTGATTTTCGATGTCTTTTTTCGTTAATGTCTGAATGCATGAAAGCAGTTTTATTTTTGCACAACACAGTTGTGTTGCTTATCTATGTTCTATATGCAGAACACAAATGCCTTGCATTATGGAGTTGATTTTCTTGGTATAAAATTGTTATATTAGCTGCATTTTTTTGTGTTACGCTTTTTACAGTAACAACTATGCCTCAATCCTAAACATGTTGGAGTTCACGATTTTTACTTTTGCCATGCTGTTAATGTCTTTCCATCTAGGCTCATCTCATTTTTGTGCTAGGCCAATGAGACTAGGGGCCGTGGAATCAAACACTGATACTTGTAGGTCAACAATATTGACAAACTTCTTAGGACCCTTAACCTTTAATTATCTTAAAAGATGACTTAATAGTGTAAACTTTCTTTAATAATGTCTACAAAAATTGAACTCTTTAAGAATTTAAACAAGATGAAGTTAATATTCTTGTTATGTGGAATATGAAGTAATATGATATGGAAACTAGAAGTAATTATCCTATCAGTAACGATTGTGGTAGAATGATAAGTACTTCGTTTTTAATCTAATGATCTTAGATTTGAGCTCCGAATATAAAATTGCTTTTGTTATGAGAATTTTTATCCTAATATGGAAGTTTTTGTTGTAAATATGAATTTTATCAGACCCCTAAGTTTTGTACGGTTTTACCTTGTGATTCCTTCTTTAAGGACTTGGAAATATTGTATGGACTATATTGTTCGGTTCAGTCAATAATATCTCCAAAATGTAATGGTCCTATTTATCCTTTATTTTTTTTTAAAAAAATAAATTCTTATTTGATATCTACATAAAGTTACAATTTTCATATCACAATGTTCGATACGCTGAATATCTTCATTTTTTATTTTTTGAAATTTCATTTTATGTAAATTTTTTTTTCTTTTAATTTATTTCAAAAGAGTATATATACCTTTGTTTATTTTTTTCCTGAAAACTTTAATCTTAGTGTTCATATTTTATCTTTAATATCATAACTTGTCGACACCCTAACCTAAACTTAATTCTTTTAATAAACATAAATAAAAAGATACGTGAAACTTTTTTTGAGCCACCACTAGGTAGGGATGACAACGGAGCTGGACAAGTTTAGCTTTATAAACAATATGACCATACAATTGCCCTAAATTACAGACCAAACCAATGATTATTATTACAATAAGCTTAAAATTAAACTTTGCAAATAAGACTACTAAAACGTTGAAAACGATACAACTTGTTTTTTTTTTTTGTAATTCATTGAAACAAATGATATTCAAACGATACACTGAAATAATAATAATTTCATTAAATAACAATTCCACAAAGCCATGACAAAACAATAGCAGAAATACACAAAATACAATTTTGAGGGGAGTGGGTGGGGGGTGGGGTGGAGAGCAATTAAATAAATCAGAAATTGGACATCCTTTCATGTCAATCCATGCTATTCTTCAAATTTCAGATTGGAAACCTGCAATTTAATCATAATTTAAACTAATGAGTTTAATTAACGACAAACAACTTCTGTTGCTAAACAACAAAAATATGTTGCTCATCCTAGTTAGTTAATGAATTATATATTTTTTTATATTAGATAGATTTCAAATTCAAGGTAAAATTAGGATTTACAATGCGAATATATTTCTATATTATCTATATTTGTTAATAGGTGATAACAAGTAATTAGTTATATCATTTTTATCAGGTTATCAATTAACCAATAAAGATAATGGTGGGGACGTTAGTATCTCTCTATTCTGAACTAGAGACCTCATATTCGACACTTAAAAATGAAGTCTCTTTACCCCACCACTAATTCAAATTAGTCAGGTCTGGTTACAAAATCATAAATAAATAATAATATTTTTTGAGGCTCTATTATTGGTTGGGTCACAAAGTGAGTACCAGACACCGAGTGAAAAATAGGGAAAAAGTTATTACCTAGATGGAGCAAGTGTAGCCAGGTGGTGGACTCTTTCCACAAGTAACAAGGAGTTGAAGTGCAAGAGGTACATAGATTTTAAGGTTAAGTAGTTTGAGTTTAAGTGTTGTGCAAAGGCAAGCAGCAGCTTCAACTTCAACAAGCCCACTAAGTATTGGACAACATTCATTAACAGCTGGATCACCAAGCCCAATATGAACAAGCCCACCAAGAAGATCCACACAAGCTCCAAGTTTCAATGTGTCAATTGGGCATGTTGCCTTTGTAGTTGGTGGACAAGGTTTTTTCCCTTTAGGTGATGGTTTAACTACTGGTGGAACTATGACAGGTGGAATTCCAATAGGTGGTAAACCAATTGGTGGGTGCACAATTGGTGGCAAATCAATTGGAGGTTTTACTGGTGGAACTGTGACAGGTGGAATTCCAACAGGTGGCAAATCAACGGGTGGTTTTACGATTGGTGGAACTGTGACCGGTGGAATTCCAATAGGTGGCAAATCAACGGGTGGTTTTACGATTGGTGGAACAGTGACAGGTGGAATTCCGATAGGTGGCAAATGGATAGGGGGTTTGACAATGGGAGAGGGAACTTTGGGCTTTTTGGGCTTGTGAGAAGGTTTACCACAATAGCCACAACCAAGAATGGGAGTGAAGGAAGAAAGGAAAAGCATAGAAATGAAAAGAAGTGAAGTTATCTTAGAGAACTCCATTTTGTTTTAGATGGGGTAAATAATTTGGTACAAAGATTGTGTTGTTATATAGATAGAAAAATTTGAGTAGTTGATGATTGTTGAATGAAAACAAAAAAAACCCTAAAACCAATGCACGTGAACAAGAGGGGCTATATGGCCAATTTTTTGCTAGTTGGCAACTCTATATGTGATCTTGCATGCATATGAATCTATATTACTTCCTTCGTTTTAACTTGATACAGAGTTTAAGAAAGTATATAAAATTTTTGAATTTTGTGATCTTAAGCTAAAGATATATATAAAATCTACTAAAATGTTCTTTAATTTTGTGGTATTAAACATGCAGGGAGTTATCAGAAAAGGAAAGAAACATTCTTCCTGAAACAGACTACTGAAAATTAACACAAATAAATTGAAACAGAGGAAATAGTACTTTCATTTAATCTCCATTGTTATGCAAAATCATGATTGTAATGGAGCAAACCAACTTCAGTTACCTATATGGAAGGCTCGATATGTAATTACTAAAAAACATAAAATTCTAATAAAACTCATTGTAAATTGACTTGTTGAAAAATATTTTTAATAAACTTTTCGAATTTACATTATACGGTTATTAATTTAACTTATAATTGATCCTTAAACATTTCCTTTGACATTGGTCAAATCTATCATAAATTACATTTGACGCGACACACTTACCATATAATAGTAATTATTTGAAAATTTTGTTATTTTGTTTTCACTTAAACTCACAAATTGAAGATTGTATTTTTGTCATTTTTGACAGCTAATAAAACAATATATTTAGATAATTTATTTTTAAAAAGTAGCCAATGGATGTTAATATTTGATCCAACTCAATTTTATACAATATCTCTCTAGACAAATCAACATCTTGGATAAAGTCTATCTATCCCATAACTTATGTATATGCTTCACATAATATTACACAAAAGAAAAAAAAAAAAAAACTAAAACTACTTACGACCTTCATCGTTAATCTATCGTTAAATTACTTGTAGCTAACAATTTTGTTTTGGTAATTAATTCGTTGGAATTATTATTAAATAAAATTAACAAATTTTACTGTTTAAGTACGAAATATGTCGATCACTAATTCATGTTTTTTATTATAAAAAGTGTCAAAAAAAATTTATGAGTGAAAATCCATGTTACAATTTGCAGGATAGACAATTCTTCCATTAATGGTACACAACAAAAATAAGAGTTAATTAAATTGTACGAATTATGGATCTGTATGAGCAAGTTGCCCTATTTTGTTTTCTACTTTTGTGGAAATTAAAAAAATAAATAGGTGTGAATATTTATAATCTAATCACGATTAAGTGATGAATGTGTATATTATTATGTCTATTTTTGATGGACAAAGTTATTTGGTATATGTACTGATAGGAGGTACTATAGAGTTATTTAGTATATATACTGGTCAGAGGTACTATAGAGTTATTTAATATATGTACTGATAGGAGGTATTATAGAGTTATTTAGCTCCACATGTATATATACACTACACCAAAAATTATTTTTAGCATCATTTAATTAATGTTAATAACTTAATTGCTGTTAAATATGTATTTTTAACAGCAATTAATACTCTTTATAAATGTCTCTAAAGCTTATAGCGATATTGGATTAAATGACAATTAACTAATGCCGATAAAGGTTTTAGCACTTTTTGTTGATGTATATATATTTATTGCCGCTAAAAATTATTTTTTACAGTGATATAGTGTGGGGATTCATTTGTAGTAAAATTAAAAATTATTGAGTATTGTGGAAAGTTCATAGGTTGATTTGTCTATCAATTTCTATGTATAATCCTACACCTAGGCTGACCAGAAATTAAAAAAAGTATTTTTTCCCAAAGTCTAAAGTTATTGTCAAAAGCCTATTTTTTATAAAATGTATGTAACATAAAGTTTCTATTAGTTGTAAAAATAGAAAGTGGTAGGTATGCTTGAACCAAAAACAGAATGATTAATATACCTTTAATGGAAATTCCTAGATCAACAACTTAATCAGTACTAATGACTAACTATATTATAAATTATGCAATCATCAAATTTTAATTTTGGCAGGAAGTTATATAAGGGAAATTGATTTTACGGTTCATTACAAATGTTATTTTTGTTATATAATCCTTTTATAAGAGATCAGTAAATATTATAGTAAATATTATCTGAGTACCTATTTTGTGGCAATGTTTGATCGACACAAGGTTAAGAAGAAAAAACTTTTAAAATTCGTGGTTTTAAAACAAATTTTAGATAGTTGTGTGACTGTAAATCATTTAATTTTAGTAAGAGAAAAAATATAATTAAATATTTTTTAAATATTAAAAGATGATATTCTTTTTAAAACACAGTAAGAAGAAAAGTGTACCACATTAATTATTGGAACATATGAGTAACACAAAAGACTAGTCGATATAACACACATGGAGTCATTTACGATCATTTTTTCTATTCAAATTATAAATAGTCATAGGAGATAGTTTACTCATACATTGTTTTACCAATTACCAAATCAATTTTACATTTCTTTAACATTTTTTTCAAACATAAAACATTTACATGAGCAAAATTCTGGGCTAGCATACCTTATTGTAGTTTGGTTGAGTCACAAGAAAAATAAAACAACTAAGTGTGGAACACATAAAGATAAGTTGCTATATTTGTCAAAGCTTTGGGTAAGTTTGATTTATGGATATATGTTGCCCCCACCCACTTTTTTGGTTAAATAAATTTAGTACCACCACTATATTGGAATTCATGCAATAATATGGTATTTTTAATGAGAATTACTTTTAATATAGTCATTTAATATTCGATATCGACTGTTTTGATCAATTCAAATTCATGTCAAAGGGAAAAACACTCCTTACCAGGTGTGTTTGAACTTTAAATCACAGACAACCTCTAATTAAAAGTTAAGAAATCTCATTCATTGTATCACTAGATAGACTCAAACTTAGAATTTTATGAATTCGGAATATCGCTAAATTCAGTGTCTTTAATATTGATATATAATTAAAATAATAATACATATACAAGATTTGAATCAACATTACTACGACCTAAATTCAATTAAACTAACATATTACTCTAGATTCATTTTTGATTGAAAAGAATTTGAACCAAAAAACATGAAAAAAGTTGGATGGGAAAAGGAAGGCAGTGGGACAAGCCTATTGTAAAGTTGTACACTGTGCCAAAAAAATACAGCAAAGAGTAACATGTGAGAAGTTGGATGAATAGGGAGAGGACTTTAGCTAGCTACAGGTCCACACAATCTCTAAAATACTTAGTTCCGTTTCAGTTTATGTTACACACTTTTCTGTTCAATTAAAATTTATATTTCTAATAAAAAGATTTCATAATGATACAAATGTTATAACATAAGCAATGACATGTTTCAGACCACAAATTTCAAAAATCTTTGTAAAGTCTGAAAATTCCCTATTTTTCGATAGCCCATCATGTCTCACTGCGTATCATTAGAGAATTACGATGATTTTCATTTACAGTAAAACTTAAACCTGACGAGATATAACGTATCTTTTTTGATGATTTCCGTCAGAAGATTCTAGCTTTTAATGCTAGTTCAAACTATATCATATAAACTTAAACAGAAAGAGTGTCTCACTCATCACAAACTCAAAATTTTAATTTGAGATAATTGTGTGAACCCGTGAAGAGAGTGAGTGTGCATGTTATAATGTTTATCTTTTTTTAGGCTGGATTATTTTGTTACTTTGTGCATATGCTTTCCTCATGTTGATGTGATTGGTCGGCCACCCTACCATACACTAAAAAATTAGTAACGTTATAAAGTTGTATTTCACATATAATTTAGTTATTTTACCATGACAAAAAATAATTTAATGACTTTCTTTTTATTTGGTAGATCGCGATGTAATCACCACAAGGGTAAGTGAGAACTATAATTGATCTTTTGGAGTGAGATTCAGATTCAGTATCTGAAGTTTTTATAGATTTTGAATAAAAATTATTAAGTTCTTGTGAATTCGTAGTCATGCTTTTAAATCCACCCTTACTTAGAGTGGGCAAAAAAATATCATATTTCTTTGCTAAATTTTTACGACTATATTTTGGAGTGTTAACCATATGCTTATTAATTGAGTAGATTTCATCGTACCTCTTAAACCCTAATTTGGCTTACATATAAGTGAATATCTTTATTGTTAGTACTACTAAAATTATGAAATGATACACATGGAAAAAAAGAATGCAAATTAGGGTAATCATATCACAATTAAAGTATCCATTCAATATGTTCCTACAGAGTTAGAGTTAAGTTATATATATTGACAAATTTAACTGATTATAATAGGCTATTACCCTATTTTTTCAGGTTATGATATCATGCTTGATGTGAAAAATTACCTACTATTAATTGTATACAATAACAATAACAACGTAGTATAATTCCATAAAAATGGTCAGAATTTGGAAATGATAGAGTGTATGTATATCATATTTTTAAGTCCAATCTTATAATTAAGTATCAAGCGGTTATTTTCGACAGACTCTCAGATCAAGGAGAAATAAAAATGAAGCACTATTAACAAGCAATAACAAGAAGTTAATACTAGAGATATATCAAAGAATAAGCATACATAAAAATAATGCTAATACTCTGGATACGGTAAAGATTACCTACTATTGTATATGACTCACTACGTAAAAAAAACACAAATTTCTAATAGAGTCTATCTACAATTAGCTTTTCGATAACAATTCTGATAGACTTTTCATCGAAAATCTCATTTACTGTGAACACTTATTGAAAATTCACGTTATTTAAGTAGCTAGTCAATTAACCTGACGTTTGTGTAAAAATTATTTACATTATCGATGCACAGAACATAAAATGATAGGGTTTTCATTTAGACCACTAGATTTTCTTGAGCATATGACAAAAATACACATTAAATAGAATTTGTCTTGTGTTATGTTTCCATATGGTAAGAAGTTAGTGGAAGCTCAGATTTCTTCTTTATAAATGATTGGTTACAATTGTATTTGGTCTTTCACTATGATCCATATAGTAAAATCAAGAGGCTGTAATTCCTCCAAGTAAATACTAAAATAGTCATATCAAAGTACATCCACAGGATCTAGATTGAACAAAAGAATATACGAGTTTTTTAATATGGTCCTATTACAATGTCACATGACTACATAATCATTGAGAAATAAAAGGATGAGATATATGTGAGGTGATCTAGAATTTAGACGTTGTGATTATGAATCGAGAGAATGAGTTTTGAAATTTATATGTAACTTTAAATTTATCTTTACTTGTTTCATTGTTGCGCATGTATATATAAGATCGATTCAACACCAAAGCAAGAGATAAAGAAGGTGATTCATAATTTAGATGTTGTGATTCTGAATCGAGAGAATAAATTCTTATATATATTTAACTCTAAGGGTGTTGATACTTATTAAGTTTTTGATATATATATATATATATATATATATATATATATATATATATATATGGAAGGTGATCCATAATTTAGACGTTGTGATTATGAAGGGGGAGAATGAGTTTTGAAATATATATGTAACTTTAGTTCTTCTAATTAAGTTCTATACTTGTTACGTTTTTCTTACTTAAATGTAAGATGCAACACCAAAGCAAGAGTTACGTAAGGTGATCCATAATTTAGATGTTGTAGTGTATGTTGCTCGAACTTTATTAAAATATTTTTTTATTAGGAGTGTCAAATTCTTTAAAAATAGTGCATTTTTGAGGAAAACATGAATGTAGCAATAATTTTGGATAGTCCAAACAATATAGGTTGGGTTCTGAGTAGAAAGAATGGGAGTTCTCATTACCACAAAATAAACTTTTAGCCGCAATAAATATGCACATTAATAAAGAATGCTAAAGCCTTTATCGACATTAGTTAATTGTCATTAGATCGATCCAATGTCGATATAGGCTTTAGAGACAATTATATAGAGTGCTAATTGTCACTAAAAATACATATTTAACGGCAATTAAACTATTACTATTAATTAATTATCGCTAAAAATTGAATCATTTTTAGTGTAGCGTGTGTGTGTATATATATATATATTTATACATCACAAGTGGTCACTCTTGCTTAATAAATTATATAGTACTCAACATAATGAGGTGCAAAGCTAATATAGGCACCAAAACAATTACAATATACAGCACGAAATAATATTGACAGTTCCACTAAAATTTCATCCTCAAACGAAAAATTCATTTTTTGTAGTAACATATTTTACTATTCAAACTACATTAAAATATTGAGAGTGAACACCTATGTTATTGCACCTCCCAACGCACTCGTGCTGAATCCCCTTGAAAGATCATAAGTTTTGAAGAATCCGACACATATCTGATAATATTTTTCAAGAGTCCGAGCAACATTAGGTGAATACAATGATATCTAATCAAGTCTAAAATTGAGTCTCCTTAGCCATACTGAATGAAGCACATTATAAATTACATCAAATGGCTTAGCAGGCCTATTCACTTTAAAATGCCATTGTAATTTCTTCACATTTTTTTGCAA
Organism: Solanum bulbocastanum; assembly: GCA_037074985.1. Lineage (NCBI taxonomy): Eukaryota > Viridiplantae > Streptophyta > Magnoliopsida > Solanales > Solanaceae > Solanum > Solanum bulbocastanum. The sequence continues at coordinate 50,374,561 of CM073608.1, forward strand.
TTTCAAGTACTTACTCCAAGAAATTCCCTTCAAAATTATCTTCAATTCTGGAATTTTCTCAATTGGAACATTGATTGAAACTTGACTCCAATCAAAAACATCACTAAATGGCAAAAAATAATTATCACAAATTATTACTGGAACACATCCAGCATAAATTGCTTCACTAATTCTTGGACTTGCAACTTCATATCCACTTGGTGCTAAGCAAAACTTGCTTTGACTCATTAACTTCGTGTAATTTTGGCCCTCAGGAAGGTGCTCATACACACGAATTTCATCGTCTTTTTTATTTTTCCAATGTTGAAACAATATTTTTCTTATGTAACCATGTGATCTACCAGCAAAAAATGCAAGAATTGATCGATTTTTCGGATTTAGACTATGGTCTGGATCAGGTGTAACATTAATATTTGGTAATCCATAAATTTCAGGCAATGAGACATCTCTTTTTGGTTGAAATCCTTCTGAAGTATTGGCATTGCATAATACTCTAATGAAATTCTTGAAGAGATTTGGATTTCTAATAGAAATATCTGGTGCCTGAAAATTAAATATTTATACGATTAGGTCACTTATAAAATATGTAACTAGTAACATGTTATAATAGGTTAAATTATATTTTTAGACTATTAAATGAAAGTTGGCAAAAGGGTCATGTTTTAATTGATTCCTTTTGGATAAGAGTAGATTCGCCTCGATTAACACTCAACTTACTAAAAAAGAACTTTTGGATTTGGAAAATAAAGGGGTGATAAATCACTTCTTATATGTTTTTTGAAAATGTTAAATATTTTTGCATTTAAGAATATGACCTAATGGTCAATTAAATGATTGAAGTCCAAACCTTAGAGATTAGGTTTAAAGAATACCGAGTGATTTTTTTTTATGTAGAAATTTTTTCAAGACATGATTTTTTTTTCAAGGTGGGAAGTTAGACTCGATCCTAACCTGTAGAGGAGGACAAATATCATGGCCTCCCAATCATGTTCAGACACCATCACTATTAGCAAAAAAAGGTTAAATATTTTGAAATAAATTCAAAGTGCCACAACGACAAATATGACTTTTTTTTGCTAAATGGTCATGTTCAATTGATAGCTTCACCCCGATTAACACTCAACTAACTAAAACAAAACTATATTGGATTTAGAAAAAGGGTGATGGAATAAGTACTTCTTATATATTTTTGGAAAATATCAAATATTCAAGAATATGACCTAATAGTCAACTATTAGATGATTGCACTCCAAGCCTTAGAGATCAGAGTGAAAAAAAAAACTAAATGACCTTTTTTTTATATGTAGGAATATTCTGAAACACTCGTATTTTTTTTCAAGGTGGAGAGTTAGGCTCGACCCTAACCTGTAGAAGATACATATACCTTGGCCTCCCAATCATGTTTATTTCAAATATTTTGAAACAAATTCAGAGTGCCCTAACAAAAAAAATTTGAGAACAATAATAGTAATATAAATAGAGGAAAGATTTAAAGAAATTACCCAATCATGACAAGAAACTAAGAAATGATCAGCACCATTGCTTCTGTTCCAATAAGGATATTTGTTAGCAATAACATGAATATAATCTTCAACAATCCTTTGAATTCTTTCTCTAGAATAATTTGTGATAATTGGCAAGTAAATATATTGAACAATATATGCAACACTAATTGGTATAAAAAAGACATGAGCTTCATCAGGATGTGAAGCTAAAAAATGTCTATTTTCACTTTCCATTTCACCAATGAAATGACCTTCAATTGCATATATATTTTTCATCGGTCCATTGTGTATCATTGGTAAATCTCCTTCTTTGTATGTCCACACTTTGAATCTCTTCAACATCTCTATATGACTCCTACAATAAATTAATGCAAGATTTATTTATAAATAAATAACCACTACTTAAAAAAAAGAAAAAAAGTAGCAACAAACTAATTTTGTAGTTAAACAGCAAAATCTCTGTCATCTAATTTTATTTAGTGACAAAGTAGCGATAGATTATTAAAAATTCCTTTTAACTAAGGACTTATAGTGATTGATTAATGACTAAGTTTGTAGCTAATTCTGATTGTTTTGTAGTGAAATGAAGCACAAAACTATATTGTGATTATTGTATACAATACTATTCGTGTACATATGAGACCAATATCCTTACCAATCTATTAACAATAAGTAGATCTACGCCTAGAAAATTAGTAACGTGTCAGAAGAAATTAGTATAAGAAGCAGTGGATACACTTCTTGATAATGGAATCCATTATGTATAGTTTATGTTACAAAACTATGTGAAGACATGAAGTATATCGTAACACATGAATTAATAATGCAAAGGATCATTTAATTCACAGATAGGTTAGGCAGGGATTATTATAATTATATGTACTTAGTCATGATCAATATGTGCATATTTTTCCCAATGAAGAAAAAAGTATATCATAATAGTAAGACATTAGTTGATTGCCTAATTTTTCAGGTTACTAATTTTACTTTTTATATGGACGATTACTTAAAATTATTTTTTAGATAATTTTATAACGTTAAAAAAATGACTTATATAAATCAATGTATAAAAGTTAAACTCTCGTACGGAACGAATCCGAAACTTAACTGATGAAAGGCATATGAATTTTTGTAAACAGATCCACTTGGAATGAACTTCTCTTCTTTATTAGACTTATAATTTCTTGAATGAATAGCTTTCCAAATTGATGATCTTGCTCTTGCTAAATCTTCTTCAACTTTTTGTAAACTGCGCTTGATCTGTTAAATACAATTAATTAAAAAATAAGATTTTGAAAAAAGAAATAAAAATGTTGGACATGGTTGATACACTACAAATAATAGGAACTAGTTATATGAAATTGGTCCTTAATCTGTCGTTAAATAGCACACATCTAACATGGTATTTTGATAATTAAAAAAATGATCCATCGTTGACTAGAATTAGCGACACATTTTGTTGTTTAGCAACTGAAGTTGTCTGCCATTAATTCTATTATCATATATTTCTCAAGCTATTATGTCACAAGTTTTTCTTCTCCATTATTCAAGGTACTATGTGAATTAATATATTATCAAATTTAAAGAATTAAACATAAATTAAAGTACCAAAAGAAAAAAGTTTGGATGGTAATTATTCATTTTAGAATAAAAATGGATTCAATACAGTTTAACAGAATTCAAGAAATGGTCAAATTCAAAAAAACATTTTTCTATTTTGATTCTATAAAGGTTCTAGTGTCATTTTGAAATGAAGTTAGGCGATACAATTCTATATTTATAAAATAGTAAATTAAATCATATGATCATATATCAACAAGTCAAATCAAGAACAATTATTCAAAAATAAAATAAAATAATACCTTAACATGATGGTTGGTATGATTTTCTTTTAAAGAGGATACTTGTTGATTATTATCATGTAATAATAATTTATTTTTGCTCAAGTGAGGTGTTTTTGAGAAAGAGAAAAAAGTGATGAAATTAATATCATTTTGATGATTTAATAATGATGAGAAGTAGAAGAAGATAATAAGAAATGAAAAAATGGCACATAATGATGTTACGCTATGGGAATAATAAACACACATTGCTAACTTCTTCACTATGATTTGAGTGATGAAGATTGAAGAAAATCATACCCTATTAATAAGGGCGACAAATGGGCGGGTTGGATAAAAGATGGTTAAACTAAAACCGAATAAAATATTCGATTTATGTATATTTGATACAGATAAAAATGAGTTAACTCGTGGATAGTATAAATATTCGTATCATTCATCGCTACTTAAATAAGATGTGAGCTAGTTTTCTTAACTTCAATTTTTCTCTGTTGAGTTAATGGTCAAAAATACATCTGAAATATTTCAATTTTTTTGAGTTTCGTAATGGAATTATCAGGTGCACGAGTTTTCTATCTGAACTATCACTGATTATTTATTAAATTACATTTCAATTATTAACTATGCACTATTCTATACCTGAAAGTTCAAATATGAAACTCAAACAATTATTACTATAAATTAATTTATGTCATTGTCTCTTATATGAATTGAGAAAACGCGTAAATAATAATGAGAAAATTTTGCCAAAACTTAAGGAAATATAATTATTGCTAGCTCACTCACTCTAATTGTGATATTTGGTATAATAATAAGTATCCTAAGAGTATCAAATTAATTAGTGTTGCCAATTTTAGGCAAAGATTAAAATTATGATGTTGAAATTTAGTACCTTGAGTTGATAATATATCACTCTTTTACTTCTTATAATAAGGTCACATCACCTTTTGTTAGATCCAACAGGATGAACAATGAATTAAGGATTTAATTTATATACGTGTATACCGACAATCTTAGATTATATAGTTTAAATCGACATAAAGTTTCAAAAAAAAAAATATGAAAGATTTTGAAATTTATGGTCTAGGATTTGCTAGGATTCATTACAAAAAATAAAAGGATTTTGTGATCATATTATTTAGAGGCAATAATATAATTGTCGTTATATTATATTTAACGATAGATAATATAATATGAGTATTTATAATCAACATTCTATATAAATGTAGAAAAAAACTTTAACGAATCTAAATGCAGTGATATTAACTCAATTGCCGCTAAATAATTTTGCGACAATAAACAAAAATCTATTGCTACTAAATGTTTCTTTTGTCGTAGTGACTCGCGGTCAAGTCTTAATCCACCAGCTATTTTTGTGAACTTATTCAAATGTGGTCAAAACTTAAAACAATGGCACTAAAACTGTCTATTTGTGCGAATCATTAGAAATTAATGGGCCTGCTACTTTTATAGGCATAGTATTTGGGCTGGACTTTGTTATATGGGCTTGAAATATCTTCTATTTGGCCCAAATTTAGTCCAAGTATCACTAATTCAAAGCCCAAAATAAGTCATAGATAATTGAAGAAAGTTAAGTTCCACTCAAATCTTATGATATGTATATGTTTAGCTTTTTGGCACATGAATACATAATTCGAGCCCAAAGTAATGAATTTGATTGACCACCATAGAACTTGCTCTAAATCCGTCTCTGACTAGACATAACTCTTTGTAAATAACAAATTATTGGTCCTACATGTATCAAACATAACACCTCATATATCAAAATACATCATTATTCCTCTTCTATCTATTATCACATCCGAATCGAGTCCTGTATTCCACGAAAATCCTTGCCGCACCATAGTGTGCCAATGCTCCAAAAATAACAAATGTATGAAAAATTTGATGACTATGACCAACTAGGTCAAACAATCCAGGCCTCCATTTCTCCGGTACGCGACTAACATAAAAAATAGCCCCTATTATATAACACAACGCCATCGCGGATTCATATACAAGTGTGATATTCCTCATAGGATCACTCCAATTCACCACAAGAGCATGAATTGCTGGAAATATACCAAAACAACCCATGGACATGAAGAGCCCGGCCCGAAAAGACCTATATTTCCCGGTCGAAAACACGGGGAAGAGGAGAGTTATGATTGTGCAAATTCCCAAGATTGTGATACCAGTGAGATATACAATTTGCCAGTGTGGTGAACATTGAAAAATATAGTACATTGGTGGAAAAAAGGATGTGATGATCATAATTGTGATGCCAACATAGTCCATTTGGACTAAGAAAAGGTTCAATTTCTGTGAATGACATGAGAAAAGATGGCAAATGCTACTTGATAAAAGGCAAAACATTGCACCAATTAAGAATACATAAAATGGCCAAGTTGCTTCATTTGTTGATGTGATGTCCATTTGTAAATGTTGATCAATTAACCTAGTTTCTCCCTGTAAGACAAAGTCACGGTATACACTGATAATGTAAAGAATTTTTATTATTAACAAAAAAAAAACTAGCAACGGACAACTTGTGTCACCAAACAAATATAATTTTGTTGTCCACACTATTTAACGATGAATTTACTACTAATTATCAAAAAATCACACTAGCTATCAACTATTTAGTGACATACCACTTCTAACAAACCGAAATTAGCGATAGACAAATTATGTTTATAATATTAGCAACAAGATTATCAAAAATAATTTCGTTAGCGGTAAGTTGTTTAGCTACGGATTAGCAACAAAGTTTGTAGATAATACCAGTTCTTTTTGTAGTGAAAAGAATATAATTGCTCTATTTTATTTTATTTTTCATTTTAGCATATCTAACTCGATCACTATGAAAAGTTAATTGATGTTGTAGGTAAAACTATCTATATCAGTTTATAGAACTTAAACTTTTTTTGGAGGTGGATTATTCAACGTATATACATTATTGGTATAGAGAATTAATTTTTGCAATGTTAGTATATTTTGACATGTAATAATAAGTTACTTCTTACTTGCTTTATTTTAAGTAACTAATTCCAGTTATTGAGGATATTGACCTGTAATTATCTTTTAAATGATTGAATTGTATCGGTATATAGAAGTTAAATAACTTATAAGTTCATTAATTTACTACTAACAATACTTAAAAGTACCTTAGAATTGTGAGAGATATTCGCATCTCCACTTGTTGGAAAATTCCTGTAAAAAAAAAAATGAAAACACAAAATTTATTTGATAAGTTAATAATGAAAACTAACAATTTTTAGAATAAATGAAAATCAAATTTAAATTCTAGTTTTAAATGAAAATTGATACATTAATTTAAGTTAATTGATTATTTGATGTTTTTAAAAAATAAGACGCTATTTATATTGCCTTTGTGTGATCTAGTAGATTACGAATTTTCGAGCAGTGAAAGCAACCACTAAACCTTACATCATAGGATAGTGCAACCCTTCTTTAAACCCTATTAATATGAGACGTTTTGTACATCAAAAATATATCACCAAGAAAATATCAACAAAAATAAATGTACATTTAAAGATGGTAGTTGGGAGTTTGATGAAGTGTTTTTTTAAACCTAACATTTTAATATCCATCAAATATTAATGGACCACATCTGTGTGTCTCTATTGCATTGGTTTGAACAAAATATTAATTGTATAAAAGTTTGCCACATCAAAAGAAAATTTAAATCCCTAAAGTCCAAACTCAAAAATTTTATTGTCGTTGGAGACTCGACTAATTCACATTCATGAATATGCATAAAGTTTCTTTATGGAAAAGGGGTATATAAAACGTTTCTTATCAAATATAACTCAATTTTCAAGACTTGAATCTGAGACCTTCGGTTATCGTTTTAGGATTCAACTAATCCATATTTACGATTGAAAATCCTTCTATATCAATAAAATGCTTTTTATCAAAGACGACTCAATTATTAATCATAAACTCAAAATCTTTGATTAAGATAACATATTATAATTAGTTTGAGTTAGTAGTCATTGTTAATCAACAAAGAAACAAGGTTTAAGATTTATATGCAGTATATTATTTCTAACATAAAAATATATATACAATATAATTTTTTAAATTAACATATTTATACAATATAATTTTCTAACGAAAGACATTAAATTGATTAGGCACATACCGGATAAACATAGTCATAAAATCAGCAATTTGAGATAAATGCTCTGCATTAGCTATGGTTAATACCACAAATAGAATGAATCCAATTAAATGCCTGAAAAAAAGAAGCAAGATCCCATTTAGAAAAATAAATTAAAAAATTTAGCTAAATAAATTGCAAACAAAGTAATTATTTCAACCATTAAAAAAATAATCTAAATTAATATGAATTATCTATCAAATTTTGTAACTAAACAACAAAATTCATCGTTAATTCTATTTAGAAGTCAATTATTAATTTTTTACTGACTACAAGTTATTGAGCGATGAATTTCATAGAGAATTTACAAAACTCAAAACAAAATAAAAATGAAATGAAATACTTACGTCCAAACATTAAGAGTTTCATTATGCCAACTGAACATACTGAAAAATGCTTGTTTAAGAGGCCAATTAGCTCTGTAATACTTCAAAATAAACTCATTATCCTTCATATATTCTGGCAATTCTTGATAAGAAATTAAAGAGTATTTTTCCCTTTTATTTCTTTCAATATTCTTCTTATTCTTCATCTTCGATTCCGATAATCTTTTTCTTGATCTGAATTAATATGAAATTAAATCATAGAAAGGAAAAAAAAAAGAGAATTTCTTTTTTTTTCTTGATGATTTTTTTGCTGATTTTTGGAGTTTGATTTGTGTTTTTGTGGTTTTTTTAATGTGTTTGTCCAAATTTTAGGGTATAGTAGGAAGTTAGGAAAGAAAGGGTAATTATAGAGATGAAGCTATAGTGTTAGGTACGAGTACGGATGAAGAGGCGAAATTAAAATTTAAAGCTTATGAATTATATATTTCATGATTTTCTAGTCATGTTTGTTGAGTTTTTAAATTAATAATTCATACATATTCAATGATTTTTAAAATAAAAATACAAATTTATTGAGTTTGACTGAATCGGTAATTTAGTTCTGCCCCTATAATCAAATGAATTTAACAGTTTTTGCTTAGATCCTATATTTATATTAATTTTTTTTAACACATAAATTCTTAATTATGAATCCAACAACTAAAACAAATTATAAGTTCGATGAAAAATTTAAATTACATAACTTTAAATTCCGATTCAGCCTCTGAAGAACATTTTCCTCCCGATTATAGCTAGCCAGTACCCTTGTTGGTAGTTGGTAGGTCATCAATAACTTGTATTCTTGTGAGTCCTTTATGACTCCTTTAAATTTCTTTCTCGTGATTCTGTCCTCCTTTTGTAATTTTATCTTATTTTATTTTTTCGGTTCAAATCTAATAACTTTCATTTAGACTTTATATTTATATTTAGAAAATTAATTAAATATATATAAATATATAATTATGAATTTGGTAATTAAAATGAGTTGTGAGAGTTTAGCGATAAATTCAAAACTTAGAGACATCAAATTTTAGCTCCACCTCTGAAAGGTGAAGTAGAGCTAGGACTTGGAATGTATGAATTTGGATTTTAAAAACCGCACTTAATAGGTTCTTGATAGATTATTTGAAAATTTTAACTATTAATATATGATTTGAGCTGCAGTTACTGAACACTGCCAAATCCGAGCTATACCTCTTTCTCAGGGTAAGAAAAAAAGATAATGAGATCCTTCTACGACTTCACTCTTAATCAGATATTTCGAATTTGAATCCTTTTCATCTAGTAATAGGATAAGGATAATCAGTTAGGCAATTAAGAACACTTTCTAGCATGGTGGGTACAACTGCCAGCAACTAGAAATTTTTTTATATTTTTCTTAAATTCAATGTAATAACTTGTAAACTTAAGTTTCATAGATAAGCTATGATAAAAAAATAAAAATAAAATCTCCTTTATGGAATATGGTATAATGTAGAGAAATTTTCATGGGCCTCAAAAATGGGCTGGGTTTCTCTTCTCTTTAATGGGCCTTATGCCGTAGGGGCCTGTATTAGTTGGGGCTCCGAAGCAGGTATAGAACACCGGGTTAAGGATTTGAAAATTATTTGTCCAAATGACATTCAAGCTAGGTGCTCTAATATATTTTACTCGCTTTCCTTTACTTCCTTAATTTATATATACTGACAGTGTAAAGTTCACTATCACTTAATAATAGCTGATAAGTTATAAATGTTTTTATTTTATTCATTTCTGTGTTTTGTGTTGCTAATAAGTCGAACTTATCTCTTTTGTGCATTTTATTTTTGATGTTATAAAAGAGAATTAAATATGTGGATTAAGGTGAATTCATGATCAATTTTAAGTCATTACACTAATTGAGTGACAATTATTATCTTTGCCGGCAATAGCAAAAGCCGCGAATATGCTTGTTCCAAAGGTAGTTTTAATGGCAATAGTAAAGGCCGCTAAAAGTAATTACTTTTAGCGGCAATAATAAGGGTCTTTACCGGCACTCGACATAAATGCCACTAAAGGCTTTAGCGACATTGATTCCATCTATTGCCGCTAAAGGTCTCTTATGGTGTACTGATAGGGGTATTATTTTGTTAAGTCTTCTCCGTCCTCTAAAATGTCTTGTGGAATACTACAAAATATGAAGTAACAAGTTGTTAGAAGTAACTAGTACTCATCAAACAAGATTTGAAGACTTGAGTCTTTCTGGAAAATGACTTTAACACTTTGGACAACATTTTTGCAGTCACAAATTAGTTAGTGGTAGATGTGGGGGCAAATACCCCATTTTATTTGTCTAGATATGTTTCTTCTCTTTTTCTATTCACACTTTTTACAATAATGATGAAAGAGAAAATATAATTCATGTATGAAAAAAATTAAATATACCACAACATGATTTTCTTAAAAATAAAAGATAAAAAAAAGTAATTTTTGTAAAAGTAGGGGTATATGTGAAGCCACATATCAAACAAAATTTTGAATAAAAAGCAAATAAAAGAATAAAAATAAATTTCCACACGGTATTATTGTTCATTTTTTCCTTACTTGACTTGGTCAAGAAATAGTTTCTTTAATTGGCAATTTCTTAGAAGTTCTGCAGAAAATTTTTCCACATAATGGGACCAATTTCACATCATTTTACCTAACACACACTACGGCGATACTTAATGACCTCGAAATGAACACAACATCTAGAGAAAATGAGGACATAAAGAGTATTATTTTGTTAGGTCTTCTCCGTCCTCTAACAAGTCTTGTGGAACACTACAAAATATGAGTAACAGGTTGTTAAAAGTGACTAGTACTCATCCATAGACCACAAGTTATGTAGTTAGTGATGCCAAAGTAATATTATTTTCTCATCATTTATCCCAAAGTTGAACAAAACAAATATTGTATAATTGTTACTATCAAACAAGACTGACTTAAAGACTTGAGTCTTCCTGGAAATTGAGTTTCCACTTGGGACAATTTTTTTTGCAACCACAAATAAATTAGTCCCCCTTTTTCTACCTCATAGTCCCATGCATAGACGAGTCAACAACACTACTTTATGAAATAGTGTTTAGTTAACTGTTTACTTTATTTACTATGAAGGTCATTGTAATAATTAAGAAATCAAATAGGAGTAGTACTTAGTTAATTATAACATCCTTTCTTACCTGACTACTTATTTTAATGACTTATTTATATATTGATGCTCATCAAGAACCCATATTATTAGTTTTACCTTTTTTATTAAATATCCTAAAGTCTACCAAACGGTAAAACCTTTTGCATTATGCAAAATAAATTGTTGGGTGTTAATAAAAAGATCAAATTTGTGTTTTTTTGTGTATTCTTTGAATTACAAGCACTACAATAAAAATAACTTTTAGCGACAATAAATATACACATTAATAAAGAGTGTTAAAGATTTTTACTAGTATTAGTTAAGTGTCATTAGATTCAATGTCGCCAAAGGGTTTAGGGCCATATGCAAAGAATGTTAATATTCAATTTATGTATGACAACTGAAACTAGTATATATATGTGTGTGGATAATGCTGATTGATTTGTAAAAAGAGAACAAACATCCTGTTATTTGCTGAAAACAAACAAACAAAAAATGGGACGTTTCTTTTTCTTTTATTCATTTCTGTGTTTTGTGTTGCTAATAAGTGGATGTTTTTCTTCTTCCTTTGAGCATCATCTTTGCTCTCCCACTGAAGCTTCTGCTTTGCTTCAGTTTAAGCAATCCTTTCAAAATATGTCCGAAGAGTACTGTAGTGATTGGTGTGATGAAGATTGTTTCCCAAAAACAAAGTCTTGGAATGAGAGTAGGGATTGCTGCACTTGGGATGGAGTCACTTGTGACTTATTAAACAGTCATGTTATCGCACTGGAACTTAGTTGCAGTCAGCTTGTTGGCACTTTTCTTCCCAACAGCAGCCTCTTCCAACTTCATCATCTCCAGACACTAAACCTTGCTTACAATGACTTTTATCCTTCTTCAATCCCACATAACATTGGCCAATTGATGAATTTGAGGCATCTCAACCTTTCTCATTCTTACTTTGAAGGGAAAATCCCAACAGAAATCGCATACCTTTCCAATTTGGTTTCACTTGATCTTTCTGATGGTTATGGATTAGAACTTGATGAGGGAACATTTGAAACAATGCTTCACAACTTGACAAATCTGGAGTCACTAGCTCTCTCTCTTGGCGACATCTCATCACCGATACATGTAAGTATTCATCCCAATAGCAGCCTCTTCCAGCTTCATCATCTCCACACACTTAACCTTGATAACAATTGGTTTTGTCCTTCTTCAATCCCAAATGGCATTGGCCGATTGAGGAATTTGAGGCATCTAAAACTCTCTGACTTTGATGGGAAAATCCCAACAGAAATCTCATACCTTTCTAATTTGGTTTCACTTGATCTTTCTGGTAATGAATGTGAGCTTGATGAGAGAACATTTGAAACAATGATTCACAACTTCACAAATCTGGAGCTACTTTCTCTCTCTGGTGTCAACATCTCATCTCTGATACCTGTGAACATTTCTTCCTCCTTAAGGTTCCTGGATCTTGGTTATACTAATCTGCGAGGTGTTCTCCCAGAGAGCTTTTTACTTCTGCTAAACAGCTTGGAAACGCTCAGATTGAGTGGGAATCCTCTTCTCAAAGGAGTTTTTCCAAAGACCCACCGGAGCAACACTCTGTTAATGGAGTTGGATATTTCAGGCACAGGAATCTCCGGTGAGCTGCCTGATTCAATTGGCGCCTTCAGTTCCTTGAATATCTTGAACCTCAGAAGATGTCAATTCTCTGGTTCCATTCCTGATTCCATAGGCAACCTAACACAAATTACGGATTTGGATTTATCTAATAATCATTTCACTGGCCATATTCCTTCCACAATCTCTAAATTGAAGCACCTCACACTTTTGGCTCTTTCTGACAACTCCTTTCCAGGTGAAATTCCCAAAGTTTTCTCTAACCTCCAAGAGCTACGTTATTTATATCTTTCTAATAACAGCTTCATCGGTCCATTTCCCGCTTCAATTTTAAGTTTGACACAACTTTATACCTTACAGTTGTCGAGTAATTCCCTATCTGGCCCACTGCCTAGCAACCAAAGCATGCTTCAAAAGCTATCCGAACTGGATTTGTCATACAACTCACTGAATGGTACCATACCATCTTGGGTGTTTAGCCTACCTTTACTATCTTCAGTGTCGCTCCAACATAACCGATTTAGAGGACTAGCCGATGAAGTGATCAAAACAAACCCAACATTAAAAGAACTTCATTTAAGCAATAATAAACTCAGTGGTTCTTTCCCTCAATTACTTGCGAATCTCACAAACCTTTCTACCCTTGACCTTTCAACAAATAACATCACCGGTGATGCGGGAATAAATATCACCTTTCTTAGCCTATCATATTTATTCTTATCATCTTGTCAACTGAAGGATTTTCCACACTTCTTGAGAAATGTAAAGACACTTGTGTACTTGGATATTTCTAACAATAAGATTCGTGGTCAAATTCCTGACTGGTTTAGCGGCATGAGGTGGGACTCGTTACAGTTCCTAAACCTTTCTCATAATTCATTAACAGGCCACCTATCACAATTTCGTTACTATAACCTACAGTTTCTTGATCTGAAATTTAACTCCTTTCAGGGTTCACTACCTTCATCCATTTGTAACTTGAGGAAACTTACCTTATTAGATTTATCACACAACTACTTCAGTGACTCAGTTCCACATTGCTTGGGAAGCATGGCTAGTCTAACGGTCCTAGACTTAAGAAGGAACAATTTCACAGGGAGTCTTCCCCCATTATGTGCACACAGCACTTCATTGAGTACCATTGTCGTAAATGGTAATCGATTTGAAGGACCTGTTCCTGTATCGTTGCTCAATTGTAATGGTCTACAAGTCCTTGATGTGGGGAACAATGCTATAAATGACACATTTCCAGCTTGGCTCGGAACCCTTCAAGAGCTGCAGGTCCTTATATTAAAGTCGAACAAGTTCCATGGACCTATAAGTACGTGTCAGACTAAGTTTTGCTTTCCCAAGTTGCGAATTTTTGATCTTTCTCGTAATGATTTCAGTGGCTCACTTCCTGCAAAAGTTTTTGGAAACTTCAAGGCAATGATCAAATTAGATGACCAAGACACAAGAGAGATCAGGTACATGGAATCTGTGTCGAATTCGCCATTTGTCACATCGTATGAGGATTCAGTGAGTTTGGTAATCAAAGGGCAGGATATTGAGCTACAAAGAATCAGCACAATTACGACAACCATAGATCTCTCAAGCAACCATTTTGAAGGTGTCATTCCGAAAACACTAAAGGATCTCAGATCACTTTGGCTACTCAATTTATCTCATAACAATCTCAGAGGTGATATTCCAATGAAACTAGGACAATTGAATATGCTTGAAGCTTTGGATCTCTCTTGGAATCGGTTCACTGGAAAGATTCCACAGGAATTGACAAGACTGAACTTTCTGGCCTTCTTAAACGTCTCTCAAAATCATCTCGTCGGTCCAATTCCTCAAGGTCGACAATTCAACACATTTGAAAATGACTCATATGGTGGCAACCTTGATTTATGTGGTGTTCCTTTAACAAAGAAATGTGGAACGAGTGATTCATCACATGTTCCTCAACAATTGGAGTCCGAAGAAGAAGGCGAGTCATATTTTTTTAGTGGATTTACTTGGGAATCAGTAGTTATAGGCTACAGCTGTGGACTAGTTGTTGGAACTGTCATGTGGAGTCTCATGTTTGAATATCGTAAGCCAAAATGGTTTGTGGAATTTTTTGATGGACTCATGCCTCACAAAAGAAGAAGGCCAAAGAAGAGAGCTCAGAGACGAAGGACTTAATGGAAGATTGAGAGTGCTAACTTGTCTTTGTTTGATTTTGTTGAATAATTAGTGTACTTTTCTGGTTCTGTTTTTGTATTTTTAATTTTCTGTTTGTTGTTTATATATGTTTGATAGAAACATAATTATATGTGTGTTATTTGAATATCAATAGAGTTTGGTTCATGATTGAAATTAGTTCATATATATTTGTGAAAATTGCTGTAGAAGAATACTCAAAACTACATAAGTGGCTTGTGGTACTTCATCTTTCTAAATTCTAGTCATAAAACATCCTTAAATTTTGATCTTCAGGTGGAATGATCTTCACCAAGTTATTCAAAACATACAAATTAAGCTGGAAGACACATATCAAATAAAATTTTGTATAAAAACCAAATAAAAGCACAACAATAAAATTCCACAAAGAGGAAATGAAGGACTTAAATCATGTCTTTAATTATGCTTCATTTTTTTCCTCACTGGACTTAGAGTCAAGCAATAGTTTCCGTCATTGGAAATTTCTTAGAAGTTTTGCAGAAATTTTTCCACATAAGGGACCAATTGCGCATCATCTTGTGTAACACACCATGCAGAGATAGTTAATGACCTCAAAATGAACTTTGTGATTCAATTTTTCTAAACTTTTTCTTTCTTCAACTCTGTGATTCAATTGTACATCAATCCCGATTATCATAATCTTTTTGCCCTTCTAGTCTTTGAGGAAATTGTCTTAAAGGCTTACAAGTCATCGTCCACTAGTTACATTACTGTATCCCTTTATTTTTTGGTTTCCCACCCGGTGTCCAGAGCCCACATTGGAGTTCCAACTAAATTCGGATCGCGATCTGCAGGGCCCATTCGAGGGTGGCGCTCTCAACAGAATTTTCTCCATACCCAGGGCTCGAACCCAAGATCTCTGGTTAAGGGTGAAGCACTCCCACCAGTGCACCACTACCCATGTTGGTACCGTATCCCTTATTTCCTTAGGTGGAATGGAATATTGATGGATTTTCCCTCATTAGGTTAATGTGATCGAAAACTGTTGTGTACCTGACAAGTTTGAAAATAGCAGAAGAGACAATTAATCACTAACTCGGAATATTGTATAAATTAAATTCCATAAAAGTTTATTGCATTCTTACAATTGGTTTCTCTATCCCAAACGTACCCTAACTGTTCTCATAATTGGTTCAATGACACGTCTTGACCTTTTATGATTATATAGATTCCGTGGAAAAATTACACTGAAATTTATTGCATCCATACAACTTGGTTTTGCTTGATTATAGTGTCCCTTCTTGTCATATGGTAGATGAAATAAAGTGACATCGTGTCTTTATTGCTCATTTATTATTTTATCCTCAATTGACTTGATCATACAATAGTTTCTCTCTTTGTCATCCATTGGAGTCCGAAGAAGAGTCGTATTTTGCTAGTGGATTTACGTGGGAATCAGACTGTCATGTGAAGCCTCATGTTTAAAGATAAAATGAATTGTGGAGTTTTTTGAAGCCATCATTCTTTGATGTTTCTTCCATGATTTTAAACATCAAAGAATGAATTGATTAGATCATCTCTAGATCTATAAAAGCAAAAGACAGAAACCTGTGATCCTTCAATACAATTAGTCTCTCATCAGTTTTCTTACATGCTCTGATCCCTGATTTTGTAAGAACAAAACACCTGTTATTTGGTGAATACAAAAAAAGAAAGATGCTGAGTCTCTTTTTCTTTTATTCATTTCTCTGTTTTGTGTTGCAAATAAGTCTATGCTTTTCTTCTTTCCTTTGAGCATCATTTTTGCTGTCCCAAGTCGGCACTTTAACAATTCAAAACTTAAAACAAATAAACACTCGATTTTACCTTTCACACGCATGAATTGCACGCATTTTACCAAGTAGGATTTGAGTGTTTATTTATCAAGTAGGATTCGATCTTGGCTCACTTTGGCTACTCAATTTATCTCACAATGATCTCAGAGAAGATATTCCAACGGAACTGGGACAAATGAATACGCTTTAAGTTCTAGATTTCTCATGGAATTGGCTCACTTGAAAGACTCCAAGGGAACTGACAAGACTAAAATTCTTGGCAGTTTTTGTTGGTGTAATATACCACAAATATAAAATATTACATTTGAAAATAAAATGACAAAAGTGAATAAATTAATCAGTAGGTTGAGGAACTTTAAGGAAATTCAAGCCCATTGCGGCATAGTTTATACCGATCCAGCAATATATATATCTCTTAGCTTATCCCTTCCAGGATACAACAACCCAACAACGTCGTACAACTCAAGCAACTCCAGATTAGTTGAAAAGTGCAAAGCTCCACATAAGAACACCTTCCTACAACATATAAATACTCTCTTTTTTCTTTTAATGAATATAGTTGAAGACTTAGAATATCTTCTTTGTCTCAACTCTCTTTTACTATACTATAATATTTTTCACACTTTACATTTTTCTTACTTCACTTAACAAAGGAAGAAACATCACTATTTATACGTGAAGAAGTCCTCTATATAATCATTTGGTAGAATGAGGGGTAGTAATGTGGGTAGATGAATGTGATAGATATTACAAAAGATACAAGAAAGTAATGGTCATATGAGTTACAAGAAACTAATGACCATGAGATTTACAAGAACTAATGGTTATATAAGTTACAAGAACCAATAGTCATCTTCTACCACAATTTATACCCACTAACATATGCACTTAAAATAGTTAATTTTAATAATGAAATGCATATACACCAGCAGTTTTAAACCTCTCTCAGAATGTTCTTGTCGACTGATTCCTCAAGGTTCACAGTTCAACACATTTGAAAATAACTCGTATGGGACGAGTGATCCATCACAATGTTCCTGATCATCCATTGGAGTCTGAAGAAGAAGAAGAAGAAGAGTCGTATTTTGATACAGTTGTGGATTTGTTTGTTTGAACTGTCATGTGGAGTCTCATGTTTAAAGGTGGTTAGCCAAAATGGTTTGTGGAATTTCTTCCATGATTTTAAAAGCGAAAAACAGAAAACTTTTCTTGTACACCATTTTATTTATCTTCTTAATTTGATCACTACACCTTTATCTTGAGTCGAGGGTCTATGAAAACAGCACAAGAGACAACTAATCAGAAATTTCTCACAAAATTTCTCTACTGGTGGAATGATCTTCACCAAGTTATTCAAATATAAAATTCCACACGGAGGAAATGAAGGACTTAAATCATGTCTTTAATTATTCTTCATTTTTTTCCTCACTTGACTTTTAGTCAAGCAATAGTTTCTCTCATTGGAAATTTCTTAGAAATTTGGCAGAAAATTTTTCTGCATAATGGGACCAATTTCACATCATCTTGCATAACACATACTACAGAGATAGTTCATGACGTCGAAATGGAACACAACATCTAGAGAAAATTAGGACATAAGCTAAGGAGTATTATTTTGTTAAGTCTTCTCCGTGCTCTAACAAGTCTTGTGGAACACTACAAAAATTGAGTAACAAGTTGTTAGAAGTGACTAGTACTCATCTTGTGATTCAATTGTTCATCAGTCCCAATTCATCATAGTTTTTTTTTCCTCTAGTCTTTGTGGAAATTGTCTTAAAAACATACAAGTCATCGTCCGCTAGTTACAATATTGTACCCCTTTTCTCCTGCGGTGGAATGGAATATTGATGGAATGCGAAAACTATTGTGTACCTAACAAGTTTGAAAATAGCAGAAGAGACAACTAATCACTCACTCGGAATATTGAATAGATTTCATGGAAAAATTGCACCAAATTATTGTATTCGTACAACTTGGTTTGGATTGATTAAAGTGTCATATGGAAGATGAAATGGAGCAACATCATCATGTCTTTATTATATTTTTCTAAATTGACTTGGTCATGCAATAGTTTCTCTCTTTGAAAAGTATTGTGGAAAACAGAAGAAGAGATGTTGATGGAAAGTTGTGTTGGGTTTTAGCAAAGGTGTGAACGGAAAATAAGAAGAGAAAATGGAAAAAGCGAGGGAACCAATTTGGAGGCAAAATGAAAAGTCATTTTAAATGAAATGTCTTTGAAGATGAAAAGTCATTTCTCCCATATTAGTAGAAGAAAGGAAATTGTAGTCCTTATATTAGAAAACACTTCCGTTAGTTCTTAAAGGGTTAAGAAGAAGGTGCCCCCTCGCGCCGTCGTCGTCGCTCGGCTTTGGAGTGATTGATTGATAATATTTTTGGACAAAATCTATTTAATCAATCTCATTAACTGATTTCTTTTCTCTTATAAATTAATTCAAAATGTTAGTTAGTTAACAGAATTAATTTCGTGTAACGGAATTCATTTAAAATTTGCGTGTAACGGTAAAAACGTTCTGAAGGGACCTGTTCCTTTCCAAAAGAGTTACTTTTCCCAAAAAGACACAACATTCTGGAAAGACACCATTGTCCGAACAGACGTGTTCCTTGCTGTAATTGGCAATAAATAAGAGGTATTTTCCCTTTTTCATTCTCTGAAAATTTTTCCTCTCTGCATACATTTTCTTACATAAACAATATTGTCGATCAATTGAGTTTGTGTGTGCTCTCGTAATTGTTCTTGATTTCGCTGAAATTATTGAAGTTTGAGGTGCCTCTACTTCTCTACTAGGTTAATCCGTTTTATCTTGGGAGGAATTAATCTGCAACCTCGGGTACTTGAGGGGATTAAATTTCTTAAGGAAACACAGTGGGTTCTTTCTTCTTCAAGGTTTAAGGTTGGGGAGAGTGAAAGGAAAAAAGCACAAGAAAGAATTGAAAATTCAATAATAGATAGGAAAACAGAAGTAGATTTTGGGGTGATAATTCTGATATAACTAAAATTTCTGAGTTCATTGCTTTGGGGGTTCTAGCTTTTATCGAAATTTTTTGTTGCTGGTGGTAGAAAGCTTTGCTCGGCTTGAATTCTCAGTTCGCTGCTTCAAAAGAGGTATAGTTTCTTTACCTTTACCTTTACGTTTCATCTGTTTTATTTTGGAATATAGAACGTTAGAAGTTGTTAAGTGAAATGGTGAAGTGATATTCTTAAATCATTTTATCGATTGACGTGACTTAACCTTGTTCTAAAAGCTATCTGAATCTCTATCTTGTTTCGTTTAAGTTGCTTGATGTTCTTTTGATTTCAAGTTTGGATACATCGGCAATACATTTGTGTTTTCTTTACTGTTCACCCATGGCTTTGGGTTGTTTTTTTTTTTTTTTTTTTCTTTCTGTTCATGATTCGTGGTCTTAGACCCTCATTGTGTTAGCCTAATATTGCAGAATTTATATCTGTTCTTGCGTATCTTGAGTGTTATTTAGGTCCTGTTCGGTTTCGACCCATGACAATATGATTATTGCTCATCGTAACCCAGAGTCTTTAATGCGATTTTACATCTTTAACATCAAACTTTCCAGCTCCTCTTTAGTAAATGATTTGTTCGTTCTCTGCGATACCTTGTCTTTGCTCTTGCTATTGTTCGAGATATTCGATTTCCTGATTGCTGGCTTCCTTTTGTATTCGCTCTCTCTAGAGTGGCATCGGCATTTCCGAACCTCTTTAAATAGTTTCGCTGCTCTTTTCTAGGATTAAATGCTCCATAAAAATTTAGTTCTTCCTTGCTAATGTCTCTCCTTATTTCAAATATAGACTTAGGACAGGTTCAAAATTTGGGAATTTGGGTCAAAGGCACAAGTTTGATATTTCCTTCCCTTGCTTTTACTTGTTTTTGACTAACTTTTTTTGGTTTAATTTAATTAAATTCCTAAAGATAGTCATTTCAATTTTTATGTCCAAAATTAAAATACTTACATTTTATACTTAGTCCTAAAATTACTTCCCTTTAGAATGATTCCCCTTTAGTTTATTTCCCCTTAAAAAATAATAATAAATAAATAAGCAAACAAAAATGAGTTTCTTTTACTTAGTTAAATTTTTTTCAAAATTAGTCAAAATCGTTTTTAGTCAAATAGCTGATCAACCGCGAGTTAGCAGACATTTCGAGGGCCTAACACCTTCTCGGAATGTACATTTGAACTTGAACCCGTTTGTTTTCAATTGACTTTATCTGTTTGAGTCTTTTGGAAACTTTAAGTTTTTCTTTATTTTTACTAAAAATTAAGTGGCGACTCTGTTTCTTTTGGAAATTCGATTTCTCTTAAATAATACGTTTAATCGATTTTTCGAAATTTAGTTATTTTTCTTTTATTTATTTTTTCAATATAAAAGATGGTCTGCTCATTACCACTGCCTTCAAGTGCAAACATGCTCTTTCCAAACACAATTGTAGTGTAAACTTTAGCACCCATAAATTGTGTAGCAATTGGAACAAAAGTTGAATACTTGAAAGGAGAGCAAATGATCAAAGAAGCAACCAAGCCACTGATATGTGCCATGTCTGCCAAGAGATAAACTTTTTGCTTGCTACATACCTTGCAGAGACGTGCATAATCATATCGACGAGCAGAAGCACTTGCATTAGTAGCAATTAACTTTGTTCTAAACAATGTGTCACATATCTCTAGTTACTTGCAGTCGCTATAACCAGTGCTCGCATCAAAACCAACAAGATAAGAGTGCTAAAAGAAGCTCCAATAAATTAATGACTTGTTCAGACGCAGCAGTGCCTACATGTTTTCACCTAAGACCACAAACTTGTTCACCCCACAATGTAACTACTAAAACATAAGTAGAAACAAAACTACAATTTCGAAACATATTCTCGTTGGCAACATAGGATAGAGAATATCATGTGTACAAGGATCAAATGGACGATTTGCAAAGGTGGCAGAAACAACAAAATCTGGTTCTGTGTTTGTCTTTTTAATACTATTCTGTTTGTTGTTTGTATATGTTTGTTAGAAACATAATTATATGTTATTTTTTGAGAATGAGATCCTTCAAGGAATGAGATCTATAAAAGCGAAAAACAGAAAACTGTGATCGATCCTTCAATACAATTAGTCTCTCAGTTTTCTTTGCTTGTGCATCATTTTTCAATTTGATCACTACACTCTACAGAAGCAACCTCTCCACTACTTTGGTTATTTACCATCTCTTCATCTTTGAACTGTATATATAGATGGAATTTCCCTCATTAACTTAATGTGAAAAGTCTTCTGGAAAACAGCACAAGAGACAACTAATCAGAAATTTCTCTGCAGGTGGAAGGATCTTCACCAAGTTATTCAAAACATACTAATTAAGCAGGAAAATTTTGTATAAAATTCCACAAGGAGGAAATGAAGGACTTAAATTAGTGTTCATTTTTTTTCCTCACTTGACTTAGTCAAGCAATAGTTTCTCTCATTGGAAATTTCTTAAAAGTTGTGCAGAAAATTTTTCTACATAATGGGACCAAATTCACATCTTCTTACGTAACACACACTACATAGATAGTTAATGACTTCGAAATGAACACAACATCTAGAGAAAATTAGGACATAAGGAGTATTATTTTGTTTAGTCTTCTCCGTCCTCTAACAAGTCTTGTGGAACAGTACAATATATGAGTAACAAGTTGTTAGAAACTAGTACTCATCTTGTGATTCAATTGTTCATCAGTCCCGATCCATCATAATCTCTTTTTTTTTCCCTCTAGTCTTAGTGGAAATTGTCTCTCAAAGGCTTACAAGTCATCGTCCGCTAGTTACAATACTGTATCACTTTTTTTCCTTAGGTGGAATCGAATATTGATGGATTTTCCCTCATTAACTTAAGAACTGTGAAAACTATTGCGTACCTAACAAGTTTGAAAATAGCATAAGAGACAACTAATTACTAATTTGGAATATTGACCTTTTATGATTGTATAAATTCCATAGAAAAATTACATAAAAACTTATTGCATTCTTATAATTGGTTTCTCTATCCCGAATGTACCCTAACTGTTCTCATAATTGGTACAATGACGCGTCTTGACCTTTTATGATTATATAGATTCCGTGGAAAAATTACACTAAAATTTATGCATTCATACAACTTGGTTTTGCTTGATTAAAGTGTCCCTTCTTGTCATATGGAAGATGAAATAGAGTAACATCATGTCTTTATTGCTCATTTATTATTTTATCCTCAATTGACTTGGTCATACAATGGTTTTTCTCTTTGAAAAGTATTGTGGAAAACAGAAGAAGAAGAGATGTCGATGGAAAGTTGGACAAGGACGACTTAAAATAGGAGTTCAAATTTCTATACTATCTTAAAAGAATGTTAAATTATTATAATATTTTCTAACTTAAAACACTTAATTTAGTATATTTTCTATATTTTATAATATATTATACTTATTTATTTAATTTAAAATTTAGTGTACACATTCACGTGCAACACACGTGCATCAAAACTAGTACTACTTTAAAATATTAACTATCTAACTTAAATGTTAGATTACTATAATATCATCAACTAAAAATACTCAATTTAGTATATCTTCTATATTTTATATTTATATTTATTTATTTGTATGTTTATATTATATTAAAACATAAATTTTTTCACACTGAAGGGTTGTGACTTTCCCTATGAGTTGTGACTTTTTTGAAGAATTGTGACTCTTCTCTAAAATCAGTTGCTTTATAATGATCAAAGTTCTGTTGTGGATATTGCTATTCCTTTTTTAAAACTGAGAAAAATGTGTAGACTCATACGTCCTACATGACATAATACACATAGGACGTCATATAAGACACAAAATTGTTATGTCGGATGAAATGTGTCTATTA
The DNA here is from genome assembly GCA_037074985.1 of Solanum bulbocastanum. Taxonomy (NCBI): domain Eukaryota; kingdom Viridiplantae; phylum Streptophyta; class Magnoliopsida; order Solanales; family Solanaceae; genus Solanum; species Solanum bulbocastanum. The sequence goes on from CM073608.1 coordinate 50,398,079, forward strand.
GTTCAAATGTATAAAAATTTAGTGTCTACTTGTGCACACTCAAAATTGAAGAGCATAGATACACGTCTAGAAAACTGCAAATTACCTGGAGATTTTACTTGGGGATTATTTTCACAGAAATTTCCTACGAATTTTCATGGGAAATTAAGAAATTCCTAAATTCTGGACTTTTTTACTTGCGGAAAATGTTGTATGTGTAATTTTCATGTGCTTGAAGCAGTGAATCTCTCCTAGAATTGGCTCACTGGAAATATTCCGACTGAATTGACAAGACTAAAAGTTCTAGCAGTCTTAAACCTCTCTCAGAATGTTCTTGTCGGTCCAATTCCTCAAGGTCTACAATTCAACACATTCGCATATGACTCGTATGGTGGCAACCTTGATTTATGTGGTCTTCCTTTATCAAAGCAATGTGGAACGAGTGGTTCATCACATGTTCCTCAACCATCGGAGTCGTATTTCTTTAGTGGTATTACATGGGAATCAGTAGTCATAGGCTACAGTTTTGGACTAGTTGTTGGAACTGTCGTGCGGAGCCTCATGTTTAAATATCGTAAGCCAAAATGGTTTGTGGAATTTTTTGATGGACTCATGCCTCACAAAAGAAGAAGGCCAAAGAAGAGAGCTCAGAGACGACGGACTTAATGGAAGATTGAGACGGCCAACCTGTCTTTGTTTCATTTTGTGGACTAATTAGTGAACTTTTCTGGTTCTGTTTTTGTCTTTCCGTTTGTTGTTTGTATATGTTTGAAAGAAATATAATTATATGTGTGTTATTTAATATCAATGGTTATTCAGGTTATGTTAGTTTGTTTCTGTTTCAAGTTGACATAAGTGATCCACACAGCCACTCATCAGCTATGTTACTCAAACTGTTCAAAAATGTCAAACTAGTACGTGTTGGATTCTTCAAAGTATTGCATTTTTTAAGGAACCAACACGGGTGCGACATCATTATATTTTAGGAGAGTCCGAGCAACATAGCTCATTAGTATAACAAAACAGGAGAAAGCAAAGCAGTAAGCAAATAGATCAATTTGGTTAATGATTGAAATCAATTGATAGTAGAGAGTTTATATTTTTGAAAATTGATGTAGAAGGGTAGTCAAAACTACGGAATTGGCTAATAATGTTCTGCATCTTTCTAATCATAAAACAGCCTTAAAATGTTTACAAGTTATTATACAAAACGTCAAAACCTAAAGTAAGAACCATATTACTCTTAATTTCTCTGTGTTGCACTTGTATAGTTCATTTCAAGTTAGTTATTATTGTTTCTATTTTATGAGCGTTCTGTAAAGTTACATTATTTTTCTAACATAGATGGTAAGAAATGTCAATTTAATTTGATAATATATCATGTCTTTAATTATTGTTCATTCTTGTTTTTCTCACTTGACTTAGTCAAGCAGTAGTTTATGTCATTGGAAATTTCTTAGAAGCTCTGCAGAAGATTTTTCTACAGTGTGTGTTACGTAACGGGACCAATTTCAATTCATCTTGCGTAACACACATGGTAGAGATAGTTGATGACTTCGAAATGAACACAACATCTAGAGAAAATTAGTTAAGGGTTAAGTCTTCCCCGTCCTCTAACAAGTCTTGTGAAACACTACAAAATATGAACAACAAGTTGTTAGAAGTGACTAGTGACTATTCATGGACCACAAGTTGTGTATAGTTAGGGGTCGTTTGGTAAGTATATATAGTTATGCCTGTATTAATAATGTAGGTATTAATTATGCGGGTATTAGTAAGATGAGTATTAATAAATAGTTATGTGGGTATTAGTAATGTGAGTTTAGTCATATTATCTGAGATATTATCTCAAATATTTGAGTAGCAAGGATTGCTGATAATGTCTAAATATTGTCTAAGTTTATCTGAGATCATTTCCTGCAATTAGATACAACTCCCTTCATTTCAATTTATCTATCTAAATTGACTTGATACGAAGCTAAAGAAAATAAAGAAGATGTTTATATCTTGTTATCTCAAATTAAAAGTATGTCGAATGTACCATGGACCACTAATTGGTTCAATGACTTCAAAATTCCACACGGTATCATTGTTTTGTTACATACTCTAAGTAGACGCAAGAAAATGCAGGAGTTAAATCATGTCTTTAATTGTTGTTTCTTTTTTTTTTTTCTCACTTGACTTAGTCAAGCAAAGCTTTTTCCTATAGTGTGTGTTACCGGGACCAATTTCACATCATCTTGCATAACACACACTGCAGAGACAGTTAATGACCTCGAAATGAACAGCAGAAAATGCGGACATAGGGAGTAACAAGTTGTTAGAAGTGACTAGTACTCATCCATGGACCACAAGTTCTGTAGTTAGTGATGCCAAAGTTGTATTATTTTCTCATCATTTATCCCAAAGTTGAACAAAACAAATATTGTATAATTGGCACTATCAAACAAGACCGACTTAAAGACTTGAGTCTTCCTGGAAATTGAGTTACCACTTGGGACAACTTTTTTTGCAACCACAAATAAATTAGTCCCCCTTTTTCTACCTCATAGTCCCATGCATAGACTAGTCAACAACACTACTTTATGAAATAGTGTTTAGTTAACTGTTTACACTTTATTTAATATGGAGGTCGTTGTAATAATTAAGAGATCAAATAGGAGTAGTACTTAGTTAATTATAACATCATTTCTTATCTGGTTTCTTATTTTAATGACTTATTTATATAATGACGCTCATCATGAACCCATATTATTATTTTTACTTTTTTTTATTAAATATTCTAAAGTCTACCAAATGGTAAAACCTTTTGCATCATGCAAAATAAATTGTTGGGTGTTAATAAAAAGATCAAATTTGTTTTTTTTTTGTGTATTCTTTGAATTACAAGCACTACAATAAAAACAACTTTTAGCGGTAATAAATATACACATTAATAAAGAGTGTTAAGGATTTTTACTAGTATTAGTTAAGTGTCATTAGATCCAATGTCGCTAAAGGGTTTAGGGCTATATGCAAAGAATGTTAATTGCCGTTAAAAAATACATATTTAGCGGCAATTAATCTTAATTAATTGCCATTATAGATCATTTTTGATGTAGTGAAATCATTACTATTTTAATATTATTATATCAACTTATCAAATTCAGCGCAATTATTTCAATACCGTTGTATAATCTTCTTAATGTTTTGAGTAAGATTTGATTATTGTAACTTTATATTATATTTTTTTCGTTGAAATTTTTGTTGTTTGTATTCTTAATTCATAAAAGTCTGTGTCTATCCTACCTTCTTGAAAACTTTAAACTTTACTCGTAGGATTACATTAATCAGTATGTTTAAGGTATTCAATTTATGTATGACAACTGAAACTAGTATATATATATGTGGATAATGCTGATTAATTTATATACAATAATATTAATCTAACACTATATTGGAACATTACCACAAATGTCATGAACAATATTTTTAACTTATATATAGTTACAATATTTAGTCCTAAAAACCAATGATGATATTTTTTTTCGTTTAAAGATACAAAGCATTAAAATTATATGGCTAGTTATTTGTCCTTAGAAAAATAACTATCATAAATATATTTATTTTTTATTAGATATTACTTTATATTAAATTTCGTATTATTGAATAAGTCAATCACTATTTAAGTAGAGTAAAATTAAATTATATACATTATTAATGTGAAGTTTAATCAACCCCTAGTTGATAGAATTATATTAAATGAAAAATAAATAAATTTTAACTATATAGCAAATTTATATATAATTTTTACTTACAAGCATTAAATATGATATAATTTCTCTATAGTAAGTTATTAAATGTTATTTATTTGCAAATATTTATTATTAAGTATGTTAAAACATAATTATTAAAAGATAAATTAAAATTATAAAACCACAAATACCTAATAAGATGTGCTATCAATTATTGGTTATAACTTTCTTGCACTTTAATTTAACTTATAGATTTATTTATATTTTCAATTATTTATTTATAAGAACTTTGTATGTATAATATAAATTTTGTCTACGTTTAATATGCTTAGCTATGGATATTATCTCATAGAAAGTGTAAGCATAAAATTTTCATGATATGTTGGGTGGTGGTGATTTATTTTAAATATATAGTTTCACTTTTTAAGAGTTAAATCAAATGAACTTTAGCCAACATTTAAGATATATTTTTTTACCTTATTGATATGACATGAAAAGATTAGCATTTATAATGCTACGACTAAACACAAGTAGAATAAAATTTCAAAGAGCAATAATAAATGGGTGGGCAACAACAAATTCAACTGGGCACTCTGGGTGGGGGAATTAAAATTTTGTTGAAGTGGTATGTGATGAATGGTATGAAAAATGGTATGCAAGATAAATGGGAGGGCAGTGGGGTGAGTGGTGTTAGATGTAACTGGGAAATATTAATTAATATTACTTACAAATTTTTTTTAAAGATTTATTAAAACATTTTTAGGCGGATTTACTTGCAAATAAATTGGAAAAAAATTTGGGATATTTTTGGTGTTTTTTGCAAGAAAATTCGCAAGTTATTTACCTGTGAAATTTAAATACCTAGGTAAATTATTTGGGGATTTTGAAATTCACAGGAAATAATTACCTACGAAGGTTTTACCTTCGGATTCTTTTTGATAGGAAAATCCGTAGGAAACATATTTTCCTACAAATTTTCATTAATAATCCCCAAAAAAATCCCAATGTATAATTCACATTTTTCTTGTAGTTAACGGCAATGACTCTATCTTTCTCCTCTGATTCCTATCGAGTTGCCCAAAGGCTTCTCTTCTGACTGTGCTTGTTGGGGCATTAAGCCTAGGTTTGGAACCCTTGCCGCAGGCTCCCCCTTTGTCTTTCTTTTGGTGTGACTATTTTTCTATCAATATCCGGTGATCAAGATGAGAATGCCGTGCTGGAATGGGCGAGGCAGAGATTAGATTGATCTTTGTGATTCAATCAATTCGATTCTTGTTCTCACCCTCGGCGAACTCCCTTTAAAGACAGAAGCGCATCCAAACCTCTGGTCTACGAAAACAGCCTCTCTACTACTTTGGTTATTCTCCATCTCTTCATGTTTGAACTGTATCATATAGATGGAGTTTCCCTCATTAACTAAATGTGAAAAGTCTCGGAAAACAGCACAAGAGACAACTAATCGGAAATTTCTCATAAAATTTCTAATTATGAAGGAAATTAATCAAACAAAATTTTGATTAAAAAGTAAATAAAAGAATAAAAATAAAATTCAACGCGGTATTATTGTTCATTTTTTTCCTCACTTGACTTGGTCAAGAAATAGTTTCTCTCATTGGAAATTTCTTAGAAGTTCTACAGAAATTTTTTCCACATAATGGGACCAACTTCACATCATCTTGCCTAACGCACACTGTAGCGATAGTTAATGGCCTCGAAATGAACTCAACATCTAGAGAAAATTAGGACATAGAGAGTATTATTTTGTTAAGTCTTCTCCGTCCTCTGAAAAGTCTTGTGGAACACTACAAAATATGAGTAACAAGTTGTTAGAAGTGAGTAGTACTCATCCAAGGACCACAAGTTGCGTAGTTGGTGATGCGAAAGTGGTTCTATCAAACAAGACTGACTTAAAGACTTGGGACAACTTTTTTTGCAACCACAAATTAGTTAGTACCCCATAGTCTCATACATAGACAAGTCAACAACGATACTTTCTGAAATCGCGTTTAGTTAACTGTTTACTTTATTTAATATGGAGGTCGTTGTAATAATTAAGAAATAAAATAGTGTTTAGATAATTATAACATCATTTCTTACATGGCTACTTATGTTAGTGACTTATTTATATCTTGACGATCATCATGAACCCATATTATTATTTTTACCTTTTTTATTCCTATTACTATTTTTATTTTTTTCATTATTGAATATTCTAAAGCCTACCAAACGGTAAAACCTTTTGCATAATGCAAAATAAATTGTTGGGGTTTAAGAAAAGGTCAAATTTGTTTTTTGGTGTATTCTTAGAATTACAAGCACTGCAACAAATACTACAACAAAAACAACTTTTAGCGGCAATAAATATACACATTATTAAAGAGTGTTAAAGATTTTGCCAGTATTAGTTAAGTGTCATTAGATCCAATGTAGCTAACAAACAAACAAAAAATTATATTATATTTTTTCGTTGAAATTTTTTGTTGTTTGTATTCTTAATTCATAAAAGTCTGTGTATATCCTACCTTCTTGAAACTTTAAACTTTACTCGTAGGATTACATTAATCAGTATGTTTAAGGTATTCAATTTATGTATGACAACTGAAACTAGTGTATATATATATATATATATGTGGATAATGCTGATTGATTTGTAAAAAGAGAACAAACATCCTGTTATTTGCTGAAAACAAACAAACAAAAAATGGGACGTTTCTTTTTCTTTTATTCATTTCTGTGTTTTGTGTTGCTAATAAGTGGATGTTTTTCTTCTTCCTTTGAGCATCATCTTTGCTCTCCCACTGATGCTTCTGCTTTGCTTCAGTTTAAGCAATCCTTTCAAAATATGTCCGAAGAGTACTATAGTTGTTGGTGTGATGAAGAGTACTATAGTTGTCGGTGTGATGATCATTGTTTCGCAAAAACAAAGTCTTGGAATGAGAGTAGGGATTGCTGCAGTTGGGATGGAGTCACTTGTGACTTATTAAATGGTCATGTTATCGGTTTAGACCTTAGTTGTACTCTGCTTCCTGGAAGTATTCATCCCAATAGCAGCCTCTTCCAGCTTCAGCATCTCTACACACTAAACCTTTATAACAGTGACTTTAATCCTTCTTCAATCCCAAATGGCATTGGCCGATTGAGGAATTTGAGGCATCTAAAACTCTCTGGCTTTTCTGGGAAAATCCCAACAGAAATCTCATACCTTTCCAATTTGGTTTCACTTGATCTTTCTGGTTATGGATTACAACTTGATGAGAGAACATTTGAAACAATGCTTCACAACTTTACAAATCTGGAGTTACTAGCTCTCCCTCTTGGCGACATCTCATCACAGATACCTGCAAGTATTCATCCAAATGGCAGCCTCTTCCAGCTTCATCATCACCACACACTAAACCTCCATAACAATTACTCTAATCCTTCTTCAATCCCAAATGGCATTGGCCGATTGAGGAATTTGAGGCATCTAAAACTCTCTGGCTTTGATGGGAAAATCCCAACAGAAATATCATACCTTTCTAATTTGGTTTCACTTGATCTTTCTGGTTATGGATTACATCTTGATGAGAGAACATTTGAAACAATGCTTCAAAACTTCACAAATCTGGAGCTACTGTCTCTCGATGGTGTCAACATCTCTGGTGAGCTGCCTGATTCAATTGGCGCCTTCAGTTCCTTGAATATCTTGAACCTCTATGGATGTCAATTCTCTGGTTCCATTCCTGATTCCATAGGCAACCTAACACAAATTACGGCGTTGGTTTTATCTTATAATCATTTCACTGGCCATATTCCTTCCACAATCTCTAAATTGAAGCACTTCACACTTTTGGATCTTTCTGACAACTCCTTTTCAGGTGAAATTCGTGATGTTTTCTCTAACCTCAAAGAGCTACGTTATTTAGATCTTTCTCACAACTCCTTTTCAGGTGAAATTCCTGATGTTTTCTCTAACCTCCAAGAGCTACGCTTTTTTCGTCTTTATTCTAACAGCTTCATCGGTTCGTTTCCCGCTTCAATTTTAAGTTTGACATATCTTGTATACTTAGACTTGTCGAGTAATTCCCTATCTGGCCCACTGCCTAGCAACCAAAGCATGCTTCAAAAGCTAACTTTTGTGGATTTGTCATACAACTCACTGAATGGTACCATACCATCTTGGTTGTTTAGCCTACCTTTGCTACCTTCAGTGTCACTCCAACATAACCGATTCAGAGGACTAACTGATGAAGTGATCAAAACAAACCCAACATTAAAAGAACTTCATTTAAGCAATAATCAACTCAGTGGTTCTTTTCCTCAATCACTTGTGAATCTCACAAACCTTGAAATCCTTGGAATTTCATCAAATAACATCACCATTGATGAGGGTATGAATATCACCTTTCTTAGCCTATCATCTTTATTCTTATCATCTTGTCAACTGAAGGATTTTCCACACTTCTTGAGAAATGTAAAGACACTAGTGTACTTGGATATTTCTAACAATAAGATTCGTGGTGAAATTCCTGACTGGTTTAGCAGCATGAGGTGGGACTCATTACAGTTCCTAAACCTTTCTCATAATTCCTTAACAGGCCACCTACCACAATTTCGTTACTATAACCTACAGTATCTTGATCTGAAATTTAACTCCTTTCAGGCTCCATTACCTTCATCCATTTGTAACTTGAGGAACCTTATCTTATTAGATTTATCACACAACTACTTCAGTGACTCAATTCCACATTGCTTGGGAAGCATGGCTAGTCTAACGGTGCTAGACTTAAGAAGGAACAGTTTCACAGGGAGTCTTCCCCCATTATGTGCACACAGCACTTCATTGAGTACCATTGTCGTAAATGGTAATCGATTTGAAGGACCTGTTCCTGTATCGTTGCTCAATTGTTATGGTCTACAAGTCCTTGATGTGGGGAACAATGCTATAAATGACACATTTCCAGCTTGGCTCGGAACTCTTCTAGAGCTGCAGGTCCTTATATTAAAGTCGAACAAGTTCCATGGACCTATAAGTACGTGTCAGACTAAGTTTTGCTTTCCCAAGTTGCGAATTTTTGATCTTTCTCGTAATGATTTCAGTGGCTCACTTCCTGCAAAAGTATTTGGAAACTTCAAGGCAATGATCAAATTAGATGGTGAAGACACAGGAAATATCAAGTACATGGAATCTGTGTTGTATTCGCTATTTGTCACATCGTATGAGGATTCAGTGAGTTTGGTAATCAAAGGGCAGGATATTGAGCTACAAAGAATCAGCACAATTACGACAACCATAGATCTCTCAAGCAACCATTTTGAAGGTGCCATTCCGAAAATATTAAAGGATCTCAGCTCACTTTGGCTACTCAATTTATCCCAAAACAATCTCATAGGTCATATTCCAATGGAATTGGGACAATTGAATACACTTGAAGCTTTAGATCTCTCTTGGAATCGGCTCACAGGAAAGATTCCGCAGGAATTGACAAGAATGAACTTTCTGGCCTTCTTAAACCTCTCTCACAATCATCTCGTCGGACCAATTCCTCATGATCTACAGTTCAACACATTTGAAAATAACTCGTATGGCGGCAACCTTGATTTATGTGGTCCTCCTTTATCAAAACTATGTGGAATGAGTAATTCATCACATGTTCCTCAACAATTGGAGTCTGAAGAAGATGAGAGCGAGTCATATTTTTTTAGTGGATTTACGTGGGAATCAGTAGTCATAGGCTACAGTTTTGGACTAGTTGTTGGAACTGTCATGTGGAGTCTCATGTTTAAATATCGTAAGCCAAAATGGTTTGTGGAATTTGTTGATGGACTCATGCCTCACAAAAGAAGAAGGCCAAAGAAGAGAGCTCAGAGACGACGGACTTAATGGAAGATTGAGAGGGCCAACTTGTCTTTGTTTGATTTTGTGGACTAATTAGTGAACTGTTCTGTTTTTGTCTTTTTTTAATTTTCTATTTGTTGTTTGTATATTTTTGATAGAAACATAATCATATGTGAGTTATTTTAATATCAATAGAGTTTGGTTCATGATTGAAATTAGCTAATAATTGTGGTACGTGATCTTTCTAGTCATAAAACATCCTTAAATTTTGATCTTCAGGTGGAATGATCTTCACCAAGTTCTTCAAAACATACTAATTAAGCTGGAAGAATATTGTATTCCTAAGATACTTGGGACAAAATTTTGAAGAACTTGGTAAGAAACAACAAAGATTAAAAAGTCTTTTCAAAGCTAGAAAAAATTAAACTAGTAGAGAAAATAGAACTAGAAACAAATTAGAAACAGTATATAAAATATTTTTCTTAAAGAAGGAAATTGAGCCCAGTGAATGCAAAGTGTCCTTTTAAGGAAATTATTCCCTCAAGTACATGAGGTTAATGGAATATATCCTCCCAGGATAGAACGATCTTATTCACCGGTGTATCGGTACCTAAAACGATGGTGTCAGCGAACCACTCAACGGCAGGAAAGTACATTTAGAATACTAGCTAGATTTAGTAGTAGTAGAAGAAGTCAAGAAAATTCATTCTTTTAAAATGAGAGGAAATCCCTCAATTTATAGAAAGCAAAGGGTAGTGTGAAAGGTTCTTATTGTGCCTCACTAGAAAGGTCACAACCCTTTGGAAAAGTCTCAATCATTCGGAAAGGTCACAACCTTTCATAAAAGTCACAACTTTTCGTAAAAGTCGCAATTCTTCATAAAAGTCGCAAGTTTTCATAAAAGTCACAATTCTTCATAAAATTCGCAACTCTTCATTTTCCATTCACACCTTTTAAAACCCAAAAACATATCAAACAAAATTTTGTATAAAAACCAAATAAAAGCACAAAAAAAAAATTCCACAAGGAGGAAATGAAGGACTTAAATCATGTCTTTAATTATTCTTCATTTTTTTCCCTCACTTGACTTAGTCAAGCAATAGTTTCCGTCATTGAAAATTTCTTAGAAGTTCTGCAGAAGTTTTTCAACATAGTGGGACCAATTTTGCATCATCTTGCGTAACACACCCTACAGAGATAGTTAATGACCTCAAAATGAACTTTGTGATTCAATTGTACATCAATCCCGATTATCATAATCTTTTTCCCCTTCTAGTCTTTGAGGAAATTGGCTTAAAGGCTTACAAGTCATCGTCTGCTAGTTACATTACCGTATCCCTTTATTTTTTGGTTTCCCACTCGGTGTCCAAAGCCCACATTGAGTTCCGACTAAATTCGGATCGCACTCTACAGGGCCCATACAGGGGTGGCACTCCCAAAAGAATTTTCTTCATACCCAGGGCTCGAACCCGAGACCTCTGGTTAAGGGTGAAACACTCCCATCAGTGCACCACTGCCCATGTTGGTACCGTATCCCTTATTTCCTTAGGTGGAATGGAATATTGATGGATTTTCCCTCACTAGCTTAATGTGATAGAAAATTGTTGTATACCTAACAAGTTTGAAAATAGAAGAAGAGACAACTAATCACTAACTCGGAATATTGTATAAATTAAATTCCATAAAAATTTATTGCATTCTTACAATTGGTTTCTCTATACCGAACGTACCTTAACTGTGTTAGGATCGAAATAAGCAGGTGTAATGCGGAAGCTAGCAAAGCAAACCTCGAAAGGCCACGAGTAAGAAGACAAACGAGAAACATACCAAAAGAGACAGATTTAACGTGGTTCGGTCAATCGACCTATGTCCACAAAGGAGATGAGCAATCCACTATAAATATGAGAGTACAAAATATAAAGAGAAACAACCTCAATCAATTCACTCGGAATACAAGGAGGTACACAAAATTCTCCTTCATAACCGCAACTCTCAAAACCCTAGGACTACATTGTGAATGCTAATTAAGTTAGAAGGAACAAACCTATATTTATAGAGTCCTAAAACCTTTCCTACAAGAAAAGGACTACTCAAATATTAAAACCTTTTCCTAAAAGGAAAACTTATTTATGGTAAGAAATCAGGGCAAATAAACCCCAACAAATTGTTCCCGTAATTGGTTCAATGACACGTCTTGACTTTTTATGATTATATAGATTCCGTAGAAAAATTGCACTAAAATTTATTGCATTCATACAACTTGGTTTCGCTTGATTAAAGTGTCCCTTCTTTTCATATGGAAAATGAAATGGAGTAACATCATGTCTTTATTGCTCATTTAATATTTTTTTTCTCAATTGACTTGATCATACAATAGTTTCTCTCTTTGAAAAGTTAGATGTGGAAAACAAAAGAAGAGATGTTGATGGAAAGTTAGACAAGAATGACTTAAAATAGGAGTTCAAATTTCTACCTATCCATCTATGCTAATGTTAAATTGCTATAATATTTTCAAACTTAAAACACTTAATTTAATATATTTTCTATAATTTATAATATGTTATACTATATTTATTTATTTAATTTAAAATATAGTGTACTGCATGATTTAGCATTCATGTGCAATGCACGTGCATCAAAGCTAGTACTATCTTAAAAACTATGTTACTTAGATTCTTCAAAAATGTAAACAGGTACGTGTTGGATTCTTCAAAAGTTATGTATTTTTTAAGGAACCAACATTGGTGCAACATCATCATATTTTTGGAGAGCCTGAGCAACATAGTTCATAGTTGTGGATTAGTTGTTGTACCTGTCATGTGGAGCCTCATGTTTAAAGCTAAAATGAATTGTGGAATTTTTTGAAGCCATCATTCTTTGATGTCTCTTCCATGATTTTAAACATCAAAGAATGAATTGATTAGATCATCTCTTTTTCTTTTATTCATTTCTCTGTTTTGTGTTGCTAATAAGTCTATGCTTTTCTTCTTTCCTTTGAGCATCATTTTTTCTCTCCCAACTAGGTACTTTAACAATTCAAAACTTAAAACAAATAAACACTCGATTTTACCTTTCACACGCGTGAATTGCGCGCATTTTACCAAGTAGGATTTGAGTGTTTATTTACCAAGTTGGATTCGATCTTGGCTCACTTTGGCTACTCAATTTATCTCACAACAATCTCAGAGAAGAAATTCCAACGGAACTGGGACTAATGAATACGCTTTAAGTTCTAGATTTCTCATGGAATTGGCTCACTTGAAAGACTCCAAGGGAACTGACAAGACTAAAATTCTCAGCAGGTTTTGTTGGTGTAATATACCACAAATATAAAATATTACATTTGAAAATAAAATGACAAAAGTGAATAAATTAATCATTAGGCTGAGACACATATATCTCGCTCTCTTTAAGGAAATTCAAGCCCATTGCGGCATAATTTATACTGATCCAGCAGTATATATATCTCTTGGCTTATCCCCTCCAGGATACAACAACCCAACAACGTCGTACAACTCAAGCAACTCCGGATTAGTTGAAAAGTGCAAAGCTCCACATAAGAACTCCTTACTTCAACATATAAATACTCTCTTTTTTCTTATAATGAATAAGTTGAAGACTTAGAATATTTTTTTGTCTCAACTCTCTCTTTCACTATACTATAATATTTTTCACACTTAAACATTCTTCTTACTTCACTATACTATATTCATGAGCGAGCAAAAGATGCATTCTTCGGGGTAGTACTTGAAAGTGATAATATACCGTATGTGTGTGTGGTTCCTCCAAGGATTCTCAGTTGCACTTATTCCTTATAATGACTAGGGGAAGCCCTGTCGTTTATGCTTCGAAGCACTGTATGTTTTTTACTCTATTGTCTTTGCTTAATGTAATGAGATTAACCTACGTCTTACTGATTTTTACTCGTCTGCCATCTTAACTAATGCATTGTTCACCTCTAAGACTATCAGTTCTCTTCCTGACACACTTAACTTGGAATTGGTTTTCTTTAGTTTCTCCCATATCAACTACTCCAATCTGCTGTTATTCAACATTTTATAAGTCTTCCATTCATACAGGAACGTCCTTTCGTGTTGACATATTGTGCAATGGTCCAGTCAAAGGTTGCTCTGCCTATTTTCTTAGTCACTCTCATGCGGATAATTATATCGGCCTGACCAAACAATATTTGAACTTACTCAGAGACTATCGGGGCAAATCTAAACTTAATAAACCTACTTGTAAGGGCAACATCCTATTCATGGTAAGATAAATTGGTGCTTCGTGAGAGGTTTAGATCCTACATATTTGTATTATTTATTGTATGTTACAGCTGTTTTTTCTTGCTCCTAGTTGGCAACCCTCCTACCTCACCAATCTTCTGCAGTTGTTCCATATAGTGAGCATTCTAGTTTCACAAAGCTGCAGGAACTTGTGCAGTTAAGATGTTTTTGTGCAATTCTTTTTGCCTCTTGAATATTTAGTTAATGTCATCATAGTCAACTTCTACCATCTCATCTTAATCTTACATATTTCACACTATTTCACAGATCAAAACATTCGATAAGACTACAATCATAAGAATTAGTTAAACATGAACAACAAAAAGAAGAAAAAGCTAAGGTCACTCATGAGTGAGCTCTCTCCTTTTTTTCCTTTCCATGTAATCATTTACCTCTATTGCGCTATCATACTTGAATCATAAACTTAAGAAGTTCGCTCTCAAGGTTAAAAAGAGCTAAATGTCTGAATATATAGATTCAAAGAGGACTTACTTGCGAAGAAGAGAAAATAAACATTCAGCGGATGTAAGCATAAAACAGGACATCCTCGTGCTCAGCGGATGTAAGCATAAAACAGCGGACGTAAGCTAAATGTCTGAATATATAAATTCCAAGTAGGATTTGAGTGTTTATTTACCAAGTAGGATTTGATCTTGGCTCACTTTGGCTACTCAATTTATCTCACAACGATCTCAGAGAAGATATCCCAACGGAACTTGGACAAATGAATACGCTTTTAAGTTCTAGATTTCTCATGGAATTGGCTCACCTGAAAGACTCCAAGGGAACTGACAAGACAAAAATTTTTGCCAGTTTTTGTTGGTGTAATATACCACAAATATAAAATATTACATTAAAATAAAATGACAAAAGTGAATAAATTAATCAGTGGATTTACGTGGGAATCAGTGGTCATAAGCTACATTTCACTACAAGTCTACGACAAAAATAACTTTTAGCAGCAATAAATATACACATTAACAAAGAGTGCTAAAACCTTTACTGGTATTAATTAATTGTCATTGGATTCAATGTCTCTATAGGCTTTAGGGACACTTACAAAAAGTGCTAATTGCCGCTAAAAATACATGTTTAGTAGCGATTAAGCTATAGCCGTTAATTAATTACACCTAAAGATCATTCTTGAGTCGAGGATCCACTACTAGAAAACTGTAAATTTCCTGGGAATTTCATTTGGGGATTATTTTCATAGAAATTTCCTATCAATTTTCATGCGGAAATATGAAATTCCTAAATTCTAGACTTCTCTACATGCGAAAAATAATTTCCCAGAAAAATTGGTAGGTAACTTTGGCGCCATTTGTACAAAATTATTACCTGGGAAATTATATGGGAAAAATAATTGCAAGTAGCATTTTCATAGGTAAATTCGCAAGTAATAAAAAAATTTGTTTTTTTAGTATGTTTGCAAGAAAATTCCTAGAAAATCGTACTTGCGGATTTAGCTAGAAATAATTATTTGCAAATAATTTTATACGTGTTATTACCTGGGGATTCATGTTCTACGAATTTTGTTGGGAATTTATTTCTTGAGGATTTACTTGGGAATTTTCTTACTTGGAGAATTACTTGGGGATTTTCTTGTTGTGAATTTGGTTAAAGATATTTAGAGGAATACATACTTGAGTTTTTTTAAATACAATTTAATTGGAAGTATTTTCTTGGAATCTAAGGATTTTTTGTATTTGGAGTCTTCAAGAAATATTTTCTTTAAAATATATTTAACAAAATCTAAAACTATAATAATATAAAAAATAACAATGGCATTAGAATGAATTTTATTGTTAAATATATACTCTACTTTTAGATTAAATAAATTATTATACAATAATATTAATCTAACACTATATTGGATCATTACCACAAATGTCATGAACAATATTTTTAACTTATATATAGTTACAATATTTAGTCCTAAAAACCAATGATGATATTTTTTTCTTTTAAAGATACAAAGCATTAAAATTATATGGCTAGTTATTTATCCTTAGAAAAGTAACTATCATAAATATATTTATTTTTGATTAGATATTACTTTATATTAAATTTCGTATTATTGAATAAGTCAATCACTATTTAAGTAGAGTAAAATTAAATTATATACATTATTAATGTGAATTATAATCAACCCCTAGTTGATAGAATTATATTAAATGAAAAATAAATAAATTTTAACTATATAGCAAATTTATATATAACTTTTTCTTAGAAGCATTAAATATGATATAATTTTTCTATAGTAAGTTATTAAATGTTATTTATTTGCAAATATTTATTATTAAGTATGTTAAAATATAATTATTAAAAGATAAATTAAAATTATAAAACCACAAATACCTAATAAGATGTGCTATCAATTCTTGGTTATAACTTTCTTGCACTTTAATTTAACTTATAGATTTATTTATATTTTCAATTATTTATTTATAAGAACTTTGTATGTATAATATAAATTTTGTCTACGTTTAATATGCTTAGCTATGGATATTATCTCATAGAAAGTGTAAGCATAAAATTTTCATGATATGTTGGGTGGTGGTGATTTATTTTAAATATATAGTTTCACTTTTTAAGAGTTAAATCAAATGAACTTTAGCCAACATTTAAGATATATTTTTTTTACCTTATTGATATGACATGAAAAGATTAGCATTTATAATACTACGATGAAACACAAGTAGAATAAAATCTCTAAGAGCAACAATAAATGGGTGGGCACCAACAAATTCAACTGGGCACTCTGGGTGGGGCAATTAAAATTTTGTTCAAATGGTATGTGATGAATGTTATGAAAAATGGTATGCAAGATAAATGAGTGGTGTTAGATGTAACTGGGAATAATAATTAATATTATTTACAAGAAATTTTTAAAGATTTATTAAAATATCTTTACGCTGATTTACTTGCAAATAAATTGGAAAAAATTTGGGATATTTTTGGTGGTTTTTGCAAGAAATTCGCAAGTTATTTACCTGCGAAATTTAAATCCCTAGGTAAATTACTTGGGGATTTTGAAATTCACAAGAAATAGTTACCTACAAAGTTTTACCTTCGGATTCTTTTTGATAGGAAAATCCGTAGGAAAACATATTTTCCTACGAATTTTCATTTATAATCCCCAAAAAAATCCCAATGTATAATTCACATTTTTCTTGTAGTTAACGGCAATGACTCTATCTTTCTCCTCTGATTCCTATCGAGTTGCCCAAAGGCTTCTCTTCTGAGTGTGCTCGTTGGGGCATTAAGCCTAGGTTTGGAACCCCTGCCGCGGGCTCCCCCTTCATCTTTTTTTTGGTGTGACTGTTTTTCTATCAATATCCGGTGATCAAGAAGAGAATTCCGTAATGGAATGGGCATGGCTGAGATTAGATTGATCTTTGTAATTCAATCGATTCAATTCTCGTTCTCACCCTCGGCTAACTCCCTTTAAGGACATAAGCGCATCCAAACCTCTAGCCTCTCTACTACTTTGGTTATTCTCCATCTCTTCATGTTTGAACTGTATCATATAGATGGAGTTTCCCTCATTAACTAAATGTGAAAAGTCTTGGAAAACAGCACAAGAAACAACTAATCGGAAATTTCTCATAAAATTTCTAATTATGCAGGAAATTAATCAAACAAAATTTTGAATAAAGAGCAAATAAAAGAATAAAAATAAAATTCAACGCGGTATTATAGTTCATTTTTTTCCTCACTTGACTTAGTCAAGAAATAGTTTCTCTCATTGGAAATTTCTTAGAAGTTCCGCAGAAAATTTTTCCACATAATGGGACCAACTTCACATCATCTTGCCTAACATACACTGCAGCGATAGTTAATGACCTCGAAATGAACTCAACATCTAGAGAAAATTAGGACATAGTATTATTCAATTTATGTATGACAACTGAAACTAGTATATATATATATGTGTGTGTGTGGATAATGCTGATTGATTTGTAAAAAGAGAACAAACATCCTGTTATTTACTGAAAACAAACAAACAAAAAATGGGACGTTTCTTTTTCTTTTATTCATTTCTGTGTTTTGTGTTGCTAATAAGTGGATGTTTTTCTTCTTCCTTTGAGCATCATCTTTGCTCTCCCACTGAAGCTTCTGCATTGCTTCAGTTTAAGCAATCCTTTCAAAATATATCCGAAGAGTACTGTAGATATCGGTGTGATGAAGATTGTTTCCCAAAAACAAAGTCTTGGAATGAGAGTAGGGATTGCTGCACTTGGGATGGAGTCACTTGTGACTTATTAAACGGTCATGTTATCAGGTTAGACCTTAGTTGTAGTCTGCTTCGTGGAAGTATTCATCCCAATAGCAGTCTCTTCCAACTTCATCATCTCCACACACTAAACCTTGCTTACAATGACTTCAATTATTCTTCAATCCCACATAACATTGGCCAATTGATGAATTTGAGGCATCTCAACCTTTCTCATTCTCACTTTGATGGGAAAATCCCAACAGAAATCGCATACCTTTCCAATTTGGTTTCACTTGATCTTTCTGATGGTTATGAATTACAACTTGATGAGAGAACATTTGAAACAATGCTTCACAACTTTACAAATCTGGAGTTACTAGCTCTCCCTCTTGGCGACATCTCATCACCGATATATTACTATATTCATCCCAATAGCAGCCTCTTCCAGCTTCATCATCTCCACACACTAAACCTTTATAACAATAACTTTTATCCTTCTTCAATCCCAAATGGCATTGGCCGATTGAGGAATTTGAGGCATCTAAAACTCTCTTTCTTTGATGGGAAAATCCCAACAGAAATCTCATACCTTTCTAATTTGGTTTCACTTGATCTTTCTGGTAATGAATGTGAACTTGATGAAAGAACATTTGAAACAATGCTTCACAACTTCACAAATCTGGAGCGACTTTCTCTCTTTAATGTCAACATCTCATCTTCGATACCTGTGAATATTTCTTCCTCCTTAAGGTACCTGGATCTTAGAGATACTAATCTGCGAGGTGTTCTCAAAGAGAACTTCTTTCTTCTACCAAACTTGGAAAGGATATATTTGGGTTCCAATGATCTTCTCAAAGGAGTTGTTCCAAATATCCACCGGAGCAACACTCTGTTAATGGAGTTGGATATTTCACACACAGGAATCTCTGGTGAGCTGCCTGATTCAATTGGCGCCTTCAGTTCCTTGAATATCTTGAACCTCAGAGAATGTCAATTCTCTGGTTCCATTCCTGATTCCATAGGCAACCTAACACAAATTACGGAGTTGGATTTATATAATAATCATTTCACTGGCCATATTCCTTCCACAATCTCTAAATTGAAGCACCTCACACATTTAGGTCTTGGGTCCAATTCTTTTTCAGGTGAAATTCCAGATGTTTTCTCTAACCTCCAAGAGCTACGCTATTTATATCTTTCTAATAACAGCTTCATCGGTCCATTTCCCTCTTCAATTTTAAGTTTGACACAACTTTATACCTTAGACTTGTCGAGTAATTCCCTATCTGGCCCACTGCCTAGCAACCAAAGCATGCTTCAAAAGCTAACTTTTGTGGATTTGTCTTACAACTCACTGAATGGTACCATACCATCTTGGGTGTTTAGCCTACCTTTGATATCTTCAGTGCCGCTCCAATATAACCGATTCAGAGGACTAGCCAATGAAGTGATAAAAACAAACCCAACATTAAAAGAACTTCATTTAAGCAATAATCAACTCAGTGGTTCTTTTCCTCAATCACTTGTGAATCTCACAAACCTTGAAACCCTTGAAATTTCATCAAATAACATCACCATTGATGAGGGTATGAATATCACCTTTCTTAGCCTATCATTTTTATTCTTATCATCTTGTCAACTGAAGGAGTTTCCACACTTCTTGAGAAATGTAAAGACACTTGTAGTATTTGATATTTCTAACAATAAGATTCGTGGTCAAATCCCTAACTGGTTTAGCGGTATGAGGTGGGACTCGTTGCAGCTCTTAAACCTTTCTCATAATTCATTAACAGGCCACCTAACACAATTTCATTACTATAATCTAGTGTATCTTGATTTGAAATTTAACTCCCTTCAGGGTCCACTACCTGCAGCCATTTGTAACATGAGTTCGCTTTCCTTATTAGATTTATCACGCAACAACTTCAGTGACTCAGTTCCACATTGCTTGGGAAGCATGGCCAGTCTAACGGTGCTAGACTTAAGAAGGAACAATTTCACAGGGAGTCTTCCCCCATTATGTGCACACAGCACTTCATTGAGTACCATTGTCGTAAATGGTAATCGATTTGAAGGACCTGTTCCTGTGTCGTTGCTCAAGTGTGATAGTCTAGAAGTCCTTGATGTGGGGAACAATGCTATAAATGACACGTTTCCAGTTTGGCTCGGAATTCTTCAAGAGCTGCAGGTCCTTATATTAAAGTCGAACAAGTTCCATGGACCTATAAGTACGTGTCAGACTAAGTTTTGCTTTCCCAAGTTGCGAATTTTTGATCTTTCTCGTAATGATTTCAGTGGCTCACTTCCTGCAAAAGTTTTTGGAAACTTCAAGGCAATGATCAAATTAGATGACCAAAACACAAGAGAGATCGGGTACATGGAATCTCTATTGAATTCGCCATTAGTCAAATCGTATGAGGATTCAGTGAGTTTGGTAATCAAAGGGCAGGTTACTGAGCTACAAAGAATCAGCACAATTATGACAACCATAGATCTCTCAAGCAACCATTTTGAAGGTGTCATTCCAAAAACACTAAAGGATCTCAGCTCACTTTGGCTACTCAATTTATCCCATAATAATCTCATAGGTCATATTCCAATGGAATTGGGGCAATTGAATACACTTGAAGCTTTAGATCTCTCCTGGAATTGGCTCACTGGAAAGATTCCGCAGGAATTGACAAGAATGAACTTTCTAGCCTTCTTAAACCTCTCTCAAAATCATCTCGTTGGACCAATTCCTCAAGGTCGACAATTCAACACATTTGAAAATGACTCATATGGTGGCAACCTTGATTTATGTGGTGTTCCTTTAACAAAGAAATGTGGAACGAGTGATTCATCACATGTTCCTCAACAATTGGAGTCCGAAGAAGAAGGCGAGTCATATTTTTTTAGTGGATTTACTTGGGAATCAGTAGTCATAGGCTACAGCTGTGGACTAGTTGTTGGAACTGTCATGTGGAGTCTCATGTTTGAATATCGTAAGCCAAAATGGTTTGTGGAATTTTTTGATGGACTCATGCCTCACAAAAGAAGAAGGCCAAAGAAGAGAGCTCAGAGACGAAGGACTTAATGGGAGATTGAGAGTGCTAACTTGTCTTTGTTTGATTTTGAGGAATAATTAGTGAACTTTTCTGGTTCTGTTTTTGTATTTTTAATTTTCTGTTTGTTGTTTATATATGTTTGATAGAAACATAATTATATGTGTGTAATTTGAATATCAATAGAGTTTGTCGATCTAAATTCTAGTCATAAAACATCCTTAAATTTTGATCTTCTGGTGGAATGATCTTCACCAAGTTATTCAAAACATACTAATTAAGCTGGAAGACACATATCAAACAAAATTTTTTATAAAAACCAAATAAAAGCACAAAAATAAAATTCCACAAGGAGGAAATGAAGGACTTAAATCATGTGTTTAATTATTCTTCATTTTTTTTCCTCACTTGACTTAGTCAAGCAATAGTTTCCGTCATTGGAAATTTCTTAGAAGTTCTGCAGAAATTTTTCCACATAATGGGACCAATTTCGCATCATCTTGCGTAACACACCTTGCAGAGATAGTTAATGACCTCAAAATGAACTTTGTGATTCAATTTTTCTAAACTTTTTCTTTCTACAACTTTGTGATTCAATTGTCATCAATCCCGATTATCATAATCTTTTTCCCCTTCTAGTCTTTGAGGAAATTGGCTTAAAGGCTTACAAGTCATCGTCCGCTAGTTACATTACCGTATCCCTTTATTTTTTGGTTTCCCACCCAATGTCCAGTGCCCACATTGGAGTTCCGACTAAATCCGGATCGCGCTCTGCAGGGCCCATTCGGGGGTGGCGCTCCCAACAGAATTTTTCCATACCCAGGACTCGAATTCGAGACCTCAGGTTATAGGTGAAACACTCCCACCAGTGCACCACTACCCATGTTGGTACCGTATCCCTTATTTCCTTAGAAGAATGGAATATTAATGGATTTTCCCTCATTAGGTTAATGTGATAAAAAATTGTTGTGTACCTAACAAGTTTGAAAGAGCAGAAGAGACAACTAATCACTAACTCGGAATATTGTATAAATTAAATTCCATAAAAGTTTATTGCATTCTTACAATTGGTTTCTCTATCCCTAACGTACCCTAACTGTTCTCATAATTGGTTCAATGACACGTCTTGACTTTTTATGATTATATAGATTCCGTTGAAAAATTGCACTAAAATTTATTGCAGTCATACAACTTGGTTTCGCTTGATTAAAGTGTCCCTTCTTGTCATCTGGAAAATGAAATGGAGTAACATCATGTCTTTATTACTCATTTATTATTTTTTTTCTCAATTGACTTGGTCATACAAATGTTTCTCTCTTTGGTCATCCATTGGAGTCCGACGAAGAGTCGTATTTTGCTAGTGGATTTATGTGGGAATCAGACTGTCGTGTGAAGCCTCATGTTTAAAGCTAAAATGAATTGTGGAATTTTTTGATGCCATCATTCTTTGATGTTTCTTCCATGATTTTAAACATCAAAGAATGAATTGATTAGATCATCTCTAGATCTATAAAAGGAAAAGACAGAAACCTGTGATCCATCAATACAATTAGTCTCTCATCAGTTTTCTTACATGCTCTGGTCCCTGATTTTGTAAGAGCAAAACACCTGTTATTTGGTGAATACAAAAAAAGAAAGATGGTGAGTCTCTTTTTCTTTTATTCATTTCTCTGTTTTGTGTTGCTAATAAGTCTATGCTTTTCTTCTTTCCTTTGAGCATCATTTTTGCTCTCCCAAGTAGGCACTTGAACAATTCAAAACTTAAAACAAATAAACACTCGATTTTACCTTTGACACGCGTGAATTGCACGCATTTTACCAAGTAGGATTTGAGTGTTTATTTATCAAGTAGGATTCGATCTTGGCTCACTTTGGCTACTCAATTTATCTCACAATGATCTCAGAGAAGATATTCCAACGAAACTGGGACAAATGAATAAGCTTTAAGTTCTAGATTTCTCATGGAATTGGCTCACTTGAAAGACTCCAAGGGAACTGACAAGACTAAAATTCTTGGCAGTTTTTGTTGGTGGAAAATAAAATGACAAAAGTGAATAAATTAATCAGTAGGTTAAGGCACATATATCTCGCTCTCTTTAAGGAAATTCAAGCCCATTGGGGCATAGTTTATACCGATCCAGCAGTATATATATCTCTTAGCTTATCCCCTCCAGGATACAATAACCCAACAACGTCGTACAACTCAAGCAACTCTGAATTAGTTGAAAAGTGCAAAGCTCCACATAAGAACACCTTCCTTCAACATATAAATATTCTCTTTTTTCTTTTAATGAATATAGTTGCAGACTTAGAATATTTTCTTTGTCTCAACTCTCTCTTTTACTATACTATAATATTTTTCACACTTAACAAAGGAAGAAACGCCACTATTTATACGTGAAGAAGTCCTCCATATAATCATTTGGTAGAATGAGGGGTAGTAATGTGGGTAGATGAATGTGATAGATGTTACATAAGTTACAAGAAACTAATGGTCATATGAGTTACAAAAAACTAATGACCGTGAGAGTTACAAGAACTAATGGTTATATATATATAAGTTACAAGAGCCAATAGTCATCCTCTACCACAATTTATACCCACTAACATATGCACTTAAAATAGTTAATTTTAATAATGAAATGCATATACACCAACAGTTTTAAACCTCTCTCAGAATGTTCTTGTCGGACCGATTCCTCAAGGTTCACAGTTCACACATTTGAAAATAACTCGTATGGGACGAGTGATCCATCACAATGTTCCTGATCATCCATTGGAGTCTGAAGAAGAAGAAGAAGAAGAGTCGTATTTTGATACAGTTGTGGATTTGTTTGTTTGAACTGTCATGTGGAGTCTCATTTTTAAAGGTGGTTAGCCAAAATGGTTTGTGGAATTTCTTCCATGATTTTAAAAGCGAAAAACAGAAAACTTTGCTTGTACATCATTTTATTTATCTTCTTAATTTGATCACTACACCTTTATCTTGAGTCGAGGGTCTATGAAACCAGCACAAGAGACAACTAATCAGAAATTTCTCACAAAATTTCTCTACTGGTGGAATGATCTTCACCAGTTATTCAAATATAAAATTCCACACGGAGGAAATGAAGGACTTAAATCATGTCTTTAATTATTCTTCATTTTTTTCCTCACTTGACTTTTAGTCAAGCAATAGTTTCTCTCATTGGAAATTTCTTAGAAGTTTTGCAGAAAATTTTTCTGCATAATGGGACCAGTTTCACATCATCTTGCATAACACATACTACAGAGATAGTTCATGAAGTCGAAATGGAACACAACATCTAGAGAAAATTAAGACATAGGCTAAGGAGTATTATTTTGTTAAGTCTTCTCCGTGCTCTAACAAGTCTTGTGGAACACTACAAAAATTGAGTAACAAGTTGTTAGAAGTGACTAGTACTCATCTTGTGATTCAATTGTTCATCAGTCCCAATTCATCATAGTCTTTTCTTTCCTCTAGTCTTTGTGGAAATTGTCTTAAAAGCGTACAAGTCATCGTCCACTAGTTACAATATTGTACCTCTTTTCTCCTCCGGTGGAATGGAATATTGATGGAATGCGAATACTATTGTGTACCTAACAAGTTTGAAAATAGTAGAAGAGACAACTAATCACTCACTCGGAATATTGAATAGATTTCATGGAAAAATTGCACCAAATTATTGTATTCGTACAACTTGGTTTGGATTGATTAAAGTGTCATATGGAAGATGAAATGGAGTAACATCATCATGTCTTTATTATATTTTTCTAAATTGACTTGGTCATGCAATAATTTCTCTCTTTGAAAAGTATTGTGGAAAACAGAAGAAGAGATGTTGATGGAAAGTTGGGTTTTAGCAAAGGTGTGAATGGAAAATAAGAAGAGAAAATGGAAAAAGCGAGGGAACCAATTTGGAGGGAAAATAAAAAGTGAACAGACGTGTTCCTTGCTGCAATTGGCTATAAATAAGAGGTTTTTTTTTTCATTTTTCATTCACTGAAAATATTTCCTCTCTGCATACATTTTCTTACGTAAACAATATTGTCGATCAATTGAGTTTGTGTGTGCTCTCGTTACTGTTCTTGCATTCGCTGAAATTATTGAAGTTTGAGGTACCGCTACTTCTCTAATAGGTTAATCCGTTTTATCTTGGGATGAATTAATCTGCAACCTCAGATACTTGAGGAGATTAAATTTCTTAAGGAAACACAGTGGGTTCTGTGACTCGAATTATCATTTCTGTCTGTTTCATCTATTTTCTGTTTCTGTTTTGCTAACCTTAATATAGGAGATAACATGTTGGACAAGGTTGACATAAACCACGAGTTCAAATAACTATAAAATATCTATGGATTTTGTAAAAAACACAACATTCTATAATTTGCTGTAAACAAAAAGTAATACTCGTGACCAGTCCTGTTCAAGGTTGGTCATGGGAGGATTGAATAAAAATCACTTGAAAGTTGTTAAGGGAGTATTTAAAAATTAAGTCTTCTTCGTGGTTTAAAAAATCTTGTGGAACACTACAAAATATGTTCAACACGTTGTTAGAAGTGACTAGTACTCATTCATGGACCACAAGTGACTTTGAGTCTTCCTAGAAATTGACTTAACACTTGGGACAACTTTTTTTTGCAACCACAAATTATTACCCCATTTTATTTGTCTGGATGTGTTTCTTTTCTTGAGTTAATTTATACCTCAATAGTCCCATGCATAGACAAGTCAACAACGTTACTTTATGAAATATTGTTTAGTTAATTGTTTACTTTATTTAATGTGGAGAATGTTGTAATAATTAAGAAATGAAATAGTGTTTAGTTAATTATAACACTCTTTTTTACGTGACTACTTATTTTATTGACTTATTTATATCTTGGCAATTATCATGAACCCACATTATTATTTTTACGCTTGTTGACACCCAATTTTGGACCTCCATATTATAGATTAATCATCGAGCTTCTTTAATTTCAAACAATTAAAAATAATTAGTTTTATAAAATTTCAAAAAAAAAAAAAAATTTGTTTGCAAGTTATTTTAAATGGCTTGTCACCTTTTTATAATTTTTCAAATAATAATATGTCTTTTATATAGTTTTGTATATAATTAGTATATTTTACGAATATTCGAAAATCGTCTCAAAAAGATTTTAGTTCTATTTAAATAGTTGGTTGATTGGTTTAGTTAATTAATACTTATATTTTTGAGTTAATTAGTTTATACTTAAGTTGATTATTTTATTTTGTTAAAAAATAAGAAGCTTGTTAATTAATTTATATTTATTCATCTTGTTTGAGTTTTGACCAAATTCATCGATTGAGTTTGATTTTGTTACAATTGAAATTTTATTTGAGCTATTATTTAATTACAATTTTATCCACGCATAATCAATTTATTCCAACTCTTTGTAAGACCCATTTTTGGGCCTTTTTCATTTTTCAGCCCACTTCTCCCTTTCTCAAATTAAATCCAGTAGCCCACCCAACAATACATGCAATACAACAACAGCCCACTCCCTTCAATACACTAACAGCGAAGACAAAACCAGAAACGACCCCGACCTCTGTTCATCTTCTTCGCGATAGAAACCCAGAAAAAATGCGACCCGAATCGCTGCAAACCCGGATGCGAATTGAGCCCAGCAGCCTACTCCAATCGCGTCATCTTCCCTCTCTCCTTTTCCCTTCGTACTCGAATCTCCATGTGGCTCCATCTCCTTCCATGTTCGTCCTTGCTCCAGAATCGAACGGCCCTCATTCTCAATCCGTTGAGAAATTGTACAAGGTGGTACAAGGATAGAGCTGGGAACCTTATCTCTTAAGGAGCTTTTAAATTTCTAATGGGAATTCATTCAAAATCCCTCCCGATTTGCCCTCATTTCCAGTCTAAAATCTCCCCTATTTAAGGCTCTTTCTTCTTCAAGGTTTAAGGTTGGAGAGAGTGAAAGGAAAAAAGCACAAGAAAGAATTGAAAATTCAATAATAGATAGGAAAACAGAAGTAGATTTTAGGGCGATAATTCTGATATAACTAAAATTTCTGAGTTCATTGCTTTGGGGGTTCGAGCTTTTATCGAAATTTTTTGTTGCTGGTGGTAGAAAGCTTTGCTCGGCTCGAATTCTCAGTTCGCTGCTTCAAAAGAGGTATAGTTTCTTTACCTTTACCTTTAGCTTTCATCTGTTTTATTTTGGAATATAGAACGTTAGAAGTTGTTAAGTGAAATGGTGAAGTGATATTCTTAAATCATTTTATCGATTGACGTGACTTAACCTTGTTCTAAAAGCTATCTGAATCTCTATCTTGTTTCGTTTAAGTTGCTTGATGTGCTTTTGATTTCAAGTTTGGATACATCGGCTATGCATTTGTGTTTTCTTTACTGTTCACCCATGGCTTTGGGTTGTTTTTTTTTTTTCTTTCTGTTCATGATTCGTGGTCATAGACCCTCATTGTGTTAGCCTAATATTGCAGAATTTATATCTGTTCTTGCGTATCTTGAGTGTTATTTAGGTCCTGTTCGGCTTCGACCCATGACAATGTGATTATTGCTCATCGTAACCCAGAGTCTTTAATGCGATTTTACATCTTTAACATCAAACTTTCCAGCTCCTCTTTAGTAAATGATTTGTTCGTTCTCTGCGATACCTTGTCTTTGCTCTTGCTACTGTTCGAGATATTCGATTTCCTAATTGCTGGCTTCCTTTTGTATTCGCTCTCTCTAGAGTGGCATTGGCATTTCCGAACCTCTTTAAATAGTTTCGCTGCTCTTTTCTTGGATTAAATGCTCCATAAAAATTGAGTTCTTCCTTGCTAATGCCTCTCCTTATTTCAAAATATAGTTACTGCGTAGCAATCATGTTCATAACATGTGTGAATAATTCTATTATTTCAATCTAGTTCGGACTTTTGACATACTTATTTTAGTCTTTTATGGCCTTTTGTGTTTTAGCTTGCTACTTGCCTTTATTTGAATGCTATATTGGTAAGCATATCCTCCTTACTTCGGGGCTGCCTGTTGCTTCCAGTGAATATCAACTTTTTAGAAAACAATCACTTCTCCCTTTTCATGTGTTACTGCCTCAATAAGATGCCACCATCCTCCAGTTAGTGTTCATTTATTTAATGGAGTTTAGTATGTTTTGTTCCTTTTTATATTTTAATAATAGTTAATGCAGTAGTACTCTCACATTCCTCTTTATTAATTGTTAACCACTAAGTGTGTTTCTCCAAAAAGAATGTGGTTTTTCTTTCTTTTATGCTTATTATATCAAATATGTTGGATACAAAGTGTTGCATCTTATTATTCGGAGTCAGGTCCTTTGTGTTAATATCATGAGTATAGGTGGAATTTTCTCGTCAAGGTTATGCCTGTTTGCTTTGGTATCATTGACTCTTCTAAATTATACCCGAGATTCCATGATGAGCTATTAATTCATGTATTTTATTTTGTTTATGCATGAACTCCCTCGGATTGAGTCATTTGGACTCCACATGTTCACCCTTGCGTCTCGAAATAGGCCATGAAGGCCCATATCCTCATCTTCCTTAAGTCAGCCGGCAGAAAGTCGATGAACAGGTCAAAAAATCGCAGATGAGACAAATCAGAAACATTCAAGTGAGTAAATGGGCCAAAACCCATCATTTTGGTAACTTTAGACTTAGGACAGGTTCAAGATTTGGGAATTTGGGTCAAAGGCCCAAATTTGAAATTTCCTTCCCTTGCTTTTGTTTTTGACTTAACTTTTTTTGGTTTAATTTAATTAAATTCCTAAAGATAGTCATTTCATTTTTTATGTCCAAAATTAAAATACTTACATTTCATACTTAGTCCTAAAATTACTTCCCTTTAGAATGATTCCCCTTTAGTTTATAATAATAATTAATTAAAATAATAATAAATAAATAAGCAAACAAAAATGAGTTTCCTTTACTTAGTTAAATTTTTTTCAAAATTAGTCAAAATCATTTTTAGTCAAATCGTCGGTCAACTGCGAGTTAGCCAACATTTTGAGTGCCTAACAGCTTCTCGAAATGTACATTTGAACTCGAACCCTTTTGTTTTCAATTGACTTTATCTGTTTGAGTTTTTTGGAAACTTTAAGTTTTTCTTGATTTTTACTAAAAATTAAGTGGCGACTCTGTTTCTTTTGGAAATTCGATTTCTCTTAAACCATAAGTTTAATCGATTTTTCAAAACTTAGTGATTTTTCTTTTATTTATTTTTTCAATATAAAAGATGGTCTGCTCATTACCACAGCCTTCAAGTGCAAACATGCTCTTTCCAAACACAATTGTAGTGTAAACTTTAGCACCCATAAATTGTGTAGCAATTGGAACAAAAGTTGAATACTTGAAAGGAGAGCAAATGACCAAAGAAGCAACCAAGCCACTGATATGTGCCATGTCAACAATAATTTGATCAATATTGATTAAGCCTCCCGAAGTGATAACTTATTGGATACGTCAGAGTAAGTACAAGACATTTCTGAACAAAGTCATTTGAAGATATTCATCATCAAAGGTTGAAAAGAAGTATATCCAACGTCAGCCAGAATTCTACATATGAAATTGTTGTTATCTTTTTCTTGAAAATGCACAATTACTCTTCCTTTTTTTTTCCTCTCCTCATTTTATCACACATTCCTTGTAATGAACTAAGTCTAACCTGAATTCTCAAGAATGAGATACGTAGGCAGCCTATGTCGGCCTCGGTCGGTTTCTTTGTCATTTTTCTTATTTTTGTTAATCCTCGAGTAGGGAACTACGTTTAACCTGATTTATGTCTCAACGGGATACGTAGGAGCCACAACGGTTCGGTCATATGTCCCGTAAGATTTCTATGTTTTCTTTACGATAGAAACTGGGACAGAATTTTTGAGAGGGACTTAAAAATTCTCAAGAAGAAGAGCTCCCCAAAAATCAAAAGTGAAGTTACTTTGATATTTGCAACTGGGACAAAATTTTTGAGTTCATCTAAAAAATTCCACAAAAATGTCATTGGCTAAAAGACGTATACCTATGATTATTGAAACAAACTGGGACAGAATTTTGAGGAGGAACCTCAAAATTTCGGAACAAGCAACCTCAGGGATAACAAAGTAAGTTACAAGAATTCTTCCATATTTTAGATTGGGACATAATTTTTTATGAAGGTTCTTATAATTCCATCAAGATTACATTTCAAAAAGCAGACGAGTGTGCAAGTCAATTACATGAAGGAGCATGGAGACAAGACCAACCCAAATCAGTCTTTCAAACTAAGAAATTTTCTTTGGATGCAGGAACATCGAAGTCACAAAAATGGCAATGTAACGCTGTCAAGTGTGACAAAAGGCGTCATTTACACATATCGTGGCCTCATCAACATAACTCAGAAAACTTTCCATCTCATTTTATATTCATTTCATTATGTTACCTCAAGTGATTATAAACAATTTCTTTTTATTTTGCAGGAATATTAAGGACAAACGCTAATAGATTCTTTCAAAGTTTTAAGCAACAAGGTGTTGGAATATCGCTAGTGACGAGTCACGATCAAAGTCACCATTAGGCTCCTCATAGTCTAATCATGGTGATAGTATTGGTAAATTCAGGATCATATGTGAAATCGACATCAAATCTGAAGTTGATCAAAAGTGACATTATTGTAGAAGTGTTGAGAGGGAAAATCACCAAATCCATCACATCAGAAAAGATGTTGGAGATTGCAATATTCTTATGACAGTCAAAATTATCAAACCATTACGAGTTTTCGACAACGATTGAAGATGTTAGCAACAAACTCAATTTTTATTGAGTTTGTCAAGGAAGACGGGATCGGCTTTAATCTTCGTGTGAAAGAATTAAGCCGTTCACCTCGATAATTCTGTCTTTTAAAGAGAGAATCGTAATCGCAACGTGCACATACGTCGATATAGTTTTTTTTTAAGTATGATTTGTCGCGTAGCAATTTTGGCATACGTGTTTCTTGACAATGTTAGAGTTGAGATTTCAAAATTTGTTGGGTATTCACCCCATAAATGGATTACGTGTTTTGATCGGTTGATCAAATACTTTGGTATATAGTTTTGTTGGGTATCCACCCCATAAGTGGATTATGTGTTTTGATCAGTTGATCAAATACTTTGGTATATAGTTTTGTTGGGCGATCCACCCCATAAGTGGTTTGTATATTTGTTTGTCCTTTCCAGGTTCCTCTTTTGAACCATATTGGACTATTCTCGAGCCATCTACCTCGTTACAGTTGGAATATTATCGAGCATCCACCTCGTTACAGTTGGAATATTATCGAGTCATCCACCTCGTTACAGTTGGACTATTATCAAGTTATCCACCTCGTTACAGTTGGAATATTATCGAGCATCCACCTCGTTACAGTTGAAATATTATCAAGCCATCCACCTTGTTACAGTTGGAATATTATTGAGCCATCCACCTCGTTACAGTTGGACTATTATCGAGTTATCCACCTCGTTACAATTGGAATATTATCGAGCATCCACCTCGTTATAGTTGGAATATTATTGAGTCATCTACCTCATTACAGTTGGACTATTATCGAGCCATCTATCTCGTTACAGTTGGAATATTATCAAGCATCCACCTCGTTACAGTTGGAATATTATCGAGTCATCCACCTCATTACAATTGGACTATTATCGAGCCATCCACCTTGTTACAGTTGGAATATTATCGAGCATCCACCTCGTTACAGTTGGAATATTATCGAGCCATCCACTTCGGTACAGTTGAAATATTATCGAGCATCCACCTCGTTACAGTTGGAATATTATCTAGTCATTCACCTAGTTACAGTTGGACTATTATCGAGCCATCCACCTCGTTATATCTAGAATATTATCGAGCCATCCACCTCGTTACAGTTGGAATATTATCGAGCCATCCACATCGTTCCAGTTGGAATATTATCGAGCCATCCACCTCGTTACAGTTAGAATATTATCGAGCCATCCACTTTGTTACAGTTGGACTATTATCGAGCCACCCACCTCGTTACAGTTGGACTATTATCGAGCCTCTATCTCGTTACAGTCAGAATATTATCGAGCCATCTACCTCATTACAGTTGGAATATTATAGAGCATCCACCTCGTTACAGTTGGATCATTACCAAGCCATATGGCTCGTTGCAGAAATCATCGAAGTTTGCCATGCACAAAACAAACAATGATATCTCCAAATTTAACAAATCATGAGTTGTAATGCGCATACAACTTTTAAGAAAACATCATCGATATTTTTCAAGGGAGAATTATCTTCATGCATCGCAAGAAAATCAACATTGGTTGCATCATTTTCATTGCAAGAACAACATCAAGGGTACATGGAATATTGTATTACAAATATGTATTACAAATATGAAATACGAGCTTTATTTGCTTTACGTCAAACTAGAGGAAGCTGACGTCAAAAGTCCAAGGAGAGCAATACGTGTCAACACGGTAAAAGACACTATCTCCCCATTTGAATTGCATTTTTATGCTAATGAGTTTTATCTCAGTCTTTGTCGAGAGCATCCAAGAGGATGAATTCTTAAATCAAACCACAAGCACGGACTACATCAACAAGGATGCAGCGCAACGTGGAACTTTTTCTTAGCAGCAAACTGGGACATAGTCCAAAGAGAATGCCAAACTCTTAGGACGCGAGCAGAGAAACGACTTCCACCACAATCAAACCACACCCCTATCAGAAGGCATGTGGGTTTTTCTTTAGGATTATCGATTTTGGTTTCGCATCTGAAAAATTTTGACGCACTGAAAGCAGCTTCCCAATCTGAGTGACAATGCACCAAGAGTTGGAAATTATGTCCGTGTAAGTTCTTACTTATGGGTGTGAAGTGCACCACATTCATGGCTAAGAGGTTGCAAGCCTCATTTCCATACTCAACTTATTTTGTCATTCCTCCAGAACCAAATGTTATCTTGCATAATAGATTTTCTTTTCAACTGATCAAATCGAACTACAAGCAGACTGATTCCTAATGTTTAAGGATATGTAAGCAGAATCAATGTTGAAACTCGGCTGCATTCCAACATTCACACTTAAATCTTATTCTCGAGCATTCCGGTCTCCTCATAATTCGATATCGGAATAGCTTTTGAATTCTTTCAAGATCGTGCATCAAATCAAGCGTCTCGAACTATAAGTGGCCTGAATTCTAAGATAACCTGAGATATGTAGGAAACCCACTCCTAGGGTTCGGCCATAATTCCTAAAGTCCGTACCAAGATCCCTTTCCTAAAGATGAAGATGTGGTCGGTCAAAATTGGATTCGTCAATTTCATTTGCCTCGAATTTCTTGCATCAATCCGAGTAAAATGAGGGACAGCTGTTGACACCCAATTTTGAGCCGCCACAATATTAAAATTAATCATCAAGCTACTGCGATTTCTAACGATTTAAAATAATTGATTTTTATAAAAAATTTCAGAAATAAAATAAAATAAACATAGTTTGCAAGCTATTTTAAATAGTTTTGTCATTTATTTTATAATAATATATATGTTCTATTTAGTTATGTATATAATTAATACATTTTATAATCATCTCGAATAAAATTTATATTTTAAATACTTTATTAGTAGTAAGGGTTATAATTTGGAATTAATAAATTTTATGAAATTCAAAATGCTTTCAATTTATTTTTAGAGTAATTTTATCATTTTTAATAATTTTATAATAAATATGTATATTTTTAAAATCACCTTATTTTATAAATATTTGAAAATCATCATAAAGATTTTACATTTTGGTCAAATATTTTATTACTTTAAGCTATAGTTATAATTTAGAATTAATTAGTTTGTAATGAAATTAATTAATTTTATAATATAAATAATTATAATATTTTATTAAAATTAAGAAGCTCGTTAATTAATTAATATTAATTCATTTAAATTAAACTCAATTTTATCTCTTAAAAAGAACCCACCTTTTTTATATTGGGCCAAATTCCAGCAGGCCCAATTCAATAATTTCCTAGCCAACCAACAACAGCCCATTTCTCTTATTCAAACCCCAATTCCAGCCCATCCCAACAATATAATACAAACAGCAACCAGCCGACAACAATTCCCAAAATACAACAACAGCAGCCAAGACCCGACCCTTTACACGTTCTTCTTCTTCTTCCAGATGTGAACGTCAACAACAGTCCAACAACTTCAGCGCAGAGCAGCAACGTGCACAGCATACCAAACCGACTCGACCCCACTGCCCATACCTGCCTTCATCTTCCTCACGTGTACTCCTCCTCAGCAAAGGAAATTGCGGAAATCGCGCCGCAAATCACGACCTCGACCCCAACAGCCTTCGCTCCATTATCAATCCGTTGAAGAACGGTACGAATTCCAGCTTGCAACTTTATCCTTTGGGAGCAATTTGAATTCAAAATTTGAAAAGGGAAGCCGGGGTATCCCTTTTTTTTTTCTCTTTTAAATAGCCAATCTCTTTTACTATTTTGGGGGGGAGGACTTTTTGGAAGTTTGAATTTCCATTGAACAATTAGTCGGATAGTTAAGAAATTTCAAACAACTCTCCAATCCTAAGTTTCGAAAAGCTGGCAGCTTTGATTCTGCCTGGGAATTCTTGGTTTACTATTCGTATTGAGATTTCGTGGTAGAAGGATCCTTACTCTTAACTCGTTTTATTCTCAGTTCGCTGCCCGGAAGAAGGTGAAAATCCTTTCTTAAATTATGGTTTCGTTTGATCTGTAATTGTTGCACTTACTGTTTATTTATTTACTTTTAGTTATGTCTTGGTTTTCTTTACAATTAAAATTAGGGAAAAATTGATAATGTTCTAGCTGGATTCATATTCCTGAGCCAAATTGTAGTCGCTATTTGTTCATTGATCTGTGAATATGAACATTTGGCATTTTGCTCTTTTTCTTTGGTCACTTTAGCCTTGTTATGGTTCTTTAAAAATGTTGAATACTTTCAGCGTGTTTAGTTCATCTCTTTGTGGTGTTTAGCTTGTATTCATGAGGTCGACCTTGTCTCGGTTCGAAGGTGTTATTGCTGAACTTATTTCAATTGTTACATATATCTTTTAGTAGGCTATTATTTTTATTTTTTTATTGTTCTCAAATTCATGGGTTGTTTAAGTTTCCACCTTCACGTCCTTTCAAATATTGACTTCTCAGCATGCTCATTTTAGTTTAACTTCCTTGATTAGTATATCATCTTCAGATTAGATACTTCGGTCTCATCTTGCTAAATAATCTAAGATATATGTGATAGCATTTTGGCCTTTCTAGTTATGTATCAATGTAGCCAATGGTACTTATATTTTTATCCAAAATCTTACTAAAAAATTTTCTCAAAGAACAATGAACATGACGTAGGGGTTATTTCAACTCCTTTCTGTTACTTTTTCTTTTCTTTACTTTAAATTTCTTTGATCAAAAGAATCTGCTGCCAAGTTTAGATGTGTTGCGTTGATGTCTAGCTAGTTCATTTCTTCTTTTATTTCTTCTTAAATTGCTTTTTGTTACATTTTGGTTGGAACTACTTAAGTTACTCCTTTTGCCATTAAGTTAAACCGTCTTCTTTTTTTTTTTTTTTTTCTTATCTCAAAAGCTAATGTTGTTCTTTCTTTCATTTCTCACATGAATCCCTTCCGCGTCTGTGGCGGACTTGTCTTCCTCGCATTTTCGAGTTGAGCCCTAAAGGCTCGACCTTTGTTTTCTCTCTCTCTCTCGTCAGCCCCTATACCCGGAAGAAGGTTCTGGAGACCCAATGCTGCTGGAAATTAATTCAAAAGCCCAAAAAAGGGGCCGCACACCTGCAGAATACAGCAGTATACACCACGAAAATGCTGATATACAGGTCCAAGACGTGAAAAATACAGGGCTGGGGCAATGTACAGGTGTTCGGAAGCAAGAAATACGTGAAAAGAGCTGATATACATGTTCGTATACACTGATATACAGAAAATGTATACCAAAAACGGGATTGTATTTAAACTGAAATGTTTGCAGCGAAATTGGCCCAATAAGGGCCCAATTTCATTATCTCTCTTACCCCTATACTCGTTTAATTATATTTGATTTAACCCTAACTTTATAATTATTAATTAACTTAATTAGAGTCCCCAAAAGACGAGTTATTTCCTTCGTGTTGATTTAATTTTAATGTGTTTCATGTCTTAGTGTTCACTTATTTTTATCAATCAAATATGTCGGTCAAATTACGCATTTTAATTAAGTTAAACCTTTGATTCTTAAAAAATAATGTTGCTAAGCTTTTCACTTAATCACTTTTTTATTCACTTTAAAATTGTTCAAGTTAAAATATATTTTTTCTCAAATAAACTTTAAAAAATATTAGTCAAAACCCTTTTCAATTAATAATAATAAAATAATAATAATAATAAAAAAAATAAAATAAAATAAATAAATATATATATATATATATATATATATATATATATATATATGCATTCCTACTTGATCATTTTTGCAAAAAGGTTAGTTAATTAATTAAAATTGATTTTCACGCTTAATTTATTAAATTGGTTTAACTTATTATTTCAAAATGAATTACATGAATTTTAATTAATCTGGTTTTATTAACATTGTAATCACCTGCAACTTAATTCGATTGTTTTTATATTTAGGTTCCTCTTTCTTAAAAAATAAATAAAATGTGACATTTATTTATTTTCTTTAAGTTAATCATACTATATATTATTATTTTTATGTTACATCATTTTTCCCAAATAATTAGTCAAAAATCATTTAGTCAAATCGCAGGTCAACCTCGTGTTAGCGGGCCTTTCAAGTGCCTTAAAAAACCTTCTTGAAACGTAAATAAGAAGTTCTTACCCATTTTCTCTAAATTTTAAAGACTTAATCTGTTAGAGTCTTTTAAAAATTAAGTTTTCTTAATTTCTTTAAAAAATTAAGTGGCGACTCTTTTCTTAGTTTTTTTCTTAAATTGTTTTATACTTAGAACATTTTAAAAAGTAATTTTTTTTCCTACAGATAGGAAAATTACGGCGCAACATAGACAATGTCGGTATGTGCCAAAAAAGGAGAAATCATCCAGATCATCACATTTTGCTACCGGATAAGCCGACTAGTATAAAACTGAAAAACATGTTGTTATTGATAAATGCGGACTGGCTAGATACCCCAAGTATTCCGTTTGTGAAGTTCTATGAATGATGGGGACACGAGAACTATTATAAGAATTTTTCAAATGAGTTTCACGATTATAATAGTTGGAGGTAGACTCAAACTATAGCATTTACCATATGCTTATTAGGGATGATGGCATTTACTTAGGACAGAGGGATTGAAATTGATACTCGGATTGTCATGGTAACTCACACCATCTTTGAGGGTGTTGGTAAAAGGGGACAAGTCAAGAAATATTTCAACTTGGCCCCGATCATTTTGACCGACATCTATCGATCTTTGGGTCAATGTAAAAATGGGTTTCTATTTTTTCAAGGGTGTAATATTTTGTTGCAATGGTGGATGTCTAAGCATTTAGTAAAAACATGTGAGACTCAGAAGTAAAAATTGGCCAAGCTGAAAAAGGAAAGTCACCTCGATCATTACGAGTTCCATTTGAGCATCAACAAGTTCAAGATCCACAGTATGAGGAAAGCATGGGCTAAGGTCTTTCATGACATAAAAGATAGAAATGTACAATGGATGTTCCAAGATTTCATGTCGGAAAAAATAGCTATTCAGAGGGCTAAATATCCTTTCCTAATCCTTCTTGGCATTAGAGGGGTACGACCCTACAAACCTAACAAGGTAATGCGGCAATTCGGCATAAGACAAATTTTACCTTTTAAAGGAGACACTAGCCGTTACGTCTTCGACTATGACGGGTGCGACAAGATACCTCATGCCAAAGATATTCTCGATGAATGGGCCGAGCGGGTTAACCTAAATGAGAGCATGGCCGAAAACAGATATGAAGCTGGGTTTATTGACGAATACAAAAAATGGTTGTAGGATGATCTACATGGTACACTTGACCCGACACCATGCACGGGCCAACAGATTGAAGATGTTCGAGTAAGGCTCCAAATCCAAGCCTACCACTTTCAGCAGGAATGAGACCGAAGAGAGAAAGAGTTTCAACGTAGGGAACAAGAATACTTGTGTAAAGAACAGGAGTTCCAACATCGTGAATATGAAAGCCAAAGAGCCTTAGCTTTTGCCACACAAGAGTTAGCTAACGCAAGAGCTTGCCTGATACGTTTGGATTCAAACTTGGATGATCAGCTTAACACTCTCCAAGGTGCATCGATGTCTTCCAAAGCTGTGTTCGCCAAGCCATATGTGATAACTAGCAAGTTCCTTATTCGTGAAGAAGTGGAAAAAGCGAGATGAGGAGCAGGACCTTCAACCTTTTAGTTATCTTATTCCCCTGCGTTGGATTGATATTATTGTTTTTGCAGTTTATCCCTTCCCTAAAAGATGTACCCCTTTGCTTAACTTTGTAATGAATTCTCTATTATTTATGAATCTTATTTTGGGGTGTGCAACAATTTATTTCAAATGGTGAAATACATCCTTCAAAATCGCTAGGCCTACCCTTGGCATAAAAGGGTCACATATCTATTTAAGACGCGATATATACTTGTGTGCTTTAACTGTTTATGTGATTTGTTGCTTTGAATGAGGACATTTTAGTCCACTCTTTTTCAAAAATTTTTTGGAAAAAAAAATTAAAAAAAATCTCTACAATACGGAATACAAGTCACTACCCCAAAATGTCCGACCAAAATTCCATGAGTCTTGAGTTTCTCAGTCAGAAATAAAAATCCAACTACCAAATCCTAAGACATTACTCTATTATCTCAGGAAATGTAAAATCACAGCTAAGATGGAAAAAGGGAAGAGTATCGACATGGAGCTAACTGAGGAGGATTTGAGAATAAAATTGCAGCGGCTCAGAGAAGAGATCCAAGAAACCAAAGAAAGAAGAATAGAAGTGGAGATTTCCATCGTGGTCGCACGAGTCGCAAATGTGGCACTAAACAAGGCGTTGGCAACTAAGATGGCAAGACACTATCGTGAATGAAGAGACAGCCGCTATGCAAAAGGGAGACGATGTCTTCAAAGATAATATAGACATGAGGCTTCAGAGGCTACGTAAAGAATACCCTCTTTTGGATAACGCAGTCCCTATCCCCAAAAACACTGAATCGGAAGCTGTCGAAGGAGAACCTGGGAGGAAATTGTCTATAGGCCTCCTTCTCAGGAACGGTGGAAAGAAAGGAGTGGGGAAAATTGTCTTTGAAGCATATGAGTTTACCCCTGCGATTAATGCGACAATCGGAATAAGAATGGCTTGGATGAATGTACATTTTATCTTTTAGGAGCTTTATTATCTGTTTTTCGCTTTCTTTGTAATCACCAGAAATGAATGAATGAAAATGAAAATTTTCTTTGAATTCAAACTACGTAAGGCCTTTATTTTCTTTGTGAGATACGTAGGAAGCCTTTCAAGGCCCGACCCTTATTTTTTAAAAATTTTTCTTTTCCCCTTCATTCTACAAGGAAATGATGAATTCGCATCAACAGATGCCGAGAGACGCAGCGAGAAGACCTTAACTCAACGCGATTTAACCTTTCTGAGTCACTAGCCTTAAAATAAAACGAGCAAATTCCTGCTTGTTCAAAAAAATAAAATAAAAAAAATATCATTCCCCATTATTCGTGGGTTAACATGTTCTCAAACAAAGCAATTCTTATGTGTTTATACGCCCTCTATGTGATATTTTGCATTATTTGTCCCGAACCAAAACTAACAGATTTGCCTTTGAGTTGTTTTCCTCTATAGGTAGTTAGAACTAATCTGTGTTGGTAAGCTGGCTGAACACCCCTATTTTACAAGATCAAAAGGCTTGCAGATTCCTTCCCCAGTCAAAGTTCTCGGAAGGGAAAGTCAACAATGGGCGATAACGTTGAGGATACCGGCTTAACAGATGTTGTTGTGGCTCAGCCCGTCGTCGTCGATCAGATTGAGTTAATCATGCAGTTGATGCAATAGATCGCTGAGATGCGGGTCAAAATGCATAGAAGGCAAGATTTGCCCAATCCAGTTTTTGCTTTCAATGCTCCAATAAATGGAAAGCCTCCACCTTACTGTCCTTTTTCAAGTGTGGAACAGGCTCAAAACTCACCCTCCAGTCCTGCTCATAACCCATCAATCATCGACCTAACCACTTAAAACCCCCATTATGCCTCCCCCTCTTATTAGACACCACCCCCTTCTCAAAATACCAACCTTTAAGTGCCACTTCCTCCCCAAAATGCCAACCTCCAAACTGGCCCACCCCCTCAAAACCAAAACGTTAACAAACCCGCAAACTTTCCTCCGTCACCAAAATCAACATACCAATCCCCAAATCTTCCCCCAAAACTACCAAGCCACTCAAAATGTCCAAAGTACCTCCATTGCTCCACCCTTATCCCAGAAAGCCATTTTTCAAATCCCGGTACCCAATGAGCATGACGCTAATGGTTCTGAGCTCGATTATTACGAAGAATGAGAAAGAGAGTGGAGATCGAAGGAAAAGGCCGCCAAGCTGGATATGAAGGAAGAGATCCAAAAAGCCATGAAAGAGTTGTAGTGTATTTCTGAAGTCGCTTGCTTGAGTTATGAGGATTTGTGCATCCATCCAAATTTGGACCTCCCGAAAGGGTTCAAGGTGCCAAAATTCAACGTTTTCGGAGGAATAGGGAACCCTTTAGCGCACCTGAGGGCCTACTGTGGCCAGTTCGTTGGAGTTGGAAGAGATGAAGCTTTACTGATGCGGCTTTTTAGCCGAAGTCTGAATGGGGATGAATAACTCTTTTTTGACGGAGAGGGGCATTGGATTTGTTTGGTTCAACGTTCCTCTCCCCAGTCAATTAGAGTGGTTTAAATCTCACCTCCAGTCAACATATGGGTCCAACTCTGCTAGAACTCTATGAAACTCTCTAGTAGTAGTGGGAGAGTTTGGTAGAGTTGATTATTGGAATGCTTTAGAGGGAAATAAACCTAAACCTGAGGTACGTACATATGTACCTTTAATTATTGATGGCATTATGAGTGCCATCAAAGAGGTGATCCAATTAGGATTAACTCGCATTTTGGTTCCAGGAGTTTTCCCTTTTGGGTGTCTATCAGCGTACCTGAGGGCTTTTCAAGTGTGTTATGTGCTACATTATGTTCTTGTTCTTGCATATTCAAAACTTGGTGCTTCTCTTGACATTGATTACTCATTTCTTGTAATCTAACCATCTGCTGCTATATGTGTACAGCGAGATATTCATTCAAATGGTGAGCTTGTTCAAGGAATGACATTGATCCAGAAAATTGACACATTTTGCATTAGGAAAAAAAATAGTGGCTTAATTGCCTTGTTTTCCTCATTGTTGAACACATTTTTTCTATTGTGATGATTCATACTTTCTGTTGTGAATGTATTAAGATTGTTTGTTCTTATTTTTAATGAACGACATTTTTTTGAGTTTGATAATTCTTCTTTACTACCTTCAAACTTATCTCTTTTGTGCATTTTATTTTTGATGTTATAAAAGAGGGTTAAATATGTGGATTAAGGTGAATTCATGCTCAATTTTAAGTCATTACACTAATTGAGTGACAATTATTATCTTTGCCAGCAATAGCAAAAGCCACAAATATGCTTATTCCTAAGGTAGTTTTAATGGCAATAGTAAAGGCCGCTAAAAGTAATTACTTTTAACGGCAATAATAAGGGTCTTTATCGGCACTCGACATAAATGTTACTAAAGGCTTTAGTGACATTAGTTCCAATGGCATTTGATCAAATGCCAGTAAATGTATTTGTGGTAATAAATATTACCGCTAAAAGGAAAATCTATTGCCACTAAAGGTCTCTTATGGTGTAGTGATAGGGAGTATTATTTTGTTAAGTCTTCTCCGTCCTCTAAAATGTCTTGTGGAACACTACAAAATATGAAGTAACAAGTTGTTAGAAGTAACTAGTACTCATCAAACAAGATTTGAAGACTCGAGTCTTTCTGGAAAATGACTTAACACTTTGGACAACTTTTTTGCAATCACAAATTAGTTAGTGGTTGATGTACCCCATTTTATTTGTCTGGATATGTTTCTTTCTCTTTTTCTATTCACACTTTTTACAATAATGATGAAAGAGAAAAAATAATTTATGTATGAAAAATTAAATATACCACAACATGATTTTCTTAAAAATAAAAAATAAAAAAAAGTAATTTTTGTAAAAGTAGGGTATATGTGAAGTCACATATCAAACAAAATTTTGAATAAAAAGCAAATAAAAGAATAAAAATAAAATTCCACAGGATATTATTGTTCATTTTTTCCTCACTTGACTTAGTCAAGAAATAGTTTCTCTTAATTGGCAATTTCTTAGAAGTTCTGCAGAAAATTTTTCCACATAATTGGACCAATTTCACATCATCTTACCTAACACACACTACGGCGATACGTAATGACCTCGAAATGAACACAACATCTAGAGAAAATGAGGACATAAAGAGTATTATTTTGTTAAGTCTTCTCCGTGCTCTAACAAGTCTTGTGGAACACTACAAAAATTGAGTAACAAGTTGTTAGAAGTGACTAGTACTCATCTTGTGATTCAATTGTTCATCAGTCCCAATTCATCATAATCTTTTTTTTCCCTCTAGTATTTGTGGAAATTGGCTT
Organism: Solanum bulbocastanum; assembly: GCA_037074985.1. NCBI lineage: Eukaryota > Viridiplantae > Streptophyta > Magnoliopsida > Solanales > Solanaceae > Solanum > Solanum bulbocastanum. The sequence goes on from CM073608.1 coordinate 50,440,876, forward strand.
AAAAGCGTACAAGTCATCGTCCGCTAGTTACAATACTGTATCCCTTTTTTCCTCCTGTGGAATGGAATATTGATGGAATGCGAAAAGTATTGTGTACCTAACAAGTTTGAAAATAGTAGAAGAGACAACTAATCACTCAATTGAAATATTGAATGGATTTCGTGGAAAAATTGAACTGCATTCGTACAACTTGGTTTGGATTGATTAAAGTGTCATATGGAAGATGAAATGGAGTAACATCATCATGTCTTTATTATATTTTTCTAAATTGACTTGGTCATGCAATAGTTTCTCTCTTTGAAAAGTATTGTGGAAAACAGAAGAAGAGATGTTGATGGAAAGTTGTGTTGGGTTTTAGCAAAGGTGTAAATGGAAAATAAGAAGAGAAAATGGAGAAAGTGAGGGAACCAATTTGGAGGGAAAATGAAAAGTCATTTCTCCAATATTGATAGAACAAAGGAAATAGTTATCCTTATATTAGGAAGCACTTTTGTTAGTTCTTAAAGGGTTAAGAAGAAGGTGCCCCTCGCGCCGTCGTCGTCGCTAGGCCTCGGCTTCGGTGTGATTGATTGATAATATTTTTGGACAAAATTTATTTAATCAATCTCACTAACTGATTTCTTTTCCCTTATAAATTAATTCAGAATGTTAGTTAGTTAACATAATTAATTTTGCGTAACGGAATTTATTTAAAATTTACGTGTAACGATAAAAACGTTCTGAAGGGACCTGTTCCTTCCAAAAAGACGATACTTTTCCCAAAAAGACACAACATTCTGGAAAGACACCATTGTTCGAACAGATGTGTTCCTTGCTGCAATTGGCTATAAATAAGAGGTTTTTTCCGTTTTTCATTCACTGAAAATTTTTCCCCTCTGCATACATTTTCTTAAATAAACAAAATTGTCGATCGACTGAGTCTGTGTGTACTCTCGATACTATTCTTGCGTTCGGTGAAATTATTGAAGTTTGAGGTACCGCTACTTCTCTAATAGGTTAATCCATTTTATCTTGGGAGGAATTAATCTGCAACCTCGGGTACTTGAGGGGATTAAATTTCTTAAGGAAACACAGTGGGTTCTATGGACTCGGATTATTATTTCTGTTTGTTTCATCTATTTTTTGTTTCTGTTTTGCTAACCATAATACATGAGATAACAAGTTGGACACCACGAGTTCAAATAACTATAAAATATCTATGGATTTTGTAAAAAACACAACATTCTGTAATTTGCTGTAAACAAAAAGTAATACCCGTGACCAGTCCAGTTCAAGGTTGGTCATGGGAGGGTCGAATAAAAATCACTTGAAAGTGAGGATCACTTGAAAGTTGTTAAGGGAGTATTTAAAAATTAAGTCTTCTTCGTGCTTAAAAAAATCTTGTGGAACACTACAAAATATGTTCAACACGTTGTTAGAAGTGACTAGTACTCATTCATGGACCACAAGTGACTTTGAGTCTTCCTAGAAATTGACTTAACACTCGGGACAACTTTTTTTGCAACCACAAATTATTACCCCATTTTATTTGTCTGGATGTGTTTCTTTTCTTGAAAAAGCTCAATTGTCCCATGCATAGACAAGTCAACAACGTTACTTTATGAATTATTGTTTAGTTAATTGTTTACTTTATTTAATGTGGAAAACGTTGTAATAATTAAGAAATGAAATAGTGTTTAGTTAATTATAGCACTCTTTCTTATGTGACTACTTATTTTATTGACTTATTTATATCTTGGCAATTATCATGAACCCACATTATTATTTTTATGCTTACCTTTTTTATTCTTCTTTCTATTTTTATTCTTTCATTATTAAATATTCTGAAGTCTACTAAACGGTAAAACCTTTTGCATTATACAAAATATATTGTTGGGTGTTGATAAAAATATCAATTTGTTTTTTGGTGTATTCTTTAAATTACAAGTACTACAACAAAAACAACTTTTAGCGGCAATAAATATACACATTAATGAAGAGTGTTATTAAAGTTTTTACCGACATTGGTTAAGTATCATTAGATCCAATGTCGCTAAAGACTTTAGAGACATATACGAAGAGGGTTAATTGCTGCTAAAAATACATTATATCATTATATCAACTTATCAAATTCAACCCAACTATTTCAATACCATTGCATAAACTTCTTAAAGTTTTGAGTAAGATTTTGTTATTCTAACTTTATATTATATGTTTTCATTGAAAATTTTCGTTGTTTATATTATATATGTGGATAATACTGATTGATTTGTAAGAAGAACACATCCAACCTGTCATTTGCTGAAAACAAACAAACAAAAATGGTGAATCTCTTTTTTTTTTTATTCATTTCTCTGTTTTGTGTTGCTAATAAGTGAATGCTTTTCTTCGTCCTTTGATCATCATCTTTGCTCTCCTACTGAAGCTTCCGCTTTGCTTCAGTTCAAACAATCCTTTCAAAATATGTCCGAAGAGTACTATAGTTGTTGGTGTTATGGAGATTGTTTCCCAAAAACAAAGTCTTGGAATGAGAGTAGGGATTGCTGCACTTGGGATGGAGTCACTTGTAACTTATTAAATGGTCATGTTATCGGTTTAGACCTTAGTTGTAGTCTGCTTCATGGAAGTATTCATCCCAATAGCAGCCTCTTCCAACTTCATCATCTCCAAACACTAAACCTTGCTTACAATCACTTCAATTGGTCTTCAATCCCACATAACATTTGCCGATTGACGAATTTGAGGTATCTCAACCTTTCTCATTCTCGCTTTGATGGGAAAATCCCAACAGAAATCGCATACCTTTCCAATTTGGTTTCACTTGATCTTTCTGGTAATTTATGTGAACTTGATGAGAGAACATTTGAAACAATGCTTCACAACTTCACAAATCTGGAGCTACTTTCTCTCTCTGCTGTCAACATCTCTGGTGAGCTGCCTGATTCAATTGGCACCTTCAGTTCCTTGAATATCTTGAGCCTCGGAGGATGTGAATTCTCTGGTTCCATTCCTGATTCCATAGGCAACCTAACACAAATTACGGAGTTGATTTTATCTGATAATCATTTCACTGGCCATATTCCTTCCACAATCTCTAAATTGAAGCACCTCACACGTTTGGATCTTTCTGGCAACTCCTTTTCAGGTCAAATTCCTGATTCCATAGGCAACCTAACACATATTACGGAGTTGGTTTTATCTTATAATCATTTCACTGGCCATATTCCTTCCACAATCTCTAAATTGAAGAACCTCACGCGTCTGGTACTTTCTGACAACTCCTTTTCAGGTCAAATTCCTGATGTTTTCTCTAACCTCAAAGAGCTACGCTATTTACATCTTTCTGACAACTCCTTTTCAGGTGAAATTCCCAACGTTTTCTCTAACCTCCAAGAGCTACGTTATTTACATCTTTCTAATAACAGCTTCATCGGTCCATTTCCCGCTTCAATTTTAAGTTTGACACAACTTGATACCTTAGACTTGTCGAGTAATTCCCTATCTGGCCCACTGCCTAACAAAGCAAGCATGCTTCAAAAGCTAACTTATGTGGATTTGTCTTACAACTCGCTGAATGGTACCATACCATCTTGGAACCTCCCTTTGCTATTTTTGTTGTGGCTCCATCATAATCAACTCAGTGGTTCTTTTCCTCAATCACTTACAAATCTCACAGACCTTGTATATCTTGACCTTTCATCAAATAACATCACCCTCGATGTGGGAATACAAATCACTCTCCCTAGCCTACAATTTTTGCAGTTATCATCTTGTGAACTGAAGGAATTACCACTCTTGTTGAGAAATATAACGACACTTCATTACTTGGATATTTCTAACAATAAGATTTGTGGTCAAATCCCTAACTGGTTTAGCGGTATGAGGTGGGACTCGTTGCAGCTCTTAAACCTTTCTCATAATTCATTAACAGGCCACCTAACACAATTTCATTACTATAATCTAAGGTATCTTGATTTGAAATTTAACTCCATTCAGGGTCCACTACCTTCATCCATTTGTAACATGAGTTTGCTTTCCTTATTAGATTTATCACGCAATAACTTCAGTAACTCGATTCCAAGTTGCTTGGGAAGCATGCCTAATCTAAGGGTGTTGGACTTAAGAAGGAACAATCTCACAGGGAGTATTCCCCCATTATGTGCACACAGCACTTCATTGAGTACCATTGTCGTAGATGGTAATCGATTTGAAGGACCTTTTCCTATGTCGTTGCTCAAGTGTAATGGTCTAGAAGTCCTTGATGTGGGGAACAACGCTATAAATGACACTTTTCCAGCTTGGCTTGGAACTCTTCAAGAGCTGCAGGTCCTTATATTAAAGTCGAACAAGTTCCATGGACCTATAAGTACGTGTCAGACTAAGTTTTGCTTTCCCAAGTTGCGAATTTTTGATCTTTCTCGTAATGATTTCAGTGGCTCACTTCCTGCAAAAGTTTTTGGAAACTTCAAGGCAATGATCAAATTAGATGACCAAGACACAAGAGAGATCAGGTACATGGAATCTCCGTTGAATTGGTCATTTGTCTCAACGTATGAGGATTCAGTGAGTTTGGTAATCAAAGGGCAGGATATTGAGCTACAAAGAATCAGCACAATTACGACAACCATAGATCTCTCAAGCAACCATTTTGAAGGTGTCATTCCAAAAACATTAAAGGATCTCAGCTCACTTTGGCTACTCAATTTATCCCATAACAATCTCATAGGTCATATTCCAATGGAATTGGGGCAATTGAATACCCTTGAAGCTTTAGATCTCTCCTGGAATCGGCTCACTGGAAAGATTCTGCAGGAATTGACAAGAATGAACTTTCTGGCCTTCTTAAACCTCTCTCAAAATCATCTCGTTGGACCAATTCCTCAAGGTCGACAATTCAATACATTTGAAAATGACTCATATGGTGGCAACCTTGATTTATGTGGTGTTCCTTTAACAAAGAAATGTGGAACAAGTGATTCATCACCTGTTCCTCAACAATTGGAGTCATATTTTTTTAGTGGATTTACTTGGGAATCAGTAGTCATAGGCTACAGTTTTGGACTAGTTGTTGGAACTGTCATGTGGAGTCTCATGTTTAAATATCGTAAGCCAAAATGGTTTGTGGAATTTTTTGATGGACTCATGCCTCACAAAAGAAGAAGGCCAAAGAAGAGAGCTCAGAGACAAAGGACTTAATGGAAGATTGAGAGTGCTAACTTGTCTTTGTTTGAATTTGTGGAATAATTAGTGAACTTTTCTGGTTCTGTTTTTGTATTTTTAATTTTCTGTTTGTTGTTTATATATGTTTGATAGAAACATAATTCTATGTGTGTTATTTGAATATCAATAGAGTTTGGTTCATGATTGAAATTAGTTTATATTTGTGAAAATTGATGTAGAAGAATACTCAAAACTACATAAGTGGCTAATAATTTTGTGGTACTTCATCTTTCTAAATTCTAGTCATAAAACATCCTTAAATTTTGATCTTCTGGTGGAATGATCTTCACCATGTTATTCAAAACATATTAATTAAGCTGGAAGACACATATCAAACAAAATTTTGTATAAAAACCAAATAAAAGCACAAAAATAAAATTCCACAAGGAGGAAATAAAGGACTTAAATCATGCCTTTAATTATTCTTCATTTTTTTCCTCACTTGACTTGGTCAAGCAATAGTTTCCGTCATTGGAAATTTCTTAGAAGTTCTGAGAAAATTTTTCCACACAATGGGACCAATTTCGCATCATCTTGCGTAACACACCTTGTAGAGATAGTTAATGACCTCAAAATGAACTTTGTGATTCAATTTTTCTAAACTTTTTCTTTCTACAACTTTGTGATTCAATTGACATCAATCCCGATTATCATAAACTTTTTCCCTCTCTAGTCTTTGAGGAAATTGGCTTAAAGGCTTACAAGTCATCGTCCGCTAGTTACATTACCGTATCCCTTTATTTTTTTGGTTTCCCACCCAATGTCCAGAGCCCACATTGGGGTTTCGACTAAATCCGGATCGCGCTCTGCAGGGCCCATTCGGGGGTGTCGCTCCCAACAGAATTTTTTCCATACCCAGGACTCGAACCCGAGACCTCTGGTTATGGGTGAAACACTCCCACCAGTGCACCACTATCCATGTTGTTACCGTATCCCTTATTTCCTTAGATGAATGGAATATTAATGGATTTTCCCTCATTAGGTTAATGTGATAAAAAATTGTTGTGTACCTAACAAGTTTGAAAATAGCAGAAGAGACAACTAATCACTAACTCGGAATATTGTATAAATTAAATTCCATAAATGTTTATTGCATTCTTACAATTGGTTTCTGTATCCCTAACGTACCCTAACTATTCTCATAATTGGTTCAATGACACGTCTTGACTTTTTATGATTATATAGATTCTGTAGAAAAATTACACTAAAATTTATTGCATTCATACATCTTGGTTTCGCTTGATTAAAGTGTCCCTTCTTGTCATCTGGAAAATGAAATGGAGTAACATCAAGTCTTTATTACTCATTTATTATTTTTTTTCTCAATTGACTTGGTCATACAATAGTTTCTCTCTTTGGTCATCCATTGGAGTCCGAAGAAGAGTCGTATTTTCCTAGTGGATTTATGTGGGAATCAGACTGTAATGTGAAGCCTCATGTTTAAAGCTAAAATGAATTGTGGAGTTTTTTGAAGCCATCATTCTTTGATGTTTCTTCCATGATTTTAAACATCAAAGAATGAATTGATTAGATCATCTCTTTTTCTTTTATTCATTTCTCTGTTTTGTGTTGCTAATAAGTCTATGCTTTTCTTCTTTCCTTTGAGCATCATTTTTGCTCTCCCAACTAGGCACTTCAACAATTCATAAACACTCGATTTTACCTTTGACACGCGTGAATTGCACTCATTTTACCAAGTAGGATTTGAGTGTTTATTTATCAAGTAGGATTCCATCTTGGCTCACTTTGGCTAGTCAATTATCTCACAACGATCTCAGAGAAGATATTCCAACGGAACTGGGACAAATGAATACGCTTTAAGTTCTAGATTTCTCATGGAATTGGCTCACTTGAAAGACTCCAAGGGAACTGACAAGACTAAAATTCTTGGCAGTTTTTATTGGTGTAATATACCACAAATATAAAATATTACATTTGAAAATAAAATGACAAAACTGAATAAATCAATCAGTAGGTTGAGGCACATATATCCCGCTCTCTTTAAGGAAATTCAAGCACATTGCGGCATAGATTATACCGATCCAGCAGTATATATATCTCTTGGTTTATCCCCTCCAGGATACAACAACCCAACAACGTCGTACAACTCAAGCAACTCCGGATTAGTTGAAAAGTGCAAAGCTCCACATAAGAACACCTTCCTTCAACATACAAATACTCTCTTTTTTCTTTTAATGAATATAGTTGAAGACTTAGAATATTTTCTTTGTCTCAACTCTCTCTTTTACTATACTATAATATTTTTCACACTTAACATTTTTCTTACTTCACTTAACAAAGGAAGAAACGCCACTATTTATACGTGAAGAAGTCCTCCATATAATCATTTGGTAGAATGAGGGGTAGTAATGTGGGTAGATGAATGTGATAGATGTTACATAAGTTACAAGAAACTAATGGTTATATGAGTTACAAGAAACTAATGACCATGAGAGTTACAAGAACTAATGGTTATATAAGGTACAAGAACCAATAGTCATCTTCTACCACAATTTATACCCACTAACATATGCAGTTAAAATAGATAATTTTAATAATGAAATGCATATACACCAACAGTTTTAAACCTCTCTCAGAATGTTCTTGTTGGACCGATTCCTCAAGGTTCACAGTTCAACACATTTGAAAATAACTCGCACGGGACGAGTGATCCATCACAATGTTTCTGATCATCCACTGGAGTCTGAAGAAGAAGAAGAAGAAGAGTCGTATTTTGATACAGTTGTGGATTTGTTTGTTTGAACTGTCATGTGGAGTCTCATATTTAAAGGTGGTTAGCCAAAATGGTTTGTGGAATTTCTTCCATGATTTTAAAAGCGAAAAACAGAAAACTTTGCTTGTACATCATTTTATTTATCTTCTTAATTTGATCACTACACCTTTATCTTGAGTCGAGGGTCTATGAAAACAGACAACTAATCAGAAATTTCTCACAAAATTTCTCTACTGGTGGAATGATCTTCACCAAGTTATTCAAATATAAAATTCCACACGGAGGAAATGAAGGACTTAAATCATGTCTTTAATTATTCTTCATTTTTTTCCTCACTTGACTTTTAGTCAAGCAATAGTTTCTCTCATTGGAAATTTCTTAGAAGTTTTGCAGAAAATTTTTCTGCATAATGGGACCAATTTCACATCATCTTGCATAACACATACTACAGAGATAGTTAATGACGTCGAAATGGAACACAACATCTAGAGAAAATTAGGACATAAGCTAAGGAGTATTATTTTGTTAAGTCTTCTCCGTGCTCTAACAAGACTTGTGGAACACTACAAAAATTGAGTAACAAGTTGTTAGAAGTGACTAGTACTCATCTTGTGATTCAATTGTTCGTCAGTCCCAATTCATCATAGTCTTTTTTTTCCTCTAGTCTTTGTGGAAATTGTCTTAAAAGAGTACAAGTAATCATCCGCTAGTTACAATATTGTACCCCTTTTCTCCTCCAGTGGAATGGAATATTGATGGAATGCGAAAACTATTGTGTACCCAACAAGTTTGAAAATAGCAGAAGAGACAACTAATCACTCACTCAGAATATTGAATAGATTTCATGGAAAAATTGCATCAAATTATTGTACTCGTACAACTTGGTTTGGATTGATTAAAGTGTCATATGGAAGGTGAAATGGAGTAACATCATCATGTCTTTATTATATTTTTCTAAATTGACTTGGTCATGCAATAATTTCTCTCTTCGAAAAGTATTGTGGAAAACAGAAGAAGAGATGTTGATGGAAAGTTGTGTTGGGTTTTAGCAAATGTGTGAATGGAAAATAAGAAGAGAAAATGAAAAAAGCGAGGGAACCAATTTGGAGGCAAAATGAAAAGTCATTTTAAATGAAATGTCTTTGAAGATGAAAAGTCATTTCTCCCATATTAGTAGAAGAAAGGAAATTGTTGTCCTTATATTAGAAAACACTTCTGTTAGTTCTTAAAGGGTTAAGAAGAAGGTGCCCCCTCGCGCCGTCGTCGTCGCTCGGCTTCGGAGTGATTGATTGATAATATTTTTGGACAAAATTTATTTAATCAATCTCATTAACTGATTTCTTTTCTCTTGTAAATTAATTCAAAATGTTAGTTAGTTAATAGAATTAAATTCGTGTAACGGAATTCATTTAAAATTTGCGTGTAACGGTAAAAATGTTCTGAAGGGACCTGTTCCTTTCCAAAAGAGTTACTTTTCCCAAAAAGACACAACGTTCTGGAAAGACACCATTGTCCGAACAGACGTGTTCCTTGCTGTAATTGGCAATAAATAAGAGGTTTTTTCCCTTTTTCATTCACTGAAAATTTTTCCTCTCTGCATACATTTTCTTACATAAACAATATTGTCGATCAATTGAGTTTGTGTGTGCTCTTGTAACTGTTCTTGCGTTCGCTGAAATTATTGAAGTTTGAGGTGCCTCTACTTCTCTAATAGGTTAATCCGTTTTATCTTGGGAGGAATTAATCTGCAACCTCGGGTACTTGAGGGGATTAAATTTCTTAAGGAAACACAGTGGGTTCTTTCTTCTTCAAGGTTTAAGGTTGGGGAGAGTGAAAGGAAAAAAGCACAAGAAAGAATTGAAAATTCAATAATAGATAGGAAAACAGAAGTAGATTTTGGGGCGATAATTCTGATATAACTAAAATTTCTGAGTTCATTGCTTTGGGGGTAGAAAGCTTTGCTCGGCTCGAATTCTCAGTTCGCTGCTTCAAAAGAGGTATAGTTTCTTTACCTTTACCTTTAGCTTTCATCTGTTTTATTTTGGAATATAGAACGTTAGAAGTTGTTAAGTGAAATGGTGAAGTGATATTCTTAAATCATTTTATCGATTGACGCGACTTAACCTTGTTCTAAAAGCTATCTGAATCTCTATCTTGTTTCGTTTAAGTTGCTTGATGTTCTTTTGATTTCAAGTTTGGATACATCGGCTATACATTTGTGTTTTCTTTACTGTTCACCCATGGCTTTGGGTTGTTTTTTTTTTTTTTTTCTTTTCTGTTCATGATTCGTGGTCTTAGACCCTCATTGTGTTAGCTTAATATTGCAGATTTTATATCTGTTCTTGCGTATCTTGAGTGTTATTTAGGTCCTGTTCGGTTTCGACCCATGACAATATGATTATTGCTCATCGTAACCCAGAGTCTTTAATGCGATTTACATCTTTAACATCAAACTTTCCAGCTCCTCTTTAGTAAATGATTTGTTCGTTCTCTGCGATACCTTGTCTTTGCTCTTGCTATTGTTCGAGATATTCGATTTCCTAATTGCTGGCTTCCTTTTGTATTCGCTCTCTCTAGAGTGGCATCGGCATTTCCGAACCTCTTTAAATAGTTTCGCTGCTCTTTTCTAGGATTAAATGCTCCATAAAAATTTAGTTCTTCCTTGCTAATGTCTCTCCTTATTTCAAATATAGACTTAGGACAGGTTCAAAATTTGGGAATTTGGGTCAAAGGCACAAGTTTGATATTTCCTTCCCTTGCTTTTACTTGTTTTTGACTAACTTTTTTTGGTTTAATTTAATTAAATTCCTAAAGATAGTCATTTCAATTTTTATGTCCAAAATTAAAATACTTACATTTTATACTTAGTCCTAAAATTACTTCCCTTTAGAATGATTCCCCTTAAAAAATAATAATTAATTAAAAATAATAATAAATAAATAAGCAAACAAAAATGAGTTTCTTTTACTTAGTTAAATTTTTTTCAAAATTAGTCAAAATCGTTTTTAGTCAAATAGCCGATCAACCACGAGTTAGCAGACATTTCGAGGGCCTAACACCTTCTCGGAATGTACATTTGAACTTGAACCCGTTTGTTTTCAATTGACTTTATCTGTTTGAGTCTTTTGGAAACTTTAAGTTTTTCTTTATTTTTACTAAAAATTAAGTGGCGACTCTGTTTCTTTTGGAAATTCGATTTCTCTTAAATAATACGTTTAATCGATTTTTCGAAATTTAGTTATTTTTCTTTTATTTATTTTTTCAATATAAAAGATGGTCTGCTCATTACCACTGCCTTCAAGTGCAAACATGCTCTTTCCAAACACAATTGTAGTGTAAACTTTAGCACCCATAAATTGTGTAGCAATTGGAACAAAAGTTGAATACTTGAAAGGAGAGCAAATGATCAAAGAAGCAACCAAGCCACTGATATGTGCCATGTCTGCCAAGAGATAAACTTTTTGCTTGCTACATACCTTGCAGAGACGTGCATAATCATATCGACGAGCAGAAGCACTTGCATTAGTAGCAATTAACTTTGTTCTAAACAATGTGTCACATATCTCTAGTTACTTGCAGTCGCTATAACTAGTGCTCACATCCAAACCAACAAGATTGAGTGCTAAAAGAAGCTCCAATAAATTAATGACTTGTTCAGACGCAGCAGTGCCTACTTGTTTTTGCCTAAGACCACAAACTTGTTCACCCCACAATGTAACTACTAAAACATAAGTAGAAACAAAACTACTATTTCGAAACATATTCTCATTGGCAACATAGGATAGAGAATATCATGTACACCAGGATCAAATGGACGATTTGCAAAGGTGGTAGAAACAACGAAACCTGGTAAGGAAAAAGAAACAGGTTGGAGAGTTATGTAACATTCAAAATCGTCATTTGGCGAAAGTTTGTATAGAGCTTTCATGAGAATATTGCACACAAAATAAGGAGAACTCAACACCATCCATTTGTTTTGCCTCCGTACAACCCTCAATTGGTACCCTAAAATTTGGCACAAAAATTTTGCCGACACAATAAATTCGGAGATTTCCACCTTGTCATCGCAAGTGTGAAATTCTTTTACTGGAATGCCACACTTATTCTCCATACAAGAATAATCAAGATGATCCTCAATATGCTCAGTTACTCATAAACATCTATCAAAATACATGGCGTTAAATCTTTCAACACCCATTTCAACTCCACTTAACTGCTCCCAATTCGATAACTTTGCCAATTGTTTTTAATTGCTTCAAACACTCTTAGCACCTCCACACTATGTCTAGAACCTGTGATAGCCCAGAACTTGGAACTAATTCCTGGATCCCAAATAGAAATAACTGATTCATTATCAATTAGAGGTTTAGCAAGTTTGACAGTGGGACGAATGTAAAAAACTGACCCAAAAAGCTGAAATGTGTCCATCACGAGTAAGAGATTGAATACAAATATCGCAGGGTGCAATTGATGAACTTGGAGGCTTCCACTAGAGGTTACAATGAACACATTTGCACCGGGATCATAAGGGAATTGATCTAAAGTATAATGATCACTAATCGTGGAATCAAAATGACTGACAAATATTTTAATGATCTCCTTGAATTCATCCAGAACCACGAAAGAATAACAATTTGCTGAGCCAAGAAATGTGGTAAGCATACCAGAATCAGGATCAAAGGGAAATTCTAATTTGAATTGAGCAGGTGGAAATCAATACAAGGATAATGAAAGAAATGTGGTAAGCATACCTGAGACCTCCTCTAACGTTCCACCAGTCGCCTCCTCTAGTGTTCCATCATTCAAATCAAATAGGAGGTCAGATAAAAGAACCTGCGTATGTGTTTGGACAACACAAACCTGAAGTGAGGGTTGAATGCACTCATCAATAGTGTCTGTATCAGGGGCCACTAAATCCTCAAAGACGGGAGATGAATCATCAAAAGACAAGGCAAGATCCCCATTATCGTGGTAAGATGAGTCCACATCTGGAGGCACCGGATCTGCAATGACTGACTGGGAGTAAGTGGATAATGCACGTTGGACATTGTCGAGTTTGCAAAGTATATATGAGAAGTTCTTGTCTAACTTCTGCATCAGATCAATGGCGTTGACAGTGTCATTGATTTCGTTGAAGTCATTGGCAAAATGCAGGGCTAATTTGTCGGTGAAATGTTTTCAGTCAAAAAATTGGTTGTTGCGGTAAAACCATTGGAACCAATCATAAGCAGCACCATCTAGATAAAAAGGACCAAGAGGTAGCCATTCCTTTTCCGAGAAACCAAGATATGTGAAATACTACTCCGCCCTAAAAATCCACCCAGTTGGATTGCTGCCGCTAAATCTATCAAGCACCAATAATGCCATTGGAGTACGATCGATGAAAGCACCAATGCAACAAACACTATGGTGGATGTAGTGATTTTCTCAACTCAACAACAAACAATAGAGAGAACAAACTAACAAGCTTTGGTTCATTTGGAAATGAGCAATTACAATATGAAAAACACGAACAATAACAATAGCTATAAAGAAGGGATGAGGGAACTAAGAGAGAATTGGGGATGAGAAGCATAGCATTTGCCTAAGCATAATCATAATTTGTGTTGCGCCGTAATTTTCCTATCCTGTAGAAAAATCACTTTTGAAATGTTCTAAGTATAAAACAATTTGAGAAAAATACTTAGAAAAGAGTGACCACTTAATTTTTTAAAGAAATCAAGAAAACTTATAATTTTCAAAGATTTAAACAGAAAAAATCATTTGAAAATACCAAAGAGGGTTCGGGGTTCAATTTACACTTCGAGAAGGGTTTAGGCACTCGAAGTGTTCGCTAACATGCGGTTGACCTGTGATTTGACTAAAACGATTTTTGACTAATCTTTTAGAAAATGATTTAACATAAAAAATAATTTACAATATTCGATTAACTTTAAGAAAATAAATAGATGACACATTTTATTTCATTTTATTTTTTAGAGAAAGGGGCCTAAAATGAAACATTTGAATTAAATTACATGTGGTTAAAGACTTTAACGAAATCAAATTTACTAGAATTTATTAAAATCCTTTTTAAAGATAATACGTTAAACCAATTTGAATCAATTAGGGTGAGTATCTTTTAAATTAAATAAAACCAAGTGCAAACTTTGACTAAAATATTTTGAGTGTGTTAAAAATAATAAATAAATATAAGAGTTGATAAAATGAAATTTGTTAAAATAAAACAACACAAAGAAATAGTTCATCCTTTGGAAATTTAATTAAGTTAATTAATAATTATAAATTTAGAGTTAACAAACAATAAATAATCACAAATAAATAATTAATAGAGAAATTAAATTTGGGCCTTTTGGGCCTATTTCGTTGGAATTTTTGGGACTTATGCCCAATCCCGTTTTTGGTATATACGGGCTGTATATCAGTGTATATTGGCGCCCATATCAGCCCTTTTCGCGTATTTTCTGCTTCCGAACACCTGTACTTCTTCTCAGCCCCGTTCTTCCACGTTTTGGACCTGTATTTGCTGCCTTAAACCTGTATATCGGCGTATAATGCTGTATACAGCATGTATACAGCCCATTTAAGCCTCTTTTGGATCTGAAAATTTCAATTTTTCAGCCCCCTATTTCACATCTTCAACCTGTATGTCACTTCCAAAGACTTGCTCTTTGAGGTTTTCTGACTTGGATAAAGAATTTGAGCCTTTATGGCTCTCTCGGAATGCAAGGGGAAGGAAATAAAAGTTCACGCAAGAAAAGAAGGGTAAAGATTAGTATAGGATTTAATTCTAAAAATGGCAATTATTTTTGATATCATAATCTATTGCCAAGCTCATTTGATCAATTTTTAATTGGAACAGGATAAACTTGAACTTGCAAAGCGATATGCACACTTGACCAATATTGACGGACAAGAACATCACAATATTTGTTCCAAACACAATAAATATACATCCAACAACTGATTTACCACTAATAGTTGTAATAGTAATAACTTCATTTGGAAAGGAAAAATAAAAATAAGAAAAAATAACAATAACAATAACAATAACAATAACAATAACAATAACAATAACAATAACAATAACAATAACAATAACAATAACAATAACAATAACAATAACAATAACAATAACAATAACAATAACAATAACAATAACAATAACAATAACAATAACAATAACAATAACAATAACAATAACAATAACAATAACAATAACAATAACAATAACAATAACAATAACAATAACAATAACAATAACAATAACAATAACAATAACAATAACAATAACAATAACAATAACAATAACAATAACAATAAAAATAAGAAAAAATAACAATAACAATAACAATAACAATAACAATAACAATAACAATAACAATAACAATAACAATAACAATAACAATAACAATAACAATAACAATAACAATAACAATAACAATAACAATAACAATAACAATAACAATAACAATAACAATAACAATAACAATAACAATAACAATAACAATAACAATAACAATAACAATAACAATAACAATAACAATAACAATAACAATAACAATAACAATAACAATAACAATAACAATAACAATAACAATAACAATAACAATAACAATAACAATAACAATAACAATAACAATAACAATAACAATAACAATAACAATAACAATAACAATAACAATAACAATAACAATAACAATAACAATAACAATAACAATAACAATAACAATAACAATAACAATAACAATAACAATAACAATAACAATAACAATAACAATAACAATAACAATAACAATAACAATAACAATAACAATAACAATAACAATAACAATAACAATAACAATAACAATAACAATAACAATAACAATAACAATAACAATAACAATAACAATAACAATAACAATAACAATAACAATAACAATAACAATAACAATAACAATAACAATAACAATAACAATAACAATAACAATAACAATAACAATAACAATAACAATAACAATAACAATAACAATAACAATAACAATAACAATAACAATAACAATAACAATAACAATAACAATAACAATAACAATAACAATAACAATAACAATAACAATAACAATAACAATAACAATAACAATAACAATAACAATAACAATAACAATAACAATAACAATAACAATAACAATAACAATAACAATAACAATAACAATAACAATAACAATAATAATAATAATAATAATAATAATAATAATAATAATAATAATAATAATAATAATAATAATAATAATAATAATAATAATAATAATAATAATAATAACGAATAAATGATGGCCATTAGAACTAATCACTTCACATAGTTACTTTGGGACCAATTCTAGGAATATGACAGATACTTGGCAACATTAACTAGCCAGATACACATTTCAAACACATATAAGAATCAATATCAAATTAACACCAAATTTAGACAAATTATATTCACCATAACCTCTAAACTTCGCCAAGGAAATTTTCCAAGAATAGGCAAAATAGACACAATCAATGAAATACTAGTATTGAGGGATGATTATCTTTATATGAAAAAAAAGATCAGCTTTACTTCGAATGAAAACAAAAACACGTATTAGATAACTTCTATATGATAAAAGGATTCATACAATTGGCATCAAGTTGGAAACAAAATGGCTAATGACTTCATTTCAAAATTTACGTGAATAAATTGATCAAACAATATTCACGCGCAACACCCGAAACTACAAAATGTTAAGGCATGGAATGAGTAAGTAATCTTAACAGCTACAAACCAGATTAAACATGAAGTTATAACGCACTTAAATTGCTAGTTGAAAACTTGATATAACCTAAGCAACATTTCAGCCAAACCAAAACAAAGATTTAATCCATTACTTCATGAAATTAGGCTAACCTTATCGAAAATCTACAATAATAAATCGAAATGACAGAAGAGATAATCAAAAATCCCAAAGAAACAGCGAAGAAGAACATAACTGCACAACCAACACATTCGATTTCAAGCCAAGTGAACGTCAAATTGTCTTAGACAGAACGAGGCAGAGATTCAAATAATCACATAGATGTAAACAACATCACCAGCACGAATCAAAGAAAACCTTATTGATTTTAGATTCGAATTTGTCGTCCGAAACTCACAAGAAAATAAAAAAAGAAAGATTATGGACGAGCTAACGAAAGAACCAAACAACTCTTGTTAACAATCCTTGTAGCAAGTATCGAACACGCAACAATATACTACATTGAAATAGAATACCAAAGGGAACGAGGTTACCTTTAGCCGGGCAGCTTACTGAGACCAAATGAGCGAAAAGAGCAGCCACACAACTTTCAACAGAAACTTTCTCGGAACTTAGAAATTAGAAAAATTGGCTTGAAATTTCTTAAGCATAAACAACTAATGCCTCTAAACCAAACTGAAAAAAAACTCCCTTTTATGGAGAAGAAGAGTCATATATATAGTGGGAACTCTAGGGTTCAATTGGAAGGGAAAAGGGTAGAATCCGAATCCGAATTTGACCCTAAATTCAAATTTTCCTTCCCCAAGGGATGGGGAATAGCTGCTAGTTGAGATTTTCAATTGAAATCCCCCAAAATCCGCATGAAAAGATGGAGGTGGGTGCTTGACAGGCGGTTGTTGCAGAGAAAGGCTGTGGGAGCCGTTGACGTTTGTGGATCGTCAAAGATTGTGGGCGTTGTTGACGTTGTTGTTCATGTGGTGTTGCAGAGGAGAAGAAGAAGAAGCTAAGGGGGTCGGTGGATTTTTCTTTTTGCTGGGTCGTTGGTTGCTGCTATGTTTGGAGAAGGAGAAGTGAAAGGGTTGTTTGAAATTGGAGTGGGCTTTTTGTTTGGGAATTGGAGTCGTTCGGTTGCTGTTGCATTATTGTTTGGGCTGTTGTGTGTATATGTTGTGTGGGCTGTTGTTACATTGTATTGGTGGGCTGGTTTAGCTGGGAGTTATTGAATTGGAAGTGGGCTGCTGAAAATGTTTGAATTGGGCCATTGGAAATTGGCCCAAAATAAAAAAGGGGTTAGATAAAAATTGAGTTTAATTTAAACGGATTAATATTAAGTAATTAACAAGCTTCTTAATCTTAACAAAATATTATAATTAATTTGATTATAAAATGATTAATTTAATTACAACTAATGAATTCGAAATCATAACTATATTTAACTAAATGTAAAATCCTTTGTGATGATTTTCAAATAGTTATAAAATAACGTGATTGCAAAAATATACGTATTTATTATTAAGACTATTAAAATTATTAAAAATGATAAAATTACTCTAAAAATAACTTGAAAATATTTTCAATTTCATAAAATTCATTAATTCAAAATTACGACCCTTACTACTAGTAACGTATTTAAAATATAAAATCTTTTCGGAATGATTTTTGAATACTCATAAAATCCATTAGTTATATACATAACTAAACAAAACATACATATTATTAAAAAGTGACAAAGCTATTTAAAATAACTTGCAAACTATGTTTATTTTATTTTATCTTTGAAATTTTTAGAAAACTAATTATTTTAAATTGTTAGAAATCGAAGAAGCTTGATGATTAATTTATATTGTGGAGGGTCAAAATTAGGTGTCAACAATTTGCATAAAACCTATTTTGCTCTCAAAAGACTCTATTTATCAACCCGGATCCCACACATAGCCACTTAATCTGGTATTGGGCTTCTTAGCCAATATTGGTCTAGGCCCATTCATAGCAATCTTTACTTACAGGATTTACTTTCAGCACTTAAAACTGTTCAAGGACCTGGTCCTATGATCATTAGTGGATGCATACATTCCATCACATTGACCGCTTGAGGAAGTTGAATCATTTGAATGTCATGGGATGTGACTTCTCTTGCTCCATTCCTGATTCCATTGGCAACATTACACAAATGAGGCAGTTGGATTTTAGTGATAATCATTTCACTGGACACATTCCTTTAACAATCTATAAATTGAAGCAACTCACACTTTTAGATCTTTGGTGGAGAAATTCCGGATATTCTTAAAAACAAGCTAAAAGAAACACATATCTAAATTTGAAGTTCGATTTTTTTATGCTTGCTGTAGCAGTGGACTGTTATGTTGGATGAGTAAGACGGGCAGATGTTAAGTTCCGACATGTTCATTCACTTTGACTTAAAGGCTTGGACCTCGAGGAGGTGGAAACTTCATGATAATTTTACTTGTTTCTTCCATGATTTTAAACATCAAAGAATGAGTTGATTAGATCATCTCTACATCTATAAAAACAAAAGACAGAAAACTGTGATCCTTCAATATAATGAGTTTATTACTCAGTTTTCTTTGCTTGTGCATCATTTTTTTATTTGATCACCACACCTTTATCTTGAATAAGAAGTTGTTAGAAGTGAAAACTTCAGTAACTCGATTCCAAGTTGCTTGGGAAGCATGCCTAATCTAATCGTGTTGGACTTAAGAAAGAACAATTTCACAGGGAGTCTTCCTCCATTATGTGCACACAGCACTTCATTGAGTACCATTGTTGTAAATGGTAGTCGATTTGAAGGATCTGTCCCTGTGTCGTTGCTCAAATGTCATAGCTTAGAAATTCTTGATGTGGGGAACAACGCTATAAATGACACGTTTCCAGCATGGCTAGGAACTCTTCAAGTGCTACAGGTCCTTATATTAAAGTCGAACAAGTTCAATGGACCTATAAGTACTTGTCAGACTAAGTTTTGCTTTCTTAAGTTGTGAATTTTTTATCTTTCTCATAATGATTTCAGTGTCTCACTTCCTGCAAAAGTTTGTGGAAACTTCAAGGAAATGATTAAATTAGATGGTGAAGACACAAGAGAGATCAGGTACATGGAATCATCTATGGTGATGATGTCATTTTCCACATCGTATGAGGATTCAGTGAGTTTAATAATCAAAGGGAAGGATATTGAGCTACAAAGAATCAGCACAATTATGACAACCATAGATCTCTCAAGCAACCATTTTGAAGGTGTCATTCCAAAAACACTAAAGATCTCAGCTTCACTTTGGCTACTCAATTTGTCCCATAACAATCTCATAGGTGCTATTCCAATGGAATTGGGGTAATTGAATACGCTTGAAGCTTTAGATCTCTTCTGGAATCGGCTCACTGGAAAGATTCTGCAGGAAGTGACAAGAATGAAATTTCTGGCCTTCTTAAACGTTTCTCAAAATCATCTCGTCGGACCAATTCCTCACGGTCTACAATTCAACACATTTGAAAATGACTCGTATGGAGGCAACCTTGATTTACGTGGTCCTCCTTTATCAAAGTAATGTGAAACAAGTGGTTCATCACATGTTCCTCAACCATTTGAGTCTGAAGAAAATGAAGGCGAGTCATATTTTTTTAGTTGATTTACGTGGGAATCAGTAGTCATAGGCTACAGTTTTGGACTAGTTGTTGGAACTGTCATGTGGTGTCTCATGTTTAAATATCATAAGCCAAAATGGTTTGTGGAATTTTTTGATGGACTCACGCCTCACAAAAGAAGGAGGCCAAAGAAGAGAACTCAGAGACGACAGACTTAATGGAAGATTGAGAGGGGCCAACTTGTCTTTGTTTGATTGAACTTTTCTATTTTATGAGCATTCTGTAAAGTTACATTATTTTTCTAACATAGATGGTAAGAAATGTCAAATTAATTTGATAATATATCTTGTCTTTAATTATTGTTCATTCTTGTTTTTCTCACTTGACTTAGTCAAACAGTAGTTTCTGTCATTGGAAATTTCTTAGAAGCTCTGCAGAAGATTTTTCTACAGTGTGTGTTACGTAACGGGACCAATTTCACTTCATCTTGCGTAACACACAAGGTAGAGATAGTTGATGACTTTGAAATGAACACAACATCTAGAGAAAATTAGTTAAGGGTTAAGTCTTCCCCGTCCTCTAATAAGTCTTGTGAAACAATACAAAATATGAACAAGTTGTTAGAAGTGATTAGTAGTCATTCATGGACCACAAGTTGTGTATAGTTAGGGGTCGTTTGGTAAGTATATAGAGTTATTCCTGTATTAATAATGTAGGTATTAATTATGCGGTATTAGTAATATGAGTATTAATAATTAGTTATGTGGGTATTAGTAATGTGAGTTTAGTCATATTATCTGAGATATTATCTCAAATATTTGAGTAACAAGGATTGCTGATAATGTCTAAATATTGTCTGAGCTTATCTGAGATCATTTCCTGCAATTAGATACAACTCCCTTTGTTTCAATTTATCTATTTGAATTGACTTGGTACTAAGCTAAAGAAAATAAAGAAGACGTTTAATCTTGTTATCTCAAATTAATAGTGTGTCGAATGTACCCTGGACCACTAATTGGTTCAATGACTTCGAAATTCCACACGGTATCATTGTTTTGTTACATACTCTAAGTAAACGTCGAGAAAATGCAGGAGTTAAATCATGTCTTTAATTGTTGTTTCTTTTTTTTTTTTTTTTCACTTGACTTAGTCAAGCAGAGCTTTTTCCTATAGTGTGTGTTACGTAACGGGACCAATTTCACATCATCTTGCGTAACACACACTGCAGAGACAGTTAATGACTTCGAAATGAACAACGGAAAATGCGGACATAGGGAGTAACAAGTTGTTAGAAGTGACTAGTACTCATCCATGGACCACAAGTTCTGTAGTTAGTGATGCCAAAGTTGTATTATTTTCTCATCATTTATCCCAAAGTTGAATGAAACAAATATTGTATTATTGGTACCATCAAACAAGACTGACTTAAAGACTTGAGTCTTCCTGGAAATTGAGTTACCACTTGGGACAGCTTTTTTTGCAACCACAAATAAATTAGTCCCCATTTTTCTACCTCATAGTCCCATGCATAGACTAGTCAACAACACTACTTTATGAAATAGTGTTTAGTTAACTGTTTACTTTATTTAATATGAACGTCATTGTAATAATTAAGAAATCAAATAGGAGTAGTACTTAGTTAATTATAACATCCTTTCTTACCTAACTACTTATTTTAATGACTTATTTATATATTGATGCTCATCAAGAACCCATATTATTATTTTTACCTTTTTTATTAAATATTCTAAAGTCTACCAAACGGTAAAACCTTTTGCATTATGCAAAATAAATTGTTGGGTGTTAATAAAAAGATCAAATTTGTGTTTTTTTGTGTATTCTTTGAATTACAAGCACTACAATAAAAATAACTTTTAGCGACAATAAATATACACATTAATAAAGAGTGTTAAAGATTTTTACTAGTATTAGTTAAGTGTCATTAGATTCAATGTCGCCAAAGGGTTTAAGGCCATATGCAAAGAATGTTAATATTCAATTTATGTATGACAACTGAAACTAGTATATATATGTGTGTGGATAATGCTGATTGATTTGTAAAAAGAGAACAAACATCCTGTTATTTGCTGAAAACAAACAAACAAAAAATGGGACGTTTCTTTTTCTTTTATTCATTTCTGTGTTTTGTGTTGCTAATAAGTGGATGTTTTTCTTCTTCCTTTGAGCATCATCTTTGCTCTCCCACTGAAGCTTCTGCTTTGCTTCAGTTTAAGCAATCCTTTCAAAATATGTCTGAAGAGTACTGTAGTTATCGGTGTTATGGAGATTGTTTCCCAAAAACAAAGTCTTGGAATGAGAGTAGGGATTGCTGCACTTGGGATGGAGTCACTTGTGACTTATTAAACGGTCATGTTATCGGGTTAGACCTTAGTTGTAGTCTGCTTGTTGGCACTTTTCATCCCAATAGCAGTCTCTTCCAACTTCATCATCTCCACACACTAAACCTTGCTTACAATGACTTCAATTATTCTTCAATCCCACATAACATTGGCCAATTGATGAATTTGAGGCATCTCAACCTTTCTCATTCTCACTTTGATGGGAAAATCCCAACAGAAATCTCATACCTTTCAAATTTGGTTTCACTTGATCTTTCTTATAGTTATGAATTACAACTTGATGAGAGAACATTTGAAACAATGCTTCACAACTTCACAAATCTGGAGTTACTAGCACTCCATCTTGGCAACATCTCATCACTGATACCTGTAAGTATTCATCCCAATAGCAGCCTCTTCCAGCTTCATCATCTCCACACACTAAATCTTGATAACTATTTCTTTTATCCTTCTTCAATCCCAAATGGCATTGGCCGATTGAGGAATTTGAGGCATCTAAAACTCTCTGGCTTTCATGGGAAAATCCCAACAGAAATCTCATACCTTTCAAATTTGGTTTCACTTGATCTTTCTTATAGTTATGAATTACAACTTGATGAGAGAACATTTGAAGCAATGCTTCACAACGTCACAAATCTGGAGATACTTTCTCTCTCTGATGTCAACATCTCATCTCCGATACCTGTGAACATTTCTTCCTCCTTAAGGTACCTGAATCTTGGTTATACTAATCTGCGAGGTGTTCTCCCAGAGAGCTTTTTCCTTCCGCCAAACAGCTTGGAAACGCTCAAATTGCGTGGGAATGACCTTCTCAAAGGAGTTTTTCCAAAGATCCACCGGAACACCACCCTGTTAATGGAGTTGGATATTTCACACACAGGCATCTCTGGTGAGCTGCCTGATTCAATTGGCGCTTTCAGTTCCTTGAATATCTTGAACCTCTATGGATGTCAATTCTCTGGTTCCATTCCTGATTTCATAGGCAACCTAACACAAATTACGAACTTGATTTTATCTAATAATCATTTCACTGGCCATATTCCTTCCACAATCTCTAAATTGAAGCACCTCACACTTTTGGCTCTTTCTGACAACTCCTTTTCAGGTGAAATTCCCAACGTTTTCTCTAACCTCCAAGAGCTACGTTATTTACATCTTTCTAATAACAGCTTCATCGGTCCATTTCCCGCTTCAATTTTAAGTTTGACACAACTTGATACCTTAGACTTGTCGAGTAATTCCCTATCTGGCCCACTGCCTAGCAACCAAAGCATGCTTCAAAAGCTAACTTTTGTGGATTTGTCATACAACTCACTGAATGGTACCATACCATCTTGGGTGTTTAGCCTACCTTTGCTATCTTCAGTGTCGCTCCAACATAACCGATTCAGAGGACTAGCCGATGAAGTGATCAAAACAAACCCAACATTAAAAGAACTTCATTTAAGCAATAATCAATTCATTGGTTCTTTTCCTCAATCACTTGTGAATCTCACAAACCTTGAAACCCTTGGAATTTCATCAAATAACATCACCATTGATGAGGGTATGAATATCACCTTTCTTAGCCTATCATCTTTATTCTTATCATCTTGTCAACTGAAGGATTTTCCACACTTCTTGAGAAATGTAAAGACACTTGTGTACTTGGATATTTCTAACAATAAGATTCGTGGTCAAATTCCTGACTGGTTTAGCGGCATGAGGTGGGACTCGTTACAGTTCCTAAACCTTTCTCATAATTCATTAACAGGCCACCTACCACAATTTCGTTACTATAACCTACAGTATCTTGATCTGAAATTTAACTCCTTTCAGGGTTCACTACCTTCATCCATTTGTAACTTGAGGAAACTTATCTTATTAGATTTATCACACAACTACTTCAGTGACTCAGTTCCACATTGCTTGGGAAGCATGGCTAGTCTAACGGTCCTAGACTTAAGAAGAAACAATTTCACAGGGAGTCTTCCCCCATTATGTGCACACAGCACTTCATTGAGTACCATTGTCGTAAATGGTAATCGATTTGAAGGACCTGTTCCTGTATTGTTGCTCAATTGTAATGGTCTACAAGTCCTTGATGTGGGGAACAACGCTATAAATGACACATTTCCAGCTTGGCTCGGAACCCTTCAAGAGCTGCAGGTCCTTATATTAAAGTCGAACAAGTTCCATGGACCTATAAGTACGTGTCAGACTAAGTTTTGCTTTCCCAAGTTGCGAATTTTTGATCTTTCTCGTAATGATTTCAGTGGCTCACTTCCTGCAAAAGTTTTTGGAAACTTCAAGGCAATGATCAAATTAGATGACCAAGACACAAGAGAGATCAGGTACATGGAATCTGTGTTGAATTCGCCATTTGTCACATCGTATGAGGATTCAGTGAGTTTGGTAATCAAAGGGCAGGATATTGAGCTACAAAGAATCAGCACAATTACGACAACCATAGATCTCTCAAGCAACCATTTTGAAGGTGTCATTCCGAAAACACTAAAGGATCTCAGATCACTTTGGCTACTCAATTTATCTCATAACAATCTCAGAGGTGATATTCCAATGAAACTAGGACAATTGAATATGCTTGAAGCTTTGGATCTCTCTTGGAATCGGTTCACTGGAAAGATTCCACAGGAATTGACAAGACTGAACTTTCTGGCCTTCTTAAACGTCTCTCAAAATCATCTCGTCGGTCCAATTCCTCAAGGTCGACAATTCAACACATTTGAAAATGACTCATATGGTGGCAACCTTGATTTATGTGGTGTTCCTTTAACAAAGAAATGTGGAACGAGTGATTCATCACATGTTCCTCAACAATTGGAGTCCGAAGAAGAAGGCGAGTCATATTTTTTTAGTGGATTTACTTGGGAATCAGTAGTTATAGGCTACAGCTGTGGACTAGTTGTTGGAACTGTCATGTGGAGTCTCATGTTTGAATATCGTAAGCCAAAATGGTTTGTGGAATTTTTTGATGGACTCATGCCTCACAAAAGAAGAAGGCCAAAGAAGAGAGCTCAGAGACGAAGGACTTAATGGAAGATTGAGAGTGCTAACTTGTCTTTGTTTGATTTTGTTGAATAATTAGTGTACTTTTCTGGTTCTGTTTTTGTATTTTTAATTTTCTGTTTGTTGTTTATATATGTTTGATAGAAACATAATTATATGTGTGTTATTTGAATATCAATAGAGTTTGGTTCATGATTGAAATTAGTTCATATATATTTGTGAAAATTGCTGTAGAAGAATACTCAAAACTACATAAGTGGCTAATAATTTTGTGGTACTTCATCTTTCTAAATTCTAGTCATAAAACATCCTTAAATTTTGATCTTCAGGTGGAATGATCTTCACCAAGTTATTCAAAACATACAAATTAAGCTGGAAGACACATATCAAATAAAATTTTGTATAAAAACCAAATAAAAGCACAACAATAAAATTCCACAAAGAGGAAATGAAGGACTTAAATCATGTCTTTAATTATGCTTCATTTTTTTCCTCACTGGACTTAGAGTCAAGCAATAGTTTCCGTCATTGGAAATTTCTTAGAAGTTTTGCAGAAATTTTTCCACATAAGGGACCAATTGCGCATCATCTTGTGTAACACACCATGCAGAGATAGTTAATGACCTCAAAATGAACTTTGTGATTCAATTTTTCTAAACTTTTTCTTTCTTCAACTCTGTGATTCAATTGTACATCAATCCCGATTATCATAATCTTTTTGCCCTTCTAGTCTTTGAGGAAATTGTCTTAAAGGCTTACAAGTCATCGTCCACTAGTTACATTACTGTATCCCTTTATTTTTTGGTTTCCCACCCGGTGTCCAGAGCCCACATTGGAGTTCCAACTAAATTCGGATCGCGCTCTGCAGGGCCCATTCGAGGGTGGCGCTCTCAACAGAATTTTCTCCATACCCAGGGCTCGAACCCAAGATCTCTAGTTAAGGGTGAAGCACTCCCACCAGTGCACCACTACCCATGTTGGTACCGTATCCCTTATTTCCTTAGGTGGAATGGAATATTGATGGATTTTCCCTCATTAGGTTAATGTGATCGAAAACTGTTGTGTACCTGACAAGTTTGAAAATAGCAGAAGAGACAATTAATCACTAACTCGGAATATTGTATAAATTAAATTCCATAAAAGTTTATTGCATTCTTACAATTGGTTTCTCTATCCCAAACGTACCCTAACTGTTCTCATAATTGGTTCAATGACACGTCTTGACCTTTTATGATTATATAGATTCCGTGGAAAAATTACACTGAAATTTATTGCATCCATACAACTTGGTTTTGCTTGATTATAGTGTCCCTTCTTGTCATATGGTAGATGAAATAAAGTGACATCGTGTCTTTATTGCTCATTTATTATTTTATCCTCAATTGACTTGATCATACAATAGTTTCTCTCTTTGTCATCCATTGGAGTCCGAAGAAGAGTCGTATTTTGCTAGTGGATTTACGTGGGAATCAGACTGTCATGTGAAGCCTCATGTTTAAAGCTAAAATGAATTGTGGAATTTTTTGAAGCCATCATTCTTTGATGTTTCTTCCATGATTTTAAACATCAAAGAATGAATTGATTAGATCATCTCTAGATCTATAAAAGCAAAAGACAGAAACCTGTGATCCTTCAATACAATTAGTCTCTCATCAGTTTTCTTACATGCTCTGATCCCTGATTTTGTAAGAACAAAACACCTGTTATTTGGTGAATACAAAAAAAGAAAGATGCTGAGTCTCTTTTTCTTTTATTCATTTCTCTGTTTTGTGTTGCAAATAAGTCTATGCTTTTCTTCTTTCCTTTGAGCATCATTTTTGCTCTCCCAAGTCGGCACTTTAACAATTCAAAACTTAAAACAAATAAAGACTCGATTTTACCTTTCACACGCATGAATTGCACGCATTTTACAAAGTAGGATTTGAGTGTTTATTTATCAAGTAGGATTCGATCTTGGCTCACTTTGGCTACTCAATTTATCTCACACTGATCTCAGAGAAGATATTCCAACGGAACTGGGACAAATGAATACGCTTTAAGTTCTAGATTTCTCATGGAATTGGCTCACTTGAAAGACTCCAAGGGAACTGACAAGACTAAAATTCTTGGCAGTTTTTGTTGGTGTAATATACCACAAATATAAAATATTACATTTGAAAATAAAATGACAAAAGTGAATAAATTAATCAGTAGGTTGAGGAACTTTAAGGAAATTCATGCCCATTGCGGCATAGTTTATACCGATCCAGCAATATATATATCTCTTAGCTTATCCCTTCCAGGGTACAACAACCCAACAACGTCGTACAACTCAAGCAACTCCAGATTAGTTGAAAAGTGCAAAGCTCCACATAAGAACACCTTCCTACAACATATAAATACTCTCTTTTTTCTTTTAATGAATATAGTTGAAGACTTAGAATATCTTCTTTGTCTCAACTCTCTTTTACTATACTATAATATTTTTCACACTTAACATTTTTCTTACTTCACTTAAGAAACACCACTATTTATACGTGAAGAAGTCCTCTATATAATCATTTGGTAGAATGAGGGGTAGTAATGTGGGTAGATGAATGTGATAGATGTTACAAAAGTTACAAGAAAGTAATGGTCATATGAGTTACAAGAAACTAATGACCATGAGATTTACAAGAACTAATGGTTATATAAGTTACAAGAACCAATAGTCATCTTCTACCACAATTTATACCCACTAACATATGCACTTAAAATAGTTAATTTTACTAATGAAATGCATATACACCAGCAGTTTTAAACCTCTCTCAGAATGTTCTTGTCGGACCGATTCCTCAAGGTTCACAGTTCAACACATTTGAAAATAACTCGTATGGGACGAGTGATCCATCACAATGTTCCTGATCATCCATTGGAGTCTGAAGAAGAAGAAGAAGAAGAGTCGTATTTTGATACAGTTGTGGATTTGTTTGTTTGAACTGTCATGTGGAGTCTCATGTTTAAAGGTGGTTAGCCAAAATGGTTTGTGGAATTTCTTCCATGATTTTAAAAGCGAAAAACAGAAAACTTTTCTTGTACACCATTTTATTTATCTTCTTAATTTGATCACTACACCTTTATCTTGAGTCAAGGGTCTATGAAAACAGCACAAGAGACAACTAATCAGAAATTTCTCACAAAATTTCTCTACTGGTGGAATGATCTTCACCAAGTTATTCAAATATAAAATTCCACACGGAGGAAATGAAGGACTTAAATCATGTCTTTAATTATTCTTCATTTTTTTCCTCACTTGACTTTTAGTCAAGCAATAGTTTCTCTCATTGGAAATTTCTTAGAAATTTGGCAGAAAATTTTTCTGCATAATGGGACCAATTTCACATCATCTTGCATAACACATACTACAGAGATAGTTCATGACGTCGAAATGGAACACAACATCTAGAGAAAATTAGGACATAAGCTAAGGAGTATTATTTTGTTAAGTCTTCTCCGTGCTCTAACAAGTCTTGTGGAACACTACAAAAATTGAGTAACAAGTTGTTAGAAGTGACTAGTACTCATCTTGTGATTCAATTGTTCATCAGTCCCAATTCATCATAGCCTTTTTTTTCCTCTAGTCTTTGTGGAAATTGTCTTAAAAACATACAAGTCATCGTCCGCTAGTTACAATATTGTACCCCTTTTCTCCTGCGGTGGAATGGAATATTGATGGAATGCGAAAACTATTGTGTACCTAACAAGTTTGAAAATAGCAGAAGAGACAACTAATCACTCACTCGGAATATTGAATAGATTTCATGGAAAAATTGCACCAAATTATTGTATTCGTACAACTTGGTTTGGATTGATTAAAGTGTCATATGGAAGATGAAATGGAGCAACATCATCATGTCTTTATTATATTTTTCTAAATTGACTTGGTCATGCAATAGTTTCTCTCTTTGAAAAGTATTGTGGAAAACAGAAGAAGAGATGTTGATGGAAAGTTGTGTTGGGTTTTAGCAAAGGTGTGAATGGAAGATAAGAAGAGAAAATGGAAAAAGCGAGGGAACCAATTTGGAGGCAAAATGAAAAGTCATTTTAAATGAAATGTCTTTGAAGATGAAAAGTCATTTCTCCCATATTAGTAGAAGAAAGGAAATTGTAGTCCTTATATTAGAAAACACTTCCGTTAGTTCTTAAAGGGTTAAGAAGAAGGTGCCCCCTCGCGCCGTCGTCGTCGCTCGGCTTTGGAGTGATTGATTGATAATATTTTTGGACAAAATCT
Source organism: Solanum bulbocastanum (assembly GCA_037074985.1). Classification (NCBI taxonomy): domain Eukaryota; kingdom Viridiplantae; phylum Streptophyta; class Magnoliopsida; order Solanales; family Solanaceae; genus Solanum; species Solanum bulbocastanum. The sequence continues at coordinate 50,470,783 of CM073608.1, forward strand.
ATTTAATCAATCTCATTAACTGATTTCTTTTCTCTTATAAATTAATTCAAAATGTTAGTTAACAGAATTAATTTCGTGTAACGGAATTCATTTAAAATTTGCGTGTAACGGTAAAAACGTTTTGAAGGGACCTGTTCCTTTCCAAAAGAGTTACTTTTCCCAAAAAGACACAACGTTCTGGAAAGACACCATTGTCCGAACAGACGTGTTCCTTGCTGTAATTGGCAATAAATAAGAGGTATTTTCCCTTTTTCATTCTCTGAAAATTTTTCCTCTCTGCATACATTTTCTTACATAAACAATATTGTCGATCAATTGAGTTTGTGTGTGCTCTCGTAATTGTTCTTGATTTCGCTGAAATTATTGAAGTTTGAGGTGCCTCTACTTCTCTACTAGGTTAATCCGTTTTATCTTGGGAGGAATTAATCTGCAACCTCGGGTACTTGAGGGGATTAAATTTCTTAAGGAAACACAGTGGGTTCTTTCTTCTTCAAGGTTTAAGGTTGGGGAGAGTGAAAGGAAAAAAGCACAAGAAAGAATTGAAAATTCAATAATAGATAGGAAAACAGAAGTAGATTTTGGGGTGATAATTCTGATATAACTAAAATTTCTGAGTTCATTGCTTTGGGGGTTCTAGCTTTTATCGAAATTTTTTGTTGCTGGTGGTAGAAAGCTTTGCTCGGCTTGAATTCTCAGTTCGCTGCTTCAAAAGAGGTATAGTTTCTTTACCTTAACCTTTACGTTTCATCTGTTTTATTTTGGAATATAGAACGTTAGAAGTTGTTAAGTGAAATGGTGAAGTGATATTCTTAAATCATTTTATCGATTGACGTGACTTAACCTTGTTCTAAAAGCTATCTGAATCTCTATCTTGTTTCGTTTAAGTTGCTTGATGTTCTTTTGATTTCAAGTTTGGATACATCGGCTATACATTTGTGTTTTCTTTACTGTTCACCCATGGCATTGGGTTGTTTTTTTTTTCTTTTCTGTTCATGATTCGTGGTCTTAGACCCTCATTGTGTTAGCCTAATATTGCAGAATTTATATCTGTTCTTGCGTATCTTGAGTGTTATTTAGGTCCTGTTCGGTTTCGACCCATGACAATATGATTATTGCTCATCGTAACCCAGAGTCTTTAATGCGATTTACATCTTTAACATCAAACTTTCCAGCTCCTCTTTAGTAAATGATTTGTTCGTTCTCTGCGATACCTTGTCTTTGCTCTTGCTATTGTTCGAGATATTTGATTTCCTGATTGCTGGCTTCCTTTTGTATTCGCTCTCTCTAGAGTGGCATCGGCATTTCCGAACCTCTTTAAATAGTTTCACTGCTCTTTTCTAGGATTAAATGCTCCATAAAAATTGAGTTCTTCCTTGCTAATGCCTCTCCTTATTTCAAAATATAGTTACTGCCTAGCAATCATGTTCATAACATGTGTGAATAATTCTATTATTTCAATCTAGTTCGGACTTTTGACATACTTATTTTAGTCTTTTATGGCCTTTTGTGTTTTAGCTTGCTACTTGCCTTTATTTGAATGCTATATTGGTAAGCATATCCTCCTTACTTCGGGGCTGCCTGTTGCTTCCAGTGAATATCAACTTTTTAGAAAACAATCACTTCTCCCTTTTCATGTGTTACTGCCTCAATAAGATGCCACCATCCTCCAGTTAGTGTTCATTTATTTAATGGAGTTTAATATGTTGTGTTCCTTTTTATATTTTAATAATAGTTAATGCAGTAGTACTCTCACATTCCTCTTTATTAATTGTTAACCACTAAGTGTGTTTCTCCAAATAGAATGTGGTTTTTCTTTCTTTTATGCTTATTATATCAAATATGTTGGATACAAAGTGTTGCATCTTATTATTCACAGTTAGGTCCTTTGTGTTAATATCACGAGTATAGGTGGAATTTTCTCGTCAAGGCTATGCCTGTTTGCTTTGGTATCATTGACTCTTCTAAATTATACCCGAGATTCCATGATGAGCTATTAATTCATGTATTTTATTTTGTTTATGCATGAACTCCCTCGGATTGAGTCATTTGGACTCCACATGTTCACCCTTGTATCTCGAAATAAGCCATGAAGGCCCCCATATCCTCATCTTCCTTGAATCAGCAGGCAGAAAGCCGATGAACAGGTCAAAATATCGCGGATGAGACAAATCAGAGAAATTGAAGTGAGAGCAAATGGGCCAAAACCCATCATTTTGGTAACTTTAGACTTAGGACAGGTTCAAGATTCGGGAATTTGGGTCAAAGACCCAAATTTAATATTTCCTTCCCTTGCTTTTACTTGTTTTTGACTAACTTTTTTTGGTTTAATTTAATTAAATTCCTAAAGATTGTCATTTCATTTTTTATGTCCAAAATTAAAATACTTGCATTTTATACTTAGTCCTAAAATTACTTCCCTTTAGAATGATTCCCCTTTAGTTTATTTCCCCTTAAAAAATAATAATTAATTAAAAATAATAATAAATAAATAAGCAAACAAAAATGAGTTTCTTTTACTTAGTTAAAAATTAGTCAAAATCATTTTTAGTTAAATTGCCGGTCAACCGCGAGTTAGCGGACATTTCGAGGGCCTAACACCTTCTCGGAATGTACATTTGAACTTGAACCCGTTTGTTTTCAATTGACTTTATCTATTTGAGTCTTTTGGAAACTTTAAGTTTTTCTTTATTTTTACTAAAAATTAAGTGGCGACTCTGTTTCTTTTGGAAATTCGATTTCTCTTAAATCATAAGTTTAATCGATTTTTCAAAATTTAGTCATTTTTCTTTTATTTATTTTTTCAATATAAAAGATGGTCTGCTCATTACCACTGCCTTCAAGTGCAAACATGCTCTTTCCAAACACAATTGTAGTGTAAACTTTAGCACCCATAAATTGTGTAGCAATTGGAACAAAAGTTGAATACTTGAAAGGAGAGCAAATGACCAAAGAAGCAACCAAGCCACTGATATGTGCCATGTCCGCCAAGAGATAAATTTTTGCTTGCTACATACCTTGCAGAGACGTCACCTAAGACCACAAACTTGTTCACCCCACAATGTAACTACTAAAACATAAGTAGAAACAAAACTACTATTTCGAAACATATTCTCGTTGGCAACATAGGATAGAGAATATCATGTGTACCAGGATCAAATGGACGATTTGCAAAGGTGGAAGAAACAACGAAACCTGGTAAGGAATAAGAAACAGGTTGGATAGTTATGTAACATTCAAAATCGTCGTTTGGCGAAAGGCTGTATAGAGCTTTCGTGAGAATATTGCACACAAAATAAGGAGAACTCAACACCATCCATTTGTTTTGCCCCCGTACAACCCTCAATTGGTACTCTAAAATTTGGCACAAAAATTTTGCTGACACAATAAATTTGGAGATTTCCACCTTGTCATCGCAAGTGTGAAATTCTTTTACTGGAATGCCACACTTATACTCCATACAAGAATAATCAAGATGATCCCCAATATGCTCAGTTACCCATAAACATCTATCAAAATACATGGCGTTAAAGGTTTCAACACCCATTTCAACTCCACTTATCTGCTCCCAATTCGATAACTTTGCAAATAAACAACTCCAATTGTTTTTAATTTCTTCAAACACTCTTAGCACCTCCACACTGTGTCTAGAACCTGCGATAGCCCAGAACTTGGAAGTAATTCCTGGATCCCAAATAGAAATAACTGATTCATTATCAATTAGAGGTTTAGCAAGTTTGACAGTGGGACGAATGTAAAAAACTGACCCAAAAAGCTGAAATGTGTCCATCACGAGTAAGAGATTGAATACAAATATCACAGGGTGCAATTGATGAACTTGGAGGCTTCCACTAGAGGTTACAATGAACACATTCGCACTGGGATCATAAGGGAATTGATCTAAAGTATATTGATCGCTAATCGTGGAATCAAAATGACTGACAAATATTTTAATGATCTCCTTGAATTCATCCAGAACCATGAAAGAATAACAATTTGCTGAGCCAAGAAATGTGGTAAGCATACCAGAACTAGGATCAAAGGGAAATTCTAATTTGAATTGAGCAGGTGGAAATTGATACAAGGATAATGAACGTTTAGTAGGATCGAGTTCACTTTAAATAAGCAAATATGCCATCACTGGAACTACAGTCTAAGAGCATACAAAGGAGTGCAAATGACATTTCATCAAACTTGACAAGGTTACTGAAATCATACCCAACTGTGGAAATTGTGTGAAACCTTTCGTCGAACACCTGTGTTTCAAATTTGACTACATCATTCTTTATTGAATCGACAACTTCCATGTCAATATCCCTATCAGGTATTTCAGCGAACAACTTGTAGGTGGATATTCCTGAGACCTCCTCTAATGTTCCACCAGTCACCTCCTCTAGTGTTCCATAGTTCAAATCAAATAGGAGGTCAGATAAAAGAACCTGTGTATGTGTTTGGACAACACAAACCTGAAGTGAGGGTTGAATGCACTCATCAACAGTGTCTGTATCAGGGGCCACTAAATCCTCAAAGACGGAGATGAATCATCAAAAGACAAGGCAAGATCCCCGTTATCGTCGTAAGATGAGTCCACATCTGGAGGCACCGATTCCAAGTTGCTTAGGAAGCATGCCTAATCTAATGGTGTTGGACTTAAGAACGAACAATTTCACAGGGAGTCTTCCTCCATTATGTGCACACAACACTTCATTGAGTACCATTGTCATAAATGGTAATCGATTTGAAGGATCTGTCCCTGTGTCATTGCTCAAATGTCATAGCTTAGAAGTCCTTGATGTGGGGAACAACGCTATAAATGACACGTTTCCAGCATGGCTAGGAACTCTTCAAGTGCTCCAGGTCCTTATATTAAAGTCGAACAAGTTCCATGGACCTATAAGTACTTGTCAGACTAAGTTTTGCTTTCTTAAGTTGCGAATTTTTGATCTTTCTCGTAATGATTTCAGTGGCTCACTTCCTGAAAAGTTTTTGGAAACTTCAAGGCAATGATTAAATTAGATGGTGAAGACACAAAAGAGATCAGGTACATGGAATCATCTATGGTGATGATGTCATTTTCCACATCGTATGAGGATTCAGTGAGTTTGGTAATCCAAGGGAAGGATATTGAGCTACAAAGAATCAGCACAATTATGACAACCATAGATCTCAGCTCAATTTGGCTACTCAATTTGTCCCATAACAATCTCATAGGTGCTATTCCAATGGAAATGGGGCAATTGAATACGCTTGAAGCTTTAGATCTCTCCTGGAATCGTCTCACTGGAAAGATTCCGCAGGAATTGACAAGAATGAACTTTCTGGCCTTCTTAAACATCTCTCAAAATCATCTCGTCGGAAAATTCCTCACGGTCTACAATTCAACACACTTGAAAATGACTCGTATGGAAGCAACCTTGATTTATGTGGTCCTCCTTTATCAAAGTAATGTGAAACAAGTGGTTCATCACATGTTCCTCAACCATTTGAGTCTGAAGAAAATGAAGGCGAGTCATATTTTTTTAGTGGATTTACGTGGGAATCAGTAGTCATAGGCTACAGTTTTGGACTAGTTGTTGGAACTGTCATGTGGAGTCTCATGTTATAATATCGTAAGCCAAAATGGTTTGTGGAATTTTTTGATGGACTCATGCCTCACAAACGAAGAAGGCCAAAGAATAGAACTCAGAGACGACGGACTTAATGGAAGATTGAGAGGGGCCAACTTGTCTTTGTTTGATTGAACTTTTCTCGTTCTGTTTTTGTCTTTTTAATACTATTCTGTTTGTTGTTTATATATGTTTGTTAAAAACATAATTATATGTTATTTTTTGAGAATGAGATCCTTCAAAGAATGAGATCTATAAAAGCGAAAAACAGAAAACTGTGATCGATCCTTCAATACAATTAGTCTCTCAGTTTTCTTTGCTTGTGCATCATTTTTTAATTTGATCACTACACCTTTATCTTGAGTCGAGGGTCTACAGAAACAACCTCTCCACTACTTTGGTTATTTACCATCTCTTCATCTTTGAACTGTATCATATAAATGGAATTTACCTCATTAACTTAATGTGAAAAGTCTTTTGGAAAACAGCACAAGAGACAACTAATCGGAAATTTCTCTGCAGGTGGAAGGATGTTCACCAAGTTATTCAAAACATACTAATTAAGCAGGAAAATTTTGTATAACATTCCACAAGGAGTAAATGAAGGACTTAAATCATGTCTTAAATTAGTGTTCATTTTTTTCCTCACTTGACTTAGTCGAGCAATAGTTTCTCTCATTGGAAATTTCTTACAAGTTGCGCAGAAAATTTTTCTACATAATGGGACCAAATTCACATCTTCTTGCGTAACACACACTACAGAGATAATTAATGACTTCGAAATGAACACAACATCTTGAGAAAATTAGGACATAAGGGGTATTATTTTGTTAAGTCTTCTTAGTCCTCTAACAAGTCTTGTGGAACAGTACAAAATATGAGTAACAAGTTGTTAGAAACTAGTACTCATCTTGTGATTCAATTGTTCATCAGTCTCGATTCATCATAATCTTTTTTTTTCCTCTAGTCTTAGTGGAAATTGGCTCAAAGGCATACAAGTCATCGTCCGCTAGTTACAATACTATATCACTTTTTTCCTTAGGTGGAATCGAATATTGATGGATTTTCCCTCATTAACTTAAAAAGTGTGAAAACTATTGCGTACCTAACAAGTTTGAAAATAGCAGAAGAGACAACTAATTACTAATTTGGAATATTGACCTTTTATGATTGTATAAATTCCATAGAAAAATTGCATAAAAACTTATTGCATTCTTGTAATTGGTTTCTCTATCCCAAATGAACCCTAACTATTCTCATAATTGGTTCAATGACGCGTTTTGACCTTTTATGATTATATAGATTCCGTGGAAAAATTACACTGAAATTTGTTGCATTCAGACAACTTGGTTTTGCTTGATTAAAGTGTCCCTTCTTGTCATATGGAAGATGAAATAGAGTAACATCATGTCTTTATTGCTCATTTATTATTTTATCCTCAATTGACTTGGTCATACAATGGTTTTTCTCTTTGAAAAGTATTGTGGAAAACAGATGAAGAAGAAATGTTGATGGAAAGTTGGACAAGGATGCTTAAAATAGGAGTTCAAATTTCTATACTATCTTAAAAGAATGTTCAATTACTATAATATTTTCAACTTAAAACACTTAATTAAGTATATTTTCTATATTTTATAATATATTATATTTATTTATTTAATTTAAAATTTAGTGTACTATATGATTTGACATTCACGTTCAACACACGTGCATCAAAACTAGTACTACTTTAAAAATATAAACTATCTAACTTAAATGTTAGATTACTATAATATCATCAACTAAAAATACTCAATTTAGTATATCTTCTATATTCTATATTTATATTTATTTATTTGTTTGTTTATATTATATTAAAACATATATTTTTTCACATTGAAGGATTGTGACTTTCTCGATGAGTTGTGACTTTTTTGAAGAATTGTGACTCTTCTCTAAAATCAGTTGCTTTATAATGATCAAAATTCTGTTGTGGATATTGATATTCCTTTTTTAAAACTGAGAAAAATGTGTAGACTCACACGTCATACGTGACATAATACACATAAGACGTCATATAAGACACAAAATTGTTATGTCGGATGAAATGTGTCTATTAGTTCAAATTTATACAAATTTAGTGTCTACTTGTGCACACTCAAAATTGAAGAGCATAGATACACTACTAGAAAACTGCAAATTACCTGGAGATTTTACTTGGGGATTATTTTTGCAGAAATTTCCTACGAATTTTCATGGGAAATTAAGAAATTCCTAAATTCTGGACTTTTTTACTTGCAGAAAATGTAGTATGTGTAATTTTCATGTGCTTGAAACAATGGATCTCTCCTGGAATTGGCTCCCTGGAAATATTCCAACTGAATTGACAAGACTAAAATAATTTCTAGCAGTCTTAAACCTCTCTCAGAATGTTCTTGTCGGTTCAATTCCTCAAGGTCTACTATTCAACACATTTGCAAATGACTCATATGGTGGCACCCTTGATTTATGTGGTCTTCCTTTATCAAAGCAATGTGGAACAAGTGGTTCATCACATGTTCCTCAACTATCGGAGTCGTATTTCTTTAGTGGATTTACATGGGAATCAGTAGTCATAGGCTACAGTTGTGGACTAGTTGTTGGAACTGTCGTGTGGAGCCTCATGTTTAAATATCGTAAGCCAAAATGGTTTGTGGAATTTTTTGATTGACTCATGCCTCACAAAAGAAGAAGGCCAAAGAAGAGAGCTCAGAGACGACGGACTTAATGGAAGATTGAGACGGCCAACTTGTCTTTGTTTCATTTTGTGGACTAATTAGTGAACTTTTCTGGTTCTGTTTTTGTCTTTCTGTTTGTTGTTTGTATATGTTTGAAAGGAATATAATTATATGTGTGTTAGTAGAGTCCGAGCAACATAAAACAGGAGAAAGCAAAGCAGTAAGCAAATATATCAATTTGGTTTATGATTGAAATCAATTGATAGTAGAAAGTTTATATTTTTGAAAATTGATGTAGAAGGGTAGTCAAAACTACGGAATTGGCTAATAATGTTCTGCATCTTTCTAATCATAAAACAGCCTTAAAATGTTTACAAGTTATTATACAAAAGGTCAAAACCTAAAGTAAGAACCATATTACTCTTAATTTCTCTTTGTGTTGCACTTGTATAGTTCTTTTCATGTTCGTTATTATTGTTTCTATTTTATGAACGTTCTGTAAAGTTATATTATTTTTCTAACATAGATGGTAAGAAATGTCAATTTAATTTGATAATATATCATGTCTTTAATTATTGTTCATTCTAGTTTTTCTCACTTGACTTAGTCAAGCAGTAGTTTATGTCATTGGAAATTTCTTAGAAGCTCTGTAGAAGATTTTTCTATAGTGTGTGTTACGTAACGGGACCAATTACACTTCATCTTGCGTAACACACATGGCAGAGATAGTTGATCTGATGACGTCGAAATGAACACAACATCTAGAGAAAATTAGTTAAGGGTTAAGTCTTCCCCATCCTCTAACAAGTCTTGTGAAACACTACAAAATACGAACAACAAGTTCTTAGAAGTGATTAGTAGTCATTCATGGACCACAAGTTGTGTATAGTTAGGGGTCGTTTGGTAAGTATATATGGTTATGCCTGTATTAATAATGTAGGTATTAATTATGCGGGTATTAGTAATATGAGTATTAATAATTAGTTATGTGGGTATTAGTAATGTGAGTTTAGTCATATTATCTGAGATATTATCTCAAATATTTGAGTAGCAAGGATTGCTGATAATGTCTAAATATATTGTCTGAGCTTATCTGAGATCATTTCCTACAATTAGATACAACTCCCTTCATTTCAATTTATCTATCTGAATTGACTTGATACGAAGCTAAAGAAAATATAGAAGATGTTTATATCTTGTTATCTCAAATTAAAAGTATGGTGAATGTACCATGGACCTCTAATTGGTTCAATGACTTCAAAATTCCACACGGTATCATTGTTTTGTTACATACTCTAAGTAGACGTCAAGAAAATGCAGGAGTTAAATCATGTATTTAATTGTTGCTTCTTTTTTTTTCTCACTTGACTAAGTCAAGCAGAGCTTTTTCCTACAGTTTGTGTTACGTAACGGGACCAATTTCACATCATTTTGCGTGACACACACTGCAGAGACAATTAATGATCTCGAAATGAACAACAGAAAATGCAGACATAGGGAGTAACAAGTTGTTAGAAGTGACTAGTACTCATCTATGGACCACAAGTTTTGTAGTTAAGTTGTATTATTTTCTCATCATTTATCCCAAAGTTGAACAAAACAAATATTGTATAATTGGTACTATCAAACAAGACTGACTTAAAGACTTGAGTCTTCCTGGAAATTGAGTTACCACTTGGGACAACTTTTTTTGCAACCACAAATAAATTAGTCCCCATTTTTCTACCTCATAGTCCCATGCATAGACTAGTCAACAACACTACTTTATGAAATAGTGTTTAGTTAACTGTTTACTTTATTTAATATATTGTAATAATTAAGAAATCAAATAGGAGTAGTACTTAGTTAATTATAACATCCTTTCTTATCTGGCTACTTATTTTACTGACTTATTTATATATTGATGCTCATCATGAACCCATATTATTATTTTTACCTTTTTTATTAAATATTCTAAAGTCTACCAAACGGTAAAACCTTTTGCATTATGCAAAATAAATTGTTCGGTGTTAATAAAAAGATCAAATTTGTTTTGTTTTTTTTTTTTGTGTATTCTTTGAATTACAAGCATTGCAACAAGCACTACAATAAACACAAATTTTAACGGCAATAAATATACACATTAATAAAGAGTGTTAAAGATTTTTACCAGTATTAGTTAAGTGTCATTAGATCCAATGTCGCTAAAGGATTTAGGGCCATATGCAAAGAATGTTAATTGCCGTTAAAAAATACATATTTAGCGGCAATTAATCTTAATTAATTGCCATTATAGATCATTTTAATGTAGTGAAATCAATACTATTTTAATATTATTATATCAACTTATCAAATTCAGTGCAATTATTTCAATACCATTGTATAATCTTCTTAATGTTTTGAATAAGATTTGATTAGTCTAACTTTATATTATATTTTTTTGGTGGAAATTTTTTGTTGTTTGTATTCTTAATTCATAAAAGTCTCTGTATATCCTACCTTCTTGAAACTTTAAACTTTACTCGTAGGATTACATTAATCAATATGTTTAACGTATTCAATTTATGTATGACAACTGAAACTAGTATATATATATGTATGGGTGTGTGTGTGGATAATGCTGATTGATTTGTAAAAAGAGAACAAACATCCTGTTATTTGCTGAAAACAAACAAACAAAAAATGGGACGTTTCTTTTTCTTTTATTCATTTCTGTGTTTTGTGTTGCTAATAAGTGGATTTTTTTCTTCTTCCTTTGAGCATCATCTTTGCTCTCCCACTGAAGCTTCTGCTTTGCTTCAGTTTAAGCAATCCTTTCAAAATATGTCCGGAGAGTTCTGTAGTTATCGGTGTGATGGAGATTGTTTCCCAAAAACAAAGTCTTGGAATGAGAGTAGGGATTGCTGCACTTGGGATGGAGTCACTTGTGACTTATTAAACGGTCATGTTATCGGGTTAGACCTTAGTTGTAGTCCGCTTCGTGGAAGTATTCATCCCAATAGCAGCCTCTTCCAACTTCATCATCTCAACACACTAAACCTTGATAACGATTACTTTTATCCTTCTTCAATCCCAAATGGCATTGGCCGATTGAGGAATTTGAGGCATCTAAAACTCTCTGGCTTTGATGGGAAAATCCCAACAGAAATCTCATACCTTTCTAATTTGGTTTCACTTGATCTTTCTGGTAATGAATGTGAACTTGATGAGAGAACATTTGAAACAATGCTTCACAACTTCACAAATCTGGAGTTACTAGCTCTCTCATCACCGATACCTGTAAGTATTCATCCCAATAGCAGCCTCTTCCATCTTCATCATCTCCACACACTTAACCTTGATAACAATTACTTTAATTCTTCTTCAATCCCAAATGGCATTGGCCGATTCAGGACTTTGAGGCATCTAAAACTCTCTGGCTTTGATGGGAAAATCCCAACAGAAATCTCATACCTTTCTAATTTGGTTTCACTTGATCTTTCTTATAGTTATGGATTACAACTTGATGAGAGAACATTTGAAACAATGCTTCACAACTTCACAAATCTGGAGCTACTTTCTCTCTCTGGTGTCAACATCTCATCTCCGATACCTGTGAATATTTCTTCCTCCTTAAGGTACCTGGATCTTACAAATACTAATCTGCGACGTGTTCTCAAAGAGAGCTTCTTTCTTCTACCAAAGTTGGAAAGGATATATTTGGGTTCCAATGATCTTCTCAAAGGAGTTTTTCCAAAGACCCACCGGAGCAACACTCTGTTAATGGAGTTGGATATTTCAGGCACAGGCATCTCCGGTGAACTGCCGGATTCAATTGGCGCCTTCAGTTCCTTGAATATCTTGTACCTCGAAGGATGTCAATTCTCTGGTTCCATTCCTGATTCCATAGGCAACCTAACACAAATTACGGAGTTGATTTTATCTAATAATCATTTCACTGGCCATATTCCTTCCACAATCTCTAAGTTGAAGCACCTCACATATTTATCTCTTTCTCACAACTCCTTTTCAGGTGAAATTCCCAACGTTTTCTCTAACCTCCAAGAGCTACGTTATTTATATCTTTCTAATAACAGCTTCATCGGTTCATTTCCCGCTTCAATTTTAAGTTTGACACATCTTGAATACTTAGGATTGTCGAGTAATTCCCTATCTGGCCCACTGCCTAGCAACCAAAGCATGCTTCAAAAGCTAACTTTTGTGGATTTGTCATACAACTCACTGAATGGTACCATACCATCTTGGGTGTTTAGCCTACCTTTGCTATCTTCAGTGTCGCTCCAACATAACCGATTCAGAGGACTAGCCGATGAAGTGATCAAAACAAACCCAACATTAATAGAACTTCATTTAAGCAATAATCAACTTAGTGGTTCTTTTCCTCAATCACTTGTGAATCTCACAAACCTTGAAACCCTTGGAATTTCATCAAATAACATCACCATTGATGAGGGTATGAATATCACCTTTCTTAGCCTATCATCTTTATTCTTATCATCTTGTCAACTGAAGGATTTTCCACACTTCTTGAGAAATGTAAAGACACTTGTGTACTTGGATATTTCTAACAATAAGATCCGTGGTCAAATTCCTGACTGGTTTAGCGGCATGAGGTGGGACTCGTTACAGTTCTTAAACCTTTCTCATAATTCATTAACAGGCCACCTACCACAATTTCGTTACTATAACCTACAGTATCTTGATCTGAAATTTAACTCCTTTCAGGGTCCACTACCTTCATCCATTTGTAACTTGAGGAACCTTATCTTATTAGATTTATCACACAACTACTTCAGTGACTCAGTTCCACATTGCTTGGGAAGCATGCCTAGTCTAACGGTGCTAGATTTAAGAAGGAACAATTTCACAGGGAGTTTTCCCCCATTATGTGCACACAGCACTTTTTCATTGAGTACCATTGTCGTAAATGGTAATCGATTTGAAGGACCTGTTCCAGTATCGTTGCTCAATTGTAATGGTCTACAAGTCCTTGATGTGGGGAACAATGTTATAAATGACACATTTCCAGCTTGGCTCGGAACTCTTCAAGAGCTGCAGGTCCTTATATTAAAGTCGAACAAGTTCCATGGACCTATAAGTAAGTGTCGGACTGAGTTTTGCTTTCCCAAGTTGCGAATTTTTGATCTTTCTCGTAATGATTTCAGTGGCTCACTTCCTGCAAAAGTTTTTGGAAACTTCAAGGCAATGATCAAATTAGATGACCAAGACACAAGAGAGATCAGGTACATGGAATCTGTGTTGAATTCGCCATTTGTCACATCGTATGAGGATTCAGTGAGTTTGGTAATCAAAGGGCAGGATATTGAGCTACAAAGAATCAGCACAATTACGACAACCATAGATCTCTCAAGCAACCATTTTGAAGGTGTCATTCCGAATACACTAAAGGATCTCAGATCACTTTGGCTACTCAATTTATCTCATAACAATCTCAGAGGTGATATTCCAATGAAACTAGGACAATTGAATATGCTTGAAGCTTTGGATCTCTCTTGGAATCGGTTCACTGGAAAGATTCCACAGGAATTGACAAGACTGAACTTTCTGGCCTTCTTAAACGTCTCTCAAAATCATCTCGTCGGTCCAATTCCTCAAGGTCGACAATTCAACACATTTGAAAATGACTCATATGGTGGCAACCTTGATTTATGTGGTGTTCCTTTAACAAAGAAATGTGGAACGAGTGATTCATCACATGTTCCTCAACAATTGGAGTCCGAAGAAGAAGGCGAGTCATATTTTTTTAGTGGATTTACTTGGGAATCAGTAGTTATAGGCTACAGCTGTGGACTTGTTATTGGAACTGTCATGTGGAGTCTCATGTTTGAATATCGTAAGCCAAAATGGTTTGTGGAATTTTTTGATGGACTCATGCCTCACAAAAGGAGAAGGCCAAAGAAGAGAGCTCAGAGACGAAGGACTTAATGGAAGATTGAGAGTGCTAACTTGTCTTTGTTTGATTTTGTGGAATAATTAGTGAACTTTTCTGTTCTGTTTTTGTATTTTTAATTTTCTGTTTGTTGTTTATATATGTTTGATAGAAACATAATTATATGTGTGTTATTTGAATATCAATAGAGTTTGGCTCATGATTGAAATTAGTTCATATTTGTGAAAATTGATGTAGAAGAATACTCAAAACTACATAAGTGGCTAATAATTTTGTGGTACTTCATCTTTCTAAATTCTAGTCATAAAACATCCTTAATTTTGATCTTCAGGTGGAATGATCTTCACCAAGTTATTCAAAACATACAAATTAAGCTGGAAGACACATATCAAACAAAATTTTGTATAAAAACCAAATAAAAGCACAAAAATAAAATTCCACAAAGAGGAAATGAAGGACTTAAATCATGTCTTTAATTATTCTTCATTTTTTTCCTCACTCGACTTAGTCAAGCAATAGTTTCCGTCATTGGAAATTTCTTAGAAGTTTTGCAGAAATTTTTCCACATAAGGGACCAATTTCGCATCATCTCGTGTAACACACCATGCAGAGATAGTTAATGACCTCAAAATGAACTTTGTGATTCAATTTTTCTAAACTTTTTCTTTCTTCGACTTTGTGATTCAATTGTACATCAATCCCGATTATCATAATCTTTTTCCCCTTCTAGTCTTTGAGGAAATTGTCTTAAAGGCTTACAAGTCATCGTCCACTAGTTACATTACCGTATCCCTTTATTTTTTGGTTTCCCACCCAGTGTCCAGAGCCCACATTGGAGTTCCAACTAAATTCGGATCGCGCTCTGCAGGGCCCATTAGAGGGTGGCGCTCTCAATAGAATTTTCTCCACACCCAGGGCTCGAACCCAAGACCTCTGGTTAAGGGTGAAGCACTCCCACTAGTGCACCATTACCCATGTTGGTACCGTATCCCTTATTTCCTTAGGTGGAATGGAATATTGATGGATTTTCCCTCATTAGGTTAATGTGATCGAAAACTGTTGTGTACCTGACAAGTTTGAAAATAGCAGAAGAGACAATTAATCACTAACTCGGAATATTGTATAAATTAAATTCCATAAAAGTTTATTGCATTCTTACAATTGGTTTCTCTATCCCAAACGTACCCTAACTGTTCTCATAATTGGTTCAATGACACGTCTTTGTTTTATTCGAAAAATATAAATAAAAAAAAATGACTAAGTTTCTGAAAAATCGATTAAACTTATGGCTTAAGAGAAATCGAATTTCCATAAGAACAGAGTCGCCACTTAATTTTTAGTAAAAATCAAGAAAAAAACTTATAGGGTTTTCAAAAGACTTAAACAGATAAAAATCGATTGAAAACAAAAGGTTCGAAGTTCAATGTACATTCCGAGAAGGTGTTAGGCACTCGAAATGCCCGCTAACTTGCGGTTGACCGGCGATTTGACTAAAAATGATTTTGACTAATTTCGAAAGAATATTTTAACCAAGTAAAAGAAAACTCATTTTATTTACTCATTTATTTATTTATTATTATTATTATAGGGAGTAACTAAAGGAAATCTTTTAAAAGGAAAAACCTCAAGTGTTGACCGAACTAATAATGAAAATAAAATCAAGTATGGAATATAAAAATTACCATTATTTTAGTTATTATCATTACTATCATTTACTATCATATAGTTATCTTAGGGGAATAGGACTAGGAAGGATTTTTATAAAGGGAAGTAAGTTAAGCATTGACAAGATTAATATTAAAATAAGAACTTAGTAATAAAATATATATATATATAGTTAAAGAAATTTTTTAACAAAAATGAAACGATCATCTTAGGGAATTTAATCAAATTAAACCATAAAATAATCAAAGTGTTAGTCAATACAAATAAACAATAATGGGGAGAAGGAAGAAATATTGAATTTGGGCTTTTTTTTGCAAATTTGGGCCAAATCAGCCCCTTTTCCTTTGTTGAACCTGTCGTATACACCAAGTGTATATCATTGTATACGGATCGCGTTTTGGTTCCTTTTAATGTATATTGAACCGTATACCAAATGTACACAGTCCATTCCGCCCTCTGCAATCTGTATTTCCAACTTTAGACACGTATATCACTGCGTTTTGACTGTATATCACTGTATACAGCAAGTATATCAGCTCTTTTCTGGTATTATTCGCTTCTGCCAGCCCTGTATTTTAGCTTCTGGCTTCCCAACAATAATCAAGGCTCGACTCAAAGAAATTCAACTCAATGATATGCTAAGAGGGTAGTCCGAAGGGACTCGGATGGAGCATCACATGTAAAGAAAGCGAGAGGAAAGAGTTAACATGAATAATTCCAAGTTCTCATTAAGCAATTTTGCCAATAAAGAGGCAGTGAGCAAAAAATGAATTCATCAAACTTCAACATATGCAGCAACAACACATAATACATGATGCGTATGAAGATAGGAATTAATTGAAAAGCTACATAATTCATTTTTATTTTTTTTTCATTTCTTTTAATAAACAAATGGAACCCAACAGAATAATATTAATATGCTAGTTTAAAGTAAGAATCAAATGCATCAGATAAAGTGTGGATCATACCATTAGATGGTTAAGAGCTTCCCATCAAAATGACTAACAGGACAATTCCGATATTTTGGAAAGCAATACAACATTTAACTAAATAAACTAGATTGTTGATATTGAAACTAAAAAAAAAAATTAATAAACAACACTCATCCTTGAAATAGTATCAATTTGAAATAAAATTTTGAATATAAACTCCAAATAACCCTTACACCAAACTACATTTAACATAGCATATATAATCTTATAAACTTGATGGCTCAACACACACCGACATTTTCAGACGCTAAGCAACAAAATAGGTAGATAACAACATCCGACATATACACAATCTTTGCTTAATCATACGACGCCAAGAACACTCACGGGATAAAGAAAATGAGGCATGTTTCAAACAACCCGAAATTAGAATAAGAGGTATACTACCGGCAGACCCAATGAAAAATAAGGCAGTAGAATATCTTATTCGTACTGTTCACACCAGCCAAGATGCAAACAAAATAAACAATCCACGATATATCGAGAAAACAACCTACCTATAGTAAACTTAAATTGGGGTTTCAAACTAAACCACAAACCATAGACAACAAAATGAAATTAATTGGCAGTAACGACCAACAGTGAACTCAAAGAGGTATAAACCTTCGACATTTCAGCAAAGTATACACGAGAAAACATTTTTTTTTTTTCAAACCCACAAACAATACAATTGACGACATATGCAATTCATACATCTATCCTATATAGGCAAAACTTAAAGGAAGAACCGTGAAGCAAAAATGAGAAGTTATCACTCGAACGGAGACATAAACTCAGGCATAAGACATAAACCAATGGAAATAGGAATATAAACTCATACAGTAAATGAAAAGCTACTCGCTAAGCCCCAAATTTAAAAAACAATGAAGAAAGGAACTGAGATCTCTATCACACATTTTAATGAAACAGTAATAAAACCTCAAGTAACACAAAGGAAATATCTACCATTAATATGAATAAACCTAGCACCTGCCAACTAAAACACAATTACATACACTAACAGAAAATATATAAGAACTAGGAATGAATCGAATGAAACCAAGAAAAAGGCTTTTACCTTATAATGGGCAGCGAACCGGAAAGAACGAGCTAGCGGGGGCGAGCTTTCACCACCGGAATACGGCCTCGCGAGATCCGACAAACTCTCACAACCCACAACAAACGGAGAAGAGAAGAAGAGTATCCCTAACGTCTATTTTCTAAATGATTTTTATAGCTTTTGGGAAAGATTTCTCTATGTAATTTCTTGCCAATTTATCCAACCCTTTTCCGTATTTTTCTTCCTCAAACTCCTCCTCCCCTCAGTGAATAATAAGCAACTAATATATAAGGGAAAATAGGGTTCGAAAGAAAGGGGAAAAAAAAAGGGGGGAAACGGATGGAATCCGAATGAGAATTGGGTGCATTTGAAATTCAAACGCCATAAATTCCTTGCACCAAAATGGGACGACACCTTTTCCTAAGATTTTCACCTCATTCCGGAAGGGGAAATGGGGACAGCCGCGTGCTTGCTGCCATAGTACTTGGTTGAGGGAGACGTTGGAGAAGAAACAAAAATCGCAGAGTTGCTTTTCCGCGTTCCTCGCTGCTTTCTGTTTGACGCATAAGGAATTAGAGGGGAAGAGGGGATGGGGTTGGGTTTATTTGCTGTTGTATGTTGCTGTTGTTTGCTGTGTACAGCTGGGTTCCTTTGGAACAAGAAATGGAAGAGTGGGTCGGGTTAAAGGAATGGGTCGGTTTGGAATTAATTGTTGTACGTATGGGCTGTTGTATTGTTGCTGGAAATTAGAAGGAGCTGAGGGAGTGGGCTGGGAATGGGAAGGAAAGAGTGGGCTGCTTTTGGATTGTAAAAGGCCCAAAATTGGAGTTGAATGAAATGGTTAGGCCAGTGATAAATGGACTAGATTTTGCAAATATAAAATAGTTAAATGTATTGCAATTATAGCCACATAAAACTAAGAACATAGCTGATTTGAATTAATTTGGCGAATTCGACTACAAGTTAGATAAGACGAATTAACCTAAATCAATTAACTCGCTTCTTAATCTTAACAAAATAAAATAATTAACTTGACTATAAACTAATCAACCTAAAATAGACTATTGGATAATTAAACTAATTAACTAAATATTTAATTAGAACCAAATCTTTAAAGACGATTTTCGAATATTCGTAAAATATACTAATTATATACAAAATTATATAAAAGACATATTATTATTTAAAACTTAAAAGGTGACATGCTATTTAAAATAACTTGCAAACTATTTATTTTTATTTGAAATTTGAAATTTGAAATTTTATAAGCTAATTATTTTAAATTGTTTGAAATTAAAGAAGCTCGATGATTAATCTATATTGTGGAGGTCCAAAATTGGGTGTCAACAGTCTTGACCTTTTATGATTATATAGATTCCGTGGAAAAATTACACTGAAATTTATTGCATTCATACAACTTGGTTTTGCTTGATTATAGTGTCCCATCTTGTCATATGGTAGATGAAATAAAGTGACATCGTGTCTTTATTGCTCATTTATTATTTTATCCTCAATTGACTTGATCCTTCAATACAATTAGTCTCTCATCAGTTTTCTTACATACTCTGATCCCTGATTTTGTAAGAACAAAACACCTGTTATTTGGTGAATACAAAAAAAGAAAGATGCTGAATCTCTTTTTCTTTTATTCATTTCTCTGTTTTGTGTTGCAAATAAGTCTATGCTTTTCTTCTTTCCTTCGAGCATCATTTTTGCTCTCCCAAGTCGGCACTTTAACAATTCAAAACTTAAAACAAATAAACACTCGATTTTACCTTTCACGCGCATGAATTGCACGCATTTTACCAAGTAGGATTTGAGTGTTTATTTATCAAGTAGGATTCGATCTTGGCTCACTTTGGCTACTCAATTTATCTCACAACGATCTCAGAGAAGATATTCCAACGGAACTGGGACAAATGAATACGCTTTAAGTTCTAGATTTCTCATGGAATTCGCTCACTTGAAAGACTCCAAGGGAGCTGACAAGACTAAAATTCTTGGCAGTTTTTGTTGGTGTAATATACCACAAATATAAAATATTACATTTGAAAATAAAATGACAAAAGTGAATAAATTAATCAGTAGGTTGAGGAACTTTAAGGAAATTCAAGCCCATTGCGGCATAGTTTATACCGATCCAGCAATATATATATATCTCTTAGCTTCTCCCTTCCAAGATACAACAATCCAACAACGTCATACAACTCAAGCAACTCCAGATTAGTTGAAAAGTGCAAAGCTCCACATAAGAACACCTTCCTACAACATATAAATACTCTCTTTTTTCTTTTAATGAATATAGTTGAAGACTTAGAATATCTTCTTTGTCTCAACTCTCTTTTACTATACTATAATATTTTTCACACTTAACATTTTTCTTACTTCACTTAAGAAACACCACTATTTATACGTGAAGAAGTCCTCTATATAATCATTTGGTAGAATGAGGGGTAGTAATGTGGGTAGATGAATGTGATAGATGTTACATAAGTTACAAGAAACTAATGGTCATATGAGTTACAAGAAACTAATGACCATGAGATTTACAAGAACTAATGGTTATCTAAGTTACAAGAACCAGTAGTCATCTTCTACCACAATTTATACCCACTAACATATGCACTTAAAATAGTTAATTTTAATAATGAAATGCATATACACCAACAGTTTTAAACCTCTCTCAGAATGTTCTTGTCGGACCAATTCCTCAAGGTTCACAGTTCACACATTTGAAAATAACTCGTATGGGACGAGTGATCCATCACAATGTTCCTGATCATCCATTGGAGTCTGAAGAAGAAGAAGAAGAAGAGTCGTATTTTGATACAGTTGTGGATTTGTTTGTTTGAACTGTCATGTGGAGTCTCATTTTTAAAGGTGGTTAGCCAAAATGGTTTGTGGAATTTCTTCCATGATTTTAAAAGCGAAAAACAGAAAACTTTGCTTGTACATCATTTTATTTATCTTCTTAATTTGATCACTACACCTTTATCTTGAGTCAAGGGTCTATGAAAACAGCACAAGAGACAACTAATCAGAAATTTCTCACAAAATTTCTCTACTGGTGGAATGATCTTCACCAAGTTATTCAAATATAAAATTCCACACGGAGGAAATAAAGGACTTAAATCATGTCTTTAATTATTCTTCATTTTTTTCCTCACTTGACTTTTAGTCAAGCAATAGTTTCTCTCATTGGAAATTTCTTAGAAGTTTTGCAGAAAATTTTTCTGCATAATGGGACCAATTTCACATCATCTTGCATAACACATACTACAGAGATAGTTAATGACGTCGAAATGGAACACAACATCTAGAGAAAATTAGGACATAGGCTAAGGAGTATTATTTTGTTAAGCTTCTCCGTGCTCTAACAAGTCTGGTGGAACACTACAAAAATTCAGTAACAAGTTGTTAGAAGTGACTAGTACTCATCTTGTGATTCAATTGTTCATCAGTCCCAATTCATCATAGTCTTTTCTTTCCTCTAGTCTTTGTGGAAATTGTCTTAAAAGCATACAAGTCATTGTCCACTAGTTACAATATTGTACCTCTTTTCTCCTCCGGTGGAATGAAATATTGATGGAATGCGAATACTATTGTGTACCTAACAAGTTTGAAAATAGTAGAAGAGACAACTAATCACTCACTCGGAATATTGAATATATTTCATGGAAATATTGCACCAAATTATTGTATTCGTACAACTTGGTTTGGATTGATTAAAGTGTCATATGGAAGATGAAATGGAGTAACATCATCATGTCTTTATTATATTTTTCTAAATTGACTTGGTCATGCAATAATTTCTCTCTTTGAAAAGTATTGTGGAAAACAGAAGAAGAGATGTTGATGGAAAGTTGGGTTTTAGCAAAGGTGTGAATGGAAAATAAGAAGAGAAGATGGAAAAAGTGAGGGAATCAATTTGGAGGGAAAATAAAAAGTGAACAGACGTGTTCCTTGCTGCAATTGGCTATAAATAAGAGGTTTTTTTATTTTCATTTTTCATTCACTGAAAATTTTTCCTCTCTGCATACATTTTCTTACATAAATAATATTGTCGATCGATTGAGTTTGTGTGTGCTCTCGTTACTGTTCTTGCATTCGCTGAAATTATTGAAGTTTGAGGTACCGCTACTTCTCTAATAGGTTAATCCGTTTTATCTTGGGATGAATTAATCTGCAACCTCGGGTACTTGAGGAGATTAAATTTCTTAAGGAAACACAGTGGGTTCTGTGACTCGAATTATCATTTCTGTCTGTTTCATCTATTTTCTGTTTCTGTTTTGCTAACCTTAATACAGGAGATAACATGTTGGACAAGGTTGACATAAACCACGTGTTCAAATAACTATAAAATATCTATGGATTTTGTAAAAAACACAACATTCTATAATTTGCTGTAAACAAAAAGTAATACTCGTGACCAGTCCTGTTCAAGGTTGGTCATGGGAGGATTGAATAAAAATCACTTGAAAGTTGTTAAGGGAGTATTTAAAAATTAAGTCTTCTTCGTGGTTTAAAAAATCTTGTGGAACACTACAAAATATGTTCAACACGTTGTTAGAAGTGACTAGTACTCATTCATGGACCACAAGTGACTTTGAGTCTTCCTAGAAATTGACTTAACACTTGGGACAACTTTTTTTTGCAACCACAAATTATTACCCCATTTTATTTGTCTGGATGTGTTTCTTTTCTTGAGTTAATTTATACCTCAATAGTCCCATGCATAGACAAGTCAACAACGTTACTTTATGAAATATTGTTTAGTTAATTGTTTACTTTATTTAATGTGGAGAATGTTGTAATAATTAAGAAATGAAATAGTGTTTAGTTAATTATAGCACTCTTTCTTACGTGACTAATTATTTTATTGACTTATTTATGTCTTGGCAATTATCATGAACCCACATTATTATTTTTACGCTTGTTGACACTCAATTTTGGACCTCCATATTATAGATTAATCATCGAGCTTCTTTAATTTCAAACAATTGAAAATAATTAGTTTTATAAAATTTCAAAAAAAAAAAAAATTGTTTGCAAGTTATTTTAAATGGCTTGTCACCTTTTTATAAATTTTCAAATAATAATATGTCTTTTATATAGTTTTGTATATAATTAGTATATTTTACGAATATTCGAAAATCGTCTCAAAAAGATTTTAGTTCTATTTAAATAGTTGGTTTATTGATTTAGTTAATTAATACTTATATTTTTGAGTTAATTTGTTTATACTTAAGTTGATTATTTTATTCTGTTAAAAAATAAGAAGCTCGTTAATTAATTTATATTTATTCGTTTTGTTTGAGTTTTGACCAAATTCATCGATTGAGTTCGATTTTGTTACAATTGAAATTTTATTTGAGCTATTATTTAATTACAATTTTATCCACACATAATCAATTTATTCCAACTCTTTGTAAGACCCATTTTTGGGCCTTTTTCATTTTTCACCCCACTTCTCCCTTTCTCAAATTAAATCCAGTAGCCCACCCAACAATACATGCAATACAAGAACAGCCCACTCCCTTCAATACACCAACAACGAAGACAAAACAAGAAACGACCCCGACCTCTGTTCATCTTCTTCGCGAGAGAAACCCAGAAAAAATGCGACTCGAATCGCTGCAAACCCGGATGTGAATTGAGCCCAGCAGCCCACTCCAATCGCGTCATCTTCCCTCTCTCCTTTTCCTTTCGTACTCGAATCTCCATTTGGCTCCATCTCCTTCCATGTTCGTCCTTGCTCCGGAATCGAACGGCCTTCATTCTCAATCCGTTGAGAAATTGTACAAGGTGGTACAAGGATAGAGCTGGGAACTTATCTCTTAAGGAGCTTTTAAATTTCCAATGGGAATTCATTCAAAATCCCTCCCGATTTGCCCTCCAATAAATTAATGACTGGTTCAGACGCAGCAGTGCCTACAAGTTTTCGCCTAAGACCACAAACTTGTTCACCCCACAATGTAACTACTAAAACATAAGTAGAAATAAAACTACTATTTCGAAACATATTCTCGTTGGCAACATAGGATAGAGAATATCATGTGTGCCAGGATCAAATGGACGATTTGCAAAGGTGGCAGAAACAACGAAACCTGGTAAGGAATAAGAAACAGGTTGGAGAGTTATGTAACATTCAAAATCGTCGTTTGGCGAAAGGCTGTATAGAGCTTTCATGAGAATATTGCACACAAAATAAGGAGAACTCAACACCATCCATTTGTTTTGCCTCCGTACAACCCTCAATTGATACTTTAAAATTTGGCACAAAAATTTTGCTGACACAATAAATTCGGAGATTTCCACCTTGTCATTGCAAGTGTGAAATTCTTTTACTGGAATGCCACACTTATACTCCATACAAGAATAATCAAGATGATCCCCAATATGCTCAGTTACCCATAAACATCTATCAAAATACATGGCGTTAAAGGTTTCAACACCCATTTCAACTCCACTTAACTGCTCCCAATTCGATAACTTTGCAAATAAACAACTCCAATTGTTTTTAATTGCTTCAAACACTCTTAGCACCTCCACACTGTGTCTAGAACCTGCGATAGCCCAGAACTTGGAAGTAATTCCTGGATCCCAAATAGAAATAACTGATTCATTATCAATTAGAGGTTTAGCAAGTTTGACAGTGGGACGAATGTAAAAAACTGACCCAAAAAGCTGAAATGTGTCCATCACGAGTAAGAGATTGAATACAAATATCACAGGGTGCAATTGATGAACTTGGAGGCTTCCACTAGAGGTTACAATGAACACATTCGCACTGGGATCATAAGGGAATTGATCTAAAGTATATTGATCGCTAATCGTGGAATCAAAATGACTGACAAATATTTTAATGATCTCCTTGAATTCATCCAGAACCACGAAAGAATAACAATTTGCTGAGCCAAGAAATGTGGTAAGCATACCAAAACCAGGATCAAAGGGAAATTCTAATTTGAATTGAGCAGGTGGAAATCGATACAAGGATAATGAACGTTTAGTAGGATCGAGTTCACTTAAATAAGCAAATATACCGTCACTGGAACTACAATCTAAGAGCATACAAAGGAGTGGAAATATCCCTATTAGGTATTTCAGCGAACACCTTGTAGGTGGATATTCCTGAGACTTCCTCTAATGTTCCACCAGTCACCTCCTCTAGTGTTCCATCGTTCAAATCAAATAGGAGGTCAGATAAAAGAACCTGCGTATGTGTTTGGACAACACAAACCTGAAGTGAGGGTTAAATGCACTCATCAACAGTGTTTGTATCAGGGGCCACTAAATCCTCAAAGACGGGAGATGACTCATCAAAAGACAAGGCAAGATCCCCGTTATCGTCGTAAGATGAGTCCACATCTGGAGGCATCGGATCTGCAATGACTGACTGGGAGTAAGTGGATAATGCACATTGGACATTGTCGAGTTTGCAAAGTATATATGAGAAGTTCTCGTCTAACTTCTGCATCAGATCAATGGCATTGACAGTGTCATTGATTTGGTTGAAGTCATTGGCAAAATGCAGGACTAATTTGTCGGTGAAATGTTTCCAGTCAAAAAATTGGTTGTTGCGGTAAAACCATTGGAACCAATCATAAGCAGCACCATCTAGATAAAAAGGAGCAAGAGGTAGCCATTCCTTTTCCGAGAAACCAAGATATGTGAAATACTACTCTGCCCTAAAAATCCACCAAGCTGGATTGCCGCCGCTAAATCTATCAAGTACCAATAATGCCATTGGAGTACGATCGATGAAAGCACCAATGCAACAAACACTATGGTGGATGTAGTGATTTTCTCAACTCAACAACAAACAATAGAGAGAACAAACTAACAAGCTTTGATTCATATGGAAATGAGCAATTACAATATGAAAAACACGAACAATAACAATAACTATAAAGAAGGGATGAGGGAACTAAGAGAGAATTGGGGATGAGAAGCATAGCCTTTGCCTAAGCATAATCATAATTCACATAAAACCTATTTTGCTCTCAAAAGACTCTATTTATCAATCCGGATCCCACACATAGCCACTTAATCTAGTATTGGGCTTCTTCGCCAATATTGGTCTAGGCCCATTCATAACAGTCTTTACTTACTTACAGCATTTACTTTCAGCACTTGAAACTGTTCAAGGACCTGGTCGTGTGATCATTAGTGGACGCATACATTCCATCACATTGACCGCTTGAGGAAGTTGAATCATTTGAATGTCATGGGATGTGACTTCTCTTGTTCCATTCCTGATTCCATTGGCAACATTACACAAATAACAAGCTAAAAGAAACACATATCTAAATTTGAAATTCGATTTTTTTATGCTTGCTGTAGCAGTGGACTGTTACGTTGGATGAGTAAGACGGGCAGATGTTAAATTCCGACATGTTCATTCACTTTGACTTAAAGGCTTATTCATCCTTGTAAAGAAAATTGAACATGAATGCTCAAGTGCTTGGACCTCAAGGAGTTGGAAACTTCGTGATAATTTTAGTTGTTTCTTCCATGATTTTAAACATCAAAGAATGAGTTGATTAGATCATATCTACATCTATAAAAGCAAAAGACAGAAAACTGTGATCCTTCAATACAATGAGTTGATTACTCAGTTTTCTTTGCTTGTGCATCATTTTTTTATTTGATGACCACACCTTTATCTTGAGTAACAAGTTGTTAGAAGTGAAAACTTCAGTAACTCGATTCCAAGTTGCTTGGGAAGCATGCCTAATCTAATGGTGTTGGACTTAAGAAAGAACAATTTCACAGGGAGTCTTCCTCCATTATGTGCACACAACACTTCATTGAATACGCTTGAAGCTTTAGATCTCTCCTGGAATCGGCTCACTGGAAAGATTCTGCAGGAATTGACAAGAATGAACTTTCTGGCCTTCTTAAACGTCTCTCAAAATCATCTCGTCGGACCAATTCCTCACGGCCTACAATTTAGCACATTTGAAAATGACTCGTATGGAGGCAACCTTGATTTATGTGGTCCTCCTTATCAAAGTAATGTGAAACACGTGGTTCATCACATGTTCCTCAACCATTTGAGTCTGAATAAAATGAAGGCGAGTCATATTTTTTTAGTGGATTTACGTGGGAATCAGTGGTCATAGGCTACCGTTTTGGACTAGTTGTTGGAACTGTCATGTGGAGTCTCATGTTTAAATATCATAAGCCAAAATGGTTTGTGGAATTTTTTGATGGACTCATGCCTCACAAAAGAAGAAGGCCAAAGAAGAGAACTCAGAGACGACGGACTTAATGGAAGATTGAGAGGGGCCAACTTGTCTTTGTTTGATTGAACTTTTCTGGTTCTGTGTTTGTCTTTTTAATACTATTCTGTTTGTTGTTTGTATATGTTTGTTAGAAACATAATTATATGTTATTTTTTGAGAATATCCTTCAAAGAATGAGATCTATAAAACCGAAAAACAGAAAACTGTGATCGATCCTTCAATACAATTAGTCTCTCAGTTTTCTTTGCTTGTGCATCATTTTTCAATTTGATCACTACACTCTACAGAAGCAACCTCTCCACTACTTTGGTTATTTACCATCTCTTCATCTTTGAACTGTATCATATAGATGGAATTTCCCTCATTAACTTAATGTGAAAAGTCTTTTGGAAAACAAAACAAGAGACAACTAATCGGAAATTTCTCTGCAGGTGGAAGGATATTCACCAAGTTATTTAAAACATACTAATTAAGCAGGAAAATTTTGTATAAAATTCCAC
This sequence comes from Solanum bulbocastanum, assembly GCA_037074985.1. Taxonomy (NCBI): domain Eukaryota; kingdom Viridiplantae; phylum Streptophyta; class Magnoliopsida; order Solanales; family Solanaceae; genus Solanum; species Solanum bulbocastanum. The sequence goes on from CM073608.1 coordinate 50,498,419, forward strand.
AAGGAGGAAATGAAGGACTTAAATCATGTCTTAAATTAGTGTTCATTTTTTTCCTCACTTGACTTAGTCAAGCAATAGTTTCTCTAATTGGAAATTTCTTACAAGTTGTGCAGAAATTTTTTCTACATAATGGGACCGAATTCACATCTTCTTGCGTAACACACACTACAGAGATAGTTAATGACTTCGAAATGAACACAACATCTAGAGAAAATTAGGACATAAGGAGTATTATTTTGTTAAGTGTTCTCCGTCCTCTAACAAGTCTTGTGGAACAGTACAAAATATGAGTAACAAGTTGTTAGAAACTTGTACTCATCTTGTGATTCAATTGTTCATCCGTCCCGATCCATCATAATCTTTTTTTTTTCCTCTAGTCTTAGTGGAAATTGGCTCAAAGGCTTACAAGTCATCGTCCGCTAGTTACAATACTGTATCACTTTTTTCCTTAGGTGGAATCGAATATTGATGGATTTTCCCTCATTAACTTAAAAAGTGTGAAAACTATTGTGTACCTAACAAGTTTGAAAATAGCAGAAGAGACAACTAATTACTAATTTGGAATATTGACCCTTTATGATTGTATAAATTCCATAGAAAAATTGCATAAAAACTTATTGCATTCTTATAATTGGTTTCTCTATCCCCAATGTACCCTAACTGTTCTTATAATTGGTTCAATGACGCGTCTTGACCTTTTATGATTATATAGATTCCGTGGAAAAATTACGTTGAAATTTATTGCATTCATACAACTTGGTTTTGCTTGATTAAAGTGTCCCTTCTTGTCATATGGAAGATGAAATAGAGTAACATCATGTCTTTATTGCTCATTTATTATTTTATCCTCAATTGACTTGATCATACAATGGTTTTTCTCTTTGAAAAGTATTGTGGAAAACAGATGAAGAAGAGATGTTGATGGAAAGTTGGACAAGGATGACTTAAAATAGGAGTTCAAATTTCTATACTATCTTAAAAGAGTGTTAAATTACTGTAATATTTTCAACTTAAAACACTTAATTTAGTATATTTTTTATATTTTATAATATATTATATTTATTTATTTAATTTAAAATTTAGTGTACTATATGATTTGACATTCACGTGCTACACACGTGCATCAAAACTAGTACTACTTTAAAAATATAAACTATCTAACTTAAATGTTAGATTACTATAATATCATCAACTAAAAATACTCAATTTAGTATATCTTCTATACTTTATATTTATACTTATTTATTTGTTTGTTTATATTATATTAAAACATATATTTTTTCACATTGAAGCGCTGTGACTTTCCCGATGAGTGGTGACTTTTTTGAAGAATTGTGACTCTTCTCTAAAATCAGTTGCTTTATAATGATCAAAATTTATGTTGCGGATATTGATATTCCTTTTTTAAAACTGAGAAAAATGTGTAGACTCACACGTCCTACGTGACATAATACACATAGGATGCCATATAAGACACAAAATTGTTATGTCGGATGAAATGCAAATTTTTACAAATTTAGTGTTTTCTTGTGCACACTCAAAATTGAAGAGCATAGATACACTACTAGAAAACTGCAAATTACCTGGATATTTTACTTGGGGATTATTTTCGCAGAAATTGGGAAATTAAGAAATTCCTAAATTCTGGACTTTTTTACTTGCGGAAAATGTAGTATGTGTAATTTTCATGTGCTTGAAGCAATGGATATCTCCTGGAATTGGCTCAGTGGAAATATTCCGACTGAATTGACAAGACTAAAATTTCTAGCAGTCTTAAACCTCTCTCAGAATGTTCTTGTCGGTCCAATTCCTCAAGGTCTACAATTCAACACATTTGCAAATGACTCGTATGGTGGAAACCTTGATTTATGTGGTCTTCCTTTATCAAAGCAATGCGGAACGAGTGGTTCATCACATGTTCCTCAACCATCGGAGTCATATTTTTTTAGTGGATTTACATTGGAATCAGTAGTCATAGGCTACAGTTGTGGACTAGTTGTTGGAACTGTATCGTAAGCCAAAATGGTTTGTGGAATTTTTTGATGGACTCATGCCTCACAAAAGAAGAAGGCCAAAGAAGAGAGCTCAGAGACAACGGACTTAATGGAAGATTGAGACAACCAACTTGTCTTTATTTCATTTTGTGGACTAATTAGTGAACTAATTTTTTGGTTCTGTTTTTGTCTTTCTGTTTGTTGTTTGTATATGTTTGAAAGGAATATAATTATATGTGTGTTATTTAATATCAATTCATCAGTCTCAATTCATCATAATCTTTTTTTTTCTTTTAGTCTTTGTGGAAATTGGCTTAAAAGCATACAAGTCATCGTCCTCTAGTTACAATATTGTCTCCCTTTTTTCCTCCGGTGGAATGGAATATTGATGGAATGCGAAAACTATTGTGTACCTAACAAGTTTGAAAATAGCAGAAGAGACAACTAATCACCCACTCGGAATATTGAATTGATTTCATGGAAAATTGCACCAAATTATTGCATTCGTACAACTTGGTTTGGATTGATTAAAGTGTCATATGGAAGATGAAATGGAGTAACATCATCATGTCTTTATTATATTTTTCTAAATTGACTTGGTCATGCAATAGTTTCTCTCTTTGAAAAGTATAGTGGAAAACAGAAGAAGAGATGTTGATGGAAAGTTGTGTTGGGTTTTAGCAAATGTGTGAATGGAAAATAAGAAGAGAAAATGGAAACAATGAGGGAACCAATTTGGAGGGAAAATGAAAAGTCATTTCAAATGAAATATCTTTGAAGATGAAAAGTAATTTCTCCCATATTGGTTGAAGAAAGGAAATTGTTGTCCTTATATTAGGAAACACTTCCGTTAGTTCTTAAAGGGTTAAGAAGAAGGTGCCCCCTCGCGCCGTCGTCGCTCGGCCTTGGCTTCTGATTGATTGATAATATTTTTGGACAAAATTTATTTAATCAATCTCATTAACTGATTTCTTTTCTCTTATAAATTAATTCAGAATGTTAGTTAGTTAATAGAATTAATTTCGCATAACGGAATTTATTTGAAATTTGCGTGTAACGGTAAAAACGTTCTGAAGGGACCTATTCCTTCCGAAAAGAAGTTACTTTTCCCAAAATGACACAACATTCTGAAAAGACACCATTGTCCGAACAGACGTGTTCGTTGCTGCAATTGGCTATAAATAAGAGGTTTTTTCCGTTTTTCATTCACTGAAAATTTTTCCTCTCTGCATACATTTTTTTACATAAACAAAATTGTCGATCGACTGAGTCTGTGTGTGCTCTCGTTACTATTCTTGCGTTCGCTGAAATTATTGAAGTTTGAGGTACCACTACTTTTCTAAAAGGTTAATCCATTTTATCTTGGGAGGAATTAATCTGCAACCTCGGGTACTTGAGGGGATTAAATTTCTTAAGGAAACACAGTGGGTTCTGTGGGCTCGGATTATTATTTGTCTGTTTCATCTATTTTTTGTTTCTGTTTTGCTAACCTTAATACAGGAGATAACAAGTTGGACAAGGTTGACATAAACCACGAGTTCAAATAACTATAAAATATCTATGGACTTTGTAAAAAACACAACATTCTGTAATTTGCTGTAAACAAAAAGTAATACCCGTGACCAGTCCAGTTCAAGGTTGATCATGGGAGGGTCGAATAAAAATCACTTGAAAGTTTTTAAGGGAGTATTTAAAAATTAAGTCTTCTTCATGCTTTAAAAAATCTTGTGAAACACTACAAAATATGTTCAACACGTTGTTAGAAGTGACTAGTACTCATTCATGGACCACAAGTGACTTTGAGTCTTCCTAGAAATTGACTTAACACTTGGGACAACTTTTTTTTGCAACCACAAATTATTACCCCATTTTATTTGTCTGGATGTGTTTCTTTTCTTGCGTTAATTTATACCTCAATAGTCCCATGCATAGACAAGTCAACAATGTTACTTTATGAAATATTGCTTAGTTAATTGTTTACTTTATTTAATGTGGAGAACGTTGTAATAATTAAGAAATGAATTAATGTTTAGTGAATTATAGCACTCTTTCTGACGTGACTACTTATTTTATTGACTTATTTATATCTTGGCAATTATCATGAACCCACATTATTATTTTTACGTTTACCTTTTTTATTCTTCTTTCTATTTTTATTCTTTCATTATTAAATATTCTAAAGTCTACTAAACGGTAAAACCTTTTGCATTATACAAAATATATTGTTCGGTGTTAATAAAAAGATCAATTTGTTTTTTGGTGTATTTTTTAAATTACAAGCACTACAACAAAAACAACTTTTAGGGGCAATAAATATACACATTAATAAAGAGTGTTAAAGTTTTTACCGACATTGGTTAAGTATCATTAGATCCAATGTCGCTAAAGACTTTAGAGACATATACGAAGAGGGTTAATTGCTGCTAAAAATACATTGTATCAACTTATCAAATTCAGCGCAACTATTTCAATATCATTGCATAAACTTCTTAAAGTTTTGAGTAAGATTTTATTATTCTAGCTTTATATTATATATTTTCATTGAAAATTTTCGTTGTTTGTATTCTTACTTAATAAAGGTCTGTGCACCTCCTACTTCCTTGAAACTCCATTCAGTATGTTATAAATATTTTAATTCATGTATGACAACTAAAAAAATAATTAAAGGGCCTTGCATGTATGTTTTCATAGAATTTTGATTATTCTTACAAATCTATAAAAATTTACATAGGACACTAAGAAACTAGTATATATATATGTGTGGATAAGACTGATTGATTTGTAAGAAGAACACATCCATCCTGTTATTTTGTTACCGTCCACTAACAAGTCTTGTTGAACAGTACAAAATATGAATAACAAGTTGTTAGAAGTGACTAGTACTCATCTTGTTATTCAATTGTTCATCAGTTCTGATTCATCATAATCTTTTTTTTTCTCTAGTCTTTGTCGAACTTGGCTGAAAGGCTTACAAGTCATCGTCCGCTACTTACTGTTGACACCCAATTTTGACCGACCCTTGATCATTTTGGAAATGCTATTTGATTAATTACGTATTTTAAAAAAATAAAATAAACTAAAATAAAATAATATATATATATATATATATATATATATATAGTTTAAAATTTTAAAAATTACATATTTTAGTACGCATGATTTCAAAAATTAATTATATTCAATATATTTCTTTATCGATAGTTAATTTGAAATAATTATTTTACTTAAATATTTCAAAATCATATTTTTTGGTTAATTTTACGAAAATATTTTAATACGAGTAGTATTTTATTAATTGAATAGCATTTTTTAAATTCCCTCTAATTTATTTAAATTTCAGCCTATCCTCATGCTAATTCACTTCAATTCTAGCCTTTCTTATTCAAGTCATGACAATTCTAGCCTTCTAAATTCCAATTTAATTTCAATTATAGCCACTTTTATTCCAATTCTAGCCATCTCTTATTTCAATTCTAGCCTTTTCAGGTTCAATGTCAATCTAATTTTTTTAAAAGTTGTTTAATCTCATCCGTCCATCCCAGTCGCCGCCCCCCTCCCCTCCTCTCTCCCGTTTTTCTCCTTCTCTTTTCCCTCTTCTCTTCGCAGGACCAACAGCAGCTCCTGCCGACGGCAACAGCTGACCGGCGAGAAGAGCAAACAGCAGTCCCGGTCAGCAGTAGCAGCTCCGGCGAAGGCCAGACTACCAGCAGCGCCGACGATGAGCGACAACAGCGACATCGACCTCCGGTGAAGATAAAATTCAGACGGATCTATTCAGATCCGTCCGGGTACATTCTTTTTAAATTATCATCTCATCTTTTCGCTATTTTATTCTTCTTTCTTAGTTGTAATATGATTTTGATTTTTTCTGATGTATGCTTTGCTTTGTATGAAAATTAATAATCATTGTGAATCTCATTCTAAAATCGATATGAAAATCATGTATTTTGCCTATCAATCTGCCTATTATTGCTTGGTTATTCAATATATATTTCATTGATTTTAGTTTATTCTGCTCCTTAATCGGTTCCACTTCTCCGGCTAATTCAAATTAGAAGCACTTGTGTAAATCAATTAGAGCGTAATGAACTTACTAATTGATATGCTTTGGAATTTGTATATGGTAATTGTTATGCGTATAATGGTATTTCCTTTAATTGTTTGTTTAGCATTAATAGTTGAGATGTTATAGCTTATTTACAGGTTCATTTAACTTTGAATTCCTTGGTTTGAAAGACGCATATGGCAAGTCTTGAACTAATTTGATATGGTAATAGTTGTTGTAAATTGATCCCTCTTCCCTTAATTATTCCCCCAAATTGATTCTTACTTGTATATTTATGGTGAATATTGGCTTAGGAAATTTGATAGTTGTTGCTCATTTGTTTACCGTTTAATTGATAATGTGTGTCTTGCTTAGTTGCCCTTATATTTGGTAAAAATAAATTACATTAAATCTGATTTGGTTTTTTTAAAAAAAATAAGGAAAAACTTTTATTTGGATCCCTAAAGCAATTCCTATCCTTCAATTAAGAAATTTTAATTGATTTCCCTTATTTCTTTTGCCTTATTTGCCCGTTTCTTAGTGACTATAAGTAGAACCTCTCCCTTCTTTGTTTATTCATTCAAATTGGTCTTACACTAAAATATTCAGACTCTGGCTTGGACTTTAAAAAATATTGGCTCATTACTCTAAAAAGAATTCAATCCTTTCGTTACTTCAAAATTTTCCTCTGTTCCGCTGTTGCTGTTTTGCTGTGTTCGTGTCAAATATTGAAAGTCTCGTGTTGTCTTCATTGCTGATTTCTTTTAACTGCTTGACTGGTTAGTATATTTCATATATGCATTTTATTTTATTTTTTCACTGTTACTTGCTTACTATTATGCATAAATCCAAAAAATTGGATTTTGATAAATAAAAAGAAGCGTCTGGGTTAGTCTCTTTATCCCTTATTTTGATTGTGTGATTTTATGTGATTTGATGAATTTCGTGTGTTTGGCTATAATTTTCTTTTGCGTGTCTATCTGTTAGTTATTATCATACTATGATTTCGTGATTCCGTTAACAGGTTTCGAACATGAAGTTCAAAGTGAAGAGTTGACATGATACGAGATTATTCAATTTCTGTATTTTGAATCCATTTATTATTTATTTCGATTTGTAATATCTCTTGTAAACGCTAACTCTCTCTACATAATATAATAATATTTGGGGGATCGTCTAAAGGGGGGAAGGGATATACGTGCTACTTGTTTTCCTTATTTTTCTTATTTACGTGAGTTTGCTAAAAGAAATCTGCCGGTATAAATCTTGAAGCATGTAACTGTTGGAACTGCCTCAATTACGTGTCAATTACGTGAAGCCGGTATAAATCTTGATGCATCTAAAATTAATCTTTGTCTGGTCGTAACTTTATATTATGTCAAGACAATCATTACGTGATAAATAATCTGTTTTAAATCTGAATATTTATTTCGTTTAAAAAATGGGCTAATTTATTAATTTGGACTATGTTCACCAATACGCTAATAATTTGGACTCGTAAGAGTTTATCCAAATATTTCTCATGAATCTAACATGTTAATAGGTGACAATTTAACCTTAAATAATTGTCGGCATATATATGATTATTAACTAGGGTCGGTTTAGAAAGTGTTAAACTTGTCAACGTATTAATTAATTTGTTCATTTGATCTATAACTTTATTGGGTGTCGTATATGAATGAATTCAGATCACCTAGAGTTCATGCCTATAGGTTTTCAATCTAGTATTAATTTGTATTTTTAGTTAAAACTACTGTTTTCAGATCTGACCTGCATTTTTAGCATGACTAATTCATTAGACTTTGAACGACTACTTCCTTTAAATGGGTCTTATTGGATTATGTATGCATGTGCACACGTTGATATCATGCGTATAGGAATTACATAATTATTAATATATTATTTGGAGGTAGAAATTATGCATATAGGCTTATAATGACTTTTCATGCCCTCGAGAAAGAAATCGTGATAGGATTAATAATTAACTACTGTATCAATCAATTGAGTGTTAAATAAATATAATTTTTCAACATGTTAAATAGCCAAAATATTGTTGCATGTTTTCTGCTCACTGGTTAAATGATTTCTGCAACACAGCGTTTTGGCTCTTTTAAAATAAAATAGTTATTGTTTTCAGCATGTTGTAATCAAAAATGAAAATTATGCCTAAACTGATCTGGTTCAGCATGCCACTGTTCTCTTTTAAAATGATCTATCTTAATTAAAGTTATCTAAAATATTATTTTCTTGTATCATGAACTCTGTTTGTTTGTAATTTTTATGCTAAAATAATACTTTTTGCCCCTTCTGAAACCGATCTAAAGCTAAATCACTACATGTAATAATTTGTCGCCTTTGCTAAAATCTGCTAAATAATTTATCTGCATTCTTTTAATTGTCCATTCACAATTCGGCCTGTTTAATCAAATGTTGCTGTCTTAATGTTCGTATGCACGCACTTAGCATGAAATCTTTTTCACTTTATTTGTGTTTGAAAGCATGTTTAATTAAAAATTAAGAGGCCAATATGAGACCTTATCTGCTAAATATCGTCCTATTTGTTTTAACTTGGTATCTAGGTGGGCCTATTAGAATTCATTCTGTCTAACTAATCCAATAGCAGTCCAATGCCTCTTGGACATTACGGGGACGATAGGCAACTTTCTTTTTTTTTTTTGGGACGAAAGGCATGCGGTGGTAGGGTAGGGGTAGTTTAGGCCCTACGGATAGGATGACATCGACTCAGGCTTAACAACAAACTTTGGTCTTGTCTGTCCCAACACGGAAGCCTATTGAAATAAAATAAAAAGTCGAGTGCTGATCCGTAAAGTCCTTTAGAGTCTTCCTTTCCCTTTTATCCTTTAGTGGTTTAATTATATTTATTTGGGGTAGTTTAAATAAAAATGAAAATTGTTTGTCTATCTATTTGTGCAATTTCTGTCTCCTCGCTTATCTCTTTATTAATTGTTTAATATTTGTTTGTTATGTTATCACCTAGTAAGCATGATTAATTATTTAAAATGATATTAATTGTTTATTTATTGTTATCACTTAGTTCACATGTTTAATTAAATTAGTTCACATGTTTAATTAAATAAAAAATGAAGTGACCATATTTGCTACTTGTAACCCCCACATATTGCATGAGATACGGCCGGGACCCACATTTGTGGACCTCGAGGGATACTTAACACCTTCCCCTCGAGGTAACTTAAACCCTTACCCGATCTCTGGTTCGTTGACCTTAGCTAGACTTAGTTAGGTTAGATAGGTGCCCTAACGCACCTTAATTCGTTAGGTGGCGACTCTTCAAATCTCCTGAAACCCAAAAAGAGTTGTTAGGTCGTGCACCAGAACCTGTTTTGAGAAAAACGGGGCGCGACACTTACAATACTGTATCACCTTTTTTCTTAGGTGGAATCGAATATTGATCGATTTTCCCTTATTAACTTAAAAAATGTGAAAACTATGCATACCTAACAAGTTTAAAAATAGCAGAAGAGGCAACTAATTACTAATTTGGAATATTGACCTTTTATGATTGTATAAATTCCATAGAAAAATTGCATTCTTATAATTGGTTTCTCTATCCCGAAACGTTGTTAGGGTTTTACCCTGATTTTCTTATCATTATTTAAGATTTATTTTTTCCTTAAAGAAAAGACAAAACATTACCATAAACGATTTTACTTTTCCTAAAAGAAAAATATAATATTCTTTTATATTTGGTTTATCCTTTCCTTTTAGAAAAAGGTTTTGGAGTAGCTAGTCCTTTTCTAGTAAGAAAAGGTATTAGGACTCTATAAATATAGGTTTGTTTCTTCTAACACAAGAACAATAGAATCCACAATGTAGTCGTTTAAGAGTCTTGTTTATGGGGAGATTTTCTCTCTACAGTTTTTATGTTTTTATTAGTTTTTAATTATGTAGACCGATTGGTCATATCATATAATAATATTATTTCTTTTAGTATAGTTTCATGTGTCGTCTAATTTATCAACCATATGATTTCCAAATTATAAGCTTCCGCATGACGCCCTAATCACCTTCATATCCCAACAAACGTACCCTAACTGTTCTCATAATTGGTTCAATGACGCATCTTGACCTTTTATGATTATATATATAGATTCCGTGGAAAAATTACACTAAAATTTATTGCATTCATACAACTTGGTTTTGCTTGATTAAAGTGTCCCTTCTTGTCATAGGGAAGATGAAATAGAGTAACATCATGTCTTTATTGCTCATTTATTATTTTATCCTTAATTGACTTGGTCATACAATGGTTTTTCTCTTCGAAAAGGATTGTGGAAAACAGAAGAAGAAGAAGAGACGTTGATGGAAAGTTGGACAAGGATGACTTAAAATAGGAGTTCAAATTTCTACTTATCTATCTATACTATCTTAAATAATGTTAAATTATTATAATATTTTAAACTTAAAACACTTAATTTAATATATTTTCTATATTTTATATTATATTATATTTATTTATTTAATTTAAAATTTAGTGTACTACATGATTTGGCATTCACGTACAACACACGTGCATCAAAACTAGTACTACTTTAAAAATATAAACTCTCTAACTTAAATGTTAGATTACTATAATATCATCAACTAAAAATACTCAATTTAGTATATCTTCTATATTTTATATTTATATTTATATTTATTTATTTGTTTGTTTATATTATATTAAAACATATATTTTTTTCACATTGAAGGATTGTGACTTTTCCGATGAGTTGTGATTTTTTGATAAATTGTGACTCTTTTAAAAAATAAGTTGCTCTATTATGATCAAAATTTATGTTGTGGATATTGATATTCCTTTTTTAAAACTGAGAAAAATGTGTAGACTCACACATCCTACGTGACATAATACACATAGGACGTCATATAAGACACAAAATTGTTATGTCGGATGAATGTGTCTATTAGTTCAAATTTATACAAATTTAGTGTCAACTTGTGCACACTCAAAATTGAAGAGCATAGATACACTACTAGAAAACTGCAAATTACTTGGAGATTTTACTTGGGGATTATTTTCGCAGAAATTTTCTATGAATTTTCATGGGAAATTAAGAAATTCCTAAATTCTGGACTTTTTCACTTGCAAAAAATGTAGTATGTGTAATTTTCATGTGCTTGAAGCAATGGATCTCTCCTGGAATTGGCTCACTGGAAATATTCCGACTGAATTAACAAGACTAAAATTTCTAGCAGTCTTAAACCTCTCTCAGAATGTTCTTGTCGGTCCAATTCCTCAAGGTCTACAATTCAACACATTTGCAAATGACTCGTATGGTGGCAGCCTTGATTTAAGTGGTCTTCCTTTATCAAAACAATGTGGAACGAGTGGTTCATCACATGTTCCTCAACCATTGGAGTCGTATTTCTTTAGTGGATTTACATGGGAATCAGTAGTCATGGGCTACAGTTGTGGACTAGTTGTTGGAACTGTCGTGTGGAGCCTCATGTTTAAATATCGTAAGCCAAAATGGTTTGTGGAATTTTTTGATGGACTCATGCCTCACAAAAGAAGAAGGCCAAAGAAGAGAGCTCAGAGACGGCGGACTTAATGGAAGATTGAGACGGCCAACTTGTCTTTGTTTCATTTTGTGGACTAATTAGTGAACTTTTCTGGTTCTGTTTTTGTCTTTCTGTTTGTTGTTTGTATATGTTTGAAAGGAATATAATTATATGTGTGTTAGTAGAGTCCGAGTAACATAGCTCATTAGTATAACAAAACAGGAGAAAGCAAAGCAGTAAGCAAATAGATCAACTTGGTTTATGATTGAAATCAATTGATAGTAGAAAGTTTATATTTTTGAAAATTGATGTAGAAGGGTAGTCAAAACTACGGAATTGGCTAATAATGTTCTGCATCTTTCTAATCATAAAACAGCCTTAAAATGTTTACAAGTTATTATACAAAACGTCAAAACCTAAAGTAAGAACCATATTACTCTTAATTTCTCTGTGTTGCACTTGTATAGTTCATTTCAAGTTAGATATTATTGTTTCTATTTTATGAGCGTTCTGTAAAGTTACATTATTTTTCTAACATAGATGGTAAGAAATGTCAAATTAATTTGATAATATATCATGTCTTTAATTATTGTTCATTCTTGTTTTTCTCACTTGACTTAGTCAAGCAATAGTTTATGTCATTGGAAATTTCTTAGAAGCTCTGCAGAAGATTTTTCTACAGTGTGTGTTACGTAACGGGACCAATTTCAATTCATCTTGCGTAACACACATGGCAGAGATAGTTGATGACTTCGAAATGAACACAACATCTAGAGAAAATTAGTTAAGGGTTAAGTCTTCCCCGTCCTCTAACAAGTCTTGTGAAACACTACAAAATATGAACAACAAGTTGTTAGAAGTGACTAGTGACTACTCATGGACCACAAGTTGTGTATAGTTAGGGGTCGTTTGGTAAGTATATATAGTTATGCCTATATTAATAATGTAGGTATTAATTATGCGGGTATTAGTAAGATGAGTATTAATAAATAGTTATGTGGGTATTAGTAATGTGAGTTTAGTCATATTATCTGAGATATTATCTCAAATATTTGAGTAGCAAGGATTGCTGATAATGTCTAAATATTGTCTGAGCTTATCTGAGATCATTTCCTGCAATTAGATACAACTCCCTTCGTTTCAATTTATCTATCTGAATCTTGATACGAAGCTAAAGAATATAAAAAAGACGTTTATATCTTGTTATCTCAAATTAAAAGTATGTCGAATGTACCATGGACCACTAATTGGTTCAATGACTTCAAAATTCCACACGGTATCATTGTTTTGTTACATACTCTAAGTAGACGTCGAGAAAATGCAGGAGTTAAATCATGTCATTAATTGTTGTTTTTTTTTTTTCTCTCACTTCACTTAGTCAAGCAGAGCTTTTTCCTATAGTGTGTGTTACGTAACGGGACCAATTTCACATCATCTTGCGTAACACACACTGCAGAGACAGTTAATGACCTCGAAATGAACAACAGAAAATGCGGACATAGGGAGTAACAAGTTGTTAGAAGTGACTAGTACTCATCCATGGACCACAAGTTCTGTAGTTAGTGATGCCAAAGCTGTATTATTTTCTCATCATTTATCCCAAAGTTGAACAAAACAAATATTGTATAATTGTTACTATCAAACAAGACTGACTTAAAGACTTGAGTCTTCCTGGAAATTGAGTTACCACTTGGGACAACTTTTTTTGCAACCACAAATAAATTAGTCCCCCTTTTTCTACCTCATAGTCCCATGCATAGACTAGTCAACAACACTACTTTATGAAATAGTGTTTAGTTAACTGTTTACTTTATTTAATATGGAGGTCATTGTAATAACTAAGAAATCAAATAGGAGTAGTACTTAGTTAATTATAACATCCTTTCTTACCTGGATACTTATTTTAATGACTTATTTATATAATGACGCTCATCATGAACCCATTATTATTTTTATCTTTTTTATTAAATATTCTAAAGTCTACCAAACGGTAAAACCTTTTGCATTATGCAAAATAAATTGTTGGGTGTTAATAAAAAGATCAAATTTTTTTTTTTTTTTGGGTGTATTCTTTGAATTACAAGCACTGCAACAAGCACTACAATAAAAACAACTTTTAGCGGCAATAAATATACACATTAATAAAGAGTGTTAAAGATTTTTACCAATATTAGTTAAAGTGTCATTAGATCCAATGTCGCTAAAGGGTTTAGGGCCATATGCAAAGAATGTTAATTGCCGTTAAAAAATACATATTTAGCTGCCATTACAGATCATTTTGATGTAGTGAAATCAAATCTATTTTAATATTATTATATCAACTTATCAAATTCAGCGCAATTATTTCAATACCATTGTATAATCTTCTTAATGTTTTGAGTAAGATTTGATTATACTAACTTTATATTATATTTTTTTCGTTGAAATTTGTTGTTGTTTGTATTCTTAACTCATAAAAGTCTATGTATATCCTACCTTCTTGAAACTTTAAACTTTACTCGTAGGATTACATTAATCAGTATGTTTAAGGTATGTATGACAACTGAAACTAGTATATATATATATATATGTGGATAATGCTGATTGATTTGTAAAAAGAGAACAAACATCCTGTTATTTGCTGAAAACAAACAAACAAAAAATGGGACGTTTCTTTTTCTTTTATTCATTTCTGTGTTTTGTGTTGCTAATAAGTGGATGTTTTTCTTCTTCCTTTGAGCATCATCTTTGCTCTCCCACTGAAGCTTCTGCTTTGCTTCAGTTTAAGCAATCCTTTCAAAATATGTCCGAAGAGTACAATAGTTGTTGGTGTGATGAAGATTGTTTCCCAAAAACAAAGTCTTGGAATGAGAGTAGGGATTGCTGCACTTGGGATGGAATCACTTGTGACTTATTAAACGGTCATGTTATCGGGTTAGACCTTAGTTGTAGTCTGCTTCGTGGAAGTATTCATCCCAATAGCAGTCTCTTCCAACTTCATCATCTCCACACACTAAACCTTGCTTACAATGACTTCAATTATTCTTCAATCCCACATAACATTGGCCAATTGATGAATTTGAGGCATCTCAACCTCTCTGAGTCTCGCTTTAGTGGAAAAATCCCAACAGAAATCTCAAACCTTTCCAATTTGGTTTCACTTGATCTTTCTAATTATGGATTACCACTTTATCTTTCTGATTATGGATTACAACTTGATGAGAGAACATTTGAAACAATGCTTCACAACTTTACAAATCTGGAGTTACTAGCTCTCCATCTTGGTGACATCTCATCACCAATACCTGTAAGTATTCATCCCAATAGCAGCCTCTTCCAGCTTCTTCATCTCCACACACTAAACCTTGATAACTATTACTTTAATCCTTCTTCAATCCCAAATGGCATTGGCCGATTGAGGAATTTGAGGCATCTAAAACTCTCTGGCTTTGCTGGGAAAATCCCAACAGAAATCTCATACCTTTCTAATTTGGTTTCACTTGATCTTTCTGATGGTTATGAATTACAACTTGATGAGAGAACATTTGAAACAATGCTTCACAACTTTACAAATCTGGAGTTACTAGCTCTCCCTTTTGATGTAAGTTTTCATCCCAATAGCAGCGTCTTCCAGCTTCATCATCTCCACACACTAAACCTTCATAACAATTATTTTTATTCTTCAATCCCAAATGGCATTGGCCGATTGAGGAATTTGAGGCATCTAGAACTCTCTGGCTTTGATGGGAAAATCCCAACAGAAATCTCATACCTTTCTAATTTGGTTTCACTTGATCTTTCTGGTAATGAATGTGAACTTGACGAGAGAACATTTGAAGCAATGCTTCACAACTTCACAAATCTGGAGCTACTTTCTCTCTCTGCTGTCAACATCTCATCTCCGATACCTGTGAATATTTCTTCCTCCTTAAGGTACGTGGATCTTGAATATACTAATCTGCTAGGTGTTCTACCAGAGAGCTTTTTCCTTCTGCCAAACAGCTTGGAAACGCTCAGATTGAGTGGGAATCATCTTCTCAAAGGAGTTTTTCCAAAGACCCACCGGAGCAACACTCTGTTAATGGAGTTGGATATTTCAGGCACAGGCATCTCCGGTGAGCTGCCTCATTCAATTGGCGCCTTCAGTTCCTTGAATTTCTTGAACCTCGAAGGATGTCAATTCTCTGGTTCCATTCCTGATTCCATAGGCAACCTAACACAAATTACGGAGTTGATTTTATCTAATAATCATTTCACTGGCCATATTCCTGATTCCATAGGCAACCTAACACAAATTACGGAGTTGATTTTATCTAATAATCATTTCACTGGCCATATTCCAGATTCCATAGGCAACCTAACACAAATTACGGAGTTGATTTTATCTAATAATCATTTCACTGGCCATATTCCTTCCACAATTTCTAAATTGAAGCATCTCACAATTTTAGGTCTTGAGTCCAACTCCTTTTCAGGTGAAGTTCCTGATGTTTTCTCCAACCTCCAAGAGCTACGTACTTTACATCTTTCTGATAACAGCTTCATCGGTTCGTTTCCCACTTCAATTTTAAGTTTGACACATCTTGAATACTTAGGATTGTCGAGTAATTCCCTATCTGGCCCACTGCCTAGCAACCAAAGCATGCTTCAAAAGCTAACTTTTGTGGATTTGTCATACAACTCACTGAATGGTACCATACCATCTTGGGTGTTTAGCCTACCTTTGCTATCTTCAGTGTCGCTCCAACATAACCGATTCAGAGGACTAGCCGATGAAGTGATCAAAACAAACCCAACATTAAAAGAACTGTATTTAAGCAATAATCAACTCAGTGGTTCTTTTCCTCAATCACTTGCGAATCTCACAAACCTTTCTACCCTTGACCTTTCAACAAATAACATCACCGGTGATGCGGGAATAAATATCACCTTTCTTAGCCTATCATCTTTATTCTTATCATCTTGTGAACTGAAGGATTTTCCACACTTCTTGAGAAATGTAAAGACACTTGTGTACTTGGATATTTCTAACAATAAGATTTGTGGTCAAATCCCTAACTGGTTTAGCGGCATGAGGTGGGACTCGTTGCAGTTCCTAAACCTTTCTCATAATTCATTAACAGGCCACCTACCACAATTTCATTTCCATATTCTATTTTGTCTTGATCTGAAATTTAACTCCCTTCAGGGTCCACTACCTTCATCCATTTGTAAAATCAGCTCGCTTGAATTTCTTGATTTATCACGCAACAACTTCAGTAACTCGGTTCCACATTGCTTGGGAAGCATGGCTAGTCTAACGGTGCTAGACTTAAGAAGGAACAATTTCACAGGGAGTCTTCCCCCATTATGTGCACACAGCACTTCATTGAGTACCATTGTCGTAAATGGTAATCGATTTGAAGGACCTGTCCCTGTGTCATTGCTCAAGTGTAATGGTCTAGAAGTCCTTGATGTGGGGAACAATGCTATAAATGACACGTTTCCAGCTTGGCTCGGAACTCTTCTAGAGCTGCAGGTCCTTATATTAAAGTCGAACAAGTTCCGTGGACCTATAAGTACCTGTCAGACTAAGTTTTGCTTTCCCAAGTTGCGAATTTTTGATCTTTCTCGTAATGATTTCAGTGGCTCACTTCCTGCAAAAGTTTTTGGAAACTTCAAGGCAATGATCAAATTAGATGACCAAGACACAAGAGAGATCAGGTACATGAATTCCATGTCGAATTTGTCATTTGTCACATCGTATGAGGATTCAGTGAGTTTGGTAATCAAAGGGCAGGATTTTGAGCTACAAAGAATCAGCACAATTACGACAACCATAGATCTCTCAAGCAACCATTTTGAAGGTGCCATTCCAAAAACATTAAAGGATCTCAGCTCACTTTGGCTACTCAATTTATCCCATAACAATCTCATAGGTCATATTCCAATGGAATTGGGGCAATTGAATACACTTGAAGCTTTAGATCTCTCTTGGAATCGGCTCACTGGAAAGATTCCACAGGAATTGACAAGAATGAATTTTCTGGCCTTCTTAAACCTCTCTCAAAATCATCTCGTCGGACCAATTCCTCACGGTCTACAGTTCAACACATTTGAAAATGACTCGTATGGTGGCAACCTTGATTTATGTGGTCCTCCTTTATCAAAACAATGTGGAACGAGTGATTCATCACATGTTCCTCAACCATTGGAGTCTGAAGAAGATGAGAGCGAGTCATATTTTTTTAGTGGATTTACGTGGGAATCAGTAGTCATAGGCTACAGTTTTGGACTAGTTGTTGGAACTGTCATGTGGAGTCTCATGTTTAAATATCGTAAGCCAAAATGGTTTGTGGAATTTTTTGATGGACTCATGCCTCACAAAAGAAGAATGCCGAAGAAGAGAGCTCAGAGACGACGGACTTAATGGAAGATTGAGAGGGCCAACTTGTCTTTGTTTGATTTTGTGGACTAATTAGTGAACTGTTCTGTTTTTGTCTTTTTTTAATTTTCTATTTGTTGTTTGTAAATGTTTGATAGAATCATAATTATATGTGTGTTATTTTAATATCAATAGAGTTTGGTTCATGATTGAAATTAGCTAATAATTTTGTGGTACGTGATCTTTCTAGTCATAAAACATCCTTAAATTTTGATCTTCAGGTGGAATGATCTTCACCAAGTTCTTCAAAACATACTAATTAAGTTGGAAGACACGTGTTGTTCATCTTGTATTTCTAAGATACTTAGAACAAAATTTTGAAGAACTTGGTAAGAAACAACAAAGATTAAAAAGTATTTTCAAAACTAGAAAATTAAACTAGTAGAGAAAGTAGAACCAGAAACAAATTAGAAACAATATATAAAATATTTTTCTTAAAGAAGAAAATTGAGCCCAGTGAATGCTTAGTGTCCTTTTAAGGAAATTATTCCCTCAAGTACCCGAGGTTAATGGAATATATCCTCCCAGGATAGAACGATATTATTCACCGGTGTATCGGTACCTAAAACAACGGTGTTAGCAAACCACTCAACGGCAATAAAGTACACTTAGAATACTAGCTAGATTTAGTAGTAGTAGAAGAAGTCAAGAAAATTCATTCTTTTAAAATGAGAGGAAATCCCTCAATTTATAGAAAACAAAGGGTAGTTGAAAGGTTCTTATTGTGCCTTACTAGAAAGGTCACAACCCTTTGGAAAAGTCTCAATCATTCGGAAAGGTCACAACCTTTCATAAAAGTCGCAGCTTTTCATAAAAGTCGCAACTCTTCATAAAAGTCGCAAGTTTTCATAAAAGTCACAACTCTTCATAAAAGTCGCAATTCTTCATTTTCCATTCACACCTTTTAAAACCCAACAACATATCAAACAAAATTTTGTATAAAAACCAAATAAAAGCACAAAAATAAAATTCCACAAGGAGGAAATGAAGGACTTAAATCATGTCTTTAAATATTCTTCATTGTTTTTCCTCACTTGACTTAGTCAAGCAATAGTTTCCGTCATTGGAAATTTCTTAGAAGTTCTGCAGAAATTTTTCCACATAATGGGACCAATTTCTCATCATCTTGCGTAACACACCTTGCAGAGATAGTTAATGACCTCAAATGAACTTTGTGATTCCATTCCTGATTCCATAGGCAACCTAACACAAATTACGGAGTTGATTTTTTTTAATAATCATTTCACTGTCCATATTCCTTCCACAATCTCTAAATTGAAGCACCTCACAAGTTTAGATCTTTCTTACAACTCCTTTTCAGGTGAAATTCCCAACGTTTTCTCTAACTTCCAAGAGCTACGTTATTTACATCTTTCTAATAACAGCTTCATCGGTCCATTTCCCGCTTCAATTTTAAGTTTGACACAACTTTATACCTTACACTTGTCGAGGAATTCCCTATCTGGCCCACTGCCTAGCAACACAAGCATGCTTCAAAAGCTAACGGAACTGCATTTGGCTTACAACTCACTGAATGGTACCATACCATCTTGGGTGTTTAGCCCACCTTTGCTATATTCAGTGTCGCTCCAACACAACCGATTAAGAGGACTAGCCGCTGAAGTGATCAAAACAAACCCAACATTAAAAGATCTGCATTTAAGCAATAATCAACTCATTGGTTCTTTTCCTCAATCACTTGTAAATCTCACAAACCTTGAAACCCTTGGACTTTCATCTTGTGAACTGAAGGATTTTCCACACTTCTTGAGAAATATAAAGACACTTTGGTACTTGGACATTTCTAACAATACGATTTGTGGTCAAATCCCTAACTGGTTTAGCGGCATGAGGTGGGACTCATTGTGGTTCTTAAACCTTTCTCATAATTCATTAACAGGCAACCTACCACAATTTCATTATTATAGTCTAGAGTATCTTGATCTTAAATTTAACTCCCTTCAGGGTCCACTACCTTCATCCATTTGTATCATGAGGAAATTTACCTTATTAGATTTATCAGGCAACCACTTCAGTAACTCGATTCCAAGTTGCTTGGGAAGCATTGCTAATCTAACGGTGTTGGACTTAAGAAAGAACAATTTCACAGGGAGTCTTCCTCCATTATGTGCACACAGCACTTCATTGAGTACCATTGTTGTAAATGGTAATCGATTTGAAGGACCTGTCCCTGTGTCGTTGCTCAAATTTTTAATTTTCTGTTTGTTGTTTGTATATGTTTGAAAGAAACATAATTATATGTGAGTCATTTAATTAGTATCAATGGTTATTCAAGTTATGTTAGTTTGTTTCTGTTTCAAGTTGATAGAAGTAATCTACACAGCCGCTCATTAGCTATGCTACTCAAACTCTTCAAAATGTCAACGGGTACGTGTTGGATTCTTCAAAAGTAGTGCAGTTTTAAGGAACCAACACTGGTGTCATTATATTTTAGGAGAGTCAGAGCAACATAACTCGTTAATATAGCAAAACAGGAAAAAACAAAGCAGTAACCAAATTGACCAGTTTGGTTTATGATTGAAATCACTTGATATTAGAAAGTTAATTTTTTCGAAAATTGATGTAGAAGAGTACTCAAAACTACAGAATTGGCAAATAATTTTGTGGTTCTGCATCTTTATAATCATAAATCAGCCTTAAAATGTCTCTAACTCAGTATCAACTTCCGCAATTTTAATTTTAGTAAGTTTTTACATATATTTATACTTCGTGAACGAAAATTATGTCTCAGGTTGTTTAACAACTAATTCATATTGTTTGATTATCAATGAGGGAAAGGTTTTTTTAAAAGGGCAAAACGATCTATACAATGATTTTATTTTTATTTTTCAAGTTCGAATTCAAGATCTGCAAAACTAGATGTCAAAGTTATTTTTGATGGACTAAAATAGATTTATTCCCAAAATTTAATTTACCAAAAAGAGAAATATAATCAAATTATTTAAATTTAATTTGACACATGGCAAAATATAATTGGTTGAAAATATTGGCCCCACAAATTGTCAACTCACCTTTCAGAAAAATGACATTCCTATTTTCTTTTCCTAATTTTAGTTTGGACACTTTGAAAACAATTAAAGTATCTTTGTCTGATTATGGCCGTTCAAAGCTTTGATTATGACAAGAAAGGTGATTGAAAGTATCAGTTCTTTTCGTTTTAATTGGTTTGTTTTATTATTTTTTTGAAGTATTCTTTAAATTTTAATTTATTTATCATATTTTATACTTTAATTTATTTTAAAAAGAATATTTTTTTTAAAAATATTTTTTTTAATTTCAACGTTTTACATAATATATATTTAAGACTATAACATTAAAAAATATTTTGATATGTTTTTTATATAACTTTAATTTAATATTATATCATTGAAAATTCTTCTTTACTTATATTTTTTTTTTTTTGAATTTTTACATTTCAATATTCCATGTGACATATTTAAAAATTATTTTAAAAGCATATGATTCAAAGTTGTTTTTAAACTTTCTTAAACTTATATAAAGTCGATAAAAATTAGACAAATAAATTAAAACGAAGTCTTACATTTCAATACACATGTTCCAACTTACTTTTTAATTTTTTTTCAAGAATTTGCCTATTGGAAGAACCCCACCAGAAGAAAACTCCAAAAAACAGATTAAAGATCCCAACTTTGAGTTCTTCTTTCAACAATTTTAAGTTTCAGTGAATCTCAAGATGTAATTTTTTTTCAATAATTCATTTTTTAGGAAAACCCCATAAAGAAGAAAACTCCAAAAACAGATTCAAAATCTCACCTTTTTTTTTAGATCTTTTCAACATTTTTCAGTTTATTACCTCACAAAAATCATTGAACTAAGAAGAGGGAGGAGATTCAACAAAAAGTGGGAAAAAAATGTCATTTGTTTTAGGGGTTGTGTTTGGAATAGCATTTGGACTTGCTATAATAGTTGCTTTTGTGAAATCTGAAAATGCTAGATCCAAACAACGTACTGATCTGGTTAGTCAACAAAAGTCTTTGTTTTTTGTTCACTTCAATTCTTTTGGATTTTTAGTTTTTTCCATTTCTGGGTTTTTTTTGTATTTATGTTGTTTTTTTTGGTTGAATTGTAAAGGCTAGTGGAATTGCTGAATTTGCTAGAATGACAGTGGAAGATTCAAGAAAAATCTTTACACCAGAACAATACCCTTCTTGGGTTGTTTTCTCAAATCAACAAAAGGTGAAGTCTTTAGCTTTTCTTTAGGATGTATTTGGTAAGACGTAGTGGCGGAGTCAGAATTTTTAGTTTATGGGTTCTAGACCAGTGGTTCTTTTTTGCTTTGTTGGGTTTCTGAAAACTATGTTGTTTGTACCTGTGTTGGATTCTCTTAAGTTGCACTAGTTTGGAGTGTCCGACACTCACCCGTCGCCATTTTTGAAGAGACGGGCAGCATTGACTGAAAAGACTATTTTTACATCTTATAACATTAATATAGGGTTAAACCAAGGCTACTGGATATTGCCGTACTTGTAGCAAAAGCAAGGTCATTTATCACAAATCAGTAAAATGACTTATTTTCTGGAAAATGTTTTTCGTCATAGATTTTTTTTTCTGGGAAAAGGCATTTATTGAAGATTGATTCAGCAAATCGGATAGTGTTTTGGTGAAAAATATTTGAGTAGTAAAGATTGATAATAATGTCTATATGTTGAGATAATTGTTTGTTCCTTTTTGGTGGAAAATAAGATATTACCAAACACACTGTTGATGTCCTTTTCTGTTTTGGAGCACATAATGACCATATAAGATCATTGAGATTAAATTTGTGCATTATGGTTCAAATTGTGGTCTTTGGTTTGTAAGACTGTCCCTTTATGGACTTTGTTTATTTTCTATCTAGAATACATGTTGTGATTTAGTTTGTTGAGAGCAAAAAATGACCTTTTTAATTTTTCAATTTTGTTCGTACAGTTGGCATGGCTTAATTCTCATCTTGAAAAGATCTGGCCATATGTGGATGAGGTTAGGGGTTCAATGTCTATAAATAGTTTAGTTTTCCACTCTATTGCGATTCTGCAATTTTCCGTTTCCCCCTTTTTTTGGTTTTAATTTATGATTGTTGGAACTTCTTTGTTGCTAATTGAGTCGGTATGGGTATATATGGTCATTCAGGCAGCATCAGAACTAGTAAAGTCAAGTGTGGAGCCAATTTTGGAACAATATAGGCCTGTGATTTTGGCGTCGTTAAAATTTTCAAAGTTCACTCTTGGTACAGTTGCTCCACAATTCACAGGTTAGTAGATGATGGCTGGCGTAACATGCCTCAAAGCTCTTGCATGTTGTACTACCTAAAAGTTTTAGGAGTCACTTATACATATGAAAAAACTTATCAGTCCTCTAGGTCTTTATGGATGCTTATGTTTGGAGTAGCATAACATTTCCCTGCACGGACACCACCACCATCAAAAAAAAAAAAAGTCCCATAACATTTTCCTTCCATTTATAGCCTCTTGAGATGTCAAAATGTGACAAATAATTTGAGACAGGCAGGGGTATAAAAGAAATTCAAACCTCACAGACCAATCCTATCATCTCGTGTGACATGTCAGTTAGTCCTTAATAAAGAAAACTGCTTGTGAGGATGAATCACATTAGATTTAACAAACGCTTGATCTCATATATATGCCACTGCAGGGATTTCTATTATTGAAGATGGAAGTGAGGGTATTACTATGGAATTAGAGATGCAATGGGATGGGAATCCAAGCATAATACTTGATATCATGACTTATGTTGGTGTAGCATTACCGGTGCAGGTAATTAGTTTCACCATATGTTGCTCACTCTCCAAAAATGTAGCCGCACCCGTGTCGGATTCTTCAAAGTTGCACTACTTTGGAGTACCTGACACGCACCAGTTGATATTTTTGAAGAGTCTGAGCAACATAGTTTCACCTCAGAGTTGTGCCACATACTTTACTGCTTCACATGATATGGTCCTAATTTCTGCTGAGATGCTAGTGTTTCTGTTATCTCTTTTAATTCTCAAATTGAAGAACGCACTGTTATTACTTGATGTCCTCAAGTCTGCGTTTATTGTTTCTAAAAGAGCTTGTACTTATCGAATTATGTTTTCTATTAAAGCTTGTTGAAATGGGGAACAAACAACTGTTTCAGCTTAACTAGTCTGTATTTGTGTCTTACACTTGCAAGTTATCCCATATGATTTGCATGGACATGCTCGTGCTTTTGTGTTTTTATTGGACTGAGCACAAAATGAAAAGTTAATGTCATTTTATTCCCTGCGATACGTCCTTAATAGTAATTTAAAAGAGTTGCACGGTTTAAGAGTGAAGAAATGAAGACTCCAGTAATTTATTCACGCAAGTTTCTATTTTGGTTCCTGAAATATTTGCATCTTGCTATGTTCCAACTCTTATGAATCTTATTTTAACTTTGTGATTATTGTTCTCCTTTCACTTAGGTGAAAAACATCGGGTTTACTGGTATTTTCAGGCTCATCTTCAGGCCACTTGTTGATGAGTTTCCTTGCTTCGGAGCTGTATGCTATTCTCTAAGGCAGAAGGTGTTGTATAAACCTCAAATTTTCTTTTATCCTTCATTTGCCTGTGTATCACTTCGGTGCATACATGCACAGAGATCAATTTAAGCATATTATTGATACTTACCCTTAAACAATTTAGGCATCGTGTTGATACTTAAAATAAAAGAAAATTAAGCATGTTATTTACACAATCCAGAATTGAAGCTAAAGCTATTTCTTTTGTTTTAAATTAAAACAAGTCAGTGTGGGTGCTGATCACTGCACCCACTACTCCTTTGTTGCAATGGGTGTGGACTTGATATAAATATACATTTATAAAAAGAATCTCAACTCTTTTGTAAGTGATACTGTCTTAGTTCTGCATTTCCCGTGTGTGTGCTGATGTCACTTACTTTTACCGGGATAAGGCTACTCACGTGCATATCTCACACCTAAACTCTATAAGAAAAATGACAAGTACATTTCCTTGTTTGCAGAAAAAGTTGGATTTTACGCTTAAAGTAATTGGTGGTGACATGACAGCAATTCCTGGCCTTTCTGATGCAATCGAGGTTTGGGCGAACTCTTACCACTAAATCTGTTTCTCTGTTTTGTTATCCTTCCACAACAACCAATGCAGTTTGATGTGGATGTAATTGTTCTTTGATAAAGTTGATGAGATGTATCGAAGGCCTACAGATGCCATGGATATTTGGCTGGCGTAGCCAAGCCTTATTTTGTTTTCCCTTATTCTTTCTCAAAAGAGAAACGGAAGGAACAGAAAGAATTGAAAATTTTTAAGTAGTGGCTTAGTGTTATAACTACAAGGATAGGGTGTTTTTATAGTGGTTAATTTCATCCTTGTTTAGGAAATTTGGGAGCTTGATTCACGACATGTTAACAAGATAAAACTATTTCTCATGGTTCTTTGGTAAACATTCTATGTTGTCTTGAACTTGCCTAAAACTTCTATATTTCAATATGGATAACGGTATTTACTTAAAAATTGAAATGGCACATACATTTATGAGAATCAAGGAGTGTTATGTGAAAACTTTCAAACAACAATTTTTTTGTTTCTTGGTGCATTCTCTAAGACTATTCTCATTTGAGAAAAGAGAGGAAGAACAGATTTGCCGCTTT
The DNA here is from genome assembly GCA_037074985.1 of Solanum bulbocastanum. Taxonomy (NCBI): domain Eukaryota; kingdom Viridiplantae; phylum Streptophyta; class Magnoliopsida; order Solanales; family Solanaceae; genus Solanum; species Solanum bulbocastanum. Next base: position 50,524,068 of record CM073608.1, read on the forward strand.
GAGTTGTTTGCCTGAACTTGAATTTTTTTATGCAGTCATAAAATGGAATGCTTAATAAGTGTTAGTTATGATTTTTTACACTTCAGGTGTACTAAAATGAATTTATTTCTCCAGGGAACTATCCGGGACGCTGTTGAAGACTCTATCACGTGGCCAGTTCGAAAAGTTATTCCCATTTTACCTGGGGATTATAGGTATTGATATTGACAATGGATTCTTTGAACAATCTTGGTTTCAGTGACCCACTTTATCTATGAGCTGCCCCGATCTTGGTTCAAGCAAAACACATTTACTTCTCGTTGAACCTCGGAAGGACCTTCAAATACTCCCTCCATTCCAACTTATTTGTCTTACTTACCATTTTAGTCCTTTTCAAAACTTCTTTCCTTTTTTGATAACTCTTTAATTCTAACTTTCCACATGGCATCTTTAAGACCACAAGATCAAAGAACATTTTGATGCATTCTGTATATCTTTAATTTAAGACCACATGATTCGAAAATTTTCTTTTACTTTCTTAAACTTCGTTTCAAGTCAAAACCAGACAAACAAATTGAAACGAAGGGAGTACAAGATTTCCAAAAGCAGAATTAGGACTAAGATTTGGAGAGTAGTCCCCTCAACTTGTGTCGGACTTCCATCCTTTTTGCATTGAACTAGGAAAGTCAAATTGTTATCTCATGCAACTTCGTAAATATCTCATGTTTTGATCGGAGCTGTAAAAGAATTTTTTTCAGTGGATCCTTCTGCATATGTATTTTAACTAAAAAAGACAAATTTAACATTTAGATTTTGATTGGCAACTGCTTAATCCTTATTGACATTCTATTTTCTTGTTTACAGTGACCTTGAACTGAAGCCTACCGGAGTATTGGAGGTGAAACTTGTTCAAGCAAAGGAGTTAACTAATAAAGACCTCATTGGAAAATCTGATCCTTTCGCTGTATTATATGTACGCCCTCTACGAGACAGAATGAAGAAGAGCAAAATAATTGTAAGTTATTCATCTATTTCCCTGGAAAAGTTTCTTTAATTCATTTGATCAAGTTAAGATTAAAGGAAGAATCTTTATTTCAGAACAACGATTTGAACCCAATTTGGAATGAGCATTTTGAGTTCGTAGTTGAAGATCCATTGACACAACACTTGGTGGTAAAAATCTATGACGATGAAGGGCTTCAGTCAGCTGAACTAATTGGATGTGCCCATATCTGTTTGAATGAGCTTGAGCCTGGTAAAGTGAAGGATATCTGGTTGAAGTTGGTGAAAGATTTGGAAATTCAGAGAGACCAGAAAAATAGGGGCCAGGTGGCGACTCCGACTCCTTTTTACTTTCAATGGCCATGTTCAGATGCATGCTGTAGTAGCTACAAATATACTATAGATAGTACTCGTAATTTGATGGAAAATATATGCACAAAATCAAAAATGTTGGAAAGCTAGTGATTTTCCAGCAATAATTATATTAAACAGCATTTTACTGTTCAAAATGAGTGGCACCCAGGGGGGATCCAGATGATCTGAACCCCTTTTCAATTTTACTTTTCATGTATATACAATAGATGTTGAACCCCTCGGCTTCCTGGTGTATTTATTTCTTTTTATTTTGCATCCCTTTATTGAAAATTCTAATAATGGCTCCGGCACTGGTGGCACCGATTGTCCTGTGAATAGTACGAGTTTGTTCCTGCTCATTATATTCTTAATGATATGATCTTGATGACTTGATCCACTGAGTGCATTAGACAGGAAAACAACAGGGGGGAGGGATCACAATCCTTCAGAACGTAGATCATATGATGCATTATAGCAGTCTCGGTTGCCATCTCTTAGTCCTACGTAGTAAACTTATTGGCAGTGATTTCCTTTCCCTTATAGCTCTAGAGCACAGCTAACCTCTATTATTTATTTGTCTCTTGAAATTGTGCATTTTGTTGTCACTATTTTCCTTTCTATCATGATTTGTCTACACTTCTTTTGAGTTGAGGGTCTACTGGAAACAATATCTCTACCCTACAAAAGTTTGCATACATCCTACCATTCCCAGACCCAACTTGTGGGATTACACTGGATATGTTGTTATTGTTGTAAATTGTTAGCAGAACACATAGAATAGTCTCTGTGCTTGATGTGTTAACTGTTCTCAATATCTTTGGTTAGGTGCACTTGGAGCTATTGTACTGCCCGAATGGCATGAACAATGGGCTAAGTAACCCTTTTTCTCAGAATGAGTCAATGACTTCATTAGAGAGAGTTCTTAAAAACTCGGCAGAAGGGAAAGAATCTAGTCCAAACGGAAGTGAAATCAACAATAGAAGAGAGGTAATAGTACGAGGGGTACTTTCTGTTACCGTGGTATCAGCTGATGATCTGCCCCCAGCTGATATAGGGGGGAAGGCTGACCCCTACGTTGTTCTGATCATGAAGAAGGCTCAAATCAAGAACAAAACCAGGGTATCCTTTCTTCGTATTATTTAATTCTCGGTAAATTTGTTTATAATGTTTTTCCTTTTTTGGTAAGTAGGAGAAGAAACAGTATGCCATGATCCTCATTTTTGCATATGATATCTATGTAGCTTTGGCTTGGACTCTGTTTTATACATTCAATAAGTACAAATATTTAATTTCAGCCCCAGTAAATCAAATGAATTGTTGGAGAATCCCAAAGTCAAACAACTTATCGGAAAAAAAAAAAAGAAACCTGAACTTGAGCCCATAAGGTTCAAATCCTGAATCCACCACCTCTACTAATATTGAATCTATGGGAACCACCTAGTTCGTATATTCTTGTTTACAGTAATTTGCCTCGAGTATCAACATTCATAAGTAGATATATTGCTGAATGTTACTAACAATAACTACACCTCAATCCAAAGCAAGTTAGGGTCGGCTATATGAATTTTCAGTGACCATGTCACAACATCTTAGCTCATCTAATTTTATATGATACTGATCATCACATCCCAAAAAAATATCTAACGTTTATTATCTGTTTCCCTTAGGTTGTAAATGAAAGTCTAAACCCAGTATGGAATCAAACTTTTGACTTTGTTGTTGAGGACGGATTACATGACATGCTAATGCTGGAAGTCTGGGACCATGACACATTTGGAAAGGTAAGAGTATCTGCCCCTTGAATAATTTCCATATGATTATCCGATGACTATTTTTGGTCCTCACGCAATATATCATTAAGCACTTGCTTAACATCATTAGTATCTTTCCATCACCTCATAGCCCAACACGCCCATTACTTGTTTAACATCATTAGTAAACAATGAGCTAAACAACAATGCCAATATATCATTAAGCATTGGTAAAGCGTTCACGTAATGGGCATGTTGGCCTATGATCCATTGTTTAGCTCATTTTGATCCTGCCCATCTCAGTCAAGTGATCTTTGAGTGGGCAACTCATTTTGACCTGCCTAAATTTACCCTAACTCGCCCATTTAACACCCCTACGTGCAAGTATGGAGAGTACCCTTGTCATATCTTATATCTTGATTATTGTATTGATTCATTTCGATTTCTTCCAACTTTCTTCACAGGATTTCATGGGAAAATGCATACTGACTTTAACAAGGGTTCTAATGGAAGGTGAATACAAAGACATGTACGAATTAGCCGAGGCTAAATCAGGGAAACTGAACTTGCATCTCAAATGGAATCCACAGCCAATATACAGAGACTACCAATGATGAACATCAAACTTAAGTTTTACATTCTAGTTAGTCTTGTACAGGGAGTAAAATTTCTTTGATCCCTAATAAATTGGGAACGACAGCACGTATAATCGAATATTTTCTGTACATGATTTATTAAAAACAGAAGAGAGATACTGTAAAGCTGTGAAACTTTTGAAGAGAAGCTGAAGTTGAAGCTGAACAAGAATAAAAGTTGAGTAATTTTTCGAGTTGAAGTTATTATGTACTACTAGCAACTCACTTTTCAGCCTTGGCTATATGACAATTTTTCATTCGTTGAAGTGTGTGACCATCTGAGCACACTTTTATTTACTTAATAATGTCTTCGCAGCAACCTCTCGTGTGTGAGCTTGATTTGTTTTTTAATGGGCCAAGTATGTGAATTTTCTTTGTTTTGATAATGGTTGGCATAGAGACTCGAACTAGGGACCTCTGCCTATTATGATACCAAGTGTGATGGATCATCTCATCTAAAAGTAGATTTTTTCTTTTTTGGTTTCTCACTGGGTACTTACTTTGGGTCTGACTAATTCAGATTAATGCTGGGAAGTCTGACTTTAGGGGAGTAAAACACTCCTTATCAAAGAAGACTTCATATCCATAGGTCAAATCCGAGACCTTTTGTTTAGGGTGGATGAGTACTTGCTGCTCCACCACAACCTTTAATGGCGGGTAAGATTTTTCTTGAAAGAAAAACTAAAAATTAGCCTATTAAATATTCTGAAGGAACATTCATCTTCCAAAACAAGAATAAAATAAATTAAGTAAATGCATTGTGAATATTCAATTAAAATAATTCTTCAGAAACTGAAATGATGCAGTAAACAGCACAAACTCTTATTTGAATGATAAATATTTGGTGGAAAATTAGCCCAATAGTCCAATAACATACACCGTATAATCCCACAACTAAGGTCTGGAGAGGGTAGTGTGTGCGCACACATTTTCTAATAAACCCTCGACTCAAGTAATTAGCCAAATAGTCCAAGAAAGAAAATAGATATTCAAACTTATTAGTTGCCATTGGGATATTAATCTATATGGCCATAAAACTGCAACTTAGTTGAGAGTAAGTTGCAGAAATATGTTCTCACAGTTGTGCAGTTGAAGCCCTGTTTAAAATGAGTGAACGGAGACGATTTTGATTCGACTTTCTCTGCTGATGATTCTGTCCCCTGCATGACCATAAATCGCGTGAGTTTAACTTTTAAATACTAACAATGTGAAAAATTCGCCTAAATGATAACTACTGATATTCGTCCATAGTCAGTGAGATTAGTCCTCGGAAAATAAGACAGATTATCTACAACAGTAAGTTAAAAGGTAAATTCAATTCAGATTCTCCAGATGAAATATATTTTGCAAAGGGAGGAAGATGATACTGACCAGTACAGATTGTGTAACACGAATGAGTCAATTTTAACTTTCTTTCCATCGTCATTTCTGTTCCAATGATAGAATGCATGTGTTCTGTTCTTAATCTCTAGTGTAGAATGACCATAACTGGATTCGCGGAACGCAGAGTAATCTGGTTGAGGATCTCTAAATCTGCAGAAATAAACAAATGAATCTTTAGTTCTAGAGCAATTTAAGAAGTTATAAGGTAGTTGAAGCACATAAGCACGGTGCACAAAACATCACATGTTTATGCAGGGTCCGAGGAAGGGCCACACCACAAGGGAGTGTGTGATGTAGAAAGCATACACTAATGCAAGGATCAGTTACTGAGTTCACGGCTCAAATTCATGACCTATAGGTCACACGGGGACAACTTGATCTCTGCTCCAAGTATCCCAATATGTTTATAGTACTACGCATTTATCAGTGTTCTTCTAAAATCTTACTAGTGCAGTACATGTATCCTAATAAATGGATCGTGTAAATTCATGTACCGAGATGAACCTAGTTTATTAACCTAATGAGCACATTGTAATGTCATTCACGAGCTATTCTCTGCAATAACATGTAGCTTACCTTGCAGCAAGACCTTCTTTATTTCCTCCATCACCAACAGTTATGTAAACTGGAGCTGTTTTATCAGGTACGGGATAGGGATCACCACTCGAAATGTTAAAGTGTATATTTGATATGCGATACTGGAAAAGAGAAAAAGAAAAGTTTTAGCAATGTCAACTTTAGAAGAAGGAAATGAAGGCATATTGTCAACTCTCTTATAGTTCATACTTCAGATACATACTCCCTCAGTCCCTCCGTTTCATTTTGTTCATCTCACTTTCCTTGTTAGTCCGTTTCGAAACTTCATATTCATACTACCCTCAGTCCCTCCATTTCATTTTGTTTGTCGTCTAACTTTCCTTTTTAGTCTGTTTCAAAACGAATGTCTCTTTCCTTTTTTGGCAACTCTTTAATTCTAACTTTCCATTGACATGTTTAAGACGACAAGATTAAAGGGCATTTTGGTACATTCTACGTATCTTTAGTGTAAGATCACAAGATTCAAAAGTATTATTTACTTTCTTAAACTCCGTGTCAAGTCAAAACCAGACAAACAAATTGAAAAAGAAGGAGCATCACATGTTTGTTCTCTTTTTTTTCTTTGTCCTCGGACGAGTAGGAAAACCAGTACGATGAAATGAAGTGACTTACTGATCGTTCGTAGGCGTGGACATGACCAGCAAAGATCACATCAACTTTGTGTTCGATAAACCATGCTTCGAAGACGGATCTCATACTTTCTCCCTCCATGAAATGAGCTACATTACTGTTGTAGATAGGAACATGCATAAGAACTATAAGCCAAGGAGTTTTCTCTCTGTCCACATTTTTTAATTCCTCTCTCAGCCACTTCCATTGTGGTGTATATTTTACTGCATTATAGAAAACATAAAGACTAAGTACCTGTGTGAACAAATGCTTACTTCGTAACAATTGTCGATATGTCTATAAACATCTAAACAAGGGCCTTAAGGTTGTTACTTCGCGTTTAAGAACATCAAGAACGATTACTTTATTCTAAACATGAAGAGGTTAGAAATTTTGCGAAAATCATATAATCAGCATTGTTGAGGAAGTGTGTGACTGTCTCATCTAAAAGCTTACGCTATAAGAGAGAGCACACTTATATTTACTTGATCTATTCTCAACATGATCTCTCACGTGCAGCCCTAATTCTTTTCATCCCTCGTGCACCAATTACATGGAAATTATTTCTAACAATGAGTGGTGTGGTTTGATACCATGTTGAAGTTTGTGACCATCTCATTCCAGAGGTTAAATTGTTAGAGAGAACACGTTTACATTTTAATTATAATCTCAACAAGTACCTCACATTGACAAGGTCAAAATAGCTAACCACAGGAACAAACAAGAGTCATGAAACAGGATCGGATAAATTACCGAAAGGAGAGTAGGTTGATAGCACAATTATGTGAGCAGATGCCCTCCTGATGGAATACCAAAGCGGACTAGTGCTGTTTGAAGCTTGATATGGTGTCGGATATCTGTACAGATACGACTTGAACATAGTTACTTCTCCCTGTGCAAAATAAGAAAAACAGTCGATTTTTTAAAACACTGCTATAATCCTGCATATAGCATTTAGCAACACTATGTTAAACATATGAACTTGAGCTGTGTTGCGGGACTTCACCATATATGGCATATATTCTATCTCATGATTCCCGGTATTCCAAATCCACGGTTGATATGCTGTACTTGGTTCAACAAAGCGTCCCCATGAATCCCAGCGGACTCCAACATCATGATACTTATATCTGTCTGCGTAAGATAGATCTCCCACAAACAAGACACTCTTAGCACCACTATTCATGTAATGCTGAAGAGTCGAAAGAGAATTATATGTTTGTCCAAGATCACCTGGAAAGAACGACAAACGAACACTAAAAATGATACATTGAACTTACCAATAATGGAAAAATACATGATAAGAGTTCAGACATGCACAAACGTCATTATGTTGTAAAGTATAATTCAGACAAACGGGAAATGAAATATATAAACTACTCACCTATGATGCCAAATGTGTATGAAGCATCTGGATCAACCTTTGGAGGAGTTTCAAACCAAAAGTTTCGAGCAGAGTCACCATTTCCGATTTCATAGTAATACTTTGTGTCATACTATAACAGAGGTCAAACATAACTGAACAAACTAGACAGAACTTTATGAAAATACAATAGCATGATGTATATGACACTTAAAACGAAGAGATGACATTGCGATTCTTTCCTTGTAAAAAACTATAAAACGAAGATTTTATATTACCTGAAGTCCGTTAAGAAAGCACTTGTGTATATATCCAGACTTGTAGGTGTAAAATGTGTAGTTTGTGAATGATCCTTTAGCTGTAAAATCATATTTTCCCTTAGATAATCCATAACGTACTTCACTAGACCCCGGTTTATCAGGCGTAACCCACGAGACTATTACAGCCTTTCCTTCATAGTCACCCTGTGTTATATGCACCTATAATAGAATGAAGTTATTAGCATTTTAGATGACACTTACACACATAAGAAACTGCATTTTATCTGCAGTAGACAGAACGTTGCACTCAAGATTATGATGAGTACAGTTGTTGATATTACAATGTATTTCATCATCACCTACACAGTTGTAACAGCACACGAGAACTACTAGTGGTTGAACTCGAAAGGGGGGATTGTTGTCAAATGCCTGGAGGACTCGGCTTGGCCAAACCTCATTAAATCCTTGTGTTATATTCTCTTCTCTATTTGCTTTGATTGTGTGATTGTGTGCTAGTTACCCCACGATCTTCCACAACACTTGCCTTAGGCAAATCCCATATCGAAAAGGAAAGGGAAAGTTAGTTTCCTTAGTGATCATATAAAGGCGAGTTCAGGATTCAACCATTGATGCATCTTTTGGTTAAAAGCACAAAACCTTAAGGCCCAAAATCCTAGAGGTGACTCATAAGGGTCGGGCTAAAGCAGACAATACCTTAACAGTTGAACCTAGGCCATGACAACAATGATCATACACAACTTTCTAATCTGAGTATGCAATTTGACACTGAGCTATATAAATCATGCTATACTCGAATTGAACATATTATATCAAGTTCGCGAAGATGCTACACAAAAACTAAATTCATAGATATATTGTTGTAGAAGATCAAAACAGAACAAAAGGTAAAGTAACTTACTTGTTGTGGAGCATTGTAACCTTTAGGAACTGCAAACACTTCATTTTCAAGAGGGATATCAACAGCTGGAAACTCATTACGAATAAATGAACTCGTTACACCAGCATTTCCGTTGTCTATCAATGTCAAAAACACGAACAATGAAAAGAAGAGATGAAGCAACATTGCCTCCTCTCAAGTAACAATATTTCAACGAAACCAATTAACGATTCACTGCATCCAGAACAAACCAATGTAGTTATTAAAAACGGAAAATTTGGAAGGCAAACCTTATGCTAAAGCAGAAAAAAAAACCAAAGTATATGCTTAGGTGAACATATATATCTATGTCTGTTGATAAATGACAAAGCATAATTGATCAAATTCGCGGACGTTCCTATGAGGAAACACTCATGATACTAGAACTCATGCCTAATCGAGCAAACTAAATTGGGAAGTAAGACAAACAAATTGAAACGTAGGAAGGATTGTTTTTTCAACAAAGGGAGTTTCACTTGTACCTCTTTGTGTCCATCCTTATTAATACTGCGAGCGTATATAACTTAAATTCATGAACTTGCATTAAAACAACATGAAAGTGATAAAGAAAAAGTACCTTGAAGAATTGAAATTAATCACAAGCTAGCTAGGGAATTGAAGTGAAAATATTGGAAAGTTTTTATTTTTGGTATTGTTAGTATTATTATTATTATTATTCAAATAGAATTGTTTATTTGATGAGTAAACTTTGAGTATAAGTAGAAAATAAGACTGATGAGTAAAGATAGCAGCATGATATGGCGCAAGATTGGATCATTCAAAATGTGTTGTCTCTGTCAATTATTGGATGGAATGTCACATTCTTCGTATGTTCTTTTTCTTATTTTCAATTAAATTTTGATTAAATTTATATTTGTGTCGAGAAGTTTTATATTGTGAGTTAAAAGGGCTCCCTCATGACAAAAGGAATTTCATACATTTAATTGCACGGTTTGTCCTTTAAATAGACCAGTCTTTAATTTTTGTCTTTTAAAATTAACTTATGTCTAATAGGGCATAAGTTATTTTTAAGGCACAAGACATATATATAAGTTCTTTAAAAGCGTGAGGTATAACTTGTTGAATTAAGTTGTGTTGTCTCAGTCAGTTATTGGATGAGATGTTTCTTTCTTCTTGTTTTTTCTCAAAAGCTTTTATTTTTTTGGTTTCGGACTAGATATTTTGTATCTATATTGTGGTTAGATTAAGTTTAAATTTTGACGGAAAATCTTAATTTTTGTGGTTTAAAAACTTACCAAAGATAAAAAGAAACACTCTTTTTTCGGACTGATAAAAGAACACTTATTTTTTTTAATAACTGTGATGTCCGAATCAGATTGAAATAAGCACAAATCAACCAGTTTCAAAATCCAGTTTTATTTGTTTTTTTGTGCTGAAATTTAAATCTATTTTAATATACCAGTGGGATGGGAAGTTGTTTTAAGTGATTTCTTCTGTGAAGTATTCTGACAATAGGTTTCTTTTAAAAGAAACTGTTTGTTTTTATTGTAGATATGGAATAATTATTATTTAAAAAAAAAAAAAGAGGATATGATAATTATTATATCTTGCCCATCATAAAGCAAAAAAAATTGTTTAAATTTGTGCCTTCATATTTTTTCATATAATAAATGGAAGTGTATATATATATATACTAGTTTTTTCGACACATGTGTTGCACGTGATTATCAATTCAGAAATTATATGTATAGTAATTAGTATTTGCTTATTTAACTGAAGATTTGAATAATAAGTTTTGCACAAAATAATATTACAGATTCTTTTGCGAATGTTCAATGTGGATCGCCATATATATCTCTTATTCACGCGAATCATGTTCCGCTAAACTTCAACTCACACAACGACAATAAATCACACAAAAAAAATTAAAATGCAAGAAGAAGATTAAGAGATTACAAAAATTGTGGTTGAAAAATGAGAGGAAGTCCCTCTATTTATAGTCAACAAAGGGTAGTATGAACAAGTGTTTTTTGAGTCTTATCTGAAAGTCATGACCTTTCCGAGAAGTCACAACCCTTTGAAAAAGTCACAACATATTGAAAAAATCATAACTCTTTGGAAAAGTCGTCACAACTCACCGAAAAATCACAACCCTTTAAAAAAAGTCACAACTTATCGAAAAAGTCACAACTCATCGAAAAAGTGACCTTTCCGAGAAGTCACAGCCCTATAGAAAAGTCACAACTCTTTGGAAAAGTCACAAATCATTAACTATATTCTTTGTCATATATTCACTGAAAAAGAAGGGGCATGAGCTTGCCCATACATAGCTCACATGAAGGGTACAGGTAAAATATATTCTGCATTCAATGTTTACATAAAATTATACTAATTTATTGTAATTAAGTTATATATTAAGGTGGACAAATTTAATTATTATAACTATAATTTAGTGATAAGAACATTTATAACAACAATAACAATAAATAAAGAATTAGGTACATAATATGCAAAGAAGGTTACCAACTTATAATGGACGTAGAACCAACGAGGTTGATCGAATAGTGTAATGAATCTAAGATTACAGAAGTTTTTGCCAACTTTAATAGGCATAGCATTGCAATCAAATAGAGCAGAGAGCTTACCCTTTCTTTTTGTTAGAATCGCAAACTTGTTGTAGTCGATCTTAAGGAAAGAACCATGGTGCTTACTCTCTCTCACGCATGAAAATAGAAAAGTTATTTTTAATAGTTCTTCAGCAATATTTATGAAGATATTTGTCGTATTTTTAATGGATTGATTGGAATATCAGGTGTATAATTTTTTGGCTGGTGTATGTTATATGGGCATAATAATTGTAGCTCACATGTAGTATGGGCATGCTAATAATTTGTTTGTCCATATATATGTGGTCTTGCTTAATAATTGATAATCTTTTTAATTGGTTAGTAAACATTTATTATTTCGAATTCAAACTATGTGTTATATTGATGATGTAAATAAAAAAGATTAAAACACTGTTATAATTTGTATATTAAGAAGAAATATTAAGGTATAATAACAAAAACATGTTATTTAACTTAAATTCAACTTATATCTATGCCCTTCAATTTTGGATGTGTACAAATAGGCACAGTAACTTATATAAAGTGGAATAAGTATGTGGCAATTTGCATCCTACATGACATTCTACGTGTAATTTGTCAAGTAGGACCCGTGTGTCTACTTATTTAATTTTATATATGTTTAAGTGTCTACAGTCAAAGTTGAAGGGCATAAATGTTAACTGAAACCAAGTTAAAAGAGCACATTTATATATTATGCCTACGTTAACAGCACATTACTTTGGTGCATGAATCTACCATATTGCAAGATTTCCTCAAACACATAAAATTCATGAGAAACAAATATAACAGAATATTTGAGGATAAAGATTATGCTCTATAAATCACATACAATTGAACTTCACTTCATGTCAACTTTAGAACAAGAAGTTTCATCAATCCTCTGGGAAACCTAAATATCTATAAATAAGTTCAGCAACTGGTTTCGCGTCACCTGGTTGATATGGAACAAGAGACCCCGGATCCATATCTGATATAGTCTTGTGTAATGTTTGTGGACGAGCACAATACAAATGTTTTCTCTCGGCCAGTTCTTCTGCGAGCTCGCTTTGATGGTTGTCCATTAGATCCTCATTGACTACCACTAATAACGGTTTGCCCAGTCGTAATGTCTCAAATATGCTCCCTGAACCTGCAGTACTCAAATGTGTGATTACATATCCTTAGCCTTGCAACTTTTGAAGTCCTATAATGACAAGAAATAGCAGTTATTTTCCCTATTCACAACAAGTTTTACAATTCATTTCATATGTACAAATTATTAATTTAGAACCCCATAACTCAAAAGGACAAAATTCTTGAACCCATAAGCTTAATGTCTGGTTCCGCTTCTGCTCAGAAACAAAGTGCATGAACTTTTCACCCAATCATATATCTTATGAGGCCACAAGCAGTAGTAGCCGAAAACATTTGCAAGCAGAGGTTGACGTTAAATCACATCATGAGATATGCGTGCTAAAGAAAACAGAGATATTTCAACATACTTGGAAACCCGACTCCCCCAATGATTCTATGTGAGTTATTGGGACCATTGGAACAGTATGAAAATATTTTAAGTGTCTCAGTGAGAGAGCTAACTTTGGGTTTTGGCATCATACAACTAGTAGCTAGATCTATGGGTTAGTTTCCCTAGTCAGGGCTAATATATGCACATTTTAATGAAATAATGATATCCGAAAGCTAGTTGCTCTGATCCGAGCAAAAGGGAGAATAGAGGAAGAAAAGTCAAGGAGAACCTAAAAACAAAGACAAAAGGAAGTATCAACGTCATATAGTAAGTGGTGTTTTGTTGCTATGGTTAGGAAGGGAGTAATTCATGTATTAGAATAAGCATAGCTAATACCATGTTTGATGGCATTTTAGTTGTTTTTGTATAAAACTAGCACACCAAGTATGGAGTTTGGTTATTATTTTACAGCCCCATATAAATAAAACAGGTATAAGTTATTAAAATGAAATAACTAAACCATGTATAACAAATCCTTACATTTTCAATACATGCTTAACTCTAACCAGCAACCAAACGACCCCTTAAATGTATAAAGCTAAGGTCATTGTCAACCATGAATTACCTGCGTGGCTGATAACAAGTGATGCTGACTTCAAATAGTCAGCTATGCTTGAGGAAAATGTGAAGTAGTCCAGAGCTGGGAAACCATTTTCAGCAGACGCCTAGAAAGATTACACCAAAATAAAAAAGACCAGAAAGAAATGAATTATTACCGGGCAAAGAAGAATTGTTGAGTGAGCCGATTAAATTTTGCAAAGGTACTTATGTGTAAGTGAGTGAGTGTGTACAACTGTTCCATTTCGGCTTAAAAGAGTTTCCATATCAAATTGCAACAAAGCCTAACATAAGCATAAAAGTTAAAAGTAATAGGGTCAGTAAGTTTTAATGAGATGTGAGCACCCAAAAGAACCTAAATGTATTGCCACGTCACACTTTCCAAATCTCTCATTTTTATTGTACTTCAAAGACAAAGTTGAGACCTGGCAACCACATATTGGATCTCGGCTAGTTAAATAATTCAGCATGCTAAGGTCTAGTCATTACTCGGAATAAAGCTTGCATATCCAAGCATATGCGAACATAAATTCTTTAGAACTTTCAATTTTCTTTGTTAAGCAGACTTACTAACATGTGGTAATAAAGCAACATGTGATGTGTGGGTTAGGCGCCGAACATCGCCTGTTGGAACCTTGCTGCAGACTGCCTGGTATTTAAGAGGAAAAGGGTAGAGGGATGGGTCAATCATCCACCGAGTTTCGAATGGTGATATATACGAGGAAGAGGGTAGAGGAATCGGTCCATCATCCGAGTGTTGAATGGTACTCACTGGCCCTTGGAGATGTTTCAGTAATATAACAAAAGAAAAGAACCCTATACTTTCTTCGCAGCAAGAAACCCAAAAACAAACAGCAATTTTTCCCAAATCCTGGAAAATTCGTAATTCTGCATTATTTCTCAAAGCTTCACGAACTCATAGTTCTTTCACTTAATTAAGCGACTAACTTTCTTTGCATTTTTATTTATTTTTGTTGTTGGTTTCCTCCCGATACCCACTCTGGGGCTCGACTAATCCATATTCCTGGCGCTTAAGGCCCATTTAAAAGGGAACTAGGATTTTTTTTAATTCTCAAAGCTCGAACTCAAGACCTCTAATTAAGGGAGGATCCTATCCATCCCACAATAGCCCTTTTTCTTCTACTTTTTCCTTAAGGAAGGACATCTTTTGGATCCATAATCGAAGTACAAACTGAAAAACTCAACTTTTTACTACAAATGTGCTTACAGGAAAAAAACAAATGTCAAATTACCCTTGTGGGGATGTACGATCCTCGCCCCATTTGAATCAGAATATCGGTGTAACCCTTCTTGAACAATTCATTCTTAACTTCCGGAGTATCCACTGCTCTTACAAGAGCATCAAAAGAAGTTGTCCCCACGGTCACAAAAACTACTCTCTTCTCCTTTGTGATATCATCTATATCACCCATTTACAATTTCCAAATTACATTCAACAATTCGAATCTGCAATTAACATTATCGTACATATTACAAGTCAAAATAACAGAGAATAATATTGAAGGGGGGATTTCAAATGGACAGACAGAGAAAAACTAAGCAGAGTTTCCTTTTTAAGGGGAATTTTTCGATGCTTGATTGCCAGACAATGACTTATATTCTAGAAAATATTTCTTTTTTTTTCCCACCCAGTGTCAAATCCAAATCGGGCGGATATTTAACCAGAATAGAGCATAAACCTAAAAAGATGAACCAAACCCATACAGAAACAAGAAAATAGCATCACGGTTTGGATTGAATCTCAATGAAAAAATACATCAACAAAAGGTCAATTCGATAAATTTAATGACCTTTACTTATAACTTAAAATTGTACCCACATTGGACTAAAAAATTTTGAAAAAGCCAAAAAAAAACACCCTGATGATAAATATCTCACTGCTCAAACACAATTTAGTATATCATCACAATTTTAAGATATGAATTATGGAAGACAAACATCATTATAATCCGATATACTAAAATTCATTTTTTTTAACATTGTAGATAACTAGGGAGTACTTCGACCATCATATTATTTTGTTGTAGTTACTATCTACTTTTTTTTTTTTTTACTATGTGATATTTTCTTGTACTTCAATTACTTCCTTTTCTGGACTGCTTTGACTATATTTTCGGTCTATTGGAAACAGTCTCTCTCTACCTCTACCCTCTAAAATCCCACTTGGAGTGATTACACCGGATATGTTGTTGCTGTTGTTGCAGATAATTGGGGGGAAATGTAAAAAAATGTAAGGAATTTGCAGCATAAAATCACAATTTGAATCGCGCTAATTGATTCAAGAACAATTCGAAGCTGCAATTAACATATGGCATATATCACACATCAAAGTAAAAGAAAGTAATAACATTGAAGATTGGATTTTTAGCTCAAATGCAGTTTGGGATATCTTCAAGAAATTCTTCGAGATAACACTAATTAGTAGAAATTACAATGAATTAAACTCACAGTTTGATTTGGTGGAGAAATTGAACGGTGAAGTGCTCTGGTGATCTCCGGCGGCCGGCACCGGGAAAGAAGGTTGATGGGAATTAACAGACTGAAAACAGTTTGATTTCGGGTCCATTTGATGTTTATTTAGGCCTGCTTGGAGGAGTTTTCAGTTGGGCCATTGGCTTTCTAGTTAAATGGGCTGTAAATTATATATATTTGAAGAATTGACCCAAATAGCCGCTCAATTTAACTCCTTAAATTAAAGAGGAAACAACACAAATCCCGCTAGTTTAGGTCATAATTAGGGGTGTGCATTGGTTGATTTAGTTCGGTTTTATGTATTATCTGTTCGGTTTATCGGTTTTCAGTTTTTAAATATGCTAAACCAATTACGAACCAATAAGATAATTTTTTATTGGTTATCGGTTTATCGATTTTGGTCCTTAACGATTCGATTTTCGATTTAACCAATAAGAAAATACTTATAAAACAAATGTATGACTTCTCTAATAAATTTGACACGACAAGACAATAATATAACTTTACAAAAGCTCATAAAATAGAAATAATAATAATAAACATGAAAAGAATTATACATGTGTATAACTCAAAGAGAAATCAAGAGGAATATGGTTCTTACTTTAGATTTTGACGATTTGTATAATGTAAAGTTGTGAACTCAAAGTCACAGCGAAGTATGAATTGATGGGTAAATGACAAAGATATAACTATTAAGATATTGAGATTAATATTTACAAATATGTATGTATATGTAAAAGTAGTAAATTACTATAGTCTTAACTCTTAATGGGTTATCGGTTTACCCAATATTGAAAATTAATACTGAACCGATAACCCAATAACCCAATAGCAATAAATCAATAACACATTTTCGGTTCAGTTTATCAGTCGGTTCGATTTTTGCACACCCCTAGTCATAATTACGTTCGGACATAATATTTAAACAACTTATCCTCTCCACCACTTTTTTTTGGCCAGATACATACAGGTCAAATTAGTTGTAATTTGTTTTAGATACATTATATTCAAGCGTGATTTTCATGTATCTGAAATACATTGGCTGTCCCACTCACATCTCTCATGTATTGCTTGCCTCTCTCTCGCTCTCTCTCTCTCTCTCTCTATATATATATATATATATATGAATGTATCACTGTTCCACAAATTTTTATTTTTTTTTTGTATTTGATATTAATTTCATGCATGTATTTGTGTATCCAAAATCAATTTCATCTAGTGTATTCGATATTAATTTCATCTCATGTATCCCATATCAATTTCATCAGTATATCTGGCATCAAATATTTAGTGTATACATGTATCTTGCATCAAAAAATGCACTGATACATTCCTCGGTGTATCTGTGCATAAAGAGAGATAGAGAGAGTGAGGGAGAGAGAAAGAAGGAGAGAGCGGGGGAGAGAGAAAGAAAGAAGGAAAGAGTGAGGGAGAGAGAAAGAAGGAGAGAGCCAGGGAGAGAGAAAGGAGAGGAGAGATAAGTGATTATGTAATTAGTTTAGAGTACATGTAATTATTTTAAAAGTATAGGGTGATTTAGTAGATATGGTAGGGATATTTGTTTGGTTAGGTAGTTTTTCCTAAATTAAAATGGCCACGAAATGCATAATATTATTATGTATAATTCATACTTCCTCTATTTCAATTTATTTGTCTTATTATTTTCCTTTTTTAGTTTGTTTAAAAAAAAATGTCTCCTTGCTCTTTTTTTTCTTGCCAACTCTTTAATGTTAACATTCTACATGGCATTATCTTCATGTAAAGGAAGAGTTCAATGTAATTCATATCTTTGACAATGGTTGTTCTTTCTACCTAAACTTGCGGTTAACTACCAACTGCAAGAGAAGAGAAGAGAAGAGAATAGAGAAAGCAAGCCGGGAACGAGTTGGATTGTTTAGTTCTCAATTGAGACCAGTGTCTAGATGTGCACTCTCAAAGTTGGGGTGCTTACTTGCCAACATAGGTAAAGTTTGAGTGTTTGTCTATGTATTCAACAATAACAGAAAAATTTTATGGTGGTAGAGGTACAAATATGACAGGGTGTGTGAGAGATTACTTTTTAATAAAAAATGTGTACGTCCTATTTTTTTTTATTTATATTATTATTTCTCTCTCCTACCTTTACTTAATTTTTATGAATAAAAAATTGTGTGAGTCCTATTCTTCTTATTTTACATTGATATTCTTTCTCTTACATTTTACTCCACAGACGTTCTATTCTCCATCCCCTAGATCAACTTTGACTAATGAATTTTATCTACTCATTCTTTTTATATCATTCATATATTTATCTTTTTCATTTGATAATTAGCAGGTATATTATTTTTTATTTTTAAATTATATAAAAAAATATGGAAGAAAATGAGAAGAAAATTTTTACCTACGAACTAAAAGTTTAGGTAGACAATCAACTATATTATTAATATCCCCATTGGTATGTGTATTTAAGTCTGATTGATCAATTTTTTCATTTATTAAATTGAACTATTTTATCAATTTGTATATTAATAAACCACACCAAATATTCTTTTAATAGATTTTTTTATTTTCTCAATTTTTTTGAGTTTGATTTGAATCATATTATAATAAAGTGTATTTGATTTTTTATGACATATGGTGTAAATACCCACACTGTTTTATACAATTATTTAATTCAATTTATATATATATATATATATGTTCCCACCCGGTGTCTGATATCTATATTGAAGCCCAACTAAATTCGGATTCGCGTCGGAAAGTCCCACATTGGGGGTAAAGTTCTCCCTAACAAATGCGACTCCGTACCCAAGGAGACTCAAACCAACTACCTCTTGGTTAAGGATGAAGGAGTACTTATCATTCCACCAGAGTCCTTGTTGGTAAACAATTATATATATACAAAAATATCAACTATAATGCGCAAAAAAAGGAAAAATATATTATATGATAAATATTTGTATATACAAAATATTTTTTTTCCTTTTTTAATAAATTGAATTAGATATAATTGTATGAAAGTGTGGCATTTACATCATTATTTGTAAAAATTAAATTAATTTTAGTGTAATACTCAATTAAATTTTTTTAAAAGTTGAGAAAATCAAAAAACTTAATTTTACTGATTCGGTTGGTTTGATAAGTGAAAAAATTAATCAATCCAACGTATATATATGTACCAAATGAGGAATTTTCATAGCTTAGTTAATTGACTATCTAGGCGTTCATCTCGTAGGTTAAAATTTCAGTCTTCATTTTATAATTTTCTCCCAGATTTCTCCTTTTCATATTCTTGATTTTAAAAAAAATAAAAATAAAAATCTACAAGACAATTATCAAATGGAGAAAGATTTATAATATAAAAAGAATTGAGTAAATTAAATTCATGATTGAAAAACATTGATCTGAAATCAACAAAGAATTAGAAAGGGAAAGAAAAGGTTAAAGGGAAGAAATTGAGAAAAAGAGGTGTGAGAAGCAAAGTAGGAGAGAGAAAGGCCCCCACGTATCATAATAAAAATTAAGTAAAGGTAGGAGAAAGAAATAAAAATGCAAATAAAAAAATAGAACCCCACCCACACATTTTTTATTGAAAAATAATTCCTCACACACCATATCATACTTGTGCCTCTACCACCATAAATTTTTATACAATAACATACTCAGTTTAATAACATGAGTAACCTCAAAAAGAGAAAAAAAACTAAGCAATATATTCAATACAAATCAAATTTGCTGGATGAGTGAAATATCTTCAATTCTGAAGCAACCTCATACAGGTCCTTCAAGCAATCTTAAATACTAAAGAAGAATGGTTTCAACACTCCAAAACATATGAAACTTCATCCAATTTCTGCATTTTTATCACAGCTCCCTCGTTCTCGTCTGTTTCTCTTTCTCCGACTAACCAAGGATCGTAATTTTTCATAATCTACAGATTACAATGAGCGCACCAAGCGTTTATGGCGAAAGAGTGAGATCATTGAACCTACCTTACATAATATCCTACTAGAACAAATCTTAGACCTTGTAGTAAAAGAGAAAAAAAAACAGAATCTATATATCTGGTTTAAATTAAGCTTGAAAATGAAGATGTGAACGCGTAAGGAATGTTGGCGAGAGGACCTCTTTGGCATGCGAGCTCGTGGATGTCCTTCACGATGTCAAAAACTGCATCGGGTTGTGCAAGTTTAAGTGCATTCTCTGATATAGTTTTGCGTTCATCCTCTTTGGTGCTAAACCATTCTGCAACAATTCGGGCTGTTTCCTTGGGGCTTCGTGTGAAAACACCAGCTCCATTGTCCACAACGTATGGAACGTTTCCCTTTTCCTGCAAATACATAACGGAAATGTAAATCAGTAAACACGGTCATAACAGCAGCTATACTACGATAGCTAGCAGTCGAATAACCAATGTTTTGATTTCACTAACTTGTCCGGGAATGTAGTCGTTGAGAATAATTGGCAGACCTCTGATTAGTGCTTCTGCAATTGTACCTGGTCCAGCCTACAGGTGAAAGTAACTGAATATTTAGTCCCACATTGTGAACAATGCACAAAAAAGAATACACGGCAACAAAGGCGGAGCCAGAAGTTGAAGCTTATGGGTTCGGAGTTTTAGTCCCTTCCAAGTTAATATTTGTACATATTCAATGGATATTTAGTACAAATACAGAGTTTGGACCAAGACTACCGAGTTCAGCTGAACCCGTAATAACTGAAGTGCTAGCTCTGCCCCTGCATAGCAATGCTAAAATAGGAGTGCATCGACATACCTTTGTGATAATGCAGTCGCAAGCGCCCATCCACTTCTCCATCTGTTTCTGAAATCCTTTAATCTAGATAGCAAGAGGTAAAACTATTCAAAATATTTTTCGATTGTCAAATAAAGCAGAGGTGTTAACATAGTTTTGTAAGGCGCACTCATACTCCAAGAATCTAATTCTGCTTTACCTTGACTGGGATGTTCCATTCGAGTGATTGTAATGTGGAAGCTAGCTCTTCATTGCGTCCACATATGACAACCATTTGACCAATAGGTTTCTCCATTTCTTTATCGAAAAGAGCTTCTCCGAGAGCCTTTGCAGTTTTTTTCACTGGTCCCATCCCTTCACCCCCGCCCATCAGCAACACTGCCGGCAATGTGGGATCCATCTCTAGCTCTACTCTGAGGTCATCCTATAGCAAGTATTGAGAAAACAATAAGAAAAAGTAAAAATGAAACATGGATTCGAAGGACTGCAATTCTGTTGTAAATGAATGAAACATTCACCTTGGTAAATATTGCTCTACAAAAAGAGGGGCGAATAGGCAACCCGAAAACATGTGTTTGAGATTCTTCCAATCCATCAAATAAAGCCCTCTTTGCTACCTCCTCAGCGGGGCAGTACAATCGATTGACTCCGGGGTGAAACCTATCGTTCAAAAGAGGATACCGGTTAAACTGACATATTTGACATGAAAGCTATATTGTCCGGACTCTCCAAAAATGTCGTTGCACCCATGTTGGATCCTCCAAAAATGCACTACTTTTGAATGATCTAACATGCATCTGGTGGAATATTTGAAGAGTCCAAGCAACATAGCAAGAAAGTGTTAGATATATTCAAACTCCAAATTAAGTTACTCGATAATTTACCAAGTACGGTGGCAAGTACTGAGGTCTGTAATAACCGTGACAAATATTACTTTCTTTTGTAGACCTTGCCATTTTAGAACCCACAAAGGAATGTGTTGCATAAGAGGATGAACACTAATGATTATGTCTGGCTTGTACTCCATCAGGCCAGCCTCCACCTCCCTTCATTTCACAAATCGATAATTAGATATGAAACTTAAGCAACCAGGACAGAAATCTTTCTTAACAAACAAGACAAGTCGATATTGACAAAATGATAAGACATGAAGCATTAAAGAAATGTCAAAAACTGTCAAGTGCATTCAAAATACAGTACAATAATTGAAAATGATGAATTTATGGTGTGCTAACCTAGCTGGCGTATCAAGGAGTATCAAAGGAAAATCATTTAGAAAATAACAGAAGTCATAGGTTATCACGCTAAAGAATACTCCCTCCATTTCAATTTGTTTGTCTTACTTTCTTTTTTAGTATGTCTGGCAACTCTTTAGTTCTAATTTTTCACGTGGCATGTTTAAGACCACAAGATTAAAGAACATTTTGGTATATTCTACATATCTTCCGTTTGAAGCTATAAGATTGAAAAGTCTTTATTATTTTCTTACACCCGTGCCTAGTCAAAACCAGACAAACAAATTGAAATAGAAGGAGTATCATTAACCATCGGAAGTATCAAACATCCATAATTTTTGAAAATGAAGAAGGAACTATACTTGGCGTAAAAGGCGGCAATGGCAGCAAGATAGGCAGAGTGTATCCAACGAGGGGACGTGCCGTGAAATGCAACCCTCCAAAGCTGAACATGTTTAACCATGAACTTGTATTGCTGTTCCATGGTGTTCAATGGCCATCCAGTGTATTCCTTCCAAACATCTTTTACAAAAACCTATAACAATTGAACACATCTGACATTACCAAATTGAAATATGAATTTGTAGTATGTCCAATAAATACTTCATTAGGAATGTCATACTATGGGAGGGAAAAACTGTAGTAACTAAATTGTTAAACTTAACAAGTAAAAATTTATGCCGGAGAAGTATTTAACCAGATAGGATCTCCATAACCATGAAAATTATGTAGATCAACGCAAAAAAAAAAACACAACTTGTAGGTAGAGATGACAACACGAATCAATATTAAATCTCTAAGCAAGGGGATTTGGGGATTCACAATTTCAAACAAAAAATGCAATAAAAAGAGAAATTCAGATCAAATAGCTAGAAAACCAAAAGGATAAAACTTATATTATACATTATAATATCCTTAACTTTCAAGAACTAACCGAAACTTCAAAGAAAAAAACTTGGTTTTTATCATTGGAAAACGGAAACTCAATACCTCAATATGAAAAATGACTCAATATTGCACATAGGACAACCTCAATCCACATGGAATTTCTAAGCAAGGGGATTAATGGGATTCACAATTCCAAACTAAAAAATGCAACAAAAAGAGCAATTCAGATCAAATAGCTAGAAAATCAGAAAGATAATAACTTTACGATGTAATATACTAAAACTTCAAAAACTAATCAAAACTTCAAAAGAAAAAAACTTGGCCTTTAACATTGGAAATTTGATACCTCAATATGACAAATGACTCAACAACACATAGGACAACACAAATCAACATGGAATTTCTAAGCAAGGGGATTAATGGGATTCACAATTCCAGACCTAAGAAATGTAACAGAAAGTGTAATTCAGATCAAACAGCCAGAAAACCAGAAATATAATAACTTTATATTATACTTTACATTATAATATCCTTAACTTTCAAGAACTAATCAAAACTTCAAAGAAAAAAACTTTGCCTTTATCATTGGAAATTCAATACCTCAATATGACAAATGATACAATAATGGACATAGAACAACACGAATCGACATAGAATTTCAAAGCAAAGGGATTCAGAATTCCAAACAAACACAGCATTTCATATCAAATAGCTAGAAAACCAGAAAGATTGAAACTTTACATTATACTCATCCCCAAATTCCAAATGAAAAGCATCGCGAATCGCCTCAGCTGAAGCCCTATGTCCACCCCCTGTATCACTCATCAAAATAAGCACATTTTTTGTCCTTTCAGCACCAAGCTGCACCATTTCCATTGTATCATTTTCATCTTGAAATTCAATATTACATCTCTTTGTAGTGTTGTTATTCCGTACAAACCCATAAACCCCAACTCTTTCCAACACAGTGCTTATCGGATTCCTCACCGGAATCACCTCAGTTACCATTTCCCCTCAATTCTTGAAATCTCTATATTTGGTATAAAGTTCAAATTTTTTTCCCCTTTTTAGCAAATGAATATCAAAATCAAACACCTACCCACGTAAAGATTTCAAATTTCCAAGAAAAGAATGAATCCACCACCCCTTTGACCTGCCGGAAAATGAGGTTCTTTTTTCCGGCAAGATCAAAGAGTTGGGGATTAAAAAAAGAGGAAAATGGCTATAAAAACACAAAGGGCATACGAAATTTCAAGAAAATGAAAAAATGGGACACCCTTTAATGGATTTTCAGAGAGTTCAAAGTATGGAGAAATGGGGTTAGTTTTTTTCTTCTTTCTGTTAATAGGAGATTCTGAAAGGACAGAGCAGAGAGATATGTGGAGAATGGTTCTATTTTTAGATGTACTATATTTGGTGGCAGTGTCTTGAGGAATTTATTGACATAACATACAAACAAGTTCAAATTTGGCTTTTGAGTATACACGTCTAGACATTTTATTTTATTTTTATCGAATTAGTTGGATATTTCGAATTACAAAATGATCATTTAGACACCTTCAATACTTATGTGTTATATTAGTGTTGGATATCCAAAGACACAATGGAAATGAGTTGGAGTATTTTGTCGTCGGTTGAGATCAAGGAAAGGTGTCTAAATACACACTCTAAAGTTAAAGTGATTACTTGTTAATTGAAATTAAGTTTGAATGTATATTTATTTATTATGGTTTTTTTAGCAGATTCAAATATAATTTGTTAAAAACAAATAATTTAAACAATACCCCTTTATGTTTTAATAATTGTAATGTTTGAAATTGCTTATTCATACCTCAACTAATTTAATAGAGTATATGTTATTTCTCACTAGACATAATTTGAAATATATTATTTTATTTATTTAATAATATGTATTTATACTATTTGAGTCAAAAATACTAAATATTAGATTTATTCTTAAATACAAATTTTATATATTTTTATCAAGTTAAATTATATCACACAAATTAAAACGATTCAAATTTGTTTTTGAAGTGATTTGTAATAATAATACATTGTGGTGGTCCTTCCATATGTATTTGACAGATGTGTGCATACATTTTTCAATGAGAATTAAAATCTTCTTATATGATATAATATATAGTTTTCATGGGCCATTGCCAGGTTTATTGAGTTGTATTTAGTCCTAAAAAAGGAAGGTATCTTTTTGAAATTTCAAAATTTTAAATTTAAAACTTTAAGGAGTGCCTTATTTAGAAAGAAGTTAAAATAGTAGAAAAGGAAAGTCACAAATGAGGTACACATGGTGTTGTCTGTTGCCAGTTTCAAATTTTTTTTCAAGATTAATTAGTTTGATTCGCAAACAAAGTTATTCCATGATTATTGTCCTAAAACTATAATCCTAAGAGTAATTTATTACACCTCGGAGGTAGAATAAAATAATATCAAATTAGAAGGAATACGGTGAAATATCTAGGAATAAGGTTGCAATTAAATTTATATTCCGTTTGGTTGAAGGGATAAATCCAAAATTAAGGTTACAATTAAATTTATACTCTGCTTAATTGAAGGTATAAATTTACACCTCCAACCAAACAAAATATAATTTTAATCTTTAACTTAATCTTGATGTATCTCACCGTATCTCACGTATCAAACGACCTTGAGTTTAAGATAGTATAATCCATCAAAATTGCATCAAATTGTCATACACTAATGTCTTAAATAAATTCTATTAGAGTTGGACTAATACATTACAAATATTTTCAAAGAAAACACTGAAAAGTTTATACAGAAAGCTCACTGATTGTTAATGCATCTTGTAAGCTACATTTCCCTCTCAATACATCTGGTATCCAAACGATTAAACGCTCACCCACTTTCTTTGACTCGAACTATATATAAACATAACATATAGTTACATTGTATCGAGATTTTAAGACATGTGTATATATGTCTACACAACTCGGAGGTTTTCAAATCCTGAATCTGCACCTGAGATTATCTACATTCAGGTACAGAAGCAACCTAATCAATTGATGCCACGACAGATCGGGCAGGGAGGATCTGTTACATTGTCATGATGTGTTCTTTCCTCCAAACAATCAGCATGGTAAAGATGACCACAAACTAAAACTGCCACAATAGAGGGCTCATGGGAAGGTATGTTGCTATCGAGCATATAGCGTTTCTTTCTCAAAGGCTTCTGACATAATCCGCAAAACAGCTTGGTGACATTGGAAGATCTTGCGTTCGTTGCCAGTAAACTGGGTGCAACGCCAACACTTTCTGGTTTGAGAAGTTCACTCTGTTTACTCTCTGAAAAGAAATGCAAAGGAAGTCGAGTGAGAAGCTGAAAATAATATCAAAAATGCTAAAAGTGCAGTGTTATCAAAAGCAAAAGGCACAATCTGTTGGAACTTTAAGTGCAAAGCAGAAATAAAGTGTGGCTTCAAGGAAAAAATATGCAAAGGGAGAAAAAAATACAAATAGATATGGTTAGTCCAAGACTACTAATTATAAGCATGAATGACAAATATATGAACAAAGAAATTGATTTTTCAGAAGATTGATGACGACACTGAAGTATACTTTAAGCGAGGGAAGTGCTCAACACATTTTGAGCCTTGCTTTAAGGCCTAAGTGCACCTTTGACAACACTATCGAAGTGTTACTTAATATTGATTGGCTTAATACATGAACAACCACTTGAACTTGTTCAAACATTTTTGGTTTTCATTTAGATAATTAATCTAGAGGCCCTATGTATTGAACACCTTATGTTGTCAAGAATGTACCTATTGAACACGCCTTGATGTTGCAGGTCACGAGTCTCTGTTTTGCAGAAAGATTGGATCTTTCGCAGGAGAAATTTTTTCCAACTCCTCTTCTTCTTCCTACTCCCCGAAAAAATAGGTGTTGGCAGAAAGTGAAGCTTTACAGAATTCTTCTTTTCAACTCCTCTCCCTTTGTCTCTCTTTTCATGTCGTGCATTATTATTTTTCTTCATTGGTTTTATTTGTCACATCAAGAGCAAGTAACATTCATGCACCTCAGTTTGTTTAGAATTGTAAGATAAGTGATCAATACACACATTTTTTATAATGTAAACCATTCAATAGGTTGGGGCCCTAGATGGGTGCGAATCTTTTTGCTCGGTTCAGCCATTCAGGGGGTCGTCTATGTATTCAACCAAGTAGATTCAAAAGAAAGATAAGAGAATCACTCAAGACTGATACAAAAAGAAGAAGAAATTTGATTTACAAGGCCATGTTTAATTTCTATTAGAGCAATCTTACATTTGATGGCAAAACAAGAACTTGGCCTCCAAAAGAGACCAAGATCCTTGTGCAACTACTAAGGAGTTGCACAAGATGTATGTGGAAAAAGATAAGGAAATAAGTTGCACCTGTGTCATGTCCAGAATCTGAGTTGCATTTACTAGCTGGCTTTAAGGACATCTTCTCATCATAAAGAGGAGTCGTTCCACCACGGGAAGTTGATGCCTCAGCATTATTAGCAGACCTCCGTCGAGTATAATGGAGCCCATAGTAGTGATGAGGATTCTTTGAACACATTGCCTGGTCAATATTTCGACGGTGAACAATAGATGGTTGTTGGCATTGTGTTACCTTTGAAGAATCATCGATGATATCCATAATTGATGAGAAAGACTTTGTTGCATAGACATCAACTTGATGAGAGGTCTGCTCAATTAATACAAGAAAAGATCTAAGAAGGATAAGCAAGAACATCGTAATGCCAAATCATTAGTGTTGGAACTCTTTCACCTCCTGATTATGTACATAAAAACCTTCCCCTTATAAATTTTTAAGGTGGGAATGTCACAACCTTAACAACTAGGCCAAATAATCCCAGCTCATCAATATCTGTAGAGTACAGTATCAATTGAGCTGATATATTTTCCTTCACCATTTTACATGATTCCCAAAAATGCAACAGATGCAGATGTGTAAGCAGAGTAACTTTGAAGATTGAACCACATAGCAAAACTAGTGGAAATATTTAACTACCACTGCATGACAGGAAAGAAAGCTAACCTGTCTCAACAATGCATCCATCCCAGGTGGAGGCAGCTGGTCTGCAGCAACATGAATAAAGCTTCGGATTACGATTCAAGTATTCGACTGTCATTTCTTAAGGAAACTAACTATGCAAGCATAATGAATATCTACCACAAACATTTTTTACATTTTGTATGTATGTGTTAGTGTTGATTGGTAGGACTTAGGAGGGAGACTCCGTTGAACTCGAACAAATACTGAACGAACAAAAACCATCCTAGAATTTGTATGTCATGCTTCTAAGAATTTCTCACACGAAAAGCATTGCAATGATGGCGAGCTTCTTCTAGAAAGAATTCTATTTAAATAGAAGAAACTTAGCGCAGCTACACTTAAATATAAGGCAAAATAATCAGAATTTTTGGTGTGTGACAGTGATACCTTGGGTAGATGGAACAAGAAGATGGCATGGGATACTATACAGTGAAAGATCAAGTTTCCATCAGACCATCTTCCGCATAAGTAGAAAAGAAGGCGATGTAAATGGCATATGTTACAAATCATCGTTGGAAACCGACGTAGTACGAAGCAGAAGGAAAAGAAGTCTTGCGAAAATTGTGAGGAGTATGGAGAAGAGATCCCTTGACAGTTGAAGGTCAAATGCAGATAACGTTGGCCACGAGGTCATGTTCAACAATGCTTAGATATCTTATTTCACTATACTAAAAGTTAGGAAATCCAATCAATAGTGAGCATATTATTTCTGTTTCTAAAAGAGTGAAGTGAATTTCTTATAACTAACCAACTACAGGCAATTTAAAAGACATAAAAACTCAGATTATTGATCTGAAATAATCTTTTAAAATCCAAAAACTCAAACACAGGAAATGGAACTTTCTACTAAAATTCCATTCACCAAACTCTAAAAGCCTAACAATTCATCGAAAGTTAAACCTTTTGTTGGATAAATGAATTGCTTGCCACGAAGAAGGAAAAAAAAAAAGCAATCTTTACTTATTAGCAAGCTGTCAACTAAGGGAAAACGTTCCAATACCTCTTTTTACCAACTAAGGTGTCTAGATTAGCTTGTGCGCACCTCAAATAATTCCACAAGAAACCTAGTACTCCCACCAACACAAGTATTGGGTAACTTTGTTCACCTAGCCTTGGACAAATAGGAAGACATCACCTAGTGTTTTAGCCTCCGCTGGAATTTGACCACTAGAAAATGTCTAATACTTCCAAGCACATTAAAAAAAATGAGACTCTAGTATTAGAGATTGATAACTATAAAACAAGCAATTTCTCTATTAAGAAGCTACAATTTCTTCCTTCCCCTCACTATAAACAACTTTTTGGAGCAGCATTGCATAATTTCAATTAAATTATAACACCATACAATGTTAATCAAACAGTCAAATCAACAGCTGAGAATTCTTCCAAACAATAATAAAGAATCAAGAAAATAAGACAACAGAGTGAGAATTTTCAGCGGAAATAAACACAAAAAGGAAGAAGCATTTATAATAAAGAACCATTTTTTACCACTACGAGAAGAAATCTTATTGAGATCAGTTCTTCTCTTTCTTTTCCCAATATGTATAATACACACACAACAACCAATTATATGTGAAACGTAAAAATCTAAGTGTCAACCTAAAGAAAACGTCCCAACAGTGCAAAGCCACGAATTTCACTAAGGGGGTTCAAAATATAAACAAATAAACACCAAACAAACCAAGGGGATTATTCATCATGTACTGTATATACACATAAAAATATAATTTTGATCTTATATATACCGTGCAATTTCTACCAAACCCCTAGCTCCGTCCCTGAGTCCCGATACTTCCAACACATTAAAAAATAAATGAGACTCTAGTTTTAGACATTAATAACTACTCCATTAACCTAGCAATTTCTCAATTAAGAACCTATAATTTCATCCTCCCCCACAACCCACCAATCTAAACACCTTTTTTTGGAGGGCGGAGCCAGGTAGGGCCAAGGGGTTTATTCGAACCTCCTTCGACACAAAATTAAACTATTTATAAGACAACAAAGTAAATGTTGAACCCCTTTAACTTCATTGTGTATTTACTTTTCATATTTTGAAACCTAATGAAAATACTGGCTCCGCCATTTACTAGCATTGCATAATTCCAAGTAAATTACAACAATAGAAAAGAATCAAGAAAACAAAACAATTCAGCACAAAAAGCAAGAAGCATTTTAAGCAAGAACCAATTTTTACCAGTAAGAGAATGAGTTTTATTGAGATCAGCTCTTCTCTTTCTCTTCCCCATAAGTTTTAAACACACACCCACAAAGCCAATTTCACGTAAACTCAACAAGATTAAAACTTTTTAGAAAATCAGTGGCTATTTAACCACTAATTTTTGGGTTTTGGGTAGTTTTAATTGCTTAATTTGGGAAAAATGGATTCTTTGGGGGTTGGGTTGGGGGAGTGGGCGTAGGGGGTTAGAGCTAGGACACGATGGTACGACAAATATAAATTTCACAGAAAAGACATGGGAGGAGAAAGAGGAGAGACGTGTCATTACTCAGTTCAGTTTGGTCATAGATTTCGAAGTTAAATTTGAGGTTTTTTGAAATTTTTATGTGGTATTTAGATGTGTATTTTTACTTTGGAAAAAAATTGATATTTTGTGATGAAAAGTAAGGATGGCATACTATGATATGGTACAGTATTTGAAAGTTTCGATCCATAATTTCGGTATTCGATTTATAAAACATTATATCATGACCATACCAATTTAATTCGGTATAATTCAGTATATTGAAGTTCGGTTTCGATTTTTTACGGTATGATAAATCGGTAACCACAATTTGTTCAATTTCGATTAATATATACTCATATAATGGAGTATTGACAATTAAAAATAAAATCTCAATTGTATCATATTAACACATTATGCATGTAGATATATATATATGTAAAATAAAGAACAAACAACTCCTTTTGTGAATCGATTACAATTCAAATACATTTCAATCAAAATAGAGTAGTCAAAGTTTTAACTTCTAAACATTTAGTTTATACTAATACTAGATTGCATATTTGTAAGTATTTTAATAATGTATATGTTATTTATGTAACTATATATTTCGGTATGGTATTCGACATTTCGATATGTTATATTTAAATACCAAATACCGTATCAAATACTAAAAAAGATTAAAATTTATATCATATACCACACCAAATACCATAATATCAAAATCATTGTATTAAAAATTTTGGTATGATATGGTATTTCGATGTATACCATACCATGCCCACCCTTAATGAGAAGTCTCAAAAATTAATCAAGTTGATTTTTAAGAGCTTGAAAATATTTAAAAGATCAAATTTTGAAGTATGTCTTTTTTTTGTTACCTATTGAACTATATTTTCTAGGACTAATTTTGTCTCGATAAATGACAATGTAATTGGTAACACTCACATGGGAGACCTTTAATCATGACTTTTGTTCGTTGCATACCTTGATCCACTATGAAGACGTGTAAAAGATAAAATAAGTTAGTAATGTGGCTTTTATAATGATTGAAACTTCACAAGTTTCATACTTCAACTATCAGATATCTATATTTTATTGTGAATTATAATTTTTGAAAATTAAACTCCCTGAAAAATAACGTGTATAGTAATCTTGCACAAGACATTACGTTTTTTAGACATATATATTTGAAACTGAAAGTGATTTTTTTGAAACTTGAACTATCCATCTTCATATCGAACAATGGTTACAAAAAGAATATTCAACAACACTTCTTTTTATTTTTAATCAATTTCCACATTCAATTTTGCAATAATAGTGTTGAAAACCTCACTTTATTAAGGATGTAATTTTCTTAATGACCCTTTAAAATAAAGTCCGAAAAGATAAGATATGTGTAGATCTTATCATTACTTTTGTTGGTAGACCATCGACTCAAAAATATGTGCATATATAAACTACGAAGTGAAACTACTCTAGTATTTATTCTAGAAGACGGGTCAAAAGGATAGGCCCATTAGCCAAAGAGTGGGCTTGTTCTTGCATGACCCAATATATAAAGATCCCATTAGAAGCCTTTCATCTTGAAGACCAAAACAATTTTCAAACTCCATATCATCATCAATTCCTCGGTGAATATTGTCATAGACAGGATATTGGTGTTATCTAACATATGACCTTGACTTCTATACTATTTGTTAGGATCAAACATAGGTTTACTATCATACCAAAAATTATAGTTGTTAACACGAATGTAACTTTATCTTTTAACTAATTAAGTCCACCAAATAAGTATTACATTTGATCATGACTCCAACCCAAATCAACCTGCTCAACCCCCTCGTAGGAAATCAATTTCTATTAAAACGTTGAAGATAATATTTATTCTTATAGGTTTATAAATATTTGAATGTGTTGAATTAGAAAAAAAAAAACTAAAAAGAATGAAGAATATGTTGATTCCTAAAAACATTTTGTTTCTTTGCTAAAACTAAATAGGATGCTAAAGAGAAATGAAAATGATTAGGACTCTTTATGTCCTTTTCTATACTTTGAGGTGCAAACTGTAAAAAGGAAAAATGTTGAGATTAAGAACATAGACCTTCCGGTTATGGAATCGAAGAAACGAGAAAGAAGATTGAAGAAGTAATGAATAAAATTTATTGTATGATTCATTATATTGTTTCTTTTATTAAAAATATAAAAGACCATATCATAGAAAAATAAAATAAAAGGAGATATATGTTATTTTTGGGGTAGATATTAAATTAAAAGGAAACTATATATTATGTAATTAATGTAGATTTCAAATTAGAAAAATAAATATTCTAAAATATTTCTAAATTAGAAAAGAATAAAATATTCTACCATTTATAACTTAAATCATAAATTGAAAGGGAAGTAAATTCTAACATTTATTCGGACCTAGACACTTAGCTTTCATCTTCTTGCTTATAGACAACGTCTTGACTTTGCTATCGCTTATAACTTCTATGTCTTTAATTATCAGTCGGAATTTACAAAAATAGTTATTTCAAATTATTTTTTATTTTAAGAGCTTAAGATAAATTGATTATTTTTTCTCATTTCATCCTTAGTAGTAAATAGTGTTCCTGAAAACAACATACAATATAGAATTATATGAATATTTGATGAAGAAAGAGATATTATCTTGATACATTAATAATGAAAGGGAAAAAGGATAAATTATGCAGATACCCTCCGTCATATTTTTGGGACATTGGTACTTCTACCGTTCAAAAACTAGAGCATATATATCATTTATACTAACGGACATACACGTGTCATAATCTTATCTGCCCGATCCGATATTTATTAAATTTCAAATCGACGGATAAGATTGTGTCACGTGTCTCTATGAGTCTTCCGTTAGAGTGAAGGATATATATGCCCTAGTTTTTGAACGGCAGGGACACCAATATCCTGAAAGTATAATAGATGGTATCTACATATTATTTACCATAATTCAGGGATATATTTGTCTTTTTTCCCATAATGAAAAAAGAGCCGAAATTCTTTTTAATTAATATTTTTTTTTAAAGACATGTATTATTAATAGCCAAAATTCATAGTTTCCGTCAAATCTAACAGGTTATAGTTAGTTAAAATTACCGGCCATAATAAGAGTGAGCCACAGACCCACCGAACAAATCTGCCATCTTTTCATCTTCTTCCCTTATTTAATTTTTTTTCCCATTCACATTTTTTTTTCTCCATCTTACTCTTTTCTCTCTCTAAATCACACTTTCTCTCTCTAGATTTGTCGGTGATGGGAACAACAATTCTGTCAGATCTCGGAACGGAGATTCTGATTCCGGTGTGTGCAATTATCGGAATCGGATTCGCATTAGTACAATGGGTGATTGTTTCGAAAGTTACGGTTTCGACTGATGGTAAATCGTCATCTTCCGGTGCCGGCGCTGACGGTAAGAATGGATATGCTGAATCGCTTATTGAAGAAGAAGAAGGGATTAATGACCATAGCGTTGTTCATAAGTGTGCTGAAATTCAAAATGCCATTGCTGAAGGTACGTGAAATTAACATTTTTTTGTGAATTTTTTTGGTTTTTAATTTTTTAGCTGCATTGAAATTGCTTAACATGTTGCATAATCTACTACTGATAAGTATACACATGTATTTTTTAAATAACTGTGGTGTCCGAGTCACCTTTTGTGCACCTACGTATATTCACATGATTTAAGTATCCAAGCTAGCTTTTGCACACCTTGGCAAATTCACATATACAAGACTAGAACAAATGAGAAGAATCACGTATTTTTATTTACTCTGTTGGGATTTGAACTTGAAAGTGCATGATTCCGAATCCACGTTATTGATCATGAGGCCACACGGGGTGTGTGTATAAGTATATTGTATATGTATCTATGTATGCATAAAATAATAACTGGGATTCTTAGAGGATACCTTAATACTATATATTTACAAGACCGACCCACTAGATCAACCCCTTGGTGGGCTGAGTGAAAGAAATCACCTAGTGTTTTTACGTATTGAAAATTTCAAGTACCTGTATAATACTAGTAAATTGAATGAACTTGTTCTGTTGTTTATATGTATACGTATGTGTGGTGAGTAAAGGTAGCAGCTTTGATGCTTTGGTATACTCTCTCTGTACTTTTACGTGATTTGTTGGTATACTTTCTTCTGATTTACTTGGCGTGTTTAGCATTTAACTGCCAAGTTTTGTCTAAATAGTATTTCTGGAGCGGTACATGTTTATGTTGTGATGCAACTTTCTTTGTTCATCATAAAGATCTGAGCTTGTCCTGCTTTGCGGGTTGCTTACTATTAAATAATGATTATTGAACAGATGTTATAGACTTAGACTTTTTTAATTATTGTTACTCCCTCCGTTTCAAAAAGAATGATCTCCTTTCCTTTTTAGTCAGTTTCAAAAAGAATGACTTCTTTCTTTTTTTGGTAGCATTTTAATTTCAGCTTTCTACGTGGCATGTTTAAGGCCACAAGATTAAAGGACAATTTTGTACATTTGATATAACTTTAATTTAGGACCACAAGATTCAAAAGTCTTCTTTATTTTCTTAAACTCCGTGCCAAATCAAACTAGATCATTCTTTGTGAAATGGAGGGAGTATTTTTTATTAGTTTGCTATGATTATGATGGGCATGTCACTTTGTTATTTTATATTAACTAATTGCAGTTAGGTACTCCCTAAACAACACTTGATTTACTATTAAATAATTCCTGGCTGCTGCCCGGCACTATCCTAGTGGTATACTTCTGAGAATATAAGACTAGAGAAACCATATAACTTGGTACTTTGCTATAGTCACATATCTCTACTCTAGAAGCCAACTTAGTGCAAGGCTGCTGAACTGAATAATACATGTTACATCAAGTTATTAAAAAAAGATACGTGAATTTTAACAGCTTCATTGCTCAAAGTAAACTTTGAGCAACTAGAGGGACTGAAATTCGCTGATGATACGAGGTTATGTCAGCAGTTTCCTTTGAGCATCCAGAGTGGACATCTTTGGAATGTAGAATTTACAAAGAAAATAAGAAAGAAAAAAACTAGAGGAATTTGAGATTCCTGCAATGAGATTGCATTTTGCTTTGCCCATTTATTCCTGCTGATGTCTTCTTTTTAACCCCAGGAAAAGAACAGGGGGGTACTCTAATCTCAACACGTTATTGTATGTTTCTTTTAAAATGGATGATTAAAAATACTATAAGTAGTGTAGTTTTGGCAATTGGCATTTCAAATCTGGGGCTTATAACAGGCTTCAATTGAATTTTGAATTGTCAAAAGAGTGCTTCCTTTTGCTCTTACTAATATTGTATAGCTGGATTTGTTCCAGTTTACCACTCTAGAATCTAGTGTGTTGCGTTAATGTTTCTTTTGGCGTATTTATGCTGATTTTTTCAAGACTTCCTACTCCCCCCCACCCCCTCCCCTTTTCCCTTAATATCTTTGTCACTGTTAGGAACCATACTTGTCATGAAAAATGAAGAATTTGACTGTTCTATGAATTTCTCATAGAGAGCCTAGATAGTGAAATATTTCCTGATAATAGCTTTCCTAACTGCGGAATCAATCTATGCCACAGGTGCAACCTCATTCCTGTTTACGGAATACCAATATGTTGGTGTTTTCATGGTTGCTTTTGCAATTCTGATCTTTCTATTCCTCGGTTCTGTTGAGGGTTTCAGCACAAAGAGTCAGGCGTGTACGTATGACAGCTCCAAAATGTGCAAGCCCGCTCTTGCAACTGCTGTCTTCAGCACCATATCCTTCTTGCTTGGTGCTGTAACCTCTGTGATTTCTGGGTTTCTTGGAATGAAAATTGCAACATATGCAAATGCCCGGACTACCTTGGAGGCTAGAAAGGGAGTTGGAAAGGCTTTCATTGTTGCATTCCGTTCTGGTGCTGTGATGGGCTTCCTTCTTGCTGCAAATGGTCTTCTTGTTTTGTACATAGCCATCAACGCATTCAAGTTATACTACGGTGATGACTGGGAAGGGCTATTTGAGGCTATAACTGGTTATGGGCTTGGTGGATCATCAATGGCCCTTTTTGGTAGAGTTGGTGGAGGTATATACACTAAAGCTGCAGATGTTGGAGCTGATCTTGTGGGCAAGGTGGAGAGAAACATCCCTGAAGATGATCCTAGAAATCCAGCGGTAAGCTTATTGTGTCATTTAAATGGCAAGATGTGTTTATGTTTTTTCCTGGTTAGTTTTAATGCTAACTATGTGCTTAGGTTATTGCTGACAATGTTGGTGACAATGTTGGAGATATTGCTGGGATGGGGTCGGATCTATTTGGATCTTATGCAGAGTCATCGTGTGCTGCCCTAGTTGTTGCTTCCATCTCTTCTTTTGGGGTCAACCATGAGTTCACAGCCATGCTATATCCTCTTCTTATCAGTTCTGTGGGTATCCTTGTGTGTTTGCTTACGACCTTATTTGCAACTGATTTCTTTGAAGTCGAGGCTGTAAAAGAAATTGAGCCAGCGTTGAAGAAGCAACTTGTAATCTCAACTGTTCTCATGACAATTGGAATTGCTCTTGTTTCTTGGATTGCCCTTCCGTCTACCTTCACAATATTCAACTTTGGAATTCAGAAAGAAGTTCAGAGCTGGTAAGTCTAAAGTCTTTCTTGTGCTTCTATAACTTGAAATATTTGCATTACATGAATGTTGCTTCATATTTCTCGGATCGTCTTCGAAAGTTGTAAGCATGAAGTCAATATTTAGGTAAAGCAACTCCATTAAAATTTGGGACAAACTAATGGATGAAGATTCATTTCTCCTGCCTGTCCTTCCTTTCAGTCTCTCACTAACATTTATCAAAGGCTAACTGGCATGCAAATTTGAACTTGCAGGCAGTTGTTCTTATGCGTTGGAGTTGGTCTGTGGGCTGGACTTATCATTGGATTTGTTACTGAGTACTATACCAGCAATGCTTACAGGTAGACTTGGGTCTCTAGCTGTTCTGTTTTGGTGCTTATTTGATTCTTGCCTATCAGAAATGTAAACTTTGTTTCATTTGTTTCCAGCCCCGTGCAAGATGTTGCTGATTCTTGCCGCACTGGTGCTGCTACAAATATTATTTTTGGCCTTGCCTTGGGCTACAAATCAGTTATCATTCCAATTTTTGCCATAGCAATCAGCATTTTTGTTAGCTTCAGTTTTGCTGCAATGTACGGCATTGCAGTCGCTGCTCTTGGAATGCTGAGCACCATAGCTACTGGTTTGGCAATTGACGCCTATGGTCCCATCAGTGACAATGCAGGAGGCATTGCTGAGATGGCTGGGATGAGCCACAGAATCAGAGAAAGAACTGATGCCCTTGATGCTGCAGGAAACACCACTGCTGCTATTGGAAAGGTAAGTCAGATACTCTTGTACTTCACCGAATGTTGTTAGGTCTAGTTAGAATAGCAGGTCCACTCCAATCTCCATTGCCTCTTTGTTAACATGCTTTCTATTATGGTAACAGGGATTCGCCATTGGATCTGCTGCTCTTGTGTCTCTGGCCCTTTTTGGTGCATTTGTGAGCCGTGCAGGAATTTCCACTGTAGATGTCTTGACACCTAAAGTATTCATTGGCTTGCTTGTCGGTGCAATGCTTCCTTACTGGTTCTCTGCCATGACAATGAAGAGTGTGGGAAGTGCTGCCCTTAAGATGGTTGAGGAAGTGCGCAGGCAATTCAACACCATCCCTGGACTCATGGAAGGAACCGCAAAGCCTGATTATGCCAACTGTGTCAAGATCTCCACTGATGCATCAATCAAAGAAATGATCCCACCTGGTGCCCTTGTCATGCTTACTCCACTGATTGTAGGGATACTATTCGGTGTGGAAACCCTGTCTGGTGTACTTGCAGGATCTCTCGTCTCCGGTGTACAGGTAATTATTCTGATGACCTGTATAAAAACCTTCAAACGGTTTCTCTTTCTCTCTAATCCCGTATGGTCTTTGGTTTGTAGATTGCCATCTCTGCATCAAACACTGGTGGTGCCTGGGACAACGCCAAGAAGTACATCGAGGTATACAATTAGTTAGACCTTATACATTCACATTCAGTTCCTACAAGAATCTCGAGAAACGTCGTTTGTAACTAGTTTATTTTTGTCGTTTGGGATATTAGGCTGGAGCTTCAGAACACGCGAAAACTCTCGGCCCCAAGGGATCTGATCCACACAAGGCTGCTGTCATTGGTGACACTGTTGGTGACCCCCTCAAGGACACATCTGGACCATCATTGAACATTCTTATCAAGCTGATGGCTGTGGAGTCACTCGTTTTCGCTCCTTTCTTCGCCACCCACGGTGGTCTGCTCTTCAAGATGTTTTAAGACAAGCAATTCAACTGCATCGAATTTTCGTCTGGTGATGTTTTTACTCCTCCTTTTGCCTACATTATTTCGAGCATTGTTTCGTGTTCATTGGTAGATAGGATGTAGGTCTGTGGAGAACTAGTGATGATGGCGAAATGTTTGTTAGAAAAATCCAACATTCTTTTTCTTAAAGAGTAAAATGTATCCTATAAAGTATATAGTATATATATACTTTTAAAGAAGTTGAAAATTTTGTAAGCTTTTATTTGTTGGTCTTTTACATTCCATATTCTTTTAACTTGTCATGAGCGGCTTTAAATTGATAATGCATAAATAAAATTATGAGTTTAACATCCATATACAATGCATGAAAAAGAATTTTTACATTATCAGGTCCTGGTGTGGGTAAATTTTTATGGTTTTCTTATGTCCATTGGCGCTTTTTGCACATATTTGTGGTTAACTCCACTTGGATTTAACTCACCCACCCTAGTATAATAAACATTTACACCATCTACGTATCGTAACCTATTATAACAAGCAATACGTCTTATTTTCTCTAACGGAAAATAATTCTTTTACATGATCAATGGAGGGGCATTATTTGAGCCTCATTTTGAACAAAAACTCCTAATAGCTTGTGGAAAAAATGGATTAAATGGGAAAAAATTTGGCCAACATTCATCAGTAATATCTAATGCAGCTTCACAACATTGAGGACCAATTAAATGGGGTTGAACACTTAAAAATGATGTAATTATTTCTTCAACACAATTAGGAACATCATTAACTGATGTTAAACATGTTGTAATTGAATCAGAACCCAATCCTCCAAAATTAGGCAATAATCCACCAAAATTAGGTAATAATCCATCAAAAAATTGAGCATTCACAATTGATATGGATAATAAAGAAATTAACATGGTTGAATGTAAGGCTTTAGGGCTCGTCATCGAAAAAAATTTACTCAAACCTGATGTTTTTTTTTTTTTTACTTTGGATTGTGAATATGATTTTTTTTGTGTGGTATTTATATGTAAAGTTTATGAGCAAAATTGATAAGAAATAGTGACATTAATGTTCTATCAGTTTAATTTTTGTTTTGTTTAATGTTAGAATTTAGTGATATATATTAAAAAGATGTTAATAGTATTTATTGTTTTTTTTTAAGGAAGGGGTTACCTTTTTTTTTGGTTGTAACTATAGGTAATTACTTTAAATTAGTTAATGAATGAACTTCAATATTATGTCTAATTAATCTCAGTGTTTGACCATTCACTAATTCGATATTATATCTTCAAATATAGAAAAGAAAAAAATATGTTTATGATGTTATCCAAATAACAAAGATTCAACTTATAGAGAATGATTATATTATTAGAGGGTTTATTCGAATCCTTCGATAGAAAATTATATTATTTATATATGGTTAAAATAATTTTTTAGGTATATATAGTAGATGTCGAACTCTCTTCAACGACTTCGTGTGTATATTCTTTTAGATTTTAAATCCCTTATTGAAAATCATGATTCCGCCACCGAGGTACTTATATATAGTCCATTAACTAGAAATTAGAAGGATCAGGAACCGAAGTTCTATAAGAAAAATACCTTCAAAATTAACATT
Organism: Solanum bulbocastanum; assembly: GCA_037074985.1. Taxonomy (NCBI): domain Eukaryota; kingdom Viridiplantae; phylum Streptophyta; class Magnoliopsida; order Solanales; family Solanaceae; genus Solanum; species Solanum bulbocastanum. The sequence goes on from CM073608.1 coordinate 50,564,460, forward strand.
AAAATTTTAGTTAAAAGCTCAACATGTTTTGAGATTAAATGTCATCAAACTCTTACAATTAACTTTTATTTCTTGCATATAAATAGCCATAAATGAGATTCAAAACTGACCAAAAAGATGCATTTCATAATAAAATATGTATGCTTTATGACACCAATATCACCCTATAAATACCTTTGCATTTCCACACAAAAATCCACCAAACATCATCCAAAATCCAAAAAATATTTTAAAATTAGAGCAAATTCAAAAAGTCATGGCAACAAAAGAATTGAAGTTTTTTGCATTTTTCATTATAATAAGCATGACAAATTCACTAATAGCTATGGCTAGTCTTGATCCAATTTTGGCACCAAGTCCTAATGATGATGAAATTGTTGAATGTTGGTCATCACTTAAAAGGTTAAATAAATGTGTAAATGGAATTTATAAAGTATTTCTTGGTATTGGAATGCTTGATTCTCCATGTTGTGAAGTAATTAATGGGATTGATAGTAAATGTTGGCAAAAACTTTTCCCATTTGATCCAAGTTTTGGTGATATATTGGTGTTTTATTGTAGCATTTCTGCTCCTTCACCATCTCCATTGGCTGCAATTTGAAGATGAAAATGAGAGTATTTGGTTGAATAAAGGGGTTGGCGGTGGGGCGTGGGGGGAGGGGTGTTGTTTTTACTTTGTTATGATGCTAATTTGGAGGTTTTTGTTAGGTGTTTTGTTGATTGAATAAACTTTTGTTTTTGTGTTATTGTTGGAGAGTTTGTGTTATGTATATTGACGGTATACAGAACTTTTATGCTGTCGGAGGGTCAAATGTCATTGAGGACAAAAATGCAATTGGAGGTTCTTGTTAGGTGTTATGTTTGTCGATTGAATAAACTTTAGCTCGTTTATGCTTGTATACTGGCAATATAAAGGATTTCTTACACTATCAGAGTGTCGAATAAGCATGAATGATGAAAATACAAAATACGAAAGTAAAAACATTTTGAAAATCAGAGTGAATGTCGACATGCCATACACCCTTTCAGTAGCTAAGCATATAATGTTTAAAATAGAAACCAAGAACTACAAAATTTCAACATATTGCCTCGGAAAGGGTAGTGTGTACGCAGACCTTACCCTTACCTAACGGAGGTAATGAGGCATGAAAGTTAAAAGAGTATTCATAGGGTTAAATGGAATATATATCATAACTAACAGTCAAATAGGGTGACAAGAAGTTCATTTGGTCTGCAAAAAGATGATTAATTCCAACAGAAGAGCTAAAATTCCCCCTCCTCCTACTACTACTACATACTCCAACAAGCATGGAAGAAAAACAGAATAAACATAACAAGGAAATGGTTTATTTTTTCTTCTTGGCAGGTGGTTGATCCTCCTCTTCCTCCTCTTCTTCATCGTCTTCCTCTTCATCATCATCATCCCCATCCTCATCATCTTCATCATCATCGTCGTCTTCGTCATCACTGCCTTCGTTGCCGTTAGATGCTGGATTGTCTTCAGGATCTGCGTCTTCATCATCATCATCATCTCCTCCTTCGCCTGCAAAGTCTTCATCATCAGCATCATCATCATCCTGATCATCAGCTTCTCCATCATCATCTTCATCATCGTCCTCTGTGTCGCTACCATCTTTGTTCTCAGGTCCAGGTTTGTCTGTTTTACGCAGCTCCTCGAATGGAAACCTGAAAATGACATCAAAATTTGGTGTTCGCCACATGAAATTTTCTGGTTCTGAATGCTGTGTGTATAGTGAAGATGACAATTAGTACCTTTTATCAGTGCCTATCAGCTCTGGCAATGCATCCGCATCCTTGAGCATAATTCCTGCCTGAAGCATCACAGACTTTGATAAGGGAACTATTACGAGTGAACTTGAGGATCAAGAAGTTTCTAGGTCGTAATTGTAAAGTTTGATCGAAGGCACAACAGAAAGTTGGACAACTAAAATAAGCATAACAAGCTTTTGCATCAAGTTCTATCGAACAATTTCATTATGTTTATAAGGAAGCAAAAAGAGAATTAGATCTTTGAATTGTAAGTTTCCTGCAAGCATATATGGACAATTGAGTTTTTCCCAAAGGGCTCAAAAATTGGCAATACCTGCGCAAACAAGAAACTTGTACGTACTTTTTTTCAAGGAAGTGCACTTATCAAATTTTACCACTATATGTTCTTTTCGTTTCTCCTATGACCATTTGTCTCCCTCTTTAGTTGTTGTTTTTATGCCCATAAATTTCATATATCCAAAATAGTTCTTTTCACTTGCCATGTCGCACCAGTGTTGAATTCTCCAAAATACACTACTTTAGGAGAATTGGACCCATTGACATTTTTAGAGAATCTGAACAGCATAGAAAGTGGACATTTATTCCACATCCAGACAAAATTTCCGAGCTTCAACTACCCATAAGAAAGAAGCAATGAAGTTTTACACAAGACAGTTCAAACAACTACAGAAGCAGAAAACAGAGCAAGATATCCAAAACCCACCATTAAATATCACAACTGTCAAGAAAATAAAGAGCAGAAGTTGGAAGTTTAAGGTATACACCAATAAGCAAAGAAGCAAAAGAAGAAAAGGAAGTAACAGAGCTCTTTACTACACAATTACTTCAATCAAAAGAACATAACTTATAAATATAACAATACCAAAAGTCAGCCGCTTGGAGAATAATTACTAACTTTTAAACAAGAAACCTAATGCAGCACAGAAAACTTCCAACCTTTAACTACCGCATTAGCAAGAAACAACGAAATTTAACGGAATAGCTGTTTAAACATAGCAACAAATCTAAAACCCATCATTAAAAACACAAGTAATAAACATACAATACGGAGAACAATTACTTACACTTGAAACTTTAAACAAGAAACCTAATGAAACACAGAAAATTTCCAAGCTTTAACTGCCCCAAGCAACGAAATTCTAGAACAGAACTGTTCAAACAACTACAAACGCTGAAAACATAGCAAAAAGTCCAAAACCAACCATAAAAATCACAACTTTTTCAAGAAAATAACGAGTGTAAGTTGTAAAAGTATGAAATACCACAATGAGCAAGAGAGCAAAACAATATAAATAAAGCTCTTCTCTACAATTCCTTCAACAAGAATACAACTTCTTAACATACAATACCTAAAGTTAGCAGCTTGGGGAAAAATACACTAACATACAACAACAACAATATCCCCTGTGTAATCCCATAAGTGGTGTCTAGGGAGGGTAGTGTGTACGCAAATCTTACCCCTACCTCGGAAGGCAGAGAGGCTGTTTCCGATAACACTAAACCTAATGCAGTACAGTAAATTTCCCAGCTTTAACTACTCTACAAGCAAGAATCAATGAAATTTGACACAAGAACTGTTCAAACAACTACATAAGCAGAAAACAGAGCAAGAAATCCAAACCCCACAACTAAAAATCACAATTTTTTCAAGAAAATAATAAAAGTGTAAGTTAAAAGAAAAGTGTGTTATACCACAATGAGCAAAGAAGCAACAGATCTCTGAGCAGCCAAAAGGACAGCTTCAAGAACAGACCCCACCACCATTCTTCCTAAAACAGCTACATCAGACCTCAAACTAACCTCCATTTTTACTCCTCTAAAACAAAACAACCCAAAAAAATGCAAAGACACAAAGAAACAGAGAGTTCAAGAAAGCCCAAAATCCCAAAATCAAAACTTTCTGGAAAGAGAAGTAGAAAGGGGGTGTGGGGCTTTAGGGTAGGGTAGGGTTTGACTGTCCTAATGGGAATTGAAGAAATATTTTGAAAAAAAAAAGAAAAGAAAAAGGGAATTAGGGTTTTGAAAAATTGAAGGTGTTTAGGGTTTTGGGATGTGAATTTGATATTAACATTTTGTTGGGGGGTAAAGTGTACAACAAGAAAGTATGTGTACTGACTTCGACAGTATGGAATATAATGTTGAAAGTACAAAGACTTTTAGATTTTACTAAGAAAAAGAAAAGAAATCTAGGCCCGTTAAGCCACAAATAGATTTGGTTTGTGAAATTTAAAAACTAGAAAAAAAAAAAAATAGAATTTGGGTCAAATTCTAATATTTGGGGAATTTTAAAAAAATTTATAAATTATCCTAAGTTTTATATTTTATTAAAGTACTCGTCATTTATAGTTTTAGACTAAATTTAATTCCTAGTTTTTTGTACAAAATTTATACTGTTATATGCATATTTTATACAATTTTTATCTGAGCTTGCTCTTTGAAGTCACTTCCAATTACAAGTAGTAATAGTAGTTTTTCGTATATAAATTCATGGTATTTCTCTTTTGTTGTCTTCCTCTTTTGTTTTTTCAAATTTAAATTAATTATGTTATTTATCATGGCTTTTCACGGTACATTTTCATTATAAAATGATAATACAAACTTATGGATACTTTAAATAGTTTTTAGAAGTTGTGGAGCTGTGCCCATTCTCCCTCTTCTTCCGCTATACAACCGAAGTAAGGATCCTTAGAAGTCATCTAACTGTCGATGAAAAAATGGGATTTGAGAGAAGCGGAAAGCCACTTTTCTCCAAGGAGAGGAACACCTGATAGCGGATCAGAAAGATTTGTATGGAATGTCCTACTCCTACCTGAGCTTTCGATCAACCAATCCCCTATTTCAGGGACATTTGTGTTAGGTAGACTCAGGAATCACTGATTAGTTGAATGAGTCATCTCTCTGACATTTATTTTTTTTAACAGTCAAGTATTTCTTTCAAACTCTAAATTCTGTTAATTTAGGAGCTAATTATTTAAATACACTCTAGTTTGTAATATTACGAATCTTATCAGGTTTTGGTGTATTCAGATATGTTCATATACGTCTAGAACATGTATCCCGAAATACAAGAGATCAAAATTAGGTGTAATTTTGTTCTCGATACACCGTATCAAAGTGAATTCGCATGTATCTGGGATATTTAACAAATTTTCTTCATTTCCTCTCATCTTGCTTGTCACTCTCTTATGTATTTGACATCTTAGATACATGTGAATCACATTAGATACATGTATCTAGTGTGTATCTATTCGCATGTTTCAAGTATACATAAATCTTGCTCGTCTCCCTCTATCTTGCTTGCCTCTCTCCTTATTTTATAAGGTAGCAAACATACACATATCTAGGCATATCTTGCTTAATATATGATAGAAAAATCGTAATTAGTTGTAAGACACATAATATTATTAAAAGTGTTTCTTAATTACTACTTACGCCTACAATTAAACGTTATAATGGGAGAGTAATAGTCTTTCATCTTTAACTAAAAAGTGTTTGAGTTTGAATTTTTAATATTAAAAAAATTGAGAAGTAAATCATTTCACAATTTCATATATGTGAATTCGAAAGCATTGAAATTTCAATGCATATATCAAATACTCGATTTAAAGTGTATCCTCTAAGATAATATCCTTATCCTCTAGGCATCATTTTGCAGTGTTTTGATGATTAGTCTGACACAACATATTAGACACTCAAGAAGAAAACAAAAAAAAAAACAAAACCAAAGTTCTAGGTATTCATTCCACTCTTCTATACAAAGATTTGGACACGTGGCACACACCCACAAGCTTTCTTGATTTTATGCATCTCTAATAAGCTCTAATATAAGGGAAAAACAAGAAATATTTTGTGCTCTTATATTCATTGAAATATATCATAATAAGAATTAAAGGTTCATTTTGGAGCATTCCCTCTTTTTAAGGTTTTTTTTTTTCCTCTCTTTTTCATTTGGTGATATTTTGATTAAGAAAACATATTTGTTTTATGTTTTCTTATGTGTGTTTTTGGATTTTGGTATTGAAACAATTGATTATGAGACTTTTTTTTTTTTTATAGAAACAAAAATTATAGTCTATTGAAAATAACCTACGTACATGTCACATAATATATGCATACACACTATCCTCCCCAGATTACACTGGTATTTGTTGTTGTCATTATTGTATTTTTGTGGGGATTTAGTATTGTGCCTAGAATAACTTTATTTCAGCTAATTGCATGAAAAAATTCTATGTTGGTAAATTTTTCCTGGCTTAAATTTGCTATTTTACTCTTAATAATGACAAATTGTTGTAGCATAAAAATTGACATGGCATGTTTAAGACCACGAGTTTTGTGTAAGTTTTATGCGTCATGATATGAAGTGAAAAATTTGGATGTTAAGCATGTAGATGCTTGTTGGTGTAGTATAATAGAATGATACCTTTCTGTGTTTTTGAAAAAAAAAATCTGACTTTAAATTTACGGTTTTACTCTTTAGTAATGACATGTTGTTGTAGCATAGAAATGTCATCTTTAAAATCACAAGTTTTGTGTGTCGTGATATGAATTAAATGGAGAATTTGGATGTGCTATGTAGATGTTTGTTTATACATAAAGTTTCACTAGTATAAGTGGAAAAACTGAAAGTGAAAATTATGATTCTTGATTTTTGTACAAACAAGATGAAAACAGTGGAATGAAAAACAGCAAGAATCAAATACTCCCTCGATTGGTTTCAGTTTGTTTGTTTGGTTTTAACTTGACATGGAATTCAAGAAAGTAAAAAACGATTTTTGAATCTTATAATCTTAAACTTAAGATATGTAGAAGGTATCAAAATGCTCTTTAATCTTGTTGTCTTGTCTTAAACATGTCATGTAAAAATTTAGAATTAAAGAGTTTACAGACTTATTATGTAGAATTACATGTTGTATGTTGCCTTAACTTGATAGTGCAAAAGTTTATGCATTGTCAGTACGTAGAACTTAAACTCATATGAGAAATTTGACGTTCTACATAGATCGTTGATCTCTTTCAGGCTTTAAGTGCCTATCAAGTTCTTCTACAACATGTGTAGGGGTGCTTGTTTCTTGAATGTCCGGTTGTGCTGTTGTCCATTAGCTCTCATTGTGGCGTAGACTAAAGCTTTGTTGGTGTATTCCTAATCGAATGGGGGGTGCTTGTTCATTAAAGAGAGATGTACATGATGATGATAACATCATTAGAAGAGGTTTCTCAAGTAGACGCTTCAAAATTGGGAGATCGAGTTGTTTAGAGTCGTTCCTTCTTGGGCGTGGCGTGGATTGTCCTCTGGGAAGAAGCAATTGTGCGTCCCTCATGGAATTATGTGTTCATAGAATACGTAAGGTGATTGAATTTCTTTGAATATGTTTCATTTAGCAGAGTTGGATTCACAATATAAACTTGATGTGTTCAACGTTTAATACTATGTTGCTCGAACTCTTCAAAAATGTCAATGGGTGTGAGTCAGTTCCTCCAAAAGTAGTGCGTTTTTGGAGAATCTGACATGGATGCAACAACATATTTGGAGAGTCCGAGTAACACAAGATAATGTTCTTAATACTGAGCATATTGTACTTTTGAAATTATGCATGTCAACACATATATAATCATGTTACCTATCGAAAATATTGCATTCAGTTGAACTCGTTTAGTATAGGCTTCCTCTGCCTCTACCGTTAAGGTTGTTGGATTCTTTTGGTCTATGTAAGACAGAGTTCTCTCCAAAAATGTTGCTGCACCAGTATCGGATCCTCCAAACATGCACTGCATTCAAAGGATCCGACATGGCCTCAACGACATTTTTGAAGAGTCCAAGCAATATGGAAATCTTATGCTACCTTCTATTAACAGGATCTTGACAAATACAATTCATTCTCAATGCTACCAAGGGACATAAGCCAGTTGATATTCAACAATCTGGTCTATTCAAATCGCCTTTCGGATGACAGTATCGAAGCATTTAGAGATTGTGCACTGCATGTAAAATCCCATCTCTCATTCATATCGTATCGAAATTTGAAAACCAAGTGATTTTTTTTTCGTACATGATCTTGTAGGACTTTTTTTTTTGTTAACAGGATATGTGGACAGGAGAATATAAAGGTGTTAAAGATAATTGGATGGATGTGTTTTCTTCACAAGGATCATCTTTACTGTCTGTATATATTTTTGGTTCTAAGGTTACTGATTTCGGATTCAGTCTGTTGAAAAATTGCCCAAATCTCCAAGCGTTATCCTTCGATTGCTGTGACCGTATTTCTGAACAGAGGATAAAGCAAGTCAGTGGTAGTTATTACTGTTCTCTCTCGCAATAGTTTCTTGATTTACTTGTCAATCTGTGTATTTAGTTTCTCGTAAACCGGTTTTCCTTAGAAGGAGAATGCTATATGAAGATGAGAAAATGTTTTTTTCTCTGTTTATTGCTGTTTTCTTTTCTATGTTGCTCGGATTCTCCAAAAATATTGCCATATTCATGTTGGATCTACCAAAAATGCACTAACGCACCGCTCAACATCTTTGGAGAGTGCAGGCAACATAGATTCTTTGCATCATTTGGAGTGTGCAAGCAACATTGAGCATTTTTCTTTGAAGAGTGTATGATGATATAGACAGTATAAAATCGATTTTTACTAGTCGGATTAGGAAGGTTAATTTGTGATTCGTTCTTTTGTTTGGTGATGACGATCATTGTATTTGTGCCTCAGGTTTCGCGAATTTGACATATTTGAGTTTTAGAAAATGTGTTTCAGTTACTGCTGAAGTAATGAAAGCTTTATCCAGCTTAGATAAATTGGTTAAGTTGGATTTCAAGAGGTGTCCACAAATTCATGGAGGATTTGTTCATCTTCAAGGTTGGTTATTAGCCAATAATTTATCTTTTGTCTTTGAGTATTACACGGTTCTATCGAGACCTAGAGTTGGCAATGATCAAGCATACAGAGGGGCAGGGCGGAAATAAGTGTCTGCTTACCCGTTCATGTGAATCCAATAGCTTTTGTCGAGACCATTTACATGTATGTACTAAGAAATCTACTAATATCTATAAACATTTTACTGTTGAGGTAGCTATAAGAACTATAGGTGGATCCAGGATTTGAAGTTTACATTTGCTTCGTTGACATTGTATGCTTTCCAATTTTGTTCCGTTATCAAAAAATTGATTCACCTTAAGATAAAGAGTCCTACTTTTGTTTCAGGTTTACCGAAACTTGAATCTCTCAGTGTAAGATGTTGTCAATGCATAATGGATTCAGACATGCAGCCTTTGGCAGGTATCGGTGGTGAACGTGCACGTGTCATCTTGCTGTGCTTGATTTATTGTGAGCATTTGATCGTTTTCATGTGATGTAATTCAGGGATCGTGAGTTTGAAGGAGCTTCAGATCACGTGTCTCTACATAACAGATTACGGAGTGTCTTATCTGAGAGGTACTAATGAGTGTTTCTGTTGTCGTCTTTGTAGACTCGTTTATACTTATATTGAAATTTTCTTTTCTTTTTGATTTTTTTTAAGGTTTGAACAAACTAGTTGTACTAAATATGGAAGGATCTCATGTTACTACTTCATGTTTGGATACCATATCAGGTTTGTACTGTTCTAGTAGTATACCGTAGTTTTATTAAGTTAAGATGCAAGTGCATTTTCGATCCTATGGTTAATAAAAGCTATGTTGCTTGGATTCTTCTAAAATGTCACCTGGTGCATGTCTGATCCTCCAAAAGTAGTGCAATTTTTCAAGGGCCCGTGTAGTCCGAGCAAACATAGTATATAAGGTCCTGGCGTTACCATTTACTTTCATATTGTTTCATATCCTGTTTGTTCTTTCGACAAGGCATCAGCAATGTTTTTTTTTTTTAGTAGTAGCATCTCTTATGGAAACTTCTTTAATTCGACAGAGCTTCCTTCGCTGCAATCGTTGAATCTCAATACATGTTGTCTGAGAGATGATGGATGTGAAAAGTTTTCGGGTAACTGGATTGTTATGAACTGATTCGAGCAAGATGTTGTTACATCTTTAGCTAACAATGTTGGGAAAGACAAGGCACTAACAAGAATGTCAGACAGGATAGCAGCGGAATAATACCCAAATCTAAACTTTCCCTTTCAATTCGAACCAAGAGAAGACAAACCAAATCAAGCAATATGAAGAATGGGCAGCAAGTATTCAACCAAACTACAGCAATAAGATAAGAACAAGTCAATCACACAAGACACAACGATTTACGTGGAAAACCCTTCGATGTGAAGAGTAAAAAACCACGGGACCAAAAGCTCCACTATAAACACCAAGAGTTACAAAATTGTTCTCCAAAATTGGCCACAAAACAAGTGCCAAAAAACGAGCAACAACAAATCAAGATTGCACCAAAAACTAGAGAATTAAAGAAAAGATTTCACCCAAAACGCGCTACTGTTTACGCCCTCAAATCAGAAGCTACTGACCTCCAAAACCGATCTCCACCGTTGAATTGCAAGAACCAGATGCTGAGAACTCCCAGTTCAAATTTGAGTACGATCCAACGGTTAACGAAGCAGTAAACTCTGTCTGAAGCGGACTGCCTGAGCAGAAAATTTTCAAAAGCAAAAACCGGGATTTTTTCTCTTTTCTCTCAATCTCTAAAACGAATCTCTCTTGATTTTTCTCTCTTGTGTTTCTGAAAAATAAGACCAAATAAGCCTTATATATAAGCCACATAATATTTGGGTTATGGGCTAAAGTGGGCTAGTCCTAATAGGACTTTTATTTATCCACATAGGAAGGGAAAATAAATCCTAAACCCAACAATTCTCCCCCTCACAACTATGTGGAGGAGACCGCCATCCCGGCGATCATGCAACAATCCTCAAACTTCCCTTTTGGCAAAGCTTTAGTCATCATGTCGGAACCATTATCATTGGTATGAATCTTTTCAAGTTCAAGCAACTTAGAATCCAACACATCTCGAATCCAATGATACCTCACATCAATGTGTTTAGACCGACCATGAAATGTAGAATTCTTGCCAAGATGAATAGCACTTTGACTATCGCAATAAAGCACATACCTCTCCTGAGCACAACCAAGTTCCCCCAAAAATCTCTTCATCCAGATCAACTCTTTGCAAGCTTCAACAGCAGCAATAAGCTCAGCCTCTGTAGTAGATAAAGCAACACATTTTTGCAACCTAGATTGCCAAGACACAGCTCCCCCTGCAAAAGTAATCAAGTAGCCTGAAGTAGACTTACGAGTATCAACATCACCAGCCATATCTGAATCAGTGTAACCACAAAGAATAGGCTTCCCTGTTCCAAAACACAAACTCAAACTAGAAGTGCCACAAAGATATCTCATAATCCACTTAACAGCATTCCAATGCTCTCTTCCCGGATTAGAAAGAAAACGGCTAACAATACTAACAGCATGAGCAATATCTGGTCTTGTACACACCATTGCATACATCAAACTACCAACAGCTGAAGCATAAGGAACTTTCTTCATATCTTCCTTCTCACCATCACTGGAAGGACAATGTCTAGTACTCAATTTGAAGTGCATAGCTAAAGGTGTATTGACAACCTTAGCTTTGTCCATGTTGAATCTACGAAGTACTTTCTGAATATACTTCTCTTGTGACAACCATAACTTCTTGGCATCTCTATCACGGACAATCTGCATGCCAAGAATCTGCCTTGCTGGTCCTAAGTCTTTCATAGCAAAAGACTTATTCAACTCTTGCTTCAACTCTTTAATCCTGCAAGCATTATGACCAACAACAAGCATGTCATCAACATAAAGCAAAATGATAATAAAGTCACCATCAGAGAATTTTTGCACAAAAACACAATGGTCTGAAGAAGTCTTTTTGAAGCCCTGCTGATTCATAAAAGAACCAAACTTCTTGTACCATTGCCTGGGAGCTTGTTTTAAACCATACAAGCTCTTATTCAATTTGCAAACATAATTCTCTTTTCCCTTGACTTCAAAGCCTTCCGGCTGCTCCATATAAATTTCTTCATCCAAGTCACCATGGAGAAAAGCAGTTTTAACATCCATCTGTTCAATCTCTAAATCCATACTTGCAACCAAGCCTAGAACCACACGAATGGATGACATCTTTACAACTGGAGAGAATATCTCATCAAAATCAATCCCCTTTTTCTGGCTAAAACCCTTCACAACTAATCTAGCCTTGTACCGTGGAACTGGGTTACCATCTTCATGTTTCACCCGGAAAACCCACCTGTTTTTCAAAGCTTTTCGATCTTTAGGTAACATAACTAAATCAAAGGTATGATTATCATGTAGAGACTTCATTTCATCCTCCATAGCATCAAACCACTTTTCTTTTTCTTCACTTTCCATGGCCTCATCAAGACTCTCTGGTTCTTCCCCATCAGTCAAGAGTACATACTCATTAGAAGAATAACGAGATGAAGGTATTTTCTCTCTAGTAGATCTTCTGAGAGAGCTCTCTGGAGCATCAATAATAGTTGGTTGCAGACCAACCATATCGTCTTGCACTGGAGCATCAGCGACATACTGGTCATTCTGAATATGATCACCATCTTCAATATCAACTTGATTTTCATGAAGATTTTCACATGGTGGAATAGTCAAAGGTGTTGGGTTTTAAAGGTGTGAACAGGAAATGAAGGGTTGTGAACTCTCCCGAAGAGTTGTGACCGTTTGAAAAGTTATGCATTTTCCAAAGTGTTGTGACCTTTCTGAAAGGTTGTTTTCTTTCTGAAAGGTTGTCTTCTTTCTAAAAGGTTGTGACCTTTACCCTTTGTTGGCTATAAATAGAGAGGTTTTCTCTCATTTTTTGATAATCAAATTCTTCCCTTCTTTTGCATACATTTCTTACAAAACAAAATCTATCGATAGTGTCTGTGTGTGTGATTCGTTGCTGTCATTTTGAGTTCGTTGAAATTATCGAAGTTTGAGGTACCGCTACTTCTTTAATGGTTAATCCGTTTTATCTTGGGAGGAATTAATCTGCAACCTCGGGTACTTGAGGGGATTAAATTTCTTAAGGACACACAGTGGGTTCTGTGGACTCGGATAGTTCTTTGTGATTTTCTTTTCATCTTTTATTATTTCTGGTTTGCTAATTTAAATATAGGAAATAACAATCTTAAGAAATTTAAAAAAGTTTCTATATTTGAGTTTTCTGGAGATTAAAATCTTTATGGTTTTCTACTCTGTTTGAATTTCTAAAAATTCATTCGATTAACGATTAAAAGAACATAAAAACTTTATCGTTACATCAAAAACAGTCTGTGTAAGGATTTATTCTTTACTGTTAGTATTTTACATACTAAAATTGTCTGCCATTTGTGACAGAAAAAAAAAATGACTAATTCAAGTCAAGCAAATGTTGGAACTGTAAGTGCTACAACAACATCGGTTGCACCCAATCGTTCAACTGCTGCCTTAGCACCGGCTGAGAAACCTGCAAAGTTTTCTGGAGTCGACTTCAAGAGATGGCAACAAAAAAATGTTCTTCTATCTGGCTACATTGAGTCTGCAGAGGTTCATTAATGAGAACGTTCCTGTTATGTCGGATGAAACTTCGTCTGAAGAACAATTCTTGGTAACAGAAGCATGGACACATTCTGATTTTTTGTGTAAAAATTATATTTTGAGTGGCCTGCAGGATGATCTGTACAATGTGTACAGTAATGTCAAAACCTCAAAAGAACTCTGGGATGCTTTAGAAAAGAAGTATAAAACAGAGGATGCCGGAATGAAAAAGTTCATTGTGGCAAAGTTTCTGGACTATAAGATGATAGACAGTAAGACCGTCGTCACCCAAGTTCAAGAACTGCAGGTCATAATTCATGATCTCCTTGCTGAAGGTATAAATTTATTTAATACCTATGTTGGAAATATTAAGTTTATTCTTAATACTCACATAATTTTTAATGTAGGATTAGTTGTGAATGATGCTTTCCAAGTGGCTGCCATTATTGAGAAGTTACCGCCATTGTGGAAGGACTTCAAAAACTACTTGAAACATAAACGTAAGGAGATGACTGTTGAAGATCTCATGGTAAGGCTAAGAATTGAAGAGGATAACAAGGCCGCAGAAAAGAGGTCACGTGGTAATTCAGCAACATTTGGAGTAAATATTGTTGAAGAAGATCCTACAAAATCAAAGAAAAGAAAGAAAGCATCTGGTCCAAAGAACAATCCTCCTAAGAAGAAGTTCAATGGAAGTTGCTTCAATTGTGGCAAACGTGGTCATAAGCCTACTGAATGTCGGGGTCCCAAGAAGGACAAGAAGAAGGATCAAGCAAATTTGGCTGAATCCAAAGGAGAGATGGACGATCTTTGTGCAATGCTTTCAGAATGCAATTTGGTTGAAAATCCAAGAGAGTGGTGGATAGATTCTGGTGCCTCATGCCATGTGTGTACCAACAAAGAATTATTTTCATCATATACTCCAGCACCTACAGACGAGAAGTTGTTTATGGCAAACTCCACTGTTGCAAAGGTGGAAGGAACTGGAAAAATCCTTTTAAAGATGACATCGGGCAAGGTGGTGACTTTGAACAGGGTCTCGTATGTTCCGGAATTGCGAAAGAACTTAGTTTCTATACCAGTTCTGATTAAGAACGGATTCAAATGTGTATTTGTTTCTGATAAAGTTGTAGTCAGTAAGAATGAAATGTATGTAGGAAAAGGTTACCTCACTGAGGGCCTCTTTAAACTCAATGTAATTGCAGTTGATATGAATAAAAATTCTGCTTCTTCTTACTTGCTTGAGTCTAAATGTTTATGGCATGAACGTTTGGGACACGTTAATAACAAAACCTTGCGAAAATTGATTAACTTAAATGTTTTGCCTAAATTTGAGTGTAATAAATCAAAATGTCAAGTTTGCGTTGAATCTAAGTATGCTAAGCATCCTTATAAATCTATTGAAAGGAATTCATATCCCTTAGAACTGATTCACACTGATATTAGTGACATGAAGGCAACACCAACACGTGGTGGAAAAAAGTATTTCATAACTTTTATTGACGATTGCACTAGATATTGTTATGTCTATTTGCTAAATGGTAAGGATGAAGCAATAGACGTATTTAGGAAATATAAAACTGAAGTTGAAAATCAGTTGGATAGAAAGATCAAAATGATCAGAAGTGATAGAGGTGGAGAATATGAATCTCTATTTGCAGAAATATGTTTGGAAAATGGAATAATCCATCAAACTACTGCTCCTTACTCTCCCCAATCTAATGGAATTGCGGAACGGAAAAACCGAACTTTAAAGGAAATGATGAATGCCTTACTTATAAGTTCAGGTTTACCACAAAACTTGTGGGGGGAAGCTATCCTTACAGCAAATCGAATACTCAATAGAGTGCCTCACACAAAGACACATGTTATTCCATATGAGAAATGGAAAGGTAGAAAACCCAACTTGAAATATTTCAAAGTGTGGGGGTGTCTAGCCAAAGTTCAGGTTCCTATACCTAAGAGAGTGAAAATAGGGCCTAAGACTGTGGATTGTGTATTCATTGGATATGCCACAAATAGTAAGGCATGTCGATTTTTGGTTCATAAGTCCAAACATCCGGATATTCATGACAATACGGTAATGGAATCAGATAATGCT
Source organism: Solanum bulbocastanum (assembly GCA_037074985.1). Taxonomy (NCBI): domain Eukaryota; kingdom Viridiplantae; phylum Streptophyta; class Magnoliopsida; order Solanales; family Solanaceae; genus Solanum; species Solanum bulbocastanum. The sequence continues at coordinate 50,579,861 of CM073608.1, forward strand.
GAATTTTTTGAACATATCTATCCGTATAAAACTAGACTTGAGTCATCTAGTTGGGCGTCTAAACAACCTCGAGAAGAACCAAAAGATAATGAAACCAATGAAGAGAGTCCAAGGCGCAGTAAACGTCAAAGGACAGCTACGTCATTTGGATTTGATTTTGTAACATTCCTACTTGAAAGTGAGCCTCAAACATTCAAGGAAGCGATGTTGTCTAGTGACTCAACCTCTTGGAAGGAGGCTGTCAATAATGAGATTGAATCAATCTTAAGCAATCATACCTGGGAGTTGGTTGATCTTCCTCCAGGGAACAAACCCTTGGGTTCAAAATGGATCTTCAAAAAGAAGATGAAAGATGATGGAACTATTGACAAATATAAAGCAAGACTTGTTGTCAAAGGCTTTAGACAAAAAGAAGGTCTTGATTATTTTGACACATACTCGCCAGTAACTAGGATTACTTCAATTCGGATGTTAATTGCCCTAGCTGCACTATACAGTCTTGAAATCCATCAAATGGATGTGAAAACCGCTTTCTTAAATGGAGAACTAGAGGAAGAAATCTACATGGAACAACCTGAAGGCTTCATAGTTCCCGATAAAGAAAAGAAAGTATGCAAACTTGTTAAGTCACTTTATGGACTAAAACAAGCACCAAAACAATGGCATGCAAAGTTTGATCAAACCATGTTGGCAAATGGATTTAAGATCAATGAGTGTGATAAATGTGTTTACATTAAAGACACTCCGAATCAGGAAGTTATTGTATGCCTATATGTGGATGACATGTTGATAATGAGCAAGGACATTGCCAATATAAAAGCTACTAAGCGCATGCTAGCTAGTAAGTTTGATATGAAAGATCTAGGAGTTGCCGATTTGATATTGGGAATTAAGATTCACAAAACTCCTAACGGTCTAGCATTGTCTCAATCTCATTATATTCAAAAGGTACTTGAAAAGTTCAAGTATTTGAATTTCAAAAAGGCAAAGACCCCAATTGATGTGAACCTTAATCTTGCAAAGAATAAAGGTGAAAGTCAGTCTCAATTGGATTATGCCAGAGTATTGGGAAGTTTGATGTATGTCATGAATTGTACACGACCAGACATAGCTTGCGCTATAAGTAAACTAAGTCGATACACAAGTAATCCCAATCAAAATCATTGGTTGGCAATGAAGAGAGTTTTGGGGTACTTAGAAGACACTCAAAACTATGCTTTGCATTACAACAAATATCCAGCAGTTCTTGAAGGATATAGTGATGCAAATTGGATTACTGGGTCAACTGAAACAAAATCCACGAGTGGATATGTTTTCACTATTGGTGGAGGAGCAATATCTTGGAAATCATCCAAACAAACATGTATAGCTCGCTCTACAATGGAGTCTGAATTTATCGCCTTAGACAAGGCCGGTGAAGAAGCTGAATGGCTCCGAAATTTCTTAGAAGATATTCCGTATTGGCCCAAACCAATGGCCCCTATATGCATACACTGCGATAGTCAAGCTGCAATAGGAAGCGCTGGAAGCGTTATGTATAACGGAAAGTCTCGTCATATAAGACGAAGACATAACTCTGTTAGACAACTACTCTCTAGTGGAATTATCACAATTGACTATGTGAAGTCAAAGAATAATGTGTCGGATCCACTTACAAAAGGCCTAACTAGAGAAGGAGTTGAGAAATCATCGACGGGAATGGGACTATGGCCGAGAACAAGTCATCGTGGCGGTAACTCTACCTAGAAGACTGGAGATCCCAAGATCTAGGTTCAAGGAGATAAAACAAAGTCATAGATGACGGTTCAACATTGTCAAAAATTATTTTATATCCATTCTCATGATAAGACAATGTTCAGTAACCAGGATAAAGGCATAAGGACTTTTTTAATGGTTTCTAAGTTTGATACAGGGTATATCAAATAGTGTATCTACGGGATAACACATTTAAAAACCACCTATGTAAGTGTGAAGTGTAAGCCGCTTCAAGGAGAATCCGGTAAGGCCAGTTCTCTAAGCACTTATTAACCGAGATGTGTTCATGGCTGAAACGAACAAAACAATGAGAACCAAAAACAGTTCAAGGGTTGATTGTGTGACTTATGTTGTCTAGGTATACACCAAAGCTCGACGGTTCAAAGATATCAAATCTACCGATTGACCGAGTATATCCGATATATGTTCACTACGGAAAGTTTAAAGGGAAACCTACTTATCCAGATGCGATTAACCTTTACTTACGAATCAGACAATTTTTCATACATATGTTTTAACAATAGCCATTCCCTATTCATGTGGGGGATTGTTGGGTTTTAAAGGTGTGAACAGGAAATGAAGGGTTGTGAACTCTCCCGAAGAGTTGTGACCGTTTGAAAAGTTATGCATTTTCCAAAGTGTTGTGACCTTTCTGAAAGGTTGTTTTCTTTCTGAAAGGTTGTCTTCTTTCTAAAAGGTTGTGACCTTTACCCTTTGTTGGCTATAAATAGAGAGGTTTTCTCTCATTTTTTGATAATCAAATTCTTCCCTTCTTTTGCATACATTTCTTACAAAACAAAATCTATCGATAGTGTCTGTGTGTGTGATTCGTTGCTGTCATTTTGAGTTCGTTGAAATTATCGAAGTTTGAGGTACCGCTACTTCTTTAATGGTTAATCCGTTTTATCTTGGGAGGAATTAATCTGCAACCTCGGGTACTTGAGGGGGTTAAATTTCTTAAGGACACACAGTGGGTTCTGTGGACTCGGATAGTTCTTTGTGATTTTCTTTTCATCTTTTATTATTTCTGGTTTGCTAATTTAAATATAGGAAATAACAAAAGGCACTAGATCAACATCAACTAGGCTGTCACTACTCTGAGAATCAACTGTCTCAACTTTGTCAAGATCTTCAATTGTTTGGTCTTCAAAGAACACAACATCACGGCTTCTAACAAGTTTCTTCTCAACTGGATCAAAGAAACGATAGCCAAATTCATCTTGACCATAACCAACAAAGATACATTGCCTAGTTTTAACATCTAACTTTGACCTTTCATCCTTAGGAACATGCACAAAGGCTTTACACCCAAAAACTTTAAGATGATCATAAGAAACATTCTTACCAAACCAAACTCTGTCAGGGACATCACCATTCAAAGCAACAGTAGGAGATAAATTGATAACATATGTAGCAGTATTAAGTGCTTCTGCCCAAAAGGAATCTGGCAGCTTAGCATCTGAAAGCATACATCTAACTCTCTCAACAAGAGTTCTATTCATCCTCTCTGCCAAACCATTTAGCTGAGGAGTCTTTGGAGGAGTTTTCTGATGCCGAATACCCTGCTCTCTGCAATATCTATCAAAGGGGCCAATATACTCACCACCATTATCAGAATGAACACATTTCAATTTCTTCCCTGTTTGTCTCTCAACCAAGGCCTGAAAACTCTTGAACACATCAAGTACCTAATCCTTGGACTTCAAAGAGAATACCCAGAGTTTGCGTGAATAATCATCAATAAAAGTCACAAAATAAAGTGCACCACCATGAGACCTTACCTTAAAAGGACCACACAAATCAGAATGTACCAGCTCCAACAAATCAAGCTTTCTTGAAGGAGGATGACTCTGAAAAGAAACTCTCTTCTGTTTACCTGCTAAGCAATGAACACACTTGTTCAACTTTGCTTGTTTCACTCCAGAAAGCAAATTCTTCTTAGCTAAATTGTGCATCCCCTTCTCGCTCATATGACTCAGTCTTCTATGCCATAACAATGATGAAGTATCATTCTCCACCAAATTTACTGAGCCTTTAGAAATGGAGCCCTGAAAAGTTTACAAGTTAGACAACTTATTACCACGGGCTACAACCATCGAACCTCTAGTAAGCTTCCACTGGCCAGCACCAAGGGTATTAACATAACCCTCATCATCAAGGTATCCCACAGAAATCAAATTCAAGCGAACATCTGGAGCATGTTTGACATTATTGAGAACTAGTTTGGAACCGTTGCTACTTTCCAAACAAACTGTCCCAATACCAAGAACTGCAACCTCATGATTATTATCCATTTTTAACATCCCAAAATTACCTGGAGTATAAGAAGAAAATAATTCCTTCTTGGGCGTGACATGAGAAGTAGCACCAGAATCCACAAACCAGCTAGACTCATCACGTATAAGATTGACAGCATTTTCATCACAAGAAACAAGAAGATCATCATTAGCAACAACAGTAACACAATTTTCATTGTCACCTTCTTTCTTTTGTTGTCTCATATCTATCTTGTACTTAAAACAAAATTTCTTGATATGCCCATTCTTGTTGCAATAGTCACATATAACATTCTTGTATTTAGACTTTGACTTACCTCTACTTTTATCTCTGTCACTCTGACCTCTGATCTTGTTTCTCCCCCTATCTTCAGTAACCAAAACATCAGAGTGTGAAGTAGAAGAAGTTGAACCTTGAGATCTTCTTCTCATCTCTTCATTCAAGACACCACTCTTAGCATATTCCATGGTCACAACACCACTGGGAGCAGAATTAGTCAAAGAAACTCGAAGAGTTTCAAAAGAGTCTGGCAGAGTATTAAGAAGCCATAGTCCCTGTATTTCTTCATCGAATTTTACATTCATTCCAGATAGCTGGTCAAGAACACCCTGAAAATCATTAATATGATCAGAAATAGGAGTGCCCTCTTTATACCTGATATTCATCAATTGTTTCAATAGAAACAACTTATTGTTGCCAGTCTTCGAAGCATATAGTGTCTCAAGTTTGTCCCACAAACTTCTAGCATGTGTCTCATTCACAATGTGATTTCGAACATTATCTTCAACCCATTGTCTAATATAACCACAAACCTGCAAGTGCTCAAATTCTCATTCCTCATCCGTCATGGACTGGGGTTTATTAGAGGTAAACACAGGTAAATGCATTTTCTTGACAAATAGAAGATCTTTCATCTTACCTCTCCAAATATGATAGTTACTACCATTCAAACAAACCATCTTGCTCATATTTGCCTCCATCATTCAAATCAATAACAAACAACAACCAACGCTCTGATACCACTTTGTTGGGAAAGACAAGGCACTAACAAGAATGCCAGACAGGATAGCAGCGGAATAATACTCAAATCTAAACTTTCCCTTTCAATTCGAACCAAGAGAAGACAAACCAAATCAAGCAATATGAAGAATGGGCAGCAAGTATTCAACCAAACTACAGCAATAAGATAAGAACAAGTCAATCACACAAGACACAACGATTTACGTGGAAAACCCTTCGATGTGAAGAGTAAAAAACCACGGGACCAAAAGCTCCACTATAAACACCAAGAGTTACAAAATTGTTCTCCAAAATTGGCCACAAAACAAGTGCCAAAAAACGAGCAACAACAAATCAAGATTGCACCAAAAACTAGAGAATTAAAGAAAAGATTTCACCCAAAACGCGCTACTGTTTACGCCCTCAAATCAGAAGCTACTGACCTCCAAAACCGATCTCCACCGTTGAATTGCAAGAACCAGATGCTGAGAACTCCCAGTTCAAATTTGAGTACGATCCAATGGTTAACGAAGCAGTAAACTCTGTCTGAAGCGGACTGCCTGAGCAAAAAATTTCCAGAAGCAAAAACCGGGATTTTTTCTCTTTTCTCTCAATCTCTAAAACGAATCTCTCTTGATTTTTCTCTCTTGTGTTTCTGAAAAATAAGACCAAATAAGCCTTATATATAAGCCACATAATATTTGGGTTATGGGCTAAAGTGGGCTAGTCCTAATAGGACTTTTATTTATCCACATAGGAAGGGAAAATAAATCCTAAACCCAACAAACAAGAATGCCAGACAGGATAACAGCGGAATAATACCCAAATCTAAACTTTCCCTTTCAATTTGAACCAAGAGAAGACAAACCAAATCAAGCAATATGAAGAATAGGCAGCAAGTATTCAACCAAACTAAAGCAATAAGATAAGAACAAGTCAATCACACAAGACACAACGATTTACGTGGAAAACCCTTCGATGTGAAGAGTAAAAAACCACGGGACCAAAAGCTCCACTATAAACACCAAGAGTTACAAAATTGTTCTCCAAAATTGGCCACAAAACAAGTGCCAAACAACGAGCAACAACAAATCAAGATTGCACCAAAAACTAGAGAATTAAAGAAAATATTTCACCCAAAACGCGCTACTGTTCACGCCCTCAAATCAGAAGCTACAGACCTCCAAATCCGATCTCCACCGTTGAATTTCAAGAACCAGATGTTGAGAACTCCCAGTTCAAATTTGAGCACGATCCAACGGTTAACGAAGTGGCAAACTCTGTCTGAAGCGGACTGCCTGAGCAGAAAATTTCTAGAAGCAAAACGGGATTTCTCTTTTCTTCTCAATCTCTAAAACGAATCTCTCTTGATTTTTTCTCTCTTGTGTTTTTGAAAAATAAGACCAAATAAGCCTTATATATATGCCACATAATATTTGGGTTATGGGCTAAAGTGGGCTAGTCCTAATAGGACTTTTATTTATCCACATAGGAAGGGAAAACAAATCCTAAACCCAACACTAAGAAATCTACTAATATCTATAAACATTTTACTGTCGAGGTAGCTATAAGAATCATAGGTGGATCCAGGATTTGAAGTTTACATTTGCTTCGTTGACATTGTATGCTTTCCAATTTTGTTCCGTTATCAAAAAATTGATTCACCTTAAGATAAAGAGTCCTACTTTTGTTTCAGGTTTACCGAAACTTGAATCTCTCAGTGTAAGATGTTGTCAATGCATAATGGATTCAGACATGCAGCCCTTGGCAGGTATCGGTGGTGAATGTGCACGTGTCATCTTGCTGTGCTTGATTTATTGTGAGCATTTGATCGTTTTCATGTGATGTAATTCAGGGATCGCGAGTTTGAAGGAGCTTCAGATCGCGTCTCTACATAACAGATTATGGAGTGTCTTATCTGAGAGGTACTAATGAGTATTTCTGTTGTCGTCTTTGTAGACTCGTTTATACTTATATTGAAATTTTCTTTTCTTTTTGATTTTTTTTAAGGTTTGAACAAACTTGTTGTACTAAATATGGAAGGATCTCATGCTACTACTTCATGTTTGGATACCATATCAGGTTTGTACTGTTCTAGTAGTATACTGTAGTTTTATTAAGTTAAGATGCAAGTGCATTTTCGATCCTATGGTTAATAAAAGCTATGTTGCTTGGATTCTTCTAAAATGTCACCTGGTGCATGTCTGATCCTCCAAAAGTAGTGCAATTTTTAAAGGGCCCGTGTAGTCCGAGCAAACATAGTATATAAGGTCCTGGCGTTACCATTTACTTTCATATTGTTTCATATCCTGTTTGTTCTTTCGACAAGGCATCAGCAATGTTTTTTTTTTTAGTAGTAGCATCTCTTATGGAAACTTCTTTAATTCGACAGAGCTTCCTTCGCTGCAATCGTTGAATCTCAATACATGTTGTCTGAGAGATGATGGATGTGAAAAGTTTTCGGGTAACTGGATTGTTATGAACTGATTCGAGCAAGATGTTGTTACATCTTTAGCTAATATTGTATACCGTGCAGAACTCATCGAGTTGAAGGTATTGAATTTGGGATTTAACCACATTACAGATGAATGTTTGGTCCATTTGAAAGGTCTGTCTATCCTCTTTGATTGCATTAATTGAGCGTTGTGTTTCATTTTTTTTCCGCCTTACATTAATTGAGCATTGCGTTTCATTTCATTGGATCAATATTGCAGGTCTGACAAAATTGGAAGGCTTGGACTTCGACTCATGTAGGATTACGGATGACGGATTGGCTCATTTATCTGGTATAGAACATCAACCTGCTTAACATAACGTTGCCTTAATCGAGGACCACTGATTTTACAGTCCTGAACTCGAATCAATTCCTGATTATTCGGTTTATCTTACTGGAATTTAGTCGAGTCACTTGAGTTTTGTTTACATCTTTGAGATAATTTCAGAGGTTAATAAGTCATCCATGTTAGATAAAAGCTATAGTATGTAATCTATGTTAATCGAACTTTCCAAAAATGTTGCAGCAACCATGTCTTATACTCAAAAAATGTACTACTTTTGGAGGATTTTACACGCAACCATAGATGTTTATTATTAAAGAAGGGTGTCACTTGTATGTCTGTATTTCGTGGGGGACTAAAATCTGTCTCCAACTTCTTGTTTTGCGCTTTTTATGAATAGATTTGAGTGATTCGCTTTGTTTTAGGTTTGAAAAAGTTGGAAGATCTCAACCTCAAATTCACCTTAGTGACAGACGATGGTTTGAAAATGTTATCTGGATTGACATGTCTCAAGTCACTTAATCTGGACGTTCGCCAAATTACAGACTCAGGGCATGCATTTCTCACAGGTAAGCCATAAGAAACACGAGACGAAGTGTGAATGCTCAGTATATGCTGGATGCAAAATGTACTTTCTGTTTTGAGATGTGGCTAATCGCGTATCAATTCCTCAGTAGCATGTTTATTCGTATCGTATAATTTCTTTTCTGGTGTTTGCTGCTAGAAATTTGATCAATGTAATTCTTTTGTCTCTATGGAGTATAGGTTTAACTGGTTTGACTCACCTGGATATCTTTGGAGCTCACATAACGGATTCCGGGACAAAGTATCTCACATGTACGTTAAACGTTGTATTCGTCCTTCTTCTCTTACTATATCTTACATTCTCTTTCTTTCTGGTGCCATAAGGTTTAGTATTATGTATTGCGAGAATTCATCATAAATTAAGGTCAGGCATAGTTGTATGATGCCTTATACTTCCTTTAATTTCATCGACGAGTATTTTTGATCTAGATATAAGTCTCTATGGGACGATACTCGATCTCACCACTTTATTATTACTAGTTGACCTCGTATACTTGTGTGTGCGTATTCAAATTCTAAACGTGTATGATTGTCTCATCAGATTTCAGATATCTGCAATCACTTGACCTTTGTGGTGGAACGTTAACTGATGCTGGAGTCGATAATATAAAGGATCTTTCTTCCTTGATGTTTTTGAACTTATCACAGAACCAGAATTTGACCGATAAGACCTTGGAGCTTCTAACAGGTACGTTTATCTACTCGAAAAGTTAACATGAACATGTTGAATTGAAAATTTAAACGCTCGTAGTGTTGAATGCGTGTGCGTTTTGAAATTTAGACACCTTTGCATATATGTATTCAGGAGTTTAACTTATTGTTTAGCCCATTTTAACTCGATATATTTCAGCTCAGGTAACCTTTGGACGGATTAGTAACCGTCTATTTGTTAACCTAAGCTCACTTTAACGAGTTCAAGTTTAGATCCGCCCATTTCATATCTTAGTCTAAAGGTGGATTGAAAAGCGCGTCTAGCTGATCCAATCGTGCCAACTACTTTCAGCTCGAATCATGTATTCATATGCACAAAAGAAGTTTTAGCATGTAAAAATACATTATATATATGTTATGTTTATCCTGAATCGTTTGATTCAAAATTCTAGGTTCATCTCTGCATATATCTTTGTTCATATGTGGCCTAATTTTCACCTATTTTTTTTCTTATAAAATAATGCAGGACTGAAATTGTTGGTGTATTTGAATGTGTCAAATTCTTGCATCACCAATGATGGATTGAAATATTTGAAGTCTTTGAAGAATTTACACACATTGGATTTGGAATATTGCAATGTGACACCATCTGAGATTAAGAAACTTCAAGACAATGATCTTCTAAATCTTGTGAGATATAGGCCTAATTAAGTACTTAAAGAGGTCGTTTTGTTCGTGGATCAAGTTATTTTGGAAATATAGTCCTGAGATTATAATTTTTGAACTAATTTATTCGACCTTATACCGTATACCAAATAACTCCTAAGGTTCTTCATGTAACATATAGTAAATAGTTCATAGATAAATACACTTTTTTTATCGGTCAAATTAGATATATCTTCATTCAGGATAAATTGTGTGTTACTATCATTAATTTCTCGATTAGATAACATACGTAAGATCATTAAAATTGCAAATGCAGTCGGATACATGGGGCTTAGGACAGGAAATGTTCAGAAGGCATTGAATCATCATGTCGATCGGATGAAGTTTGATGAGAGGTGTAAGCATAGCGAGGTGAAACTATTAATTTTGTATATTAGCATATTAAAGAGTTTGCAACTATATCACACCATCAAAAAAATAATTAAGTTTGCAACTATATCACACCATCAAAAAGTAATTATATATATGATGGGACATTATAATAAAGTTTGAGAAAATGATTATATCCTTATCTCTTTACATAAAAGAACAAGTAGTCCTCAATAAATCCACATCTAGCTTATGTGGTTTGTGTGTGCATCTACCTCATCATCACATGGCTTGTCAACTTCTCTTCTTTGTAATTTGGAAATTTCTGTGGGTCCTTTTGCTCAACACATATAGTATATGTATGTCATTGTTGGATAATGACACTATATATATATATATTTAAATTTTCATTAATAGAATTTAGTATACGAAGATATATTTCTATAGATGTGGAGTATTCAAAACATCAATCTACTATGTTTAATAAGAAAATAATTTTAATCTTATATATAAGTGTAATTTTTTAGTTATAAAAGGTTTGCCCCTTCGCACTCATGTGGCTCTGCCCTTATATAAAACTATATATTATTTATTTATTATTTGAATTATATGTATCGGCGAAATTAGGATTTGAGTTATGAAATTTGAATAAAAGAGGGAAAATGACATAAGTGGGTTTTAGTTGTCTCCCTAAGTAGTTTGTCCAGAGTAGGGTCATGTAGTCATGATTTCTATTACCAAAAAAAAAAAAAAAAATTAATTTTTTTTTGCTTTTGTAGTTTTTTCTTTTTGAGTTTTTATCGATGTTTGATATTTATATTAGAGTTTAACTAATTTGATTTCGTGATGCGTATTTTTGAGGAGATGCTCCAAATAGGATTCTTTTGGGTTCGAATTGATCCAGACTTCTAACTAAAAGTAAAAAGATCTGAAATCATTCCACTGTAACTCATATCGATGCTTTTGTACCTAATTTTTATAATATAAATTAGCTATAGATTTATTTGTATTTTTTTTTTTTTGAGTGGATATCTCTTTATTATCATCACCTTATCTAGAATTAAAGTGACAAAAGCTAAGAAGATGACAATGTCATGATCATATATAGATACAATTATTATAAAATAAAATGCATACACTATTTTTTTGTCAATTTATGTAACTTTCCTAACCAACTATCTATTAGTTGGATACCAACTATATATTAAAATATATACATTGAAAGCAGCTATCAAGTGGTTTTTTTTCCTTTTTAAGTTCTTTTTTATTTTCTTTTTATTGTCTTTTTGGAAGAATTATGGTAAGAAAAAGGAAAAAATATATATTATTTGGTGGGAATTGAATTTCACACCTAAAGAAAACAAAATAACATCTTTATCAAGGAGCTACTAATATTTTGCTTTTGATACAAATTGGTTGGAAAGGTATTTAAAGTTTTAGTGGAGACAAGGGCTTTTCATATTGTTGATCAGCAGAGGTGACAAAATCGAAACTCTCTTAATTCGTTCGATCAGTTCAAATTTTAATAAATTATATTATTTGTTTGTTAATTGACTTGATGAATTGAACTTAAAGTGACGTATCAAACTATTTTACTAAAGCATGTTAAAATATATCTCAAACTCAAATATAAAAACTATATATTTCGAGTTTGGAACATACGTAAATTTTTAAAATTTTAAACTAATAATTTAAGATATTATTGTTTTAAACTTTTTTTTTCAAAAATAAAAAGGAGAGCAGGAACCTTATTATATCACATTGATTCCACTATCTTATAATTTGTGACTAATCTCCAACAAATCAAACTAAGTGGCTATTCTGATAAGAAGATGAAGTTAGTAAGGCCAAAAATGAAAGCAAACAAAAGAAGGATAATCTTCTTCTTTTTTTTCGAATCTTTCAAAATAAAAATGGAGTGATTATATTGATTTAATTTTCTCTATGTAAAGCAGTCATATTTTGCAAATTGATGAGATATGACATGTTGTTTGACTCAATTATTTTTGTCAAAAATAAACTTTAAATATTAAATTACTTATCGACTTAATCTGTTCAAATTCGACTCAACCTTTTCACGTACACTAGCATTCACATTTGCCACTGCGTTATAGTTTTTTTATTTTAAAAAAATGTTATAACTACTTTTTGGTTTTTAGTCAATTTGTACAACAAAAGATGTTAGAAATATGAATGTCACTTTTATGAAGTTTCATTTTGTTACGCAATGTAATGAAATTGAAGGATAGCCTAAACTATAAAAACATTAAACACAAAAGGAACACAATTTGTACAAGTATAAGTTCATGAACGAGTAAAACACTTGTGTTCTAATAAAGGGTGTGTTCAATGAACAAGTTACGAGTTTATCTGAATTCTTTTAGTTTAAACTATGTCTATATCATATATAAGAAGATATAATACGACTGTTGAATAATATGTCTACTTGAGTTATATGTGTGAGTATAGCAATGATTCTTTTCTTGAAATGTATGAGACTTATTTAAGTATTCTTTCTGTTTTAGTTTGTTTTCTTACTATTTCTTTTAATATGTTATATATTTAAAAATTATGTTAATTTTTTTTTATATAAATCACAATAATTAATAACTTAAAATATTTTTAAAAATATATTTAAAAATTGGTTGACTCTCCAAATTCTATCAATGTCACGTGAATAAGGATAAGGATAACAAATTAAAAAAGAATGACCTAGTTTGACTTGAAACGGAGTTTAAAAAAAGAAAAAGACTTTTTAATCTTGTGATTTTAAATTAAAATGGATCCAGCTCCTCTCCATTTCACTTCTCTCATTTTCCCCAAGTTCTAGCTTGGATTGGAGATAAATGTCATAGTTTAAAATTAATGGTTGAGATCTAATTAATTAAAGCAAAATCCTAACCATAGTTATTTACTTTCATATATTTGTTTCTTAAATATTTTTGCAATCCAATATATTTTCCCTACATATACTTAAAACTTTTCTTTACTGCCATGCATACATATTTAAAACTTTTACTAAATATTTTTATTTTTTTGAAGTTTTTTTTATAATAAATTTAAACGTTTTTATTATTCTAATAGAGTATTAAGAGCTACACTGTCTATAGAGCAATATGGACTCCATTTTACAATCCATTATATTTTCTCTAAATATATTAAAAACTTATTTATTCTTAAAATTAGAAAAAAATTGAGGTCACAATTTTTAATTTTTTATTTGACAGATATTATTTGAGAAATAGCAAATGTTAGGGAAAAGGGTAAAAAATGAGCAAAAATATTACTCAAGTAGTTAAGAAAAGAAATTCTTTTAAATATATTTAGGAAAAAATATAATGTAAATCTACAATTGTTGGATTGCAAAAATATTTAAGAAGCAAATATATGGAAGTAAATAACTATAGTTAGGACTTTACTTTAATCAATTAGATCTCAACCATTAATTTTAAACTATGACATGTGTTCCCAATCCAATCTAGAACTTGGGGGAAATGGAGAGAAGAGAAACGGAGAGGAGCCGGATCCAATTAAAGTTATGTCAAATGTACCAAAATTTCCTTTAATCTTGTGGCCTTAAACATGTCACATGAAAAGTTGAAGTTAAAGTGTTGTCAAAAAAGGAAATGGGTCATTCTTTTTTAGACAAACTAAAAAGGAAACTAGGCCATTCTTCTTTAAACGGAAGGAGTATTACTTAAAAGTTACGTGAAAAGTATTATAAATCACAATAATTAACAATTTAAAATATTTAAAATAATATATAAAATTAAGGTTTACATATTCAAAAAAATATATTAATCACTATAAATTGATAATTTATCATATTTAAAAATATATAGATTAAAAAAATTACAATAGAAAATAAAAACTAAATTGAATTTCAAAACTTAAAATATGTCACATTGAACAATATTCATTTTCGAGCAATCAACTAGTTGTAGACATCCATTACAAATTTAGGTATTTACCAAGCAATTAACTTAGCAAGAAGTGAACATGTTTGAACTATGAATCATATTTTAATTTTAGTTTCAAGTAATTTTAAAATCGATGAGTAACTCATTATTTTACTAACTAAACCTATTTGATATTGTTTAAATATGTAAAGGAATTATGTGTTGATATTTCAACGAAGAGGTATGAGAGATTAGATATGGTGAGATTAAGAAAAAACAGAGTTAGATCATAAAAATAATTAAAAAAAATGTGATTAAATAAAATATGATATATTTTTAGCTTATCTAAAACATAATAGTAAATAGAAAGGTTTGAAAGCTGAGAATATGAATAACGATGTTAGATATTAAAAATTATCATTTTACTAACTTATTCATGTATTAACTTAACGGTGATATAGTGCATCATATCGATCATAATATTAGACCATTCAAATAGTCTTTAATTTTTGATATCTGATATCAAATATTCATATATTATAAGAATCACACCTTGCAATTATTGTTACGGTTCCTTCCATATATATTCTGCGTTGCTTTATTTTTTGTACTAATAATATTAATTTTTGAATTTAAACATCATCAATTGTTTACTATATTATTACCACGATATTTTATTATTTTTATTTCCTTCTACGAATTTATTGCACTTCGGACAAAAGAAATTTTTCAAAAATTTGTCTCTTTGCCTTCACGAGCTAATGATAAAATTTTCACACGCTATCATTCCAGACACCAGTTATGAGATTTCCATAAATATGTTGAACTCATTTATGAAATTTCACTATTGTAACCTATTTGATATTATTTCGATTCGATTCAACCAACTCATTTAACACCTCGGTTCATTTCTCACATAAATCGGATTGTGTGATGAAATCTCAATTAAATTGCTTTCAATTTGGTTCTTATGCTTAATATTTTGTAATATTATAAGTTTATGGAAATGATTAGAATTTGAAGCTCAGTGATGCATTCATAATTAGGAAAATTGGATGATTTTATAATTTTCTTCATGTATTTAGACTATAGACATATGGATCTTAACGTTTTGGTCACCGGCGTACACTAAAAAATCGTTCCGTTCGACCTCCACCGTGTATACTCCATTTGCCGCCATCTTGTTGCAGCTGACGTCACTTCACGGCCAGACATCGATTGCTGAGGTCAGCATTCAACAAGAAAAGCAAACTTCTAACAGCTCTATTCACGTCTTACGAATCACCGGCACCGGAAATAATGGAAATCCGGCTAGATCGGCTCGGCGGCGTTGATGAATGCTGACGTCAGCATTCAACAGAGATTTCTAGAGATCGAATAACAGTCTTATGAATCACCGGAACTGGAAATACAGGAAAGCCGGCTAGGTCGGCGTTGGAAATCGGAACGGCGGCGCTGTTGATGAGAAGAAGGACGAATCAAAGCCGCTAAAGCTCTTTTAACAAGCTCACCTTCAACAGTTCCGATTCGCACTAACGAGTTCGTCATCGCCGATCTCCTCATATGCAATCGAATCGAATTCGACGCTGTTTGGCTAGTATTACTACTCCGTCGATTATCCATTTTTTTATGCATACTACAACGGAACGAACCTGGATGATTCGTCGGCGAACACATACACGTCTTCTTCTGAGAAGAAGCCATTGTTTTCTGCCGGTTCATTACGGAAATAGACCGGCTCGGGGAAGTTTCACGGTCCAGTGTGAACCGGATCGACGAAGCAGAAGACGATGACGTTCTAGATGTCGATGAGTAAAATCTTCCGGCTGGGGATAGTGAACGGAGCACCGGTCCGGTTGATCGCCGTGCAGAAGCCGCCATTTTTGCTGTTTTACAGTTGAGAGAGAAGAAGAAGAAGATTGGAGAGTATTTCTTTGTGCCGTGTTTGGCTGTTTGATTTGGCAAACCTTAGTTTCACTCAAGGTATGTATTTATAGCAATCTCGGAATTATTTTTTTTCATTTTTTAATTATTTTGGTGGGGTATATTAGCTTTAATTGCATACCTGACCCTCTAGGTTCTTTAGAATTATATTTTTGGTCAAGATTGCGTGTTATTTCTCTGTTTTGTATTAATTGTTAAACACGTATACTTGAAGGTTAAGAAGCCTCAAACCAATTGTCGGAATTGTGGCGGAATGTTAAGTAGCTATTGTTTGAATTAATTACTATTTGTAATTTATTTTTAGCTATAATTATGTGTGTCGCTCTCCTCTCTTCCTTTCTCTTGCTTCTCTCCTTTCTTATACATATACAAACTATACATACACAATTATATGACATATATACAAATACAATTCGTCTCTCTCCTTCCTTTTCCAATCTCGCTCACCTCTCTCAATCTTGCTCATCAGATATATAAATACATATGTATATTTTACATATATACAATTCGATATATATACAAATTAATTCACCTCTCTCCACTCTTTACTTTTTTTCGCTCGCGTCTCTCCTTCCTCTCTCAATCTCTCTCACCTCTCTCCTTCCTTCCTCTAACATGTAACTATGAATTGTAATTAACAAATTATAAATATGAAAGCTAGTTAAATTATTTTTAGTTGCTATTTGCGAAATTTCCTTTATAATAATGAGAACTAACCATAGATTTAGAAAGTAGTATATAAGGATTAATAATATAATAAAACAAACAATGGGCTGGCGGGAGGATAACAAAGTTGAATAAGACAAGGGAAGTTGCCGTTTGAGAAACGACCAGTGGTGTTAACAGAAAGCTGCCACGTTTCTGTTCATGTATGGTGACTCACTCCATATAGATTCCACGTATAATGGGGGTCCTATTTGTTTATATTTTATTTACTTAAACCAGATTCGATTCAAATTTTAAAAATAATTTAAACAAGATGCGATAAATATTTTGAGAAAAAAGTTAAAGAGGTAGAAAAATCATAAAGCAAGGCGGTGCACATGTGGGAGTTAAAGACAATGAAATAATAGAAAATGAACCGTAAAGGATGTGGTGCAGGAGATGAACTAGGCTCCTCTTTTTTTAATTAAAGGTCTCACGTGTAAGTCTTAAGTATGAAATATTTTTTAATAAAAAATATTTTTTGTTGAATGAGATCTTATGCGGTATAAATTTAAAAAGATTAAGTTTCAATTCATATATCGAACACTAATAATTGAGTATACATTAGAGATATATGATGCTAAGATGGAAATATCGAACCCATATTTACTTCTTTTTTATTTCTTCTTCTTTTGGGTTATGTGTTAAACTGATGATTTAGGGGGCATAATTATTGGTACCTTTAAGTTAACTTCAAATCTTCAATCATAAGTACCTTACTAATATATGTTTAATCAGTTATGTAATGGTGTTAGGGCACAATTAGAAGAATAAATATTTGTGCAATGGGATTTGTTTTTCCTAGCACGTCCACCTAGGTAGGCTTTAAAATAATTAATCGAAATTATTGTTACTTCATTTGATTCACTTAATCGTAGTATAAACACAACTTAGACTTATTCTAAATCAATTTTGTATGGATTTATATAAAAACTTTTTTGATGCTCTAGATCGTAAAAGTATCATATAAAGTAGAATTAATTTTTTTTTTTTGTTATGAAAAGCTAAATATTTTAATGATTTTCTTTACATAAAAAAGGTGCTGAGGTGTCTGATGGAAAAGGCTAAAACCCATAATTTTAGTTAAATAAAAAAAGATTTTGTGATGGAAGAAACTATAAAAGAGATTCTTATAATTAGGTCACATGAAAGTCTGCTATTTTACACCGAAAGCACTAATTTTTCCTTTTTGTTGTATTAATCTAATTTAAACCAAATCCACTTTAGTTTAGAATAATATTCGAGGGTCAATTAATTACAATTGGTTCTAGAACATATACTCAACAACAATATATTCAACGTAGTAATTTTAATAAAATAGAATTTGAGGAGAATAAAATATACACAAACCTTTTATCCTTATCTCATAGAAAGAGAGGATATTTCTGATTAAACCTCTTGCTCAAGAATAAACAACTTGAAAAAAAAGAAAGAAATAGAATTACAAGAAACAACAAATTGCAACCAACCAATAAGTACAATAAAATAGTAGATAATTGAAGTATAAAAAATAACAAATAATAACAAAAATCGAAGTTCAAGGTACTAAAATAACAATACTACGACTATATAGTATGAACATATAGAAAGACAACGACTATCTATGTTACCAAGCCTTTACTCTATTTTTTATCCTCCACAATCTTCTATCTAAGATATGTTCAAGTTGAAACTATATAGTATTTCATATCTTGTCTAATCACTCTTCTCAATACGTTTTCTGTTCACCTCTGCCTCTTCACATGTCTGAACAATCATCTCAATTATCTCGCTTTCCACATTTTATTCTTCATTGAATTTCACTCCCACCTTGTTATGAATATCCCTATTTTTAATTATATCTCTCGTAATATACCCACACACAATGCTTTTTTTTAATGAAAAATAGTACTGCAACAATTCATTATGCAAATTTTTAAAAAATGATGGGGTAGGGGTAATAAAATCTTTTTTTTCATTTCTATTATTTTTGTTAGACCTTCATGGACAGTGAACAAACAATTTTTATTTTTATTAAAGGTTTTTGAATTTTCCATATAATATGCTTCATTTGAATGAAGGGACTTTGACTTTTGACTTTCCATATAACTTTATCAAATTTGAACAACAAACCTAACTTCATTACTTTAGAATTAATTGCAAGACAATAATATAATGTCAATTTAAAATTGACAATTAATTTCTTTTGTAGGAAAACACATACTATATATGTTCATGAAATTAACTTTCTTTTATAGCATTTCTGAAGTTACTATATTGATATATACACGTAAAATATATTATTTGAAAAATAATCTACGTAACTTCAATATCAGATGGAATTATTGTCTCTTGAATTTGTTTTGTACTGTGCCTTTCTGACTTTACCAAAGTGTTGACATAGTTTCCTTATTTGACCAAATATTTCAACATATTAACATTCAGTTGCCACAAGACTTGGCAAGGCATGTTATTAATATTCTTAACTATAGTTTAACATTTTTATCTTCGTAAGGCAGGAGTCTGGAGTAAGACTATACATACTATTATCTATAAATTCTACTTGTGAAATTTTACTAAAAATAAATATGCTATCATCGTTTTGCTACAACATGCATTTAGTTTAGGCATAATACATAAACGAACACTCAAATATAGCCTCAATTGACATCTGAGTACAAGTTTACACTCAAATTTTGAAAGTGACAAACTTGATTTCAACCGACAACTAAAGACTTCAACTTGTCCTCACTATATCTCTTAGACACCCGACGCTGAAGTGCCACATAGATTTTAGATGTGTAGATGATTACTACTGATCACACAATCAAGACAAGTTGAATTATCTATATGCACATTTTCAAATCGAATTTAATTAGACCACAGTGTCTAAATTTTCAACCTCAACTTGTCAAAAGTAGTTTTTAGTGCAAATTAATATTGGGACCGAGCATATATGCATGACAAGCTGCAATATTATTCTCAAATTAAATAAACCAAACATTATACTAATCATGTTTTTATAATGGATTAATTATTTATTTACACCTATGCTTTTGAGAAATTAGCACTTATTCCATTTTGCCATCATCTTTTTAAATGAAATATAAAATTAAATTATTATATTATAGACCCACAGAATAAGATCCACTTGTTTTTGTGGTCCTGTGGGTTTAATTTGATAAGTATGTATATTAATTATTCAATATTATTTCCACATGGTGGGAACCCATAGTTTTGGAACTTCAAATCATTTTTATTCTTACGGTTGTTTTTTTATTTTTTTTTCTTTGATCCAAATGTCTATTAAAAATATTTTTTTAATCTTTTAGGATAGATATAAATTATACTGTATATATTATTGTTGTTATGATATCGTTGTTTTGTTGGATTCAATTAAACCCGATTTGCAGCTATAATTAAGTCATTTAAAATATAATTATAAGTAACTCTATTTAACACCATTGTTTGATAATCTTATATATATGAACAAGTTAAATCACACTGATATATTTATTATATTGTCAATGTATATAGCGTAAGTACATTTTAAATTTAGTGCTATAGCTTTAATATCTTTTTCTACCTTTTATGAATTTAAATAATTAAATTTCTTAACGACTTAAATTCTCCCAACAAAAAAGTGATTTTAGATCATTAGATGGGTCGCTAAAATTAGAAATACACGACAACTATGAGTTGCAGAAATAGTAAATTTAATTATTGATAATAGAAAACCTTATTGAAATGATTAGATGTACCTAGTAGCTTTTATTTAGATCATGTATTTATATTAAAATTCTATTAAATAAAATAAATACTTATTCGCGAATCAATAACCAACACTACAAAAAAAATGGTGAATTACATGGGAATTTTCCTGGAGATTAGTATGAAAATTTGTAGGAAAATAAGTTTCATGCGGATTTTCATACTAATCCCTAGGAAAATCCCCATGTAATTCACACTTTTCTTGTAGTGCAAGACCAATTATGGCTTTAACGGCAGTTTAAAAGTCATCAACTTTAAATTCTAGTCTCGTCTTTATGACCATTCAAGGATAAATTTATTCGGTGATACAATAATTGAGATAAGTTATGAGTTCAACGACAGTTTAAAACTCATAAACTTTAAATTCATGCCTCGTCTTTATTTCCATGACCTCTCTAAGGATAGGTTCTTCTTTTAAGTGCTACTAATCAAATTAGTGACTTTCCAGGCATGAGGAAATGATGCATTTAATTGCACAATTTATCTTTCAAATAAGTCGATTTTTAATTTTTATCCTTTATATATTTGTCTTTAATAGGGCCAAAAGTGCAAATGACCCATTTCTATGACATTATTGGGCTTCAAGTCGACATATTTAGTGTCCAGCCCAAAACCTAATTTGGGCCATATTTAACAGTTCCTTGGAAATCAACTCAAATTTCATAAAAATGTTCTCATATACTTGCTAGATATACTTCAATTTGTTATTAAAATCAATGCTCCGTGCCAAATCGAGCTTATTGTACCTAGCTAAGTACAATTTTTCGGAAAAGAAGTAATACAATCAATAGAAACATGGCTAGATTACTGTATCCGAGCTGGACTAGTGGCGTTCATAATTAAAAAAATATACAAAATTCAGTTACAGTCAAACACCTTCACAATAGTCACCACGTATTCTTAGGAACCAATCTTTCATGATGTTGTGTTATATGTTGTCTATAACAACATTTCGTTATAGCATCCAAAAAACATATTAGGATTACAAACGATGTTGTTATAAAGAGGTTTGACTGTACGTTCTAATCATTTATACATTAGTGATCACCATTATTCATCTTGGCTACTTGGACATTCTCTGCATTTCATCAGCTCCTTCTGGGAAATTCTGCCTATCATCAGCGTTATCGTTGAAGCCTTTCTGCAAAAAGATGAGGGCTCGTAGAAAGCATAGAACCTATCGTAAAATTGCTAACATATATAAAACATATTAACTAAATACACAAGTATCGCGCCTATGTAGATCTTTTGCTTCTATCATGTTCCATCTTTAGCTAAGTCTGAGATTATAAATCATTCAAGACGAGTTCTTTTCATGTGATTTTAGGTCTAAGTCATCCTTCTTATAACGCTTTCACTCACCATGGTTTCACTTTCACACCTATGAACCGGTGCATCTTGAGGTCGATACAGGACATATGATCAAACCATTTCAAGCTAAGGTTTTGAGAGCTTATGGTACCTAACAAGTACTAAATTGGTATGTTACTAAAAACTTTGAACAAGGAGTCTAGTAGGCCAGTATTTTTTTGTAAATGTGATATCTGAGTCAGCTTGGACACACCTCGAATAATGCCAAAAAGGTACCTAAGACAAATTTGTACTTCCCAATTATAAGTACACAGTATCTCACAAACAATTGCATCAATTTAGCTGTCATCTAATTAAATAGAGTGTTCAGAGACTTCAATACTATATCGCTCAGACTCATCAAAAATATCTATAGATGCGTGTCTGATCATCCAAAAGTAGTGCACTTTTAAACAACTTTAATCACAAAACTATTATATACAAGTGTGATAAATATTTACCTCTTTAGTTAGACCATGAGCAGACATAAGTTCATAGAACTTGTGCATCAACATTTCTTCCTCAATCTACAAGTAGAATACACATGGAAAGCGGATTTATTAAATTGAACGTCGAAACAAGGTACAAATAAGGTTTGTGTACATTCTAACTTCCTAGTGCACCCCACTTGTTGCCTGTGGGATTACACGGGGCATGTTGTTGATGTCATTGTCAACAAAGGCGGAATCCAGGATTTAAAAATTATGGGTGCCATATTACCTTTAAAATAGACGTGTTCATCAAATCGATTAAATATTTAACCTATTTTTGACCTTCTTTTAGAAAAGGAATTGCTAAAAGAAGAGTACAAGGTTAAAGACAAAACCTGAAATCTGTGCAATTCCTCTGACATTGTTTTATGGGCATTCAATAGTAGTTCACCCTCTTTCTCCAAATGCCTGCATCAAAAACATAACTCAGGCTAACGAAACATCTCAGCATTTATACAAGATTTAGAAAAGGGCCATAGTCTAATGCACGAGACATCTCACATTCATACAGGATTCAGAGAAGGTCCACACCCTAAGGGTGTGATGCACATTGGGAGGAGGGCAACTTTTGTTTAGATTCTCTATTTGTATTAGGCGGTATTCCATTAACAACAAGAAGAAGAAGATATTATAGTTAATTGTGAATCCATTGGCTTTTAGGACTATGGATTCGATGGCAAGTTCAAAATCCATAAACTCTAAATTCTAGCTCCACCTTTGGACGATATAGGTAGCCTATCTATGACTAATTTTACTACTCGAACCTATGACTTATAGGCCATCCTAATGTAAACTATGACTAATTTTACTACTCAAACTGATGATTTTTGGTCATCTTAATGCAAACTCTGACTAATTTAGTGCTCAAACTCATGACTTATAGGTCATCCTAATGTAATTATGACTAATTTTACTACTCTAATCCATGGCTGCTTATAGGTCATCCTAATGTATTTTATGAGTAATTTTACTACTCGAAATTATGACTTATAGGTCATCCTAAGGTAAGCTATGGCTAATTTCACTGCTCAAACTCCATGACTTATACATCAGCCTAATGTAAGCAATGACTAATTTTACTACTCGAACCCGTGAATTAGGTCACATGCAAATATAATTTTACCTGTGCTTTAAGGCTCCCCTTCAAATTAACAGCAACAGAGAAAGGTAAAAAAAAAGCAGCACATTATGAGGAAACAAAATAAATAATTAAAAAATAACACAGCAATTTACTTCATGGTTTCTCCTGCATATTTGGGATCCATCTTTTTTGGGAAAAAATTGAATTTTTTTCTACAAAACCTTAGTGGGTCGTAGAAATTGGCTTCAATATATATATATATATATATATATATATATATATATATATATATATATATATATATATATATATATATATAAAACTTATTTTATATACTGTTCAAAAATAGTACTTTCAAATTTATATGTAAGTCAGTTTTCGTTCCTTAAATTTGTAATAGGCACTTTTAGTCTCTACCGACTATATAATAAGTTTTAATTGTTTGACTCAATGAGAATCCTAAATTTTGTTTTTTATTTTCGAAGAACACCATAAAGATCCCTTCAAATCCCATAAACAACATTAAAAATTACAACATTAGAGAGAAATTACATCTAGAAAGTTACATTAGACACCAAAAGAATTTATAAAAGAAATAATTAAGAGAAATGCACAAACTAAACTTCCAATTCTAACAACTACTATTTGTTCAATAATGACCAATAGTATTGCTTTTGACAAACTATAAGGACAAATTTAGAATTGACGAGAGGGAGTTGCTCGGATGGTAAGCACTCCTCACTTTTAACCCGAAAGTTGCGAGTTCGAGTCATCAAGGGAGAAAAAGGGTGGGAGCACTTAGGGAGGGTAAAAAATAAAAGGGGACAAATTCAGAATTTATTAATAATTAAAGGACCACATGTGCTATATATTTTAAGTCTATGAATCACTTTTTTTTTTTCCCTCAAGGTTGATCTATCTGCTTGGCTCTTTCAGTTTTCAACTCCCATCTGTGGCACCTCTGTTCATCACCATCTTCATATGGTATTTTTATTTGTATTTATTTATTTACATTTAATTAATCTCTTTTGAAATTTATGTCAATTTCAGTTAATTGATTGGATTATAGTATTGTTTTTTTTTTTTGAGGGGAATGTGAAATGTCAAATGTCAAATCTTGGGTTTTAAAGGTTGAGTCTTGAAAAAAACAAAAGGTTGAGTCTTTTTCATTTTTTTATGAGAGGAATGAGAATTGCTAATTTTGGGTTTTAATGAATGTGTTTTAGAAGATAAAGATTGAGTCTTGAATTTTTTTTTTCTTTTTTGTTGTGCTTGAGAGGACTGTGAAATGCTAATGCTAATTCTGGGTTTGAATGAGTGTTTAATATGAATCATGTATCGCGTTGCTTTTCTGGTTCAATTTGTTTATGATAGTTTGTGTTAGTGAGCTTGAATTGTAGGGATAGTTTGAAATGGGGTGAAATCTGAATCCAAGGAAAAAAGATTGTGAGGTCAACTTTTGATCTGCTAACTTCTGATTGCTTTATGTATCCGAATTTTGGTTAATTGACTTGATGATAGTATTTGGTTCTTTGATTTTTGGATGAGAGCAATGTAAAATGCTAGTAATTCTTAGTTTTAAAGGTTGAGTCTTGAATTTCGAAAAAGAAAAAGTTGAGTCTTTTCTTTTTTCTTCTTTGTTTTTTTGGATGAGGGGAAATGTAAATGTGAATTCTGGGTTTGATTGAATGTAAGGCTGGGTTGAAAAAAATAAACTTGATAGAAATTGGGCGTATTGCTTCACGAGTAAAATGCTTTGCTTTTGTGGATCAATTATTAATTATAATCTGTTGAAATTAGTGAGCTCGGATTGTGCTGATTGTTGCCGAGGGTCTATTGGAGACAATCTCTCTACCTCACAAAGGTAGGGTAAGGTCTGTGTATATCCTACCCTCTCCAGACCTCATTGGTGGGATTACATTGGGTATGTTGTTGGATCGTGCTGATCGTTGAGATTTTGAGGTCAACTTTTGATCCGCCAACTTCTCATTGATTTATGTATCCCGCTTTATATGCCTATTGATTCACTGACAGTTGTTTGCTTGCGACTCTTCTCTTGAAATAATATATTTTTTTCTGTAAACATCTGGTTATTTCTTTTCTACAAAATTCTCTTTTTTTTTTCCTTTTCTTTTTGTTGTGTTTTGCAAGATTAAATTCACTCAGTATGTGAGAAACATTTGATGATCCCGTTTTAAGGTGAATCTGCTTACAATGTAGGACTTAATTATCTGTCAGAGTTTTGAAATATATATGTGGACTCTATACAGGTTGAAGGAAACAACAGATTCTGAATTTTCTTGTTTCTTTAGAGGATATAAGATCTTCAGATCGGAAGAATATAATCACAATGACAATTGAAAACGCTGAGCTCACCACCGAGCAGGTAATTTCTCGCATGAATAAGCATCGTCATGAATTTACAGTTATGCACTAATAAGTTGATTTCTACCATCATCGTAATGAACATCTAGGTTAGTTGCTTTCTTTTTCATCCATTGAACTTCTTCTTTAAAGGCTATAATAGCTTGTCTGTGTAAATAAAGAAACAACAAATGGATGACTAGAACACGAGGTTTGTGACTTGTGTTAAAGTTTAATTATTAGTTGCCTTTGTAGTAGAGCATTATTTGACATAGAAAAGTTCTCTATTCTCATGATTGAAAATTGTATTTACTCTTTCTATTTTAACCATCGGGGAGATTCATCTTAGATTATTCTAGCAAATAGTAGAATCGTGGCTAGGTAACTAAACTAGTGATCTACCCAATTTATTGTAGAAATTTTCGCGATCAATGATTGGACCATGCAAACTAGAAATGTATTGTCTTGGCTAAAGAAAGATATTATTTGATCTATTTCCATGTCGCTCATGATATGTATCAACACCCAAACATCCATTGCAAGTGCGTATCCCACTTTTGCACAGTAGGTTACGAAAATCCACAAGAAGGGGTGGGTGGAAACTGCAAATAGAAGTGATCAACTGTGTCTCTTACTGCACCAGCTCATATTGTGTGCTTTACTCTCTAAAGGTTTTGAGGAGGGATATTCCATGGGAGACTTACATGACCACGAAACTGATCAGCGGAACAGATCTTCAGCTGTTGAGGCGTTATGATAAAATGGCTGAAAGCTACAAATCTCAGTTGCTGGATAATGTAACGTTTTCTGTGTTTTCATTTAGCTATGATTTACATGTTGATTGCTCCCCAATTCCGGCTCATGCATCTTACTTCCATTTACTGAAACTTTTCTGCCTAATCTTTCTTTTATTTAGTTGGATTTTTCTTCTAAATTCTATCTGGAGAAGGTCTCGTATATAGTAATATTGTGTTTGCTTTTTATGTCACCAGAAAAATGAGTCGGAACTCACTGGGAGAAAAATTAAACATTCTCTTCAATTGATATTGTTGATATAGTACAATCACTAATCTTATCTTTACTAATCTGTGGAGGCACACGCCGAATTCCTGCCTATTTTTGTTTTGGCTCTGATTCTACGTCCTCCTTATGCGTGGCTTCGGTGTTAATCTATCAAAAGTTATTCATTAATAAAAAAGGGGTTGTCCATATAATTTCAGTTAGCAGTTGATGATGATGTTTGTTTTCAAGTTTTTTGTAAGCTACATACAATATGCTTGTGGGGAACTTACTTAATGGTGTTTCCAACAGATGAATTAAAGAAATACCTATTTTTACTTCAGTTTTGGTTTCTTTCTCAATCTTCTAGCGTCCTTGATGTTCCAGAATGGTGTTTAGTTTTACTACATTGATAAACTGGAAGCATTTTTTGCAGGACGGTCCAGCTTATATCCATGTTTTTGTTACTACTCTACGAGATGTCTTCAAGGAAGAAACTGTGGAATATGTTTTAGCTTTAATTGATGAAATGCTGACAGGTAACTGGGGTGCATCTTTCACTGCAAAAGAAAAGAAGTATTATCAACAGACAACTTCTGTCACTAAACAACAAAAAATCGTTGCTAATCCTAAATAACGACGGATTAGTGTTGGATTATCAAAAAAATCATGTTAGCTATGGGCTATTTAGCGACATATTAGCCATGCTGATTCATGTTTTCTTTTAGTGTTTTAGATCTCTTTGGATAGATCGACCAATCTATACTCTTGTTCTTGCAGCAAACCCAAGAAGAGCGAGATTATTCCATGACAGCTCTTTATCCAATGAAGACACTTATGAACCTTTCCTAAGGTGCTTCTATTAAGTATTTTTTCGAACTTTTTGTCTGCTGTTGTCAGATATGATGGTGCCTGTTGTACTATACTTTGAGCTTGTCTCCTAGAATTATTTTTCTTCCTTTCTCTCTCTCTATAACATGCTTGATGTACTACTCCCTCTTTATCCTATGTCTTCATGAAATCACATGTGTTTTTTTATAATCGTGGTGTTTGCCGTATCTTGTGCGCACCTCGACTAATTCCACGGAATACTTGCCACGTCCCACCAGCAACAGATGCCAAGTTGGCTAAAACAGATGGAAGGAAGTCACCTAGTGTTTTGCTTCTATTGGGATTTGAACCTGAGACCTCATGTATTTACATGTGTTGATATATGGATTTTCCTATATCTGTACATTTATATGGCTTCATACTTATCATCTCAATGCCCAGCTTACAAGATCACTGAAGAGTTACTGTTCCTCACGTTTGAGATGCAGTTAGCAGTAGTATAATTATATTTTATTTCATTTCTTGATGATTCATCGGCAAGTTATGTGTTTGAAAATATCAGATATTTTGAAGGCGAAGTTCTTTTCTCTTTCGTTTGTGCTCCTTATCTAAAAACCACTAGAACTGCTTCCCTTTTTTAAAATCCGGTCAACACTTGATCTTTTGTATTTTTAAATTCTCGTTAATTTGGTAAATTTTATTGATGGAGAAACTGACCTATAGTTGGATTTTATACCCTGCATCTATTTAAGTGGTAAGGTTCATAATCAAGACTTTCTGAACTATGCCAAATATTAAGAGGCAACATTGGAATCAAAAACAAAGTCAACAATCCTATGGTGCTTCAATTAATTATATATGCATATGTATGCCAGATCGATTTTACTCCTGAAACTAAACAGTGGGTTCATTCATTTGGCACTAATGGAGCAAATGTTGAAAATGGAAAATCCAAAATCCAAATGCACATGTAGATAGCTCAACAGGAAAATGAGAGTTGTATGTTCTTTTGAAATTCACTGTTCTGCCTATATGCAGTCTCTTCTATGAGATAATTATCTTTTATATACAGAAGATTGTATGTTTTCTTGCATCATCACATTCTTTCTTTTTCTGAATGATGAGTTTATTTCTCTCAGATTTCTTTGGAAAGGTAATTGGTTCATACAAGAGAAGAGCTGTAAGATTCTCTCTTTGATAGTGAGGTAGTAAAGTCCTTATTCCTATGATGTCATTCAGCTCGAGAGACTTAAGATTAGGATGATTTACTGATAACTTCCATATGGTTCTTCTATTCTTTTTGGTAATTCCAGTGCCAGGCCAAATGTTCAGAATGTTGTTGATGCAAATGGAGATTCCTCGAGTTCAAAGAGGACACTCACCACTATGGAAAATGTTCTGAATGGCCTAGTGGATTGGCTATGCGCACAGGTTCATCTGCATTCCTATATTTTGCACTTCTACTTTGTACCTCCACTCGCGGTCCCCCAACCCCCCACCTCAAAAAAAAAAAAAGAATTTTTTTAAACCAATTCGTGAGGTGTTTTTTCCAGACATTTTAAGGGGATTTGCAATGGTTTATGGAGGTATTGAATTTCTACAGTAGTACTTGCTAATCTCTTTGCTCTTTCAAATTGTGGCGTCACTCTCTGTTGGCACAATACATAAACAAACACTCAAACTTGACCGCAGCTGACAAGTAAGAACTTCCACTATGAGTATGCACATCTAGACACCTCAACTCATCCTCACTGTGTCAGTTGAACGCTCCAACTTACCAATAATCATCTAGACACCCCTAAAATTTATGTGCCACGTCAGCATCAGGTGTCCATGAGACACAGTGGGACAACTGAGTGTCTATTTGCCATTTGAGACCAAGTTGAGGTGTCTAGATGTGCGCTCTTATAGTTGGAGTGCTTATTTGCAAACTGAGGCCAAGTTTAAGTGTCTGCTTATGTATTATGCCCTCTCTTTTTGCTTGTTATGGTATTCTTTCTTAATTTAAGTCACTAAAGTGATGGGAGAAAAGGGCCCCCAAGGCCTAGCTCAAGTGGCAAAAGGTGGAGGATTTGTGGCTTAGGTCGCAGGTTCAAGCCCCACACCATGCAAAGCGAAGCCCGGTATTTAAGTGGAGAAGGGTAGAGGGGAGAGCCCATTATCCACCGAGTTTAGAAGGCTGTGATTGGTCCAAAGGGCGGGTCAGAGACAGATTTCTCGGTTATCAAAAAAAAAAAAAAAAAAAGTGATGGGAGAAAAGGAGGGGCATATGTGTGATGTTGTGGGTTTATTTTCACTTGTTGCTAGAAGCATAGAATTATATGACAATTAATTGTTACTGTTGTCCATCCTGATTCTTCTGTATCATTTCAGCTGAGAAAGCCTTCTCATCCTAGTTGTAGCATTCCCTCTGCAGTCAATAGTCTTGCAACTCTGTTGAAGGAGCCTGTTGTTCGACGTTCATTTGTTCAAACTGATGGAGTGAAGCTGCTCGTTCCTTTAATTTCACCAGCATCTACTCAGCAGTCCATTCAGGTCCGTCTTTAGACTAGTACTGCCACATGTTAGACCAACTTCGTAAATTCTGTAGTCATGCTGGGAAGTGACTGTTGAGATGGTTGTCATTTCAATCCATGTATCATGCAGCTCATAATTGTTGACAGAAAGTTCCATGCTTTGATCTTTGACCCGTCTTCCATACATGGGCCAAATTACAACAACATACTTAAGTGTAATCCCACAAGTGGGGTCTGGGGAAGGTAGAGTGTACGCAGACTGTACCCCTACCTTGGGAGGTAGAGAGGTTGATTCTCGACTCAAGGAAAAGCATACCAAAGCAGATCGAAAAAGAAATAACGGAAGTGAAGAAATCATGGCAAAATACTATAGAGAGTATGACAAAGCATTCTGTAAAAAGGGAACAGTAACTACAACATAATAGTGCGATAATTGAATTTTAAGCGACAGTAGATAATAGCAGAAATAGAAGGACAAGAAACTACACATAGGCCAAATTACAGCCTTTTTTTAGTAAAGTGGTTTCTCTGCAATTTTAACAATGACGTATCTGATTCACTGTTCTTCTTTGAAGCAGCTTCTCTACGAGACCTGTCTATGCGTTTGGCTTCTGTCTTACTATGAGCCTGCAATTGAGTATTTGGCTACTTCTAGGGCCCTACCTCGATTGATTGAAGTTGTTAAAGGTTCGACAAAGGAGAAGGTGAGCTATTTTTGCTGCTATTTGTTCTAATATCTTTTCTACTGGCTATCCCTATGTCTTAAACTTAATGTAGCTGTCTCCTTTGGATGCCTAGAAAGAACTCGGGAAGAATATCTTTTCTACTTGCTATCCGCTAGTTATGTAGTCATGATTGATTTCCTTCATTTGCATTCATCATTCACTTCTCTTGAGTTAGTTTTCAGTCATTTGCTTTCTAGGCAGCACATTACTTAACCTGTTGCATTTTCTATTTATCCATCTATGAAGTATATTTGGCTCATCATTGTTCATGGCATTTTTATGTATCAATAACTACAGGTAGTCAGAGTTGTCATCTTGACTCTTAGGAATTTGCTTGCCAGAGGGTCATTTGGTGCTCAAATGGTAGACCTGGATGTGCTGCAAATTGTACAGAGCTTGAAAGCGCAGGCTTGGAGTGATGAGGTGAATCGAACGGTTTTGTGGTTTTTAATTTGATACCGTATCTTACTTTATTTTCTATTTCTGTATAATAGAAGCAAATTGAAAGAAATTCCGCCAAAGTTGGAATAATAGACTGTTTAGACAGTACTTAATCATGTTACCATGTCTATGGAATAATCGTGAACCTTTTAAGACAGAACTTATTGTTTCTGAGGATGACTCTACTTTGCCTGCACCTAAAAATAATCCTTATGTAGGCGGATTTAGTCGGGGAGATGCAAAAATAGTACTTTTAAGATCCATTATGTGTCCAATGGATTTTTGTTCTTCTTGGCATATGTTATTTTGGTTCTTCTAAAGAAACAATTCGAGAAGGTTCAGTTGGCCGAAGTGAATTTCTAGATTCACAGATTTATCGACATCACCGTAATTTACCATGTAATCTGTTTTAGGACCTTTTGGACGCTCTGAATCAACTTGAAGGAGGATTGAAGGCCAACATCAAAAAATTGAGTTCGTACGATAAGTACAAGCAGGAAGTCCTACTTGGCAGTCTTGATTGGTCCCCCATGCATAAGGATCCTCTATTCTGGAAGGAAAATATAACTTGTTTCGAGGAGAACGGATTTCAGGTATTGCCTATGGCATTTCTCATTCTTT
Source organism: Solanum bulbocastanum (assembly GCA_037074985.1). Taxonomy (NCBI): domain Eukaryota; kingdom Viridiplantae; phylum Streptophyta; class Magnoliopsida; order Solanales; family Solanaceae; genus Solanum; species Solanum bulbocastanum. The sequence goes on from CM073608.1 coordinate 50,611,657, forward strand.
CGTATTAGCTTAAACACCATAAATTACCATTACTGTTGTGCCTATCTGTGAGAAAAACAAAAAACTTGCAGGTTGCGTAATTGCTCAACAATCTTGCTGGCAATGACTTAGTATATATGGTAAATGAAATCCAAAACTTAACACATTATAAGTAACCACAGATATCAGTTATAATAGTCAATAGAGTGGTGAAGTGTTTTTGAAGCGAAAAGCACAAAAAACGACAAGGTCCATACGGATTGAAGCTCACACTTGTGTGAATAAAAATGTGCTATTTACGGTAAATTAAAAACTACCAAATGTGCTATTTACGGTAAATTAAAAACTACCAAACATCTACAATTTAGTACAGTAAAGATAAATTGAAACTAAAATAAGTAATTTCAATATCGAATGTACAATAATGTCGATATTAATTTAACTCCTCAAAGTTGCGATTCAAAGAAGTTACTGGTTCTCGTCGTATTTACTTAAGCACCATTTTTTAAGCGCTTACTTCTTGCTTCACATGAATCATGCTCTAAGCGTCGAAACAATGACACTGGTGCGGTGGTGATCTTTGTTGGTTTATTGTTTTCATTCCCTATTATTGTATTGAGTGTATAAGTAAATAGTCAAAAACACACTCGAACTATCACTTTTTCGTGAGTTTCACTCCCCAACTAACAACTGTTCCATTTTCCTATGTATTAACACACCTAGTTGAGTAGATGATAGGAAAAAGGAATAGCTGATTGTTGGCTTAGGTGTGCTTTAATACATAGATGGTGCTAGTTCGGAGTAGGAAAAGGGAACAATTGATAGTTGGGGTGTGAAACGAGCGAAAAAGTGATAGTTCAGGCGTGTTTTTGGACCATTACTCATAAATCAGTCCAACAACTATTGTATTGAGTGTATAGAGTGATCATCGTTGTGTTGTGCTACAGATCTTGAGAGCGCTCATGACGATTTTGGATACATCAAATGATGCAAGGACACTTGCTGTAGCTTGTTATGACTTGTCACAGTTCATTCAGTGCCATCCTGCCGGGCGAGTCATAGTGGCAGACCTCAAAGCTAAGGAACGGGTAATGAAACTATTGAACCACGGAACTGCAGAGGTCACGAAAAACGCCCTGCTTTGCATCCAGAGACTTTTCTTAGGCGCCAAATATGCCAGCTTTTTGCAGGCTTAAATTATCTTCAATGGCTCGATTCTTTTAGACAAACCATACATATTTTGTTATTTCAAATGACACGAGTTTGACAGTGGTCATGTTCTATTTGTTCATTTTTTTCTGATTATTGTTTGATGAGATCGGACAAACATGGACAGTGAGGACTCGTATAGCCGACCTCAGCTTGTTTGACGAGATCCTCACCCAGACAAATGCATGTATCATGAGTTAATTTTATTTCTATACAATAAGTGGAGTTTTTCCCCATCATCAATGAGTTAATTTTTCCTATATTAATGTTATTTTTACTTGTAAATCCCAAAGAGTTGTATATTTTCTCACATTACAAGACAACTCTATTTTATTTTACTGGGAAGATGCAGTACTCATTAAGCCCTCATTTGTTTGCATTTGATGGAAGTCTGAATTTAAATGATTTAGACATTAGGTTATTAAGTGCGTTTATTTTTCTACTTAAAAATCTCTTAGTGGGTCTGAATGAATCAGATCTGTGACAGAGTTAAGTGTCTAATGACCAACGACTATAGTAAAAGATTCCAGTCAGTCATGTTTTGTGCCCCCATGAAGACGGCTTTACTTTACGGGGAACACGCAAATTATTCATTAACGTTCTTCAAAGAAATTCTAGCCATCCAATTTACATCCAAGAAAAAAGGGTAGTATGGTGCACTAAACTCTTGTTATGCTCTAGGTCCGATGAAGGGTTGGATGATAATAAATTTCTTATATACATTATATATCTACAAGAGACTGTTTCCACAACTTAAATTCGTATATTGTTAATCACACGACGATAACTCTTACCATTTCCACCCCTTCCTCACCACCACCACCACCACGTATACACATGCCTTTAATGTCATAATGTTACCAAACAAATCTACTTGAAACAGGCAGTTGAGGTAACTGATGTAAAAAGAGCAAGTGGCATTTTATGAGCCACTTGCTATTTTCAATGATATAAAGTGCAATTTTGGAAGTTTTCGATAGAAACAACACCATATCTCTAAGTTATATTTTTTGTTTTCTACATAGCCTAGAAACCGGGGCGAAGCTACGATAGGAGTCTAGGGAGGATAAGATATACGTAGATTTTACTCCTGTCTTTGTGATAATAGAAAGACTATTTTCAACTGATACTCAATACTAAAAAGTCACTATTTTCCCATTGAAAAATCTTCAGTGGCGATTCCCACAAATATTTTTTTTTAATCAGTTAGGAAGGAAAAAATGTCCAATAGTTATACCAGTATTTCAATGGAAATCTGCTTTTGACAAGTCTTTTTCGAATGAGCTGGTTTGGTGGAAATATGATGGAAAATCCTGTTTATATATAACACAAATTTCTCATTGAGTCGGGGTGAGAAAAAACTCTATTTCTAATAGAGGCTCGGCTCATATATATGGATATTTAATTGTGAATCCTGTAACTAAAACGAGTTATGAATTCGAGTTTATACCTAATGCTATAGCTTTGCCTAATTAGTAATTAATTGGTCCCATTAATTGTGGTTAAATCTAGAAGTAGAGGTAAATATCTCTATCTATACAATTAATATGAACAGCAAGCGCCGGCACTAACTTCTAAAAATAATTTAAACCATTTGATTAAGACAAATAAATCAATTTTGCATAGTTTCATAAGCTAATCTAGATTCAAAGGCGAAGTCAAAATTCTAACAAAAGGATTAAAAAAATACATGAATATTACTATTGACATTTAAATTTATGACCTGAAATAATTTTTTTAGCTATAACTTGTTGAGAGACGTATAAGAAAGGAAGAGTCTTAAAAAGGGGTCCACCTAGCACAATAAGGTAGTTTGGGGGGGTGGGGGTGTTTGTGTTCACTCGATAGTCTAGGTATGAAACTCACATATAATCACGTAGCTCTTAACTAGACTAATATATATATATATATATATATATATAAAAGTTCCACACTATGTGTATTTCTTAGGTCATTAACAACCAATTTCTCTTCAAACACCACTTTCACTTACCATCTTTTAATTCAACATTTTCTCCTATCGACGTCTCACTTAATTAACACTCTACTAAAAATGTCGAATGCTCGTATCGCAAGGTTTGTTAGTGAAGCAGCACCACCACAATTTGTAAATATTATGAGAAATAGAGCATCAAAGATGTTGGAGACAATCAAAGAAGATGATAAAGAAGTTAATTATGAGACATCATCAATTTCTCCAAAGAGTTCATCATCTTCAATGAAGTCTAAGTATTTTGTCAAAAAAGTTCAAATTTCTTTTCCTTTATTTGGAACTAAATCCTCTTGTTACAAGAGAAATTAGTCCATATTAATATATGTTCGTTATATTATATTATCCATCCAAGTGAGTATGTGTTTAAGCAAAGATACTTTCTTTGTTTGAGTTCTCAGAATGAAGTCGCCTTTGATAATTAAAGAGCGTTTTACTCAAAATTGTGAGACTGTCCTGGCGTGAATCTGTATTAATCAGGCTCTAAAATAGATATCAGACAACATATAAAAACTAAGAGCAAAAGATACTCTATTTGTTCCTATTTATGTGGCAATGTTTCCTTTTTAGTCCGTTCTGAAAAGAATGAGAATTTTCTAAATTTAGAGACATAGTCCTCTTCTTTATGTATTCTTCCATATTAATATAATTTCTTTATTATTGGAAAGCAAAATAAGTATTTTTCTTCCATATCCAACTGGTTCAAGCTATAATACTTAGACTCCTCAAAATTATTATTGCATACGTGTCAGATTCTTCAAATTACGTTACTTTAGAGTATCTGACACACATCAAATTTTTTTTTTTAAAGATCCAACAACATAGTGTTCAAGGTAATGATATATTTGCCCAAATCAATTAAGATATGGATATGGAAGGGACAAGAAAAAAAAAAAATTTACTTGCACTTAATATTTAAATCACTTAATTTGAGGTAAACACTAAATGCGGGTTCGCAGAGGATTTGTTTTACTTTTCATTTTGTAAAACACAAATTAAATCAAAAACAAAACTGTCATGAAAAAATTATAAAAAAAAAGAAAAATAAAAAAAAAATTGATCTGAAAAATCTCCCTAGAGGAAAGAAAATCAATTTATATTATCTTTGCCTATTTGATTATCTTCCTCTAGTGGAGATTTTTCTATTTTCATTGATCCTTCATCAACAATAACATATCTTTTTATCTTAAATAACCTTTTTTTTTTTGTTAATTTTGTGATTCCTTAGAAAATAAATTTAAATATTTGAGGTTTCCTCATACCTGAAAATAATAAATTTGGAATTTGTTTTTTTTTTTTTCGTCTTGATGTAAATGTAAACTTTTAGATAATTTCTTGTTGGATGTGCAATAGGTTGATCAAAATTGAATCTTTGGAGCTTTAAGTGCAATTAGATCCATTTTGTTAGGTGATTCATATAGTACTATTATCAATTAGCCATTAGCGAAATCAGAAATTTCATTAACGGTGTCATTTTGACCTGTATACATAGTATAGTTTTTCGACGAAAGGGTTTATTTGATTACTTTTTTTGCATCTCGTAGTAGAGATATAAACAAGATTGTTTTTTTCTTCCTTTCTTTTTTTTGTTATGTTTGATGGCTGATATTGGCAAGGCAATGTCTCGATTCAGCATAGAATCGTTACAAGAAATGCTTTGTGTTCAAGAACAACTTATAGAGAAGTTGTACAATGAGTTGGATGAAGAAAGTGAAGCCTCATCTAGTGCAGCAACTGAAGCGTTATCGATGATTGTACGTCTACAAGGTGAAAAGGCTGCAGAGGAAATGGAAGCAGAACAGTACAAGAGACTTGTAGAAGAAAAAATGAGTCATGCTGAAGAATCATTATCTGTTTTACAAGAACTTATTGATCAGAAACAGATGGAGATAGCTGAATTGGATCATCATGCACAAGTTTATCGAAATAAGCTTGTGAGTATGGGCTATGATGATGATATTGATGATAGTGATCTCGAATATCTCGAGGATTTAGAAGGAAAAAGGATTGTTCTGTCTATTGGGAGGTGTAAATCTACTCCGAATATCCCATTGAAATATGCTAATATGAAAAAAGATGTTCTTAAAGACGAAAAGATCAGTCCAAAACGCAATTTGAATGATGTTCCAACGGCTGGGAGTATAAGTTTGTACTGTGAGCAGATCGAAAAGTTGGAAGAAAGAGTGAAACAGATTGCTGGTGCTAACTATGCGAAATTGTCTAGTTTACCAGTTTCTAAAAGAAGCTCTTGTAACAATTTCTTGGAGCAATTTAAAGAAACGTACCTCGTTCAGCATCGAGGGAATAAATCAGATAACGAAGCTGCTACTAGTCATTCTGCTTCTCCTCCGAATGTTCTTGATGTCTTTGAAGTCCCTCGAGCCATTAAAGACGAAGATTTTGTTGTCCGAAAGGAGGCTCAAAAACAGCTTGATAAAGATGAAACTGATTGGCATAAGAAATATTTAGCACCTATGCAGCATTTGGATATTTGTCCTACAACTAGTGCTTCAGAAACAGCAGAGATTCGTCATGTCAATAGGACGGCGTTTGAGATCGCTGAAGTTGAGAGACAAGGTATAAGGCAAGAACCTGAGAGACACAAAGAGCTAATGTTGTTACATGACATTAAGGAGAAACTAAATTTAGCACCTATAAAGCATTTGAAAATTTGTCCAATGGCTAGTGCTTCAGAAACAGAAAAGATTCGCCGTGTCAATAAGACCACGTTTAAGAAAGCTGAAGTCGAGAGACAAGGTACGAGGCAAGAACCCGACAGACACAAAAAGCTAATGTTGTTACATGACATTAAGGAGCAACTAAATTTAGTACCTATAAAGCATTTGAAAAATTGTCCAACGACTAATGCTTCAGAAACAGCAGAGATTCGTCGTGTCAATAAGAAGTTTGAGATAGCTGAAGTCGAGAGGCATGGTACGAGGCAAATCGAGAGACATGGTACGAGGCAAGAGACAGAGAGGCACAAAGAGCTAATGTTGTTTCATGACATTAAGGAGCAACTTAATTTAGTACCTATGCAGAATGAGAACAAGTTACATAGAGTAGCTGAAACTGCTTCTCCTACCACTAGTTCTTCAGAAACAGCAGAGATTTGTCCTGTCAATAGGACGACGTTTGAGATAGCTGAAGTTGAGAGACAATGTACAAGGCAAGAATCCAACAGAAACGAAGAGATAACGTTGTTATATGAGATCAAGGAGCAACTAAATTTGATGCAATCTGACATTAAAACTTGGAAAAATATCAAGTCCCATCCAAGAAATGAGCCATCTGTAGTTTCTCTAACAGAGGTACTCTCTTTAACTACTCTGTATGTGTTTTTGTGTTGCTATAAAAAAAATATTGTGCTCACCATAAGCTATGTTGCTCGGACTCTCCAAAATGTTGTGGCACCCCTGATCAGTATCCTCCAGAAATGCACTGCTTTTGGATGATCTGACACGCACCCCTATTCAATATCCTCGAAATGCACTACTTTTGGAGGATCCTACATGCACAAGTCGACAATTTTGACGAGTCCAAGCAACATAGGCAATAAGTATATAAAATTTGACAGTGCATTGATTTGGTGGACAGGTGATGGCTTGCTTTTGGCTTTGATCCAGCTATCAAAAGGCTTGCAAGTTCAAGATGTTGAAAGTTTTGCTTATTATGGCTTTTGAGTTGAGACAGTCAGTGTCCGAGCCAAGATTTTCACTAATAAAGTAGTAATTACACAAAGAAGCTAAGGGGATTCAACATATACTGTATATACATAAAAGATAATTTTGTTCTCGTATATACCATGTAACTTTCAGCTGAACGTGATTCGGATGAACCCCCTTGCTCCCTCCTAGCTCCGCCCCTGAGTTTAGTAGTACTTTTGGCCATTTTACGAAAATGGTCCCGTAGTACGATTCGATTATAAAATTGATTATTAGTGGCTTGTAAAAGTTTGTATTTCAAGAATCTGCAACAATTGACCATATCAACCAAGATAAGATCTTTTATCTTGTTATCAGGTTTCAAGTTTTGTATATCTTTTATCTTGTTATCAGGTTTCAAGTTTTGTATAATTAAAAATTTTAATCAACAATAACTATAAAAAAAGTATGTTTTTGATACTAATGGTTAGTTAGTCTCCTATTTCTTATGTTTTTGATACTAATGGTTAATTAGTCTCCTATTTCTTATGTCATTCATGATGAAATTCCTTGATTCTACACTTAAAACAGTTGTTGTTCGGATCCTTCAAAAATTCCTCCAAGTGTGTGTTCGATCCTTCAAAACACGTCATTTTTGCAGAATCCGAGCAGCATAGCTTAACTATGTATTTATTTTTTGCCAATAGGTTTGGGGAGACTTTAATAGAACACCTTTTTATCTCCTTTATAGGTCATAGAATTGTATGCCCACTCCTTTATAGGTAATTGAATTGTGTGCCCAACTCTATCTAAAGTTTTAAATTAATAAAGTCTATTAAGTGACTTTTGTTCTCTGATTCCGTTTCCATTTATGTGACTTACTTCCTTTTATAAATCCAACATTATGTATGACATATTTAATATCACGAGATTCAAAAGTCTTTAATACGGTCTTTATAATACACAATTGTCAAACACATTGTAAGTTATTCATTTCTCAGTTCTTCTCTTTTTTTTCTTCCAATGTCTACAAACTCATCAGACAATGTTGTTCACCTTGATGAAGTGATTGTAGCCATGGTGCCATTTCCAGAATTTAGCCATCTCAATCAGCTCTTCGTTCTTGCTCGTTTCATCGCTTCCCATAATATACGAGTACACTTCCTCTGCCTTGCTGATCGGAACCAAGATTTAAAACTTCGCATCCAAGGTGGTCTATGTGCCTCAAACATCCATTTTCATGATCTTTTAGTACCTTCTTCTCTTGATGCTGGCAATGGTTTGCCTTCGATTGTTATAGTTATAAAAAAGCTCGTCGAGCCCATTAGAAGAACATGTATTGATATCTCTACCAATGCGAAGAGATTGGTTATAATTCATGATTCCATAATGATGGATCATGTAAGGGATGTTCATTCATTGATCCCGAACGTGGAGTCTTATATGTTCCACTCCATTTCAGCTTTTGCGAGATACTCTATTCTCCGACAAAGTATTGATCACTTAGCTGATGATGATGATCATGAAAAAATGATCAAACAAATGCACGATGACTTTCCGTTGTTGGAGAGCTGTAGTGGACCATATGCAGCAGCGTTCGTTAGAAAAGAACATGAGTGGAAGCTCAACTCAGGAGAAATCATGAACTCGTGCAGAGAAGTCGAAAGTAAGTACCTGAATTTACTTGCACATACAAAAGACAAACAGTATTGGGCTGTTGGTCCACTTCATATGTTGCTAGAATCACGCGACTCTAGCAACATGACGAAGCATGAATGTCTAGAATTTCTAGACAAGCAAGATGTTAACTCAGTTATATTCGTCTCGTTTGGAACAACCACTACATTAACACAAGAGCAAGTCAATGAGCTCGCGCTTGGTTTAGAACAGAGCAACCATAACTTCATTTGGGTACTAAGACAAGCAGATAAAAAAATGGAAACTGAAAATTTTGAAGAGAATGATGAGAAGATTGAATTGCCAAAAGGGTTTGAAGAAAGAGTGGAAGGAAGAGGACTACTGGTGAAAAATTGGGCACCACAATTGGAAATCTTGGGACATACATCGACAGGCGGATTTTTGAGTCACTGTGGATGGAATTCTTGTCTCGAGAGCATTAGCATGGGAGTGCCTTTAGCAGCTTGGCCAATCAATAGCGATCAACCATTTAACGCTGTTTTTGTAACCAACTTGCTGAAGATTGCAACATCTGTTAGGAGTTGGGCACGTCGAGAGGAATTGGTGACAGCATCAACCATTGAGAAAGCTGTCAACAAGTTGATGGGAACAACAGAAGGGATCGAAATGAGGCAAAGGGCAGTAGAGTTGAGCAATAAGATCAAGAATTCTGTTAGCCGTGGAGGAGCTGCACGCAAGGAAATTGAATCTTTCGTATCCTGTATTATCAAATAACTTCATAGGGGCAGAGGCGGAGCCAGGATTCCAAGCTTGTGGGTTCTAAATTTTAAAAAGGAAACGATCTTAAAAATCACAAAACACAAATTATGTTAACGAGATGTTTGTCATGTTTCAAAACATTACCTTAGATATTGTTATTCTAAAAACTTATTTTAATAATATGAACATTTGAGTAATTAATTTGAAGTTCTAAAATATTGTCAATGAAAGATGAATAATTTTTTAAATATAAATTTCGAACATTTTTATTATAATATAGAATACTATTTTAAGTGAGAAAAAATTACTAAATTCACCATTAATATTTTTGCACCTAAAATATATATTTTACTAGTTTCATTGTGACCTTGAACCATTACTACCTTCAAAAGTTAAAATTTCAAAAAGCATTTAATAAGTATTCACTATAATCAATTATCAATATGTGGAATAACCCTAGAAAATATTAAAAATTGATTTTTGAATAGATAATTCTACGGTGTAAAAGCAAACAAATAAGAAAAAAATGAAAAAGGAGAGGCGGGAGTACATAGTACATATCGAAGGGCAGAGGTCGGGTGATAGCAATCAGATCAACAATAAAAGTTAGAATCCTAACTTTTGAAAATAAATTTGGGTTTAAGTTTTTGAATATTTGAGTAGAAATCAATGAAAATATATTTGGGTTAAAATTTTTTGAATGTCTAAGTAGAAATCAATACTTAGATATTGTTTTAGAGTATGACCCAAACACTATTTTTTTTTTTTTTCTCATTAACCGTTTTTCTGTTTTTTTTATTTTATATGGAGTATAAATTATCATTTGCCAATTTTCTATACCGATTTGCTGGTTTTTTTTAAAAATATATATATAAATTATCATTTGCCAATTTTCTATTTTTTATAAAAAAAAAAAAAAATCAAATGTTTTTATCTGAAATTAATTCCAATTCCAAAAATTTAGTGCCGTGAGTGGGTTTCGAACCACGACGCGCATAATGAATGACTTCACTAGGTGCGTGGAGACCGCTAGGCCACCAACCTCATTATACTAGACGGTTCGCATGAATTTTATGTGTACGTTTTATTTGATATTTTAATACGAATATAGAATCTACAGAAAGGCCAGTGGGTTTGTCCGAAAGTTTCGTTTTGGAAAAATTTTATGAGGACCTCCGTAATGAGTTGGGGAAGCATTACGTATAGTCCTACCATTTTTTAAGGCATATTTTCGCATTTACAAGCTAACTTTTAGAAATTATGCGGCTTTCTTGGTCGTTTTTCTTGTGTATTAGCCCATCTATCTAGCGCCTTGGACATCCGAAATTTTTTTCTGAAAAAATTTTATGAGGCCCTCCGATCCGTAATGAGTTGGAGGAGCATTTCGTATAGTCCCACCATTTTTAAGGCATATTTTCACATCTAGCCAACTTTTAGAAATTACATGACTTACTTGGTTTTTTGCGTGTATTAGGTCATGGATTTGGTGCCTTGAAGGACCCGAAAGTTTCTTTCTGGAAAAATTTTTTGAGGACCTCTGTAATGAATTGGGGAGCATTACATATAGTCCCACCCTTTTTAAGACATATTTTTTGCATTTATGAGTCAACTTTAAGGAATTATGCGACTTTCTTGATTTTTCGTGTGTATTAGCCCATGAATCTGGCGCCTTGGGCACCCGGAAATTTTTTCTGAAATTTTTTTATGAGGATATCTGTAATAAGTTGGGGGAACATTATGTATAATCCCACTATTTTAAGACATATTTTTACATTTATGAGCCAAACTTTAGACATTACACGACTTTATTAATTTTTCGTGTATTTTTTTCTTTTAATCAAAAGCATTGGGCTGTGCTCATTTATTGAAACAAATTAGGAAAAATTACTGAAATACACGTCTTATGTTTCCCTTATTTCTAATATTTACTTCTATTTCTAAAAACCTCTAAAATCCCTTATTTCTCTCCTAATTCTAAATTATTTTATAATGTATCCGAGCTAGTTTTTTATGTATCTGAGCTACATATTATGTATCCGATTTATTTTATAATGTATCCGAGCTAGTTTTTAATGTATTCGAGATACATATTATGTATCTAGTTTGTTTTACTTTTTCAGGGATTAATGTAATTACAAATTAAATAGGGATAGATTGTAATTTCATATTAAAATTATGTGATTCCTAAAATTTATACAAATTAGATTAAGCCACAAAATACATGACTTACGTCCAAATGTAACCCAAAGCCCAATTTAATAGTGCAATTACTAAAAAGCTAAACATAATAACTTTTCGTGTGTATTGGAGGGTTATAATTATTAGAAAACATGTCAACGTAACAAAAAAAAAAAAATTATTTGAATTTGGACGGTTGTAGTTATTTCCACATGTTAGTGTTGCCAAGAAATGAGGGGATATATTCCCAACGTGTTTAGAATTTTGGTTTTATGATGAGGGGCTAGACTTGTATATAGACAAAGCCAATATTTTATCTTTTTACGGTTTTAATTATTATGGCTTTTAGCATTGATATGATACATTTCAAAAGATTTACGTACGTCACATTGAAAATATTAAATTCAGATTAATTCAATTTAAATACTCTGCATCTATCCTTAGACTTGTATGTTTGAAGTTTTTTGAATTTTAAACTCGCGAATCTGAAGTTAATTTGACGCTTGTCCTTTTTATTATATTTTACCTTACAAGTTGCACCACTATGATAATAGTATATTAGGAAGAAAGTTAAAAATGATGTAGAAATTAGGGCCTCATCATGTGGAGAAGTCAATTTAAATACTCCTATGTTTTTTTTTTTTTTTTAACTCAACAAATCACAAAGATCTGGCATCGTGTGCCTCAATAGTTGATTTAGCATTGAGCTATGTTGATATTAAATTTCAATATAGGTAATATTATATTTGATAATTGATTAGAAGCTAAGTTTTTCATGTAAATTAATATTGTGTCTAGTTTGTATTATAAAACTCCACTGAATTAATATATGTAATAAGTTATGAGGAAATTTACGTATTATTTTATGTAGAATAAAAGATGGAATAATTAATATTAATTCATAGTCAAAAATAATATTTATTTACTTGATAGAAATGACTCAAGAGATCATAATCATAATTCATGATTCAATCTAACATAAAATCATCAAATTAATATCAAGGGAGAACACCAATGATTTTTCTTTCATTTTAAATAGTAGCTGAGGGAAAATAATAATAAAAACGTACTCCCTTCATCCACTTTTAATAGTATATTGCACTTTTTAAAAGTCAATTTGATTAATTTTCAAAGTTAAATTAGATAACATTAATTTGAATTTTAAACAAAAAATTTAGGTATTCAAAAACTATACGAAAAGTTATATAAATTGCAATTTTTGGCATATTAATATGATGAAAAAATACATCGTAAAATGTTAGTCAAAGTTCTTATCGTTTGATTCTAAAAAAGAAAATCATGACAGTTAAAAGTGGATGGATAAAGTAATTAGAGTGGACTAATTACAAAAGAGAATTTTCTTGTTTTTACTTTGATGGTGCAATAAACAAGGCCATTTCTCAAAATTAGCAAATAAGAGTACACATTAATTAATTAATCATGTCATTAATTTGTCTAACTAGTGCTATAGCCTATATGACTTGTTAATTTCTTGTTCATTAACTTATTCATGAGTGGAGTTGTTGTTGATTGTTGTGTTTGCCATGTTAACTTCCCATAATCTGAATTTCCTCCTACATGTCTTGTCTTTGTTTAATTACTTCTTAAAAATGAAACTAAGCAAATTACGAAGATCGATGATTTTCATTTTAGATAGAATGAAACAATCAAAAATACATCTAAAGTATCTATGAAAAATTTTTCTTCAAATTTCATAGTTGAACTATCAAATGTGCGAATTTTCAAACTGAACTATTATTTATCAAAAAAAAACCAAAGATATAAAGATACAAGAAGCAAAAGACAAATAAATAAATTGCAAGGTAGCTCATAATTCAAATTAAGCTCCTTTAGTTTAGGGTTTATTAAGCTCTCAACACAAGGAGATAGAAAAAAAATTGTTGTTAGTACTCTTTATTTTCATATTTCTTTGTCTCTTTAAATGTTAATTTAAATAATATTGAACTTATGATAGCTAATTAAGTTTTTACACAATTAATACAATTTAATTTGTTGTAATATGTTGTCTACCTTATCTTTTTTTTCAGGTTATTAATTTTACTTATTATTGTAAATAGTTTTAGTTATCTTTTCAATGATCTTTATTGTAATAGTGTAAAGATTCTCTACATTGCAAGTATAAAAAAAAAGTCAAACCTTATACTTTCTCCGTTCAATAATAGTTGTCCAATATACTATTTTAATATAATATTATTTCACTTTATAAAATTAATGGATAATTTTACACTTAGTTCCTAATTTACCTCTGTCATTAATTATAGTCATTTTCCCACCCGGTGTCCGGATTCCACATTAGAACTCCGACTAAATCCGAATCGCGCTCTGCAGGACTCATTCAGGGATGGCGCTCCCAACATGATTTTCTCCATACTCAGGGCTCGAACTCGAGACCTCTAGTTAAGGGTGAAGCAGGCCACCAATAAACCACAATTATTAGTATTTATTATTCTATGTTAATGCAGACAAGAAATGTGGGGTTTTTTGTTAGAATTATAACAACTATTAGTATTCATCATTCTATTTTTTAATGCAGACAAGATATGTGGGGTTTTGGTTATTAAAATTATAATAATTATTACTAGTATTTATCGTTCTACGTTAATACAGACGAGAAATGTAGGGTTTTGGTTATTAGAATTTGGTGGGGGTGGCTATAGTTATTATATTCCAGCGTGTAGAGTATTGATTTAGGATGAGGGGCTAACTAAGTCAACCACTCCCTCCGTCCCATTTTATGTGGCATTTTTTTATTTTTTGTCCGTTCCAAAAAAATATCATCTTACTACAATTAAAAATAATTCAACTTTAAAATATCCCTTTTATCCTTAATGAAATGACTTTCAACCACACAAATATCTATGGATTGTTTTCGACCGCAAGTTTCAAAAGTCTTTATTTTTTTCTTAAATACCGTGCCAAGTCAAACGGTGTCACATAAAATGAAATGGAGGGAGTAGTATTTAAAGGGTATTTTTTTCTGATCGATCTTTCAATTAGGGAGCTTTCCATCTTTCAAACTTTTGAGTTAATATATTTCCACTTTTATTATTTATATTTAGTATTAGTATAATATGATATAATTACTTTTTAATATTTCATTAGTAATTAAATGCTTAGTATTATATGATTTTAATTTAATATGGGGGTAAAATAATAATCCAACTTCGCACTCCTAAAGCTGGTTAAAAATTTCATTAGTTATAAATGGTCCAACTGTCTTCTTCTTTTTTCTAAATTATCCTCAAGTTATTCAAAAGATAATTCGCTAAAGCAAATGAAAATTGGAAGATAATTATTTTGTATAATTCTACAAGTGAGGTCTAGGAGCGAAGGATGTACGCAGATCATATCCTACCTTTGCGGGATAGATAAATTGATTTTGATAGATCTTCATCTCAAGAGAAATGTAGACAAAACAAGATAAAAAGGAAAAGAACGACAATAAAATGACAAGATACACGGAGCAAATGAAGCAACAAGAAGGGACTTATGCCTTACCTATCCCACATGAAAGTATGACAACACTCAACTACTTTACTACCCTTCTACCATAATTCTCGACCTCTGTATCTTCCTATCTATGGTCATGTCATCAGTAAGATGAAGATGTATCATGTTTTGTTTCACACCTCCGCCCAGTGTTTCTTTGGCTTACTTCTACCTGTCCTAAATCCTGCAATAGCAAACCTCTTACACCTCGTAGTAGTACATCCATACACCTTCTATTCACATGTCCAAACTATCTCAATCTCATTTCTCTCATCAACAAAAATATATTTTGCATCAAAAGGTAATCTCAATTGAAAATAGAATTGCACGTGTTTCGGAATTGAACAAGATCCTTATATACTACTCTCGAGGATTAAAGACAGTTTGTCCTCTAAAAGAATTCCGCAAAGGTTGGTAGGTGCGGAGCTAGAAGCTCAACGAATAATGAGTCGACCCCACCACCCTTTCCACTTAAATAAGAAGTTTTAAATCCTTGCAAGGTTTAAAATCACTACATGCACTTAACACATCCATCACGCATTTTGCTCATAATGGAACACTTAACATCACAAATTTTGATTACAACAACATACTCATTGTAATTTTACAAGTAGCGTCTGGAAAAAGGCACACATTACCTCACCTTTGTGAAGCAGAAAAGATATTTCTTGCAGACCCTTGGTTCAAAAGAAAAGTATCATTATTTATTTATATATGAAAATATTATTTATATAAATTAAGTAATATAAAACGAAGATAATATTTAATTAACTTATCCTAGATCTACATATCACACCATATCTTTTATTATAAATGTTCATGAAAAGAGTAGCATGGTGCATCATATAGTTAGGGTGCAAAATTCATTGTACCTTATCTTCTTTGGTTGGTCCTAAGCTAAGTTGTCGGTACAAAAATCATTCATATTAATTGCTATATTTTTTAAGAAGCGTGTAAAGTCATTTTTATCGATCAATCGATGTGGCATCAACTTTTTTAGGTGGGATAATACAAACTTAAATATTTATACAATTAACCTACTTAAAAATAATTAATAAAATTGAAAGTTATAAAAGGTCATTCCAACTAATAAAAATATATATTTTTTCCATCAAAGGGTGATCTCAATTCAAAATGAAATTACTGAATTAAACAAGACTTCGCAAAATGTGTTCAAAAATTCCAATGGTTATAAATTTACCATAGTCTCTGTTTTCTGTATTGTCCTATCCTTCCAAAACTCAATTTTCACAAAGTTGTTCTCTTACTGTTGCAATGGCTGCTATCAATGAAACGATTGTGGCCATGGTGCCATTTCCTGATTACAGCCATCTCAATCAGCTCTTCGTTCTTGCTCGTTTCATCGCGTCCCATTATATACGAGTACACTTCCTCTGTTTTGCTGATGTGAACAAAGATTTGAAACTTTAGATGATGTAGGGGCCTCAAACATCCATTTCGACAACCTATTGAGACCTTCATCTCCAACAGAAAAAGATGATCGCAATGGAGTGCCTCCGATTCTAGTGTTCCTTAAAAAACTCAATAACCTCATTTATGAAATATGTTTTAAACTCTCAACTAATGCAAAAAGATTAGTCATAATTCATGATCTTATAATGAGTAGACAAATATTTAATGTAAATACATTGATCAATGTCAAGTCTTATATCTTCCACACCGGATCGACTTTTAGCAGATATTCTTCCCTCAAACAAACTATTCCTGACATAGTTGACGATGACGATGATCATGAAAAATTAGTCAAGAAAATGCAGGATGAGTTTCCATTGTTGGAGCCACATGAAAAATTCTGTTTTCAAATGGAGTTTGATGATAGGAATATTCAGTATTCAGGAGAAATCATAAACTCGTGTAAAGAAGTGGAAGGTAGGTACTCAGAGTTACTTGCCAAAGCAAAAGACAAGCCATTATGGGCTTTTGATCCATTTCATATGTTGCTAGAATCACACACTTATTCGTCTAGCAGCATCACTCGTCATGATCAATGCCTAGAATTTCTCGACAAACAAGATGTTAACTCAGTAATATTCGTCTCGTTTGGATCAACCACTACATTATCACAAGAGCAGATCAATGAGATCGCTCTGGGTTTAACAGAGCAACCATAGATTTATTTGGGTACTAAGAAAAGGAGATAATGCAGAGAAACTTAAAGAGAAAGACGTAAAGATTGAATTACCCGAAGGGTTTGAAGAGAGAGTGGAAGGAAGAGGAATAATGGTTAATTGGGAACCACAGTTGGAAATCTAGGGGCATTCATCTACAGGTGGATTTATGAGTCACTGTGGATGGAATTCTTGTATCGAGAGCATTAGCATGGGAGTACCTATAGCAACTTGGCCAATCAGTTACGATCAGCCATTTAACGCTATATTTTTAACCAATTTGTTGAAGATTGGAATCTTTGTCAAGAGTTGGTCTCACCGGAATGAATTGATAACAGCATCAACCATTGAGAAATCTGTCAAGACATTGATGGGTACGATAGAAGGGGTAGAGATGAGGCAAAGGGCAGTGGAATTGAGCAAACAGATCAAAAACTCTGTTAGAAGCGGAGGACGTGCACGCAAGGATATGGAATCTTTCATATCACATATTATTGAATAACTTCACTATTGAAATTTGCTTTTAGTTACTGCATTCGCAAAATAAGTTGTTTAGTTTGAGATGACTTTGATTTTAGTTAAGCTGTTTGAGTTGTTGAATTTCAAATTATGCAGATTACTAAATGATCTCCTCTTGCTGTGATTGCTAATGGAGACTGATGGAGATAGTGGGGTTAATATTACCGTTTTCCTTGAGCCAGGGGTCTATCGGAAACAGCCCTCACTACCTCCCAAGGACTGAGTATGCTAGCTTTACCCTCCCCAGACCCCACTTGTGGGATTACACTGGGTATGTTGTTGTTGCTATGCTACTTAGACTCTTCAAAGATATTGACAGGTGTGTGTTGGATCCTCCAAAAGTAGTGAATTTTTGGAGTATCCAACACAGGTGTTGCAACATTTTTGGAGAGTCCGAGCAAAATAACCTATTGGTCCTTACACAGAAAAATGAAACATATTGTTCATTGTTCAGAACAAGTAGATTTGTGAGGCATACCAGGAAACACCAGCTGAAACTTGAGTCACTGATTTATCCTTATTGTGCTGATTCTGAACTCTCTGTACAATGGCCTGCATTTGGTACAAACATTATGAATATAAAGTATTCATAATGTTTTGTTGTTGGAATCCTCTTTTTTTTTCAAAAGAAGAAGTTGAGGACCGAGTAACACTACGTAAGGCGGGACAGTCAACTTGAAGTGGGTGAGGCATGAGTGGCAGTTCAATCTTGTGGTATCCTGTCACTGAGTAATACATAAACATGACCCTTAGCTTGGCATCAGCTGGCAACCATGACAAGTAAGCACTTAAACTTGTATAAAATTAAACAAATAGACACATTCATCCTACATGGCACCCTACACAGAGGCGAATCCAGGATTTCAAGAAAATGGGTGCACCATTGCTCTAAAGATAAGCCATCTTGAGAACGGGTTCAACAAGTTTTAATTTAATATATTCTTTAATAATTATAGAAGTAATATATCGAGTTTAGTCGGATGAGTACGGGTTCGGATGACCCAAAATTTACACCTAAATTCGCCACTGACCCTACATGACAATTTTGTGTCCTACGTGGCTTCCTACATGTATTATGCCATGTAGGACAGACTTTTGGATCATCCCAAAGTTACACATGCTTTGATGTTTTTGTGACTATAAGAGTGAGTAGCATTTTACCTTGTCAAGTCCTAAGCTTATTGTAAGTTATTCATTTCTCTTATCAGTTCTTCTCCTTCACTTCCAATGGCAACTGCAATCAAACAATGAAGTGAGTGTGACCTTGGTGCCATTTCTTGAGTATAGCCATCTCAATGAACTCTTCATTCTTGCTCGCTTCATCGCCTCCCATAATATACCAGTACACTTCCTCTGTCTTGTTGATCAAAGTCAAAATTTAAAGTAGAGCGTCCAAGATGGTCTTGAAGTCTCTCCAACATTCATTTCGATGACCTTCAGCTGCCTTCTGAAATAGATGATACTGGAGACGTTGATAATGATCTGCCTTTGATTGCAGTTCTGTTGGAAAAAGGCACAGGGGCAATTCGCCAAAGTCTTGAGCTCTCCACCAATGCAAAGAGATTAGTCACAAGTCATGCCAATCTAATGAGGACTCTATGTGGTGGTAGTGAGGGGGGGAGGGCTTTCGTTCACAAGCGTTGAGTCCTACATTTTCCACGCCATCCCAGCTTTTACTAGATATTCTTTGTTCAGACAATGTATTGACATAATTGATGATGATCATGACAAAATGCTACAGCAACTGCAAGACAAGCTTCCTATTATGGAGAGTTGTTTTGGACTGTATATGTAATTACTCGTTAAAAAATGGAACGCGAATGGACACTCAAATTTCAACTCCGGAGAACTCATCAATTCCTGCAGAGAAGTGGAAGGTAAGTATGTAGATTTACTCACAAATAAAAGCACGCAAGAACCCATTGTGGGATATTGGTCCAATTCATATGTTGCTCCTAGAATCACACGACTCTAGGAGCAGTACAACTCCTCCTGAATGCCTAGCATTCCTCGACGAGCAACACGTTAACTCGGTAATATTCATTTCATTTGGGACAAACACTAATTTCTCACAAGAACAAGTCAATGAGCTCCTGCTCGGACATAAATCTACATGCAGGTTCTTGAGTCACTGTGGATGGAATTCTTGTTTAGAGAACACTAGTATGGGAGTTCACATAGCAGATTGGCCTAACAATGCAGACCAACCATATAATGCTGTTTTGGTAAGAATCTGTGTGGAGTTGGGTTCTGAGAGAAGGATTGGTGACAGCATCTGCTGTTGAAAAAGCTGTCAAGACATCGATGAGTTCAACAGAAGGGGCAGAAACGAGGCAGACAGCAGTGGATTTGAGCAATAAGATCAAGAACTTTGTTGGCAATGGAGGAGCTGCACGCGAAGAAACGGAATTTTTCAGCTCCTACATTACCGGATAACTTTCTATGTTGTTTCACTCTCCAAAAATGCTGTTGCACCTATGTTCGGATCCTGCAATATTGCATTACTTTTGAAGGATCCGACACACACAAGATGGCATTTTTGGAGAGTCAAACAACATGATGAGGTTAAATATGACACAAGATGGCCTTTAATAATAAAACACTAGCCCCCTTGATATTTATGGATTGTTGTTCATATTACTAGTTTCACCAAAGAGATTTGGTTTTGTAATCCTTTTCAATTTTGACCCTTTTCCCTTAATAATAAAACACTAGCCACCTTTGTTTCTTATGTTTGAATGCATATTGACAAGACATAATACAAAAATATGCCCTTTAACTTGGCATCATTTCACATTTATGCCCTTCAACTTTAGATGTGCACAAATAGACACACATTTTACGTGGCATCCTACATGGCAATTTGCATCCTACGTGCTTTATGTCACATCGGACTTATGTGTCTACTTGTTCAATTTTATACAAGTTTGAATGTCTATTTCTGCACACCCAAAGTTGGATGGCATAAATGTGAAATGAAGTCAAGTTAAAAGGCACATTTATGTATTATGTCTATTGACGACTAACATGACAGAAATTTGGTATGCATAAAATTTAAAGGAAGCATGGCACTTGAAAAGAAGTTATTCATGACATACTTGATACAAAATGTTAATATTCATTAAGTGAAATTTATTTGGTAATACAAGAAATGAAAGATTCCCTTTCCTTCTGTGCAAGTCCTCCATGACTAACAGAGTTCTTGATCTTATTGCTCAACTCGATTGCCCTCTGTCGAATCTCTTCTCCTTCCGGTGTACCCATCAAAGTCCTGACAGCTTTCTCAATAGTTGTTGCTGTTACCAATTCTTCCCTACGAGCCCAACTCCTAACCGGGATTCCAATCTTCAGCACATTGGTTACAAAAACAGCGTTATACGGTTGGTCCACTTGAATTGGCCAAGTTGCTATAGGAACTCCCATGCTAACGCTCTCCATACAAGAATTCCATCCACAGTGACTCAAGAACCCTCCCGTAGATTTATGTCCCAAGATTTCCAATTGAGGCACCCAATTCCTCACCACCATTCCTCTTCCTTCCACTCTTTCTTCAAACCCTTCTGGCAATTCAAAGTTCCAATCTTTCCCTCCACATTTCTCCGTCTCCATCTTTTTATCCCCTTCTCTTATCACCCAAATGAACTTATGGTTGCTCCTTTCCAAACCAAGCGCAAGCTCATTCACTTGCTCTCGCGACAATGTAGTAGTCGTTCCAAACGAAACAAACACTACTGAATCAAAACCTTGCTCATCGAGAAACTCAAGACACTCGTGGCGATCCCCATTGCCCGATGACTCAGGTAATTCTTGCAACATATGAAATGGACCAAAAGCAAACAATGGCTTCTTCCTAACATTGACAAGTAAATCCAAGTACTCCCCTTCTAATTCCCTACAAGAATTCACAAACTCTCCACAATTAAGATTACATTCCCTTTCCTTTTGCACAAAATCGAAAATATCCGGTCCAAAACAATCCCCCACTTCAGGCATTTCATCGAACACTTGGCGTGCAACTCCGTCTTCAACTTCACCAACAACCTGTTGAAATGTAGAATACATACAAAAAGCTGAAATCGCATGAAAAGAGTAACACTCAACATTTGATATCGCATACACTCCCTTAATCACATCCGTCATCAAAGAATCAAAAACAACCACCAATTTCTTCGCCTTCTTCGAGATTTCAACACAAATTTTACAAATGGGTTCCCCCAATTTATCCACAAACTTCAAAAATGCAAACTCATCAGCAAAATCCTCTCTGGGTTCTGAAATTTGGGTCAGAGGGGGTGCTAAAAGGTCATTAAAATGGATTTTTGAGGTATTTTGGACGCGATTTTTTAGATCTTGATTTCGATCAGTGAGAGAGATGAAGTGAAGAGGGATATTGTGAGAAGAGATGAAGTTAGCAATATGGAAGAGTTGATTGAGATGACCATGTTCTGGCCATGGAATTACAGCTACAATTACTTCATTGAGCTTAACAATGTTGGTTGATGAATTGGCAGCCATTGCAACAAAAATTGTTTGAATTTGAACGGTGAAATGTGATAAAAAGATATAATTCTTTGACTCACACCTGCCATTATAGAGTAATACTTTCCCCGATCTTAAAATCTTAATAGCTGAGTTAATTGATTGATAGATGCACGTTTATCTTGTAGACTCTAGTTTCGATTTGATTCTTGAACTTGTAATTCTTTTACATTTTTCCTTCCCTAAGTTTTAATTTGAGGTCTCGGTTTGAGTCTCACACCTTGTTTAGTATTGTATTGTTAGTTTAATATAATGTTTATTTTGATTATTATTTAAATACTATTGTATTGTATGTTTAAATTCATCCTTAGGTAACGACGAAAAGACCTATTTTATGTAACAATCGATTTGGTTTGATTTTGTTGTTACTTTAATAGTTTTTCTCATTTTGTCTTTATTTATTATTTAATAATTATATTTCATTTTTTACGCTACATTTTCATAATAAATGTACTTTATACTCCGTACCCTACTTTTATTGTAGGTTTATCATTCAAGTCATGGTTTTGTGACATCGTGTAACAACGGAGGAAGATACAATTTATCCAAATATTGTATTCATTAAAACAAGACATAAATGTCCAAAACACATCAAAACTATCCTCTTTTTTTAGTTTCATACATAAACTATTGAGAGTGTGAGTTTCATACTTAAACTATCACTTATTAGGTGTGTTTTTGATACAATACGATACATTATGAAACAATGTGTAACAACCATCCAATCTAAGTGAAATCTCTCAATGTTGATGTTTGTCTCCATTATGAGATTTTTCTTAGCGTGAATTCAAATTTAATAGGCTTATCTCATATCAAATAGGAAAAATAATTGTTAAGTGTGAAAGATTGGAATATATGCTCTTGTTTCTTTCTCTGCTTAGGCTTTGGTAATTATATTGAAATTTTTTAACGCAAATTTAAATTTAATCAATTTAAATGGGTATATTGAACATTAGATAAGAAAAAATTTACTAAGTGTGAAAAGTAGAAAACATGCTTTGGCTTTTTCTCCTTAGACTAATAAATATTTTAAGACTCGATTAATTTGCATTCGAACATAAAAGCTGTAATTTTGAGGTGAAGTATATAGTCTATTAAATATAATTTTATTTTTAAAATTTTGAATTCAAACAGATGAAAGAATACTTAACACTGTTTGATAATATTTGATGGTGAATATACGGTACTTATATGGTGACAAAGATAATATTTGTTAAAAGACATAATACATAAATGTGTCTCCTAACTTGATCTTAACTGATATTTATATTCTTTACATTGAATGTGAATAAGTACACATTTTAATTTATATAAAGTTGAACAAATAGACATATGTACGCTATATAGCTTAATATAAATCAATTTGAGTATCTCATATGAATCGTCATGTAAAACACATATGTCTACTTGTTCAAATTGATAAAAGTTTAAGTATACTTATACTTGTATAAATGTCAAAGATATAGATATTAGCTGAAGTCAAATTTTTAAATTAAAAACATGCTTAAATATTATGCCTTTATTTTAAAAAAAAAACATGATAAATCATTTGTTGTCATGTATGAATTATTAGGGAATTTTAGAAAAGACAAATAATTCAATTTCTTAAATATTAAAAGTCATTTATCATTGTGCATGTGGGGTTATTGAAAAAGAGAGTAGAACTCATTTTCTATATTTCTTTGCCGACAAATTCATGTTCTGCAGGTGCTTTAGTTTTTTTTTATTTTTTTTATTTGGTGTTCAAAAATTTTATTAAAGTCCCAATTAAAATCTGAATCGCATATTATAGGAATAATGTAATAAGCAAAACACTGGACACAAACAATAGCAACATAAATCACAAGAAAGAAAACTATGCAAAAATTGCTAATATGTTGGTACTAAAGAAGAAACTCTATCATTTAAATGAGAGCAATAATTTATTTTAGAAACGAAGTTAATATTTAAATCTTATAAATTTTGAATTTTAGAACATGACTTCAATGAATTCTAAATTCAATTTTTATATGTATATTTAGTAAAAAAAAAAAATAAATAATCAAACAGATATATAAATACTCTACTTGTTCACTCATATTAATTTGGGGTATGATCAATTCAACGGAACCAATTCACATGTTTTATACTCTTTCTTCAATAATAAATTGTCCGCTATTAACTTAATACACGTTAAATAATATTATTTTATTATAGAGGAAGTATCATTGTACTTAGATTCCCAATTCAAATATTTCTGTACTTAAATTCCGTGGATTTTATCATTGTCTATTAATGTATTGTCTCAATTGAAAAATGTGTTGTCCATTTTTACAGTAAGCTTAAATATAGTTAAAAATAATACTCCATTAATTAATTTATATTCAATAGTAATTTTTCTTGAAATTTTTGAACACCTGAATCATGAGAGGATGTTATGATCGTTGAAATTTCAATAAAAGGTAAATAGAAATTTTAAAAAGCTCCTAATCATTAGTATTTCTTAAAAAAAACATATAAAAGAATTAAAACAGACGAAATTAATAATTGCTATAATAGAGATGAAGTTGTCGTTGTTATATGGATGCTTGCTTTTGTTTTAACTTTAGACGCAACACAAATCTCGATTAATCGAGCTTTGATTATGGGCTATATGGTCATAATAAAACTATATTGATATTTAAACGGTCAACATATATAACTTAAACTCTATCATTCATATTAGAAAATTAAATGAAAGTCCTGGAATAACAGTAAAGTTGCATTCGAGTGATTTATAAGTTACGAATTCAAATCGTGGAAGCAATCAATAATGCATGTATATTAGAATAGATTATCTATTTCACACTCCTAGGTTGTTTCTTTTCCCTGCATTTTATGTGAACGCAAGATACTTTGTGCATCAAAATGCCTCGCGGAAAATTAACATGCTACATATGGTGCCGGCTACCTTAAGTATGTACTTGTATTGGCTGCTTTTTTTGCCGGCTCATGCATAGAAGTATATTCTGATCATAATAATAAACTTTAACAAAATATACAAAAATAAGAAAGTGATATATAGTTGAACACTTCAAACTTCAACTCAAAAGCATCTTAATTTTTGCTCTATATAAATGGTTTAATACTTAGTTCTTTTGATCAATTATTAGTACCTAATTTAGTTGATTTAGTACAAAAATATTACACACAAAAAAGTAATAATGAAGATAGTAGCATTATTATTGGTGATTTTATGTTGCTTTTTTCAAGATTTTGTATCAGCTCAACTTAAAATTGGTTTTTACCATTCAAGTTGTCCAAATGCTGAATTTATTGTGAAAAGTATAGTGCAAAAGAGATTCAAAAATAATCCTTCAATTACAGGAGCCTTGCTTCGTTTGCATTTTCATGATTGTGGTGTTAGAGTAAGTATCGATTAAAGTTATATATACTGATAGTTTGAATAATTTTTTTCCTATATGATTGATGTACGTAGTTTAACTGATCATAACATGTTAGGTATGTAATTATTTTTATCACATTATCAGTTAATTAAAGTATATTATTATAGAGAATATTTTGATTTTGTGAAGTTTTACTTATATACACCAACAAAATAAAGAATTTTCTACATGATCGTAGCTCTTAAAAAGTATGTTTACATTCAAATTTATTGTTATCTTGAAAATACGATAAGTTACCTATTACAAAGTAGATGTGACACTATAGAATTGATTTTTTCCGATGGATATTATTTAAACTACGTCATTAGTGTAAGAATTTTCACACCATCCAATCAATTTATTTATTATAGCTGATAACATGTATTCACTACACCAAAAATAATTTATAGCGGCAATTAAATAACGACAATAACTTAAGTGCTGCCAAATATGTTTTTAGTGATAATTAACGCTATTTTGCAAATGTCCCTAAAGCTGACACTGGATCCAATGACAATTAACTAATGTCGTTAAAAACTTTAACACTCTTAGTTAATATGCATATTTATTGCTGCTAACAATTATTTTTGTTGTCGTGATTATTTGCAAAACTACCGTAGCTTCAATTATTTTAATTAATTATATATGGCAATATATTGATTTTTTTTTTTTTTGTGTAACTAATATGTCAGGGTTGTGATGCATCAATATTGATAGATTCAGATTCATCAAAAAACCAAATATCAGAAAAAGATTCTGTCCCTAATTTAACAGTACGAGGTTATGAACTAATTGATGAAATTAAGGAAAAATTAGAATCTATTTGTCCTTTAATTGTTTCATGTTCAGACATTGTGACACTAGCTACTAGAGATGCAGTTGCCTTAGCCGGTGGGCCCACATACACCATCCCGACGGGCCGGCGCGATGGGCTTGTGTCGAACTCATCCGTAGATTTGCCCGGCCCAAGCCAGCCTGTGTCAGAAATTTTGCGATTCTTCAGAACTATAGGTTTGAACAAAATTGATATGGTGACGTTACTAGGAGCTCATACAGTTGGAGTTGCACATTGCTCGTTTTTTCAATCTAGGGTTTTAGACTTTCGAGGTACGGGGAGACCTGATCCCACGATGGATCCTAAATTGGTTAAGAAACTATTCAGACTATGCAACACGTCTAAGCCGTCGACTACATTAAACAACGTTCCGAAAACATTCTTGGATCAAAATACATCTTTTATAGTTGATAATCAATATTATAATCAAATCTTGAAAAAGAAAGGGATTTTGAAGATTGATCAAGAACTTGCTTTGGATAAATTAAGTGCACCAATTGTTGCAAGATTTGCAAATAATGGAAATGCATTTAGAAAGAGTTTTGCAAAGTCTATGGTCAAAATGGGAAATATTAATGTACTAGTAGGTGATGATGGAGAAATTAGAAAAAATTGTAGGGTTTTTAATAATCCTAATTAATTAAAAGAGGTATAATTAGTGTTATACTTTTTGTGAGTAATTATTAATTTACTCAAGAGTCAAGACTATGATTTATTATGTATTGTCCAATATTTATTAAATGCATGTTTGCATTAGTTTTTTGCTTTTTTGTATTAAGAGATTTAGAAGAAAGGAAATGAAATTCAAAATTGGGTTGATAACACTTTTGGTCCCTCAATCATAATTAAATTTTGATATTAGTTATTGTGATATCTGGTTAAGTATGATTATTTTTTAATTAATTGAAATATGCATTTCTAATTTATTTGCAAATGAACTATATGTATTAATCATTGTACTGCTTAATCACTCGTGTTCTATATTAAGCTTACATTGTTAGTCTATCTCTAATGGTAATGTAATTCTAAAAATAGTTCAAATATAACATACTTTCAATACAAATGGACCAAAATTGTCGTTTTATATATAACTCGTCGAATATAAGACGTCATGTAAGTTGAATAATAAAGACAAAAGATCCTCAATTTAAAATGTATTTTAATGATTTTATTATCGTTTTAGATTTGTTGAATATAGAACACAATACTTTAAATAACTGTATGGATACGATTTACTAATAGTAAGAGTTTCTGTAAATGTATCGTGATATAAAAATGATATAAGCAATATGCTCTTTTCACATATTTTTTAACAATTCACAAAATTAATAAGTATGATAATTTGGTTATGATAGGGTATATGTATATTAATAATAAGTTAGATACATGTTTGATTAATTATGTTTTAATTCCAAATAAGTTAACATGAATACATATAATTTTATTTTCATTTCTTTGTGAGGTTAAATATGATTTATAAATGACTTCAAGACCTTATGCAAAGAGCCATTTAAAAAATATTGGATAAATAATAGTAGTTAGAGATATCATTTGATGATAACACCATGATTCACACATTTCTAAGAGCTTCAAGGGCAAAAAAGTCAACCATGGCAAAACAATACATATTTTTTTCCCTTTATTTGGTGTCCCGATATCTATATTAGAGTTCAATCATTTTAATTTTTTGCTGAATAAAGCCCTATTCAAGGGGAAACACTCACTATCAAAAAGTTTTCTATATCTAAGACTCGAATTCAACCTCTAATTAAGAAAATAACCGCCTCATCAATTGATATCATATTCATTGATGGTAAAAAACCATATATAACTTAATTTCCTCAAAAGTAACTCCATATTTTTTCTCGCAGTCAAGGTGCATGTGATAAATTATATTTTTACCAAAAGTGTCATTTATACCAAACTAATAAAATGTGTTTATAATATTTCAATTGATTTATTTATTACTTAACAATAATTGTGGGGTTAATAAATTTAATTTTGATTCATGTAATATCTAATTAAGTATATTTGATATTTAATTATTTGAAATATATATTTTAGATCCTTTGCTTATATAGTTTTAAAAAATAGTCCATCAATGTATAACATCATAAATAACAACGATTAATATAAAATTTTATAAACAACTAACGACAAATATATTCCGTATTTGTTTACCATCAAAAGTGATAGGTATTGCGATAATACCTCATTATATCTTTAAATAGACATTTCAAATTCGAATTTCGAGAATGAAATTCCTACACTAGATAGTGCTTTATTAAAATATAAGATATTTCAATACGAATCTCAATTAATCGAGCCTAAAAAACGTATTTAATAATAAATAAAAAATCAAAAGAGATTTAGTAGTGCAATTTTATTTTTATGAATGTAGTGTTCATACCAACTTTCATGCACCTGGATTATTTGACACCTTTCATCAACAACATGTACTAGTTAACTTCGTCCATTAAGATTAGACAATTATTGTAAATATCTCTCTCATTATGTATATCAATAACAACAATATAAAATAGAATACGAGGACTATAGTCTATAGAATGTATAGAGAGATTATCTCTTCGTCGAAGGTAAAGAAATTATTTTCGACACCTTTTCAAATAAAAAAGACCTAATATAAATTATAGTACCAAAATTACCCTTATATAAATTTTGTAATACCAAAACTACCCTTGAAGGTTTTTTTTCCCTCACCCTCTTCACAGTCGCCTCTCTTTCCCTTGGCCATTTCCTCTGTCCCCAGTAGAGAAGAGAGGAAAAGCAATCTCTCTCTCTCTCTCTCTCTAAAAATTCTAAATTTCTCTCTCTAAAAATCTAATCTTTTGTATCTCTATACACATATAGATACACGTTTATCTGTATCTATAGCTTTTTATTGATTCGTTTTTGGTTTAGATTTGCCATTTTTCTTGTGTGTGGAGGTGTTCGAATTGATCGGACTGTGGAGAATTGAGGTATGCAGGCTGATCAGACGGTGATAAGTTTGAGACCAGGTGGTGGTAACAGAGGTGGTGGAAGCAGAGTATTTGGCTCTCGCTTTGATACCTCATCTACCAATTCTGATCTCTCAGTTTTTCGTCCTCATGGTGGTTCTTCATCTTTGCCATCTTTCAAGGTTGAATCTTTTATTCAGATCTATGGATCTTTTTGCTTTGTGGGTTTGCTTTTTCTTGATGTTTTTGTAGCTGTTTGATTCATCTATTGTTGATGTTTTGTTGTTTTCCATGTGAAAAATCCAATCTTTTTTACTATCTAGCTTGTGATTCTGCATTAGAGAGCCCCTATGTTGTTTTAGAAGACAAATTATTAAGCATTGGAATACTGGTGGAGCCAGAAGTTTCACTCGGGGATCGAATATCTGCTTTTGTATATATAGTGTAATTTTTGGGTTTTTGGGTGAAGGGGATGAATTCCCTTGTGCCCCTACCTCTGCCTAGGGTTGGAATGAACTGTGGTTGAATTGAGTGGGATGGATGTGGATGATTCACATATTCGACCACAACTAGTTCAAGGCTGGCTGAAGCGTAGTTGATTGATTGATTTGTTGAAATTAGAAACTATGTAAGCATAGTTTTTTTTTTTTTTTTGCAAAATACAATCTTTGGTTTGCACTTGTTCTCTTTCTATTATTTTGCTTAATGATATTGGTGATATCTGTTGTTAGCCTGCTGAGCGCTTCCGTTTTGCTCAGGTTCGGGGTAGAGAGTATCAAGTCTCATGTTGGATATATCTCTGATGCATTATCCAATTGTGCCTATAGTCTATAGAAACTTATTTCTTCTTTTCGTAAAAAAATAGTGCGGCTATGTGTTCCTGCTGTAGAACATGTGTTTCTAAGTTTTTACTTTATGTATGAATACAACAACATTACCAGTGTGATCCCTCAAGTGGGGTGGAGTGTACTTAGACCTTACCTCCACCTTGTATGATGTAGATAAGTTGTTTTCGATATATCCCGGACTCAAGAGAAGTGTTTTCAAGAACAGGTTTGAGGTTCATACAAGGGTAAAAGCTATGGTGAAAATGGTAATAGAAAAGTATTGACAGTACAAATAGTAAAAATCTAAGTAAAAGAAACAACAATGGTAATACAATTGAAGAATAAGATTATAATAGAATAATAATAATGATATTGATACTTTATGCGTCAATCTGTATGATTATTAAGTCTATATGCAAAGTTGTCAGTGTTTGTATTGGTACACGTGATTGGTGAATCGGGTGGTTTTCTGATGAAGTCTCTGGCTTGTGTGATTAAAATCTATAAACGAAAGTGCAAATGCATTTAATGGTACGCATGCTGTTGTATGGGTGGTCGACTGATCAAGTATCTGGGCTGGACGTCTTGATTCATGGTAGCTGTGTGCTTGATGCAGACTATCTTGTCAGTGGGATGTGCATAGTGGTTTTCTGTACCATTTTGTGTCTTCTTTTGGCTAGACATGAGACTGCACTATCTGAAATTGGATAGAACTTGTGTAGATAACATGGAAGTGCCACTGCAATATGCTGAAATGAAAACATGAACAGCCTCATTAATTACATCACCTTTTGCAAACTGTTGAAATGAGAATAGGAATACATTTGATATGAACAAGTAAGATGACTATATAATTGGTACTCCCTCCGTTTAAAAAAGAATGACCCAGTTTGACCTGACACGAAATTTAAGAAAATAAAAAGAAGACTTTTCAATCACGTGATCCTAAATTAAAGTTATGTCAAATGTACAAAAATGCCCTTTAATCTTGTGGCCTGAAATATGCCACGTGGAAAGTTGAAATTAAAGTGTTACCAAAAGAGGAAATGAGTCTTTCTTTTTGAGACCGACTAAAAACGAAAGTAGGTCATTCGTTTTGAAACAGAAGGAGTACAATATAACTGTGAGCATAACTTAAATGGATCCCACAATTTCAGAAAAGTTGTACACTAACTAAATTAAAGTAGAACAAAGAAAACGTTTTTTCTTTGTGAAAATACCCTTGCTGAAGCAGGCACGTCGACGGACTGCTGCCTGCTTTTGCTGCTCAACTCTCTCTTACATAATAAGAGAATATGTTTGTGTTAATGTCCTAATTCTTGGTAGCTCACTTTAGTTGTGTATCTGCTGTAAGGAGGGAGAATCACTAGTAGGCTTTTGGTGGGCACTTAAGAATTATCAGGCCGCCCATAAAGAACCCTACTAAAAACTGAAAGTTTTAGTAGCTATTAGCCATGCAAAAGCTAGTCACTTATGGAATTCTGTTCTTTGGACAGTAT
This sequence comes from Solanum bulbocastanum, assembly GCA_037074985.1. Lineage (NCBI taxonomy): Eukaryota > Viridiplantae > Streptophyta > Magnoliopsida > Solanales > Solanaceae > Solanum > Solanum bulbocastanum. The sequence continues at coordinate 50,643,276 of CM073608.1, forward strand.
ATTCAGTTAGTGGTAGATGTGCAGCTTGACTTTGCATTGTTGGTTTGGAATATATTGTAGTAAGTTAGAACGTTAAGATAACTGAAGTGAATTGAAGAGTAAGCAACAAAGTATGACCTTTGTCTGGTAAATAGTGTTGGCTATGTGGCATTTAGGAATGTGAGCATTGATATTTCTTTGTGCTTGTGCATAATTCAAATATGAACGAGAAAGACAACTGTATATTCGTTGGTCCAGTAGAAGTGTATGTGTGCATAATATTTCAATACATTCTTGTTAACGTCCTAATTCTTGGCAGCTCACTATAGTTGTGTGCCTGCAGTAAACATGGACAAATAATTATTAGTAGGCTTTAGGTGGACACTTGAGAATTATCAGGCTGCCCATAAAGAACCCTACTAACACTGGGAAGTCTCATTAGCTATTTGACCATGCAAAAGCTAGTCATGCTGTTCATAGTGCTATGTGGGAACTTGAGCATTGGCATTTCTTCATGCTTGTATATCATGAAGATTAAAAAGAAAACATATCATGCAACTAAAATTTGAGGGAGATCCTTAGATGAAGCCTGCTAGATGATTTTTACCCCCTGGAATTGTTATAAGTTCTGGATATCTGATTCCTGATTTACATAAAAAAAGAAAAAGAACTGGCTATCCACTCCTTTTGTTGCAAACTATTCTTAAACCCTCATTGTCTAATATCTTACCAGTATGAAGACTCTGGTCTCTGGTTGCTTGTTTAGTCAGTCAGACTGACATCCCTGTTGTGTCTTAGCTGATAGCCTATGAACTTCGTAAAGCATGTAGAAATATTTTAAATTCTTACAATCAATTCACCCATATTTCCTTCTATGTTCCCTTATTTTCACAAGGAGCATTGATTCTGATGAGTGCTTTCTTGCTGGATTTGCCTTCTATGGTACTTTCCGTGCTTTATTATAGCTCAAGAAGCTTATCTTTTTGCTTGAAATTCCTTTTAAGAACTTGTTGTTCCCAGAGTTCTGTTTGTCCTAACTCACCTTTATCATTGTAGACTGGAGATTCTCGTTTTGAGAGCCATGAACGTGTTCTTTATACTCGAGATCAGCTCCTGCAACTGAGGGAGGTAATATCATTATTTAATATTGTTTAGCGGTAGTGTTTATTGAGTATTAGTTTTCTGTACATAGATAGATGTGAGAAAAACAAATCTAGCCATTTTTTTTTTCTCTTATTATTACCATTTAAGGCCATTTTTACTGACAGGTATCGACTGTGATGTAATTTCTATTATTAAGAATTCAGTCCTCTTCTTCCATCTTTTAGATCTCTCTAGATTCCAGCTACCCAAAAAAAGAAATAAAAAATGATATCATGGTGGATTATCATAATCTATTTGCTTGTCCTTGATTCTGGTTTTTGTGGTCTTCTAGGCGGTTGTCTTACAGTTGCCTGAGGTTTTTCTGCAAATCAAACAAGAAATTGAAGCTGAACTTTTTGGTGAAGAATCCTCTCGGGGTCGTGTGGATAACAATGTGAGTTTCTCTCTGACTTGATATAAAAAGTTGTATTTCTTCTCATCTGACAATTTTGTTGGCATTTCTCTCCTCCCCTCCACGGAGTAAAAGGAATATTTGATGCTTTTGGTAATGTTGCAAACTAAAGAACAGTTCCAACTCACTATTTTTCGTTACTGCTTGTCTATCTTCTATTTCACTTTCTTTCAGTGTTCACTTTCTGTTACCTTATTGTCCAGTGTACTTTGTCTTTCTGTAGGTGCAGGTTCAGTCTCAGGGTCGTTATTCTGAAACAGACAATCGTGACTGGCGTAATAGGCCAGCACAATATTCTGCCCCCATAGAGGAGAGGTCATGGGAAGCACTTCGAGAAAACAGGGAATTTGGTGGCCAGTATATTCGGCAAGAGCAATCACAGTTTGCAAGAGCTCAAGTTTCTGCCAACCAAGGGGTAATTAATTTCCTCTTGCGCATTTTGGAGAATGTTCATTATTGATTTGAATAACTTACTGTTAATTTATTCCTGCTTTTGTACTCCCAAAGACAAGTTAAGTTTTCCATGCATTCCGAAAGCCGTCAGCACTTGAAGAAAAGACATCCTATTGAAGAATAATATACTTGATTATCACCATACTGTGGTTGTTTTGCACTTTGTTGTATGTATTAAAATTAGGTATACAAATATATAGTTGTATTATCTTATTGACATAATTTGGAACATCAATTAGATTAATTTAAGAGATATCTCTTTTTTCCTACATAATGTCTTTCTCTCTGTTGTTTTAGTTGCTAAGTTTATTCCTTGCACCTGCAATGGCTTCTTTTTTTTTCTGCTCAAAGTTCAAACTACATGATTTTGCCTGATGGTGAACTATCTACTACATCTGATCTCTGAAACCCTTCAATTGTTTGTGCACCAGGGAGGTCCTGCTCCTACACTGATCAAAGCTGAGGTGCCATGGTCGGTCCGAAGGGGCACTCTTTCTGAAAAAGATCGTGTCTTGAAAACAGTCAAGGGGTAATCTTTCTGGAAATTCTAGCTAATGCGTTTAACAAGTTCTGTATTATAATTCGATGCTATTTTTTCACCACTTCTTGACAGTAGGGAACTTCACTTTGCTCTTCTTTACTGCCTTTTCTCATATTCATGGATATAATAAGCCGTCATTGCAAATAAAAAAATAAGGTTTCAATATGGTATTGGTTTCAGATGTAGTTTGCAACTTCTTTGATGGTAAATTTTAGGATATCATTATTGTGTACATGATTGATGTAAGTATTATTGATCTTGCAGAATACTCAACAAGTTGACCCCGGAGAAATTTGATCTTCTCAAAGGCCAATTAATAGATTCAGGGATAACGAGTGCAGACATTCTAAAGGTCCCATCTCTCAGATACCTATATTTCTCTAATGTCTTGTTTCCATCATATGTCTTGGTTAACTGATGTATTCTCTTCTTTAAATTCTAGGGTGTGATCTCCTTGATATTTGACAAGGCCGTATTGGAACCCACCTTTTGCCCGATGTATGCCCAGTTGTGTTCTGATCTCAATGAGAAGCTTCCTCCATTTCCATCTGATGAACCTGGTGGGAAAGAAATCACGTTTAAGCGTGTTCTTCTGAATAATTGCCAAGAGGCATTTGAAGGTGCTCACAAATTGAGGGAAGAGGCGAGAAAAATGACTGCTCCGGAGCAGGAGTTAGAACGCAAGGACAAAGAAAGGTTGATCAAATTGCGCACTCTTGGAAACATACGTCTTATTGGGGAGCTTTTGAAGCAAAATATGGTTCCTGAAAAGATTGTTCATCACATTGTTCAGGTTATTGATTGTTTTCTATTAGGTTAATCTTCTTGTTCCTTTCCCTCTTAAATGTCTTCAACATATCAATTTTGTGGGAAATTGTCTTCCTGATCTTGCTAACAGGAACTATTAGGACAAGATCCCAAAAGCTGTCCTGAAGAAGAGAACGTTGAAGCTATATGTCAGTTCTTTAACACCATTGGTAAGCAGCTTGACAAGAAGCAAAAGTCAAGGCACATCAATGATATATATTTCAACCGATTGAAAGAACTATCAACAAACCCTCAGCTGGTAGCACGCCTAAGGTTTTTGGTGCGTGATGTGCTGGATTTACGTGCCAATAACTGGGTCCCTAGGCGGGAAGAGGTGATACACGATTTGCTTATGCAGTAGTTGTGACTAGTTAAGTCCTACACTTCTTTCTCATGATGTATTAACTTCTTTTATAGGTGAAAGCCAAAACCATTAATGAGATCCACTCGGAAGCAGAGAAGACCTTGGGGTTGCGTCCTGGTGCTACATTAAGCATTAGAAATGCTCGTGCTCCTCCAGGTGCTCAAGGGAATTTGGGTCCTGGCGGCTATCCCATTAATCGACCCGGCACTGGTGGTATGATGCCAGGGATGCCAGGAGCAAGGAAGATGCCTGGGATGCCAGGAATGGATAATGACAACTGGGAGGTTCCTAGGTCACGAATGCCAAGAGGTGCTCAGCAACCATTGATTGGCAAGTCGCCGTCCTTGAACACAAGGCTGTTGCCTCAGGGTAGCAATGTCGGCATGAGTGGCAGGAGTAGCGCCCTCTTACAAGGTAGTGGTGGACCTCCTGTCCGTCCATCAAGCTATGTCTCTGGTATGGAGCCTGTATCACAAGTTCCAGTACCAGTTAAGCCATCTCCAACTAGTACCGTTTTGCCTGTTGCTGAGAAACCTCAGGTTCCAGCTGCAAGATCAAATCCCGAGGAGCTGAAAAGAAAAACAGTTTCACTTTTGGAGGAATATTTTAGTGTTCGGATTTTGGATGAAGCCTTGCAGTGCATTGAGGAACTCAAATCCCCTGCCTTCTATCCTGAGGTTGTCGAGAAAGCCATATCACTTGGACTGGACAAAAGCCCACCACGCGTTGAACCAGTTGCACAACTTCTTGAGCACTTGTTTGCTAAAAAGGTTTTTACTGCTTCAGACTTGGCCACTGGATGCTTGAACTTTGCTTCTCAGTTGGAAGATCTTGCGATGGATTTACCAAAAGCACCAGCAAATTTCGGGGAGATAATTTCAAGGCTGGTTTTGACAGGGGCAATGGACTTCAAGTTGGTGAATGAGATCCTGCAGAAGGTAACCGATGACTTATACCAGAAGGACTTATTTGCTGCCATCATGAAAGCTATAAGCTCTAGCCCCACTGGTCAAGGAGTATTAGATTCACAAGCACCTGATGTCGAAGCCTGCAAAAATCTGTTCCAGTAAAAAGCTCAAATCCTCATCAACGGAATGTGCTCCATAGCTGCCTTTCCGTTGTGCTCAGTGGACTAAAGCAACTGTATCACAGTTTTTCATAATTGGAACTGTGAAGAACAGGTGAGTTTATGTGAGTTGTATACTTTTCCCAACGTGTGTTCATTAGACGACGAAAGACAGTTTTGCAACATGGTAAATTATACGCCATATTTGCTCGAGGCAATGGGCTGCTTTACGGAGTCCAGCCGTTTTGTATTCCATTAGTTTTTCATTTATTTTTTCCCGTTGACTTGTTATATTAAGTTTTGTCGAATTTGTGAGTTCATAAAATGCAACTGTTCCTATCTTTACACCATTTTAAAGCTAAATTTGATAACATAAGTTTGTCTTCAGTTTATCTCCTTTGATAGGTTTATTGCTTTTGCTGGGTATTTGCATCTGCAGATTTATTCTCTATTAGCTTGCTTTTGTACGTGTTAGTAATAATGATGTAATATGTTGTACAATCAAAATCTTTGTTGCTCCCGTTATCGTGTAGTTTCTTATTCTTCGATGTGTACTACTATCTGTTGATGCATTTGTTTTGTATCTTGGTATTTTGTCGTCTCTTTTCTACAATTATGTTTGATATTTTATTGAGTCGAGGGTTTTATCAGAAACAACCTCTCTACCTCACAAAGTAGGGGTAGGGTTTGCTTATATCCTACACTCTTCAAACCACAAGCGGGATTACATTGATATGTTGTTGTTGTTGTAATCAAGATCGTTGATGCCACACTATGAGGAAAACGTGTGATGTATGAGTTAAGTACATGTGATGATTTCGAACCTTGCAAGGACTTGAAGCTTGTTGTTTAAGTGGAAAGGGTAGAGGGGTCGATTCATTATTCATTGAGTTTCTATTTCCTCACCTATTTGTGTTTGTGGGATTGTTTTTTTTTTTTTGGTGGAGTAAAGTATATAAGAATCTTGTTCAATGTGGTTCTAATTTTTCCAACGTTGTCCCTCTATGGAGCACATCTTATGTTATGTTACTACAGTTCTGGTAAAAATATTTTTGTTTTTTAACGAGCCTTACATGATGCAAATTTAAATTATTCATGATATTAAAACGAATATCAAATTTTAAATTCAACATTTTGATTTAAAATAGTAAATTTATGTATTAAAATTAATTTACTGAAATGTCAACTAATTATTAAATATCTGAATTCATGATTTTAAATGTGAAATGTGCTCAATACTAATAACTCTTTAGTATCAAAATCATAAATGATCATCAAACTAGAGGACAACAAGGCAACCATAAGAAAATTTATATTTATTTTAATTTATGTGATATATTTTTATTCTTAATTTGTTTCGGAAAAATAGTATGTATTTTTCTATGTTTTGAAATAATTCAACTTTAAGATTAAAATAAAACAATTTATGACCATATAAATATCTAAGATTTATTAAGCATGATATGAGGCATCTATAAAATACTGAAAATGTGACACTAAATAAGAACATCGAGGATTAGCATAAAAAATTAGTAGATAGTCAAGCATATTTATTTTTCTACTTTCTTAAGAAGTGATAAAATTATGTACACACCACCCTTTTCCAGATTGTATGAATATCTAAGATTTGTGTTAAACCACAATTTCAGTATATTATATCCCTTCAGTATATATTGTATTTTGTATGAAGGGACAGTGTATATACTGCCAAGTCCAAATGATGACTAGAATTTAAGGTTGGCTGTGTTTAGATGTTGATCATATGCCACTTTTTGAGAAGTATTTGTATGACTTCTGATAAGTTTGGTCTCTGTATCGTTCCAATTTTATCAATCGGGGAATGATTGTTTCTGTATCGTTCCAAATGTCCCCGAAGGGACGGGGTATGCTTATCTCTAGGTGTGTTTTGAGTGTTCATTATTGTTTTTCTAAGTTGTTTGTTATTCTTTGAGATGAATTGATCATGTAGTTGCTAAGGTTACTCAACATGTTCTTCAATTATTCTTTTTCTTTGGTATAGAGAAGGAAAATGAAATGGAATAATGTACTTTGACGGATTTATCTTATATATATTGACAGTTTACAATAACATACCTAGTGAAATCTCACGAGAAAGGTCTGAGGAGGGTAGTGTGTACACAACCCTACTCCTACTTATGAGAGTAGGGTTGTTTACGATAGACCCTCAGCTCAAATATATTGACAGTATGTGGAAAATAGTTGCACATCTATATAAGGTTTGCTAAGTGAATGCTACAACTCTCAGAATATCATAAAAGAAGACCACAGGCCTGTGTAAATACCTAAACGAACTCATGTTGCACTAAGTTGCTTAGTGATGTATGCATGCGGTAGGGGAACCCCAAAGGGGTGAACACCTATAAACAAGTAGAGTCAATAGTTCAACATTAAGGCCATAACATTTAGCAAAAGTGAGTGTTGTCTGAAGACTTTCAAGGAACGAAAAAACTCGTTCAAAAAGGTTCATCTGTGAGCATAACTGATACCAGATCAGTCGGTCCAGTGGGCTTCAGATAGCATAACAGAAATTGGAACGACCGTGGCCATTGGTCATTTCTATAAGAAACTTAAATCCATCAAACTCAGTTGAAAAAGCCACCAACAGTGCAAGATGGTATCAGAACTACTCTCAAGCAACATGCTTGGAGAACTCGTCTCGATGGATGAGAATCCACAAAAACAATCAAACCATCAATGCGGAATTTAACAAACAGAGAACACAAAATCCATTGCTTCACCAGAAAAACTGCTGAAGATATATGATATTTAATGTAGAGGATGAATTGCACGGACCACATCTCGTTGCTAGCAATGAACATATAGTGTGCATGTATTACATGTATAAGAGGTTTCTTTACACTAAAAGGATAATGTAAGCCTACATGTCAACACAAGTTTGACAATGCTCAGCATTAACACACAATTTTCTTACCACATTTAACTAAATGGTGGAAGACGGATCAAACCCTCAAAGCAACAGGGTCTTGCCATGATAATTTTTGTTTTCCCAACCGAGAAGTGTCTTCTCCAACATTTCTACACACCAATAGCTTCACATCATCATTGAGGTTTTGGATAGGACTTCTCTTTGGCTCCTCAAGCTGCACCTGCTCAAAATTTACATCTCTTTCCTCTTCTCCCATCTGCAAGAATTAGAAAGTCTAGAGGTAAATGATGTAAAAGGTACATAACTAACAAATAATGGAAAGAGTACTTGATGCTTAGTTTGAGACTTACCGAGATCTCATTCAAATCAAAGACCGGAGCACGCGTGGGCAATGTAGTTTCTTTGCCACTATGACCAGTGCCCTGATTTAAATCAAAAAAAGGTGAACTCCTCTGTAAGATAGCACTGTCTGCAATGTACAATCTCTCATTCTGCTTCAAATCATAGGCTGGAGCTTCTTTTCGGGATGAAACTTCCTTTCCCCTATATACTCTTGATTTACGGTTCAACTCTAAATCTGCACTGTGAAAAACAGCATCTTTTCTACCACCTAATCTGTGCTTTTGGTTCACATGAATATCGGGTATCTTCTTTGAAACAGCTACCTTTGCAACCTGTATCCTTCCGTTCTGTTTAGGGCCAGGAAGAGGGGGCAGCTTGTTTGGCTTGGCTTCCTTTTTTCTCGTAACTTGATCCCTTGACCTAAGGACTTCGATTGGTAGTGATACTAGTTCTTTCCCTTTTGGAGGACTTAAGGACTTCGATTGCCATAGGTGCTTGTGCCTCTGGCGTAAGAAACTGCACAATCATGCGAAAAATCTGCACTTAGATTCAAATAGAAAAGGAACTCCGCGAGCATTTCAAGAAAATGCATATGCACAAAAGTGCAGTTCTTTTTTCTTAATTCTACAATGCAAGCTATATATTTTGAAGTCTTCGAATCAAACTGCTCCTAAAGAAAATGAACCCATATCAAATCAATATGAACACCATTTGATAAGTTGAACAAACTTACCGAACTTCAGCTAGTAATCTTAGTTTCCTCAGCTTTGAATCCTCCAACTTGTGCCTTATGCCATCAGTTTCCTGAAAATTGGAAGGTTACATTTAAGAAAATCGGTTGATCACACATACACATTATTTACTCTATTCCAAAAAAAACAAAACAGCATTCTATCATCTTGTAGTTTGAAGTAGCATTGACTATGATGGACACGACCTATGAACTATTACCCCAACACTTTGGTCTAGTGATAGGAGTGCATTGTGTGATGTGTGGGTTAGACACACGTTATGGATTTAACTCCCAGACAAACAAAGCCTAGTATTTTTTTTTTATGACAAAGAAACCCGCAGCCGCTACCCTTTGGGTGTGGACAAGGTAAACCCCACTTTTGTGCAATAGCTCGCAAACCACACAAGAGATAAACCGCACTAGGAAAGCCCCATGCAACAAGCTCGACCCAAAAGGCCAACCCCTGCTGTTGCAGGCAAGGGGTTTCGAACTTGAGACCTCCATTATGGAAGTACCAAGCCAAACCATCTTAGCCACCCCGAAGGATAAATCGAGAAGGAGAGAGCCGTCCCCATCATCAAACCGTGCTAAGAGTTGTTTTAGAGAGAATTCCTAATAACTCTTAGGAAAAAACACAAACAAATTCAACCAAGGGAGACAATCTCAGAGGAGACCTCAATAATGGAATGATGAAAAGGGCAACTTCAGCTAGAAATTGAACAAAGAAACAGCAACTAACAACTCTATGAAAGGTTCACATACCAGCGGATACAAAAAGACACTAGATGATTTCTTTCTATCTGTGTTAGCCTAGGCATACACAGTTACCTAGTACATGTTGTTGACGGGAGGTGGCCCCATGGAATTAGTCGAGGTGCACGTATGGTTATCCAAAAAATTTACCATTCTATTAATCATTGATAGGAAACAGATCAAACTCAAAGGAGGTTCCTACACCAAAAGGCACCACATCCTAACAAGAAAGAACAAGATACTCCAAAAGAGAGAAATCAACAAACTATTCAACACACCAAGAAAGCACATTTCTTCATAACAAATGATCCAAAAAGAAAAAAAGACAAGATTTTTATACCTTCTGGAGCTCTTTATAGTCCTGCAAAAGTGTTTGATGTTTCAACCTAGCCTTTGTGTCTTCAAAAACACCATAAGATGATGATTCCAAAACACCCCTTTTCATCTTCTTAGACATATCAGATCACAGATGAATCAAACTTATCCCTTCACATAAAAAGATTAGATCTTGGATAAATAAAGAGACAAAAAAGTTGAAAAAAACCAAGAAAAGGAGCAAAAGGAGGCAGATAAGAGAGAAGGAAAGAGGGGAGAAACAATAATAACGACACAACAACAGGGCCAAACAAAAAAAGGAGTTATAGAGAAAGAAAGAGAGGTGGCAAGAAGGTTCTCTTGACCAAGACAAACCCCTAAAAGCCCACATAAATGAAGAGCCTAAACAAAAGAAAATACTATATATACTACTATTATACATTGTTCTTGTTTTTGTTATTGGAAAGACAGTGAAGAGGTGATGAAGATTGGGAAATTATTTTTGGATGTTGCAGAAAGGGTATTTATGGCATAAAGATACAATCTTTATGGTCATATGTTGTATGTATGAGGTGGGTTTAGCCTTATACACATGAAAATGAAGACACCTCCTCATCCCTTAAAATTTCTTGATTTTTTTTTTTTTGATTACATAAATTTTGCCCCACCTAACATCAGAAAGAAAGTAGCTTTGTGGGCTGATTCTTGATGAGGATAGTAACAGTGGAATGGATAAATACCAATTTAATACACACACAAGAAAAAAAAAAAAAAAAAAGAAGGCAAGCGTGATGGACTGATGAATTTTTCTGAAAAAAGAAAAAAAAAAGAAGCAAAGAGAGAGAAATCTGGAGTTGTTGGTAAGTGGCTTGTTTTGGGGGTTGTTGTTTGTTTTGATGGTGATGGGGTTTTTTACATCTGTCCTTATGTGAAAGTACTATTTTGCCCTTTATCCTTTTATGAGGTTTCAACATTCATTACATTATTATGACACCAACTATTGGAAACTATGGATTTCTTACTTTCATTTGAGTGTGAAGCCATTAGATTGGCCCCATCTAATCAACTGTTCTTTTTCGGGGCTAGATTAAGCACACCTTGATTATTTCAGTATATATATTTCTTTCGTTATAAGTTGTTGACGAAAGAAACTATACACTTTATTTATTTTAATTTATCAAGAGGCCTTATAGTATCAAATATTTATGATGATATAAGTAATGACAATCTATTAAAAATAATAGAGGTATAGATAAGTTTACACAAACACACACAAAAGAAGTATATAATGTAATTTTGTTCCATCAAACTTAGAGGTAAAAATTATCTCTTATTTTTAACCTCAAACTAAAATGTTGACCATCAAAAAGTATAATAGAATAGTAAACATTCATTTAACGTGATAATCTGATTTTCAAATTCAAACTTTAGAACAAAATTTACTTGATAATGACACTTTAAAACACAACTTTAAATTAATTATATCTATAGACTATAAATATAAATTTTGAATATTGAATAATTTTGAAAAAAACAATTTTTTTTTATCTATTATGCCGATTTAAAAGGATTCAAGTTCAAATTATAGAAGTATTAGTAGTCATCTTGATATTTTCAAAACATGAGGGGGCAAAAACGCTTATCAAGAAGTACTACAACATCGGACTTGGATAGATATTTATTCAATCTTCTTGAAAAAAGACTCATTTTTTCTGCAAAAATAATTTTGTTGTGAAAAAATGGCGTCTACAAGTGCTTTCACAGCTGGGATTTCAAATCTTCGTAGCTTCAGTAAGCACAATTTCTCCTCAGTATACTTATGTAAACACTTCTCCACTATAATTAACATTTTTTGGGGATTTTTTTAGTTTAGAGAGCTATCAGTTTGACCTAAAAGAAAAAAAATATTATTTTGTATTGGAATGAATGTCTAGGATTTATATAGTCAATTAAACTAATATGGGATTGTGGTGATGTTGATTGTTAATTTGTTAGTAGTAATTATTTTGAGAACAAATTGGCAATTTAATTAGTAAGTGATAAGTCCAATTTATCTTACTTGGTTCAGATATTTAGAAAATGATATGAATAAGCTTAAACGAAGAAGTGGGGTTTATATAAACGGCCCTAACTTGTTTGGGGCTAAGGCATTGTTGTTATTATGGCTTATGATGGTGTAGAGTTCTTAATTGCTAATGGGGTTGTGTCGATAGTATACTAAATGCCATAAAAAAAATGAAGAGAGCCATTCGGTCGAAGCTATTAGATTTCTTGATATAAAGTTAGCAACTTTCTTTGTTGAAAAGGTCTAATTTTGGACGGTAATCACAACTAACCCAACTTGTTTGAGGCTAAGGCGTTGTTGTTGATGGTGGTGGTGGTGGTGTACAGTTCTTAATTGTTAATGGGGTTGTGTTAAGCTACAAAATGCCATAAAAATGAATATAGCCATTTGGTCGAAGCTATTAGCTTTCTTGATATAAAGTTAGCAACCTTCTTTGTTGAAAAAGTCTAATTTTGATGGTAATCACAAATTTTTCCAACCCTTGGAAGGAAGTTCTATCCAACTTGTTTGGGGCTAAGATGTTGTTGTTGTTATGATTTATGTTGGTGTGGAATTCTTGATTGCTAATGGGGCTGTGTTGATAGTTTTATCAAAATGCCTTAAAAAACGAATATAGCTATTCAGTCGAAGCTATTAGCTTTCTTGTATAATGCTAGGAACTTTCTTTGTTTAAAATCGCAAATTTTGATGGCAATCATAAAGTTTCCCAACCCTTTGAAGGAAGTTCTATCCAACTTGCTTGGGGCTAAGGCATTGGTGTCATTATGGCTTATGTTGGTGTAGAGTTCTTAATTGCTAATGGGAATGTGTTGAAAGCTTACAAAATGCCCTAAAAATGAATATAACCATTCGGTCGAAGCTATTAGCTTTCTCGATATAAAGTTAGCAACTTTCTGTGTTGAAAAATTCTAATTTTGATGATAATCACAAAATTTGTTAACCCTTGGATTTGTAAGTTATAGCCAACTTCTTTGGGGCTAAGATGTTGTTGTTATGGCTTATGTTGGTGTAGAGTTCTTAATTGCTAATGGGTTTGTGTTGATCGTATACAAAATGCCCCAAAAAATGAAGAGAGACATTCGGTTGAAGCTATTAACTTTATTGATATAAAGTTAGCAACTTTCTTTGTTGAAAAAGTCTAGTTTCGATGATAATCACAAATTCTTCTAACCCTTGGAAGTTCTATCCATTATCCAACTTGTTTGGGGAATTGGGGCTAAGGCATTGTTGTTGTTATGGCTTAGGTTGGTGTATAGTTCTTAATTGCTAATGGGGTTGTGTTGATAGTTTACAAAATACCCTAAAAAAGGGAAGAGAACCATTCAGTCGAAGCTTTTAGCTTTCTTGATCTAAAGCTAACATTTTTTTTTTTTGGAATAGTCTGATTTTGATGGTAATCACAAAAAATTCAAACCCTTGGAAGTTCTATATACACATACACAAACAAAAATCAAAAAGGAAAATCCCACAATATATGTTTGTGTTAAGTTTGTGCTTATTGCCATAAAGGAGTAGCAGTGGTGGATGTAGCAAAGAGTTAATGAATCAAACTCAGTATTTTCAACATGAAGTATAGACATATGTGTGAAGAATTACTAAAATTTTAAGCAATGAAATTTTGGAGGTGTTTCAAACAATTATTTACACAGGAAATAATAAATTTAACCAAGCTTCAAACTTAATTACCTCGTCTTTGTGTAACACGCTGCGCCTTCTATTGACTAGGTCACTGTATCTCGGGGATGCGTAATTTCTGATGCCCTTTCGTTTTCTTATCCTCCGTCAATATAAAGTTTATTCATGAATTGTTTTCGAGAAATGATACTTATAAAAAGCTAAATGTTGTGGTTATATATACACATCAAGAATTTCTTTTATGGTTAATAATTTAATTTCTAACCAAATGTTGTAATTGGAAGGCAGATTGCCTTTATAATGAAAATTATAGTAACAAAATGAAATGACTTGATACTTATCCATGATTTGTAGATAAGTAACAACCTGAGTTGCTCGGACTCTTCACTTTTGGTGCCGCACCCTTGTCGACACGAGGTGGGAGTGGGTGTGGGATCCATACTTGATCTAGTCAACTAGTTTTGGGTACTTTGACCAAATTCGAGGGAGAAATTTTGGACAGATTCAATGATTTTATAGTCAAAACAAAAACTAATGTGAATTCTCCACTTACATTAACTAAAATAAATCTCAAATTTAACTCGAAAAAGAAAATGTTTTAATATGCCTATTGAAATTTATTGAGTTATAGTTTTATGTAGGCTTAACACATAGTTTTCTCCCTGAGTACCGTCTTTGAGTTCTTTATTCAGCATTCAGTTTACTCTTACAAGTGCTACACTTCCCCGGAAAAATTAAGCACCTAATGATTTTTATTTATTTATTTTTACAATTTTGGTCTTTGCAGACAAACCGTGTCTTAATGCAAATCAAGTTGGTATGTGGACTTTATCAAGATCTGGCTGTCGAAAGGTTTTAGATAATCCCAGACCTCTGCAAATATGTTCTCTGTTTGGAGGAAAAAAGGACAATAATGAGCAGAACAATGATGCTCCTTCAAAGGTATCTGAGTATATCCCTTTCGTTGTATAGTATTTTATTGGTTACACTGACATTGGATCTATCTTGTTTGATGGCTTGTCAGTGATCATTTTAAGCTATATATGTAAGCACATAAAGACTATATTGCAAAATCTTCTTATAGTAGTTTGCTAGTGCTATTGTTAATATTTATTTTTTTGCTTCTAGTAGCTGCCATTCTCATAAAGTTGATTAACCGAATAAAACACAACATGTCTTCGTCACAAGGAGAATAAACCATATTATTCGTGCTGGCTGTTGAAAATCTTGTGTTTAATTTTAAAGCTTGATATCCTCTACCAGAAAAGCAGTTGATAAAGGGAGAAGGTTAGATGGACGGGTCCATTATCAACCGAGTTTAACTAAGCCTTGGTGAATGGTGGTTTCTCTTCTTTTTTTTTTTTTTAAAAAAATGAAATTAGTGAAACTTAACTTGTATGAGTTTGAGGCTTATATGTTGTTGTTTACTTCTTAGTTACGTGGATTCACCAAAAATACACTACTTTTGGTGAATCCAACACGCATCCGTTGACATTTTGAAGAGTCCGAGCAACATAGGTTTACTTTGACCGGGCTCTCTGAAGATGGTGTTTGACCAAGCTTGTAGGAGAAGAAAGACTTTTTTTTTAGTAGAAGCAAAAGCTATTTTTGAGAAGTTGAAAAAAATAGGTTCTCCCCAAAAATACATTTTTGAATAGAACTTTTAAGAAAATACACTTGGAAACACTTTCTAAAAGCTTGACCATATACTAATTGCTGCTCAAGTATTTTTTAAATTGGTTAGCAAAGCACAAATTGTTTCTCACCAAAAGTACTTTCTTAAAAAACACTTTCCAAAATTAGCTGCTTTTAGAAGCTTGGCCAAACTGGCTATTATAAGCACACTAATTATTCTATATTCACTTTTCCTATGCGTCACCTGTTGGTTCACTCGTCAACAATGTTGTGCTATTTCACTGTAACCGACCTCAGGTTTTTTATATTGATCTTAGGCAGGTCTTTTTGGCAACATGCAAAACTTATACGAGACAGTGAAGAAGGCACAAAATGTGGTTCAAGTTGAGGCAGTGCGAGTACAAAAAGAGCTTGCTTTGTATGTTTCTAATAGTTCACTTAATAATATATTTTAACCTTTATGTGGGCAAATCTTTAAGAGAATAGCACGTACTTATTCATTTTTGGTGGTTTGTTTTTTCAGAGCAGAGTTTGATGGATACTGTGAAGGTGAACTAATCAAGGCATGTTCTTTTCTTGTTTTATTTTGGTGTCATCTAACTGAAGAGATCACTTCTAATTGATCGAATGGATGTACTAATTAGACTATTCCAGATGTTAAGATGCAATCTGGGAGCCAATCTTAGAAAAATGACAAAAATGGTCCCTTATGTTTGAGTATAGGTTCAATATAGTCCCTTAACAGTTGCTGTAGACAGACCATGATAAGTAGAAAATGTGAAGAGAAATTCCAATTTAGCTACAACTTTATGGGAACTTATAAATATTTACATCATTTGCAGGTAACACTGTCTGGGAATCAGCAGCCGATACGCACTGAAATAACTGAGGCTGCCATGGCTTTAGGCCCAGAAGTGAGTATATATTGCATTGATCATCTGAGTTATGTATTTCTTATCTTATTTGACCTGTTAGTCGAATAACATTTCACTATAACAATCATGTTTTCTGGGGAGCTGATCTATCATGTTATGTTATATATAATATATAGTTAATCAGACCTGGCTGAACTTGGAACGGCGTAAGATCAAAGGGTCGTTCAGTAGCCCTACTAGTCAAATACAGGAAAAAGAGGGATGGACTTCGACCTTGCTTTTTTAGGTCTCAGGCTAGCTTTTGACTTATATGACGCTTAGGCTTAGCTCATCAAACAAGTGTGCCAATAGTAGGGGATGGTATCATATTCTCTTATAAGAGAGGCACGGCTGCTTTTAGCTAGTATCATATTATATGTTCTACATATACCAGCATTTCTCTATAGCGGCCAAACTATATCGGAACAAATGATGTTTTTATGAGAGGATTGACTGTATTTCCATCCTTACTCTAAGATGCTGACCATACACCCCCCAAAACAACATGCCAGCGTGAAGGATGATTTACCTTCTCTAGAGTCTAGTCCCTCTTTTCTTTTGTCTGTGCGCAATTTTTAGTTTGACAGTACTCTAGCCAAGTCGTTTCTTATTCTTTTCTAGTGAAAGGTGTTTGTAATTGGTAATAAAATTCCACATTTCAAGAAGAAATTTTTGGGCAGGGATTTGAGTTGCGTCTTTTGATTGGTCTATGCATTGTGGCTTTCGCATTCTAGGGAGCCCTATGGAGTATTACAATATATGAAGATTTGTGCCAAATCTGTAAAAGGGTCTTGACTATTTTTCTTGTGCAGAAACTCTCACTTCTGATTACAGAGGCATACAAGGATGCACATCAGAAAAGTGTACTGGTAAGAACCTCAAAATTTTACCCTTCATGACATGATTTAAATACCACAAAAATGTCATGACATGACACGTTTAAGATCACAAATTTCAAAAGTCTTTCTTTTTTCCTTTAATATCGTCTCCTAAACTATGTCCTGTGTCAAACCCTTTCACTTAAGGGGAGGAGTATTTTGTTCTAAACCATCCATCCAAAAGTCTTGGTTGACAGAGTTAGTTGATACCTATATTGAATGGACTCTTCAATAATGTCGATGGGTTCCTATCATGAGCGTGCAACAACATTTTAGGAGAGTTCAAGCAACATAGTGAGGTACTTGTGTTAAGGGGAAGTAGCAGGTACCACAACAAGCTTGACTCGAGCACCACAATTATAAAAAACAACGATTCTCTATGTACACCCCAATGTGACACGAGCCTCCGGCCTAACAATTGGACGTAGGGGCACTTCATCGACTGAATAATCCTCATTCGTTATCCCCTAAAAGTTATGTCTAATTCTACCCTTTAGGTTTTCTTATTTTCGAATATGACCCTTGTGTTTTCACTCTACGTAGTTGTATTAGTTAGTATTTCATGTACGATCATATTTTCCGATATTTACTAGTACCTATGTCTTCTTGTTATTTTATTGTTGTTATTTTTTCAGGCAATGAAGGAAAGAATGAGTGATCTTGCTCAGAGCTTGGGAATGCCAGCAGGCCTTGGTGAAGGATTCAAACAGTAAAAATTGTCTGCATTGAGTTTCAATTTTGTACACTTGCAGACACTAAGTTTATTTGCATTAAAATTATGAATATAATTTTTATTATTATTGTAATTTATTGGTAAGATTATGCACTCTAAAAACTTTGGATTGAAAGTTTAATTTCTTTTATTTTATAGTGAAATAGAATTATCAAAGAGTTGGAAATAATTTTGTCCCTTCTTACCTTATCGTAAAGATTAAATTGGTTGATTGACTCGCATCAACCTTATTATTCTGCGCATTTATTTGATTTGATGAAAATGTTTGACAGTAGATGAATAGTCATTCACTAAAAAATATTTATTATCCCTTTATTGATATAAAGTTTATTAATGAAATGACACTCAAACAAAATGAAATACCACAATTATTTATATGCGCTATTTTTTATTATGATGAGTAATTGACTTTTATTTGTTATTAAATTTAATTAACATAAATCCAAAGTTAAAACTTGAAAAAGGAAAATATATTAATGTGCTTGTTGACATTCATCGACTCTAGTTTTGAAGTAAATTCAAAGATAGTAAAAAAGCGATAATTATTTTTATTTATATGGCTCGAATTGAATTAATTTTTTTTTTTTTACTCATACTTCTCAATATAAGTTATTTGTACTTTCACTTCTATTTTGTGTTAATGTTTATTTATTGTCCCTCAAGATAAATAACTCATTTACAAAGCAAAATTCATATTTTTATAACATAAAATTTTAAAATTATACCCCACACATCGCATTCTTAAAAGACTTATACAAATTCAATTACTAAGAACAAATGTTAAAAGAATCCTGCTTATTTGATCAAAATTCATAAAGACAAACCATATAATAAAATAACTCGATATTCATATCGAGTGTTTGACTAAATTCAGTTTGCATAAAAAATTTCAATATTGATAGTAAAAATGACTATACATTCTTATCCGAAACCTCTAATTAAAACCAAACGAATTAAAAAAATCTTATTACATCTTTTTCACATGGAATTCGGTTACCAAAATAGAGAATCACACATATATTGACAAAAAGTCAAAGCTGGCGTTTTTTTTTTTTTTTTTTGATATAAATACTCAAAGCATTCCATTTTTCTCCTTCAATTTTTCATTTTTTTTTCCTTTCGATTCAATCGATTTACCTTTTTTTCTTCTTCTTCAGATTCCTCCAGAAATTTTGATAGGTATGACCCTTTTTCTTCTACTTAAAGTTACAGATATTGTTTATTTATTGTGATTCTTGCCCTTTTTCTTGGGTTAGCTAGATTTGTTATGTTGTTTTCGATCTGGCTTTTTTTTTTTTTTGTTTCGAAAATTGCTTAAAGGGAGCTTGGATTTGGGTTTTCTGAGGGTCGATCTCTATTGGGTTTTCTTTGTTTTTGGTTAATTGAGGAAAAAATGGAAGAAAAAAATCTTAGCTAGGCATGGATTAAGTAAATATATCAAATATCAAATCGTAAACAAATTAGGATTGTATTCTTGGTTTATTTCCTATGAATGAGTATTGGGTTTTGTAGAATTTCTTAAAGAGTTGCTTTGATTTGGGTATTTGAGGTTCGATCTATACTGGGTTGTCTTTCTTTTTGTTTAATTGAAGGAAAAAAGGAGTTTTTATTGGTGGATGTTGTTTGATTGCTTGAATTGTGGAAAATGAGTGTTGGTTTCTTAAATCTATTTTGGGTTTTCTTTCCTTTTGCTTAATATGAGAAAGTATATCTGAAAGATGCAGTTTTTGTTGATGGATTGTAGTTTAATTGCTTGAATTGTGCAAACGAGTAGTTGTTTGTTGCTTTGAGGATTTGTATGGTTGTATCAATTTTGATTATTTTCTTTGTCTTTAATTGCTGAAAGTTGTCTTTTTTTTTCTTCTCCTGTGTGTGGGGTGGTGGCTACCTTTTTTCCCGTTCTTAAATGCTTCACTTTCCTCATTTTTGTAAGAAAGTGTCATTTGTTGAATCTGTTGCCGAACCTTGAGTTTGATAGGGGATAAGCCTTTTTCCGTTGTTGGTTGCTTCACTTTTCTAATTTATATATGAAAATGCATTTGTTGGATCTGTTATGGAACCTTGAGTTTGATAGGGGATAAGCTTTTTTCTGTTCTTGATTGCTTCACTTTCAGCATTTATGTAAGAAAGTACCATTTGTTGAATCTCTTACGGAACCTTGAGTTTGATATAGGATAAGCTTTTTCCTGTTCTTGATTGCTTCACCTTTCTCATTTATGTAAGAAAATACCATTTGTTGAATATGTTATGTAAACTTGAGTTAGATAATTTTTTAAGCTAACCTTGATCAATACTGCAAGTTTTATTTTAAGGGGTTTAATTTGCTGGCTGAGACGAGAGTATTTTATTAACCTCTATTTTTTTGTTTGCAGGGGTATATATTTAGAACCAGAGATGTTAGAGCAGTTACTGATTTTCACTAGAGGGGGCTTGATCCTCTGGACGTGTAAGGAGCTTGGAAATGCTCTTAGAGGTTCTCCAATTGACACATTGATTCGTTCATGTCTTTTGGAGGAACGTTCAGGTTCCGCTTCATTTAACTATGATGTACCAGGAGCTGCATACACTCTTAAATGGACGTTTCACAATGATCTGGGGCTTGTGTTTGTTGCTGTGTATCAGAAAATTCTTCATCTTTTGTATGTGGATGAATTGCTTTCTATGGTTAAGCAGAAATTCTCAGAGATTTATGACCCAAAAAGAACTGTCTACAATGAATTTGACAATGTATTTCAGCAGCTTAGGAAGGAGGCTGAGGCACGTGCTGAGGAAATGAAGAAATCGAAGCAGGTGAGCAAGCCTGTAAACCATAATCTTGGTAAGAAGCAAGGACAAGTGCAGAAGGGCATTATGGATGGAGGCAATCAAAAAAAGAGTGGTGCTGAATCAGGAAATGACAGTGGAGATGGTGATAAAGTAAATAGTCGTGCCATGGAAAATGGCAATGGGCGTTCTAAAGGTAGTAAGGGAAATGGAGTAGTGCAGGCTAATGGTAAAGAGAATAGAAGTTCTGATTCTGGGGCTTTTGATGTAAATAAGCTACAGAAGCTTAGGGCTAAAGGTGGAAAGAAAACCGATACCATTGTAAAGGATTCCAAGGCAGAGCCTACAAAAAAGGCAAAGAAGAACAGAGTGTGGGATGATTCACCTAAGGAGTCGAAATTGGATTTCACGGATCCTATGTGTGAGAATGCAAATGGAAATACAGCAGTTGTGGAAGCAGTTCAAGGTGAGAGTATGATGGACAAAGAGGAGATTGTGAGTAGTGATAGTGAGACTGAGGAGGATGAGGAGCCAGGGAAAGACAGCAAGGCCGAGTCAAAGAATAAAGGTTGGTTCTCATCCATGTTCCAGAGGTAATTCTCCTAATTTGAGAAAAGAAATGAGTTCATTTTTATGAATATTAGTTAACGAAATGGCTGATATTTCTATCATATAGTCCTCACAAAATGGATCAATGGGTATAAATAGATCAGAAAGATTTTCACCCACCTCCATTATTAATCACCATGAAATTTGCCAAATTTGATTATCAGACACTAAAGAAGTATAATTGGTTTGGGAGTGTTATATGAAAACTGATAAATATTTAAGAGAAATGGGAAAAAAAATTACTTTCAAGATAATGGATCTTTCTAACTGTTAAATGCTTGGCATAACCTGGGTTACTGTTGTGTCTCCAGTATCGCAGGAAAGGCAAATTTGGACAAAGCTGACTTAGAGCCAGCTTTAAAAGCTCTTAAGGACAGGCTGATGACCAAGAATGTGGTAAGTTTACAGTTGCTTTACTCTTACTACCCGTGTTCGTTCTCCTTAACCTTCCCCCAGTGGATGACCATATTTCTATCCAGTGGCGGATCCAGGATTTAGAGTCCGTGGGTGCCAAATAGACTTATCGATTAAATTAATTTTATACTTGATTAAATTATTCGTCTTTTCGATATATATCATTAATCAATCAATAAAATATAAATAATAAGATATTACAAATCTACACTCCACACTAAAAGCATGAAGTTAACAAATTTAAAACTTTCAATAATATTACTAATATTATAAATATTCATCATTCATTTACAATTGCCCTCGACGAGTTTTCATATTCTGAAAACGATTGATAATGACATCATTACTAACATTTCTAAATACATCACGCTCTATGTAACACACTAGACAATCATTTAAATATTGATTACCAATACTATTCCGCACTTCGTTTTTTATGTGCTTCATTGACGAAAATGCTCTCTCCACAGTAGCCGTAGCAACAGGTAAAATCAAAGTCAACTTTACAAGTAAATAAACAAGTGAATAAGTCTCCGCAAGGTTTGCTTCAACCAATGCCTTCGCCAAATCACGAATTCCTTGCAAGTTGGAGAACTTGGGATTACCACTTCGCATATGAATAATGAAAGTATCAAGTTGGTAGCTCAAATCTCGAATTTTTCCATCATCAAACTCACTTGGATAACACTTTGCTAAAGTCATGATTTTACCTTTGTCAAAATTACAGAAAGAATTGACCGGATTCAAGCTACCCATCCCAAGAAGCAAATCACTACTCACTACATCAAAACGGTCATTAAGCTCTTGAAGTTGCACATCAATAACAACAAAAAAGACTTCAACACACAAGTGGTGGGCATAACTAACACCCGAAGACTTACGTTTTGACTTTCCGGGAAAATAAGACTCATCCAATTTGGGAATCAAGATATCATGCACATCACAAAATGAGGAAACATCATCCAACAAAGATTCCCATCCATTTTCCCTCATATCTTGCAATCTTTTCTTTGTAATATTAAGAAACTCCACGGCATTAACAATATCTTGATCTTTTTTTTGTAAAATCATACTCAACTCATTTGACATTGCCAACACTTTCAACATCAAGTGAAGCACAAAAATAAATTTAAATGTTTTAATCTTTGTCAAAAGATACTCCGCTTGATTTCTATCACTTGATGTGGACCCTTCAAGTTCAATCATTTCAAGAACATGAACAATAGATGAGAAAATAACAATAAAGCTATCTAAAGTTTTGAAATGTGATCCCCAACGAGTATCACCTGGTCTTTGAAGCCCACGTTCTTGATGTAATCCTTGGCCTTTTTGAACTTCACCGGATTCAAATAATTGCTCTAACTTTTTGGCTTGGTGATCACGAAGTAAGTCTCTACGCTTGAAAGATCCTCCAACAACATTCAACACATTACTAACATGATCAAAAAAATCTTCAACATCCAAATGCTTTTTAGCAATAGCCACTAGTGTTAGTTGCAATTGATGAGCAAAACAATGAATGTAATATGCCGATAGACTATCTTTCATAATCAAAGTTTTGAGTCCATTTATCTCTCCTTTCATATTACTTGCCCCATCATAACCTTGTCCACGTATTTTGGATGGACTTAGTGAGTGAACAGAAAGCAAAGAATAAATCGCTTTCTTCAATGAACACGCCGATGTATCACTAACATGGACAAGACCGATAAATCGTTCAACTACTTCACCATTCTTATTAACAAAACGCAAAACAAGAGACATTTGTTCTTTGTGAGAGATGTCTTTAGACTCATCAACTAATATACCAAAGTAATCTCCATTCAAGTCCCCAATTATTGCTTTCAATGTTTCTTTTGCACAAGCATTGGCAATATCTTTTTGAATCATAGGACAAGTCAAAGTATCATTTTGTGGGGCATTTTCTAATATCACTTTTCCCACATCCGGATGTTTGTCCCCATGCCATCGCAATAATCCTAGAAAAAAGCCTTGATTAATTGAAGATTCACTTTCATCGTGACCTCGAAAAGGTAATCCATATTGCAAAAGAAGTCTTGACACATCAATTGAGGCTTCCAAACGCATTCGATACTCATTTTTTACCTTTTGAGAGTGCTTATCAATAACAACTTGAATTGATTGATGATGATTTGACAAATCTAGCATCTTGTTGAAACATTTGTTATGAATACTATTAACATCACCAACATGTTTACGGAATCTTTCAAGTGCCCTATTCCAACTCCTAAAACCCGTTTTTGTGTAAAACTCACTTGTACTTCCATGGAAAAAATCATCTTTGAATAAATAACAACATAGACAATACACAGAATCTTTCTCCACGCTATACTCCAACCATTTAGAATATGGACCTTCAAACCACATTTTACAAAATTGACACACTCTTTTTCCAATTTTAGTTGGAGGATATGAATCCATTTCAGGTTGACAAGGCCCTTTTTGAATATAATGTTTCCTCACTTCATCCTTTATTCGAGGGTTATTATAGTGAGCAATTGGTACTCTTTTTCCTGGATCAGCTTCAAGTGAATCTAAATTAAGGTCATCCATAAGACTAGAAGGATTGCCATTCGTACTAGAACTTGCTTGAGAATGATTAAATTTCGCAAGAAACTTCTCCATCTCAATTCACAAAACTAGAACACTGAACACTTTCCTACAAAAATTAAAATTTAATTTAACTCACAATTAATTCAAATTTAATAGGGTAAGTCATAGTTAATTCAAATTAACATGCTTCATATCACACAATTTTTAACCAATAATGTGTTACAATGTTCATTAGAAATTTAGAATATCAAAGTAAAATCAAAACTCTTGTCTAATATAAAATCAAATAATCAATTATCACTCATTTAAACTTGAAAGAACTCAAGAAATAGAAATAAAAAAAGCTTACAAAAATAGAGTTACAAACTTACAATCTATAGAAGGTTGTGGATGGATGGACAAAAGTGAAAACAATAGCACCCAAATGAGGCTTAGCCGTTGTACGGAATGCTAAGACGGGCGGCGGGAGGCGGGAGGCAATGACAACAAGTGATTTGGGTTTGGAATGGGGCAATGAAAATTTTGGGAAAGTTGAAACTTAGAGGAAGAAGGGTTTGGAAATAGTTGAAGAGAGAGAACTTTTTATTTGTATTTAATCAAATAAAAGAAAAGTCAAGGAGTAATAGTATAATTAATTTAATTTAAGTCAAAAACAATTATAAAAAAAAAATAATGTGCCAACTTTTTTCCTTAAAAATAGGTGCTTGGAGCCTTTTTTTTTTCCTTAAAAAAATATTTACAGCAAATTTCTCAAAAAGAATAGGTACAAATGGGATTCGAACCCGCAACATTAGCCATCTAAAGTTGACCTCCAACCATGGCACCACAAGCCAATTTTATTCACTGGGTGCCACGCTTTATATTTATATAAATATTATATATATATACCTATGTATATGTAGAGTTTCCGTCGAAGTCGGGGGGTGGCGTGGCACCCCCGGCTCCTTAATAGATCCGCCCCTGTTTCTATCAGTTGTTTTCATTCTTTAATTGGTTGATGAGTGTTTACACATGTCTTACAGGCCGAAGAAATTGCTGAAAAGCTTTGTGAATCAGTGGCAGCAAGTTTGGAGGGTAAAAAGCTTGGCTCATTTACAAGAATTTCTTCAACAGTTCAGGTAAGAAAGTTGGGACCTTCATTCATTTACAGAGCAGAGTACTTTGTTGCTTTAAAGTACTTGCACTTGGAGGAACAAAGCCATTTAAGAAGTGTTCAAATCCAAGGTCTTTGAAATCATACTGTTAAAATTAGGTCTTAGGCCTAGTTCACACCCCAAAAGCTAGCTCAAAGGGAGGATTGCCCAAATCTTATAAGGAGTCCACCCATCTCATTAACCACCGATGTGGGACTTTTGTCATTCTTTAACACATACCCCTCGACATCTTCCAGGTTTTAGGGATAAAAGGAAGAGTTAAAATGGAAAGGTGTTTCAAAGTCGAATTTTTGCATGCCAAAACTTGAAAATCTCTTCATCTATTTTTTTACTTTTTGGTATTGCCTGAAAATTTCTTGAGCCAAGGGTTTGTCATAAACAATCTCTCTAACTACCAAGGTAGGGGTACGTTGTTGTTGTTGGTATAGGCTGAACATACTAATATGGGGTATTGAATTGATCAAACCAGGCAGCAATGGAGGAGGCCCTTGTTCGGATCTTAACTCCTAAACGTTCCATTGATATCTTGAGGGATGTTCATGCCGCAAAGGAACAGGGGAAACCATATGTTGTGGTTTTCGTAGGAGTAAATGGGGTTGGAAAGTCAACCAATCTTGCTAAGGTAAACTAAGATTGCTCTTTTTTCTTTTACTTC
Source organism: Solanum bulbocastanum (assembly GCA_037074985.1). NCBI lineage: Eukaryota > Viridiplantae > Streptophyta > Magnoliopsida > Solanales > Solanaceae > Solanum > Solanum bulbocastanum. Next base: position 50,669,121 of record CM073608.1, read on the forward strand.
AAGGGCCTTGTATATCTTCTGATGGGGGTTCTTTACTTGTCGCTCTGCTGCAGGTTGCTTATTGGCTTCAGCAGCACAAGGTCAATGTTATGATGGCTGCGTGCGACACATTTCGATCCGGAGCTGTAGAGCAGCTCCGTACTCATGCTCGGAGACTTCAGGTATGCCATGATTGGAAATTTTGTACTTGTTGGAATTTTTGGTCTTCACTGGGGGAGAGATTTCACAAGTTAGTTTCTGACATTGGATTGTCTTATCAGGTCCCCATATTTGAGAAGGGCTATGAGAAGGATCCTGCTATTGTTGCCAAGGAAGCAATCCAGGAGGCTAATCGAAATGGTTCAGATGTCGTTCTTGTTGATACAGCTGGTCGAATGCAGGTATGATTGAATTTCTTAGCAGTTTTAGGAAGTCCCCGTAGGAGCACTATACACAGAACAATAGTAGAATATTGTTTTGGATACTAGTAGGGGTTTCTATTGTTAGTTTCAACATCCACCCTTGCAAGCTGAGCTACTCTTGTTTCTTGTTTTATCTTTCACTTCCTTTAAATTTATGCACAACTGTAATATTCCACAGGATAATGAACCACTGATGCGAGCACTTTCGAAGCTTATATATGTGAACAGTCCAGATCTGATCCTTTTTGTTGGTGAGGCACTTGTCGGAAATGATGCTGTTGATCAGTTATCAAAGTTCAACCAGGTTTGCCTATAATGGTGATGATAACTTTGCCATAATTTTAACGTTTGTTCCATCATTTGACACATTCTCTTATTTCTGCAGAAACTAGGTGACCTTTCACCCTCACCAAATCCAAGATTGATTGATGGAATTCTCCTTACCAAGTTTGACACCATTGATGATAAGGTACACAGTCATAGTGTTTTCGCATTAACAAGTTTGATGCCTGCTTATTTTACTTTACGGAGTTAATATTCTTCCTACTTATTTGATTATCATTCTGATATCAACAATCATATATCAAAATATATTTCAGTCACGTTAGTATGTTTACTTTAGGTCCTATGATTTCTACTCATATCAGATATTTACCGGTAGAAAATAGAGAGGATTTCTATTACATTTTTATATCTACCTTATTTTTGTATGATATTGGCTTGAGACAAGCTTAAATGGAGCGACAAGATTCATATAGCCGATTCCCACTTGAGTTTGAGATTAAGGTATAGTAGTTAGTGTTGTTGTATTCTTATAGTCAACATTTGCCGCAGGTGGGAGCAGCATTGTCCATGGTTTACATATCCGGAGCCCCGGTCATGTTTGTGGGATGTGGTCAGTCCTACACAGACTTGAAGAAGCTGAATGTCAAGTCCATAGTGAAGACACTCCTCAAATGAGAACACACAATCTGTCTCTACATTTTAGCTTGGCTTTTAATGTCTGTTTAAGAAGTGTTGAACACGTTTGTATGTTGCTGCTTCAGTTCTGTTCTATTCTGTTTGTAACTTTGTATTCTCTCATCTGTGATTTCTCACTATTTTGATTTTGAAGGTGAATCATTTGACTTAATGGTGTGTATTAGTGCACTAACTACTCAAATACCCCCCCCCCCACACACACGCACGCACGCACGCAATCCTGTCACCAAAAAATGGATCCGGTGTTTGCTATTTGACGAATGTGGTTAAAGATGAATGAGTACTTACTATTCCACCATATCATTTTGAAGGCGATTTGTATACTCATCTTGCGATGTACTATCTATATTTCATACTAGTGTACATTTACCAAGTTTATTGAAATCGAAATCATATGAAACGCCTAAAAAAAGGAAAGAGAAAGAACCCAAAATGGTGGTAATTGGATTGAATTTTGAACCCTTTGAATGTTTCTTCCCACGCTATCCATTAATGGAGTAAATATCAAGGGAAGGGATAAATAACATCCAAACTTGATTCATATAAATGGTGAATGTTGAGTTAAGAATATATAATCATTGGTTATGAATATATACTATCCTAATTAATTTATATTCGTGTTGTGTATGAAACATTGAAAGGAAACACACTTTCTGCTAGAGTTTAATTTTTTTTTCCCCAAGAATCAAACTCGAGACCTCAAAATAAAGTGTCAAGGAATCTAGACCCTTGATCGTAAGAATATCGTATCGTAAAATAACCAATAAAAAAAGATAACTGAATGTAACATAACAAGATCCGTTGTAGTCTAGTTGGTTAGGATACTCGGCTCTCACCCGAGAGACCCGGGTTCAAGTCCCGGCAACGGAATTTTCTTTGTTTTTAATTTTTTTGTTTCTTTTTGTGTTTTTATTTCTAAAATTGTGACTCGAGTAATCGGGGATATAAAAGACAAGGAAATCAATAAAAAGGTGTGAATCAAATTTTGTTGTTGTTATACCATGCTAAATATTATTTTGAAGCTCGATTAATCCAAATTCACGTAGAACCATAATTGGATATATTTTTTAAAATTGTACTTTCTGAAAATTTACTTAGACTCATAAAATGAAACGGCTCATTATGCTATTTATTATATGGGATATAAATGACAAATAAAATCCACTTAAATAATCATAATTCAAACTTCCCTACCCTATTTTTTAGATTATCATAATTCCCACGTGTCATCCCCACATAGCTTCAATCACTCCAAACCTCATCCCAAACCTAGACTCCTCAACAAAACCAAAAACTTATATATTATAGTTAGAAAAAAATGCCAAAACCCCCTACGTTTCTCACATCAATTTTTTTATATAAACATATATTTCCTTCTTTGCTATTTCTATTCATCACTTTTATAACTTCTGTATTTTAGAAAGGAAAAAATAAGTTTGGCATTTTTTCTTGAGGGGAAAAAAATGAAAAATTACAATTATTCTCTTTTATCTTATTTTGTGATTATTAGTTTTTTCACAAAATGTTTTAGTGAATCAAGAGAGTTTATTGTAGATGGAAAAGAAAATTCTTGGAAAATTCCTTCTTCACCTGATGAATTAAATAAGTGGGCAGAGAAAAATCGTTTTCGGATTGGAGATTATATTGGTAACAATTTTTATTTTATGTTAATCTGTCGTTAAATAGTTCATAGCTAACAAAATTTTATATGATTAGTTAGATGTATTTTTGTTGTTTAGCAAGTTTGCGTGTTAAATAATTCGTAGCTAACAAATTTTTATATGATTCGTTAGATGTATTTTTGTTGTTTAGCAAGTTTGCGTGTTAAATAATTCGTAGCTATCAAATTTTTATATGATTCGTTAGATGTATTTTTGTTGTTTAGCAAGTTTGCATTAACATTTTGTGAAAAACTCATAGCTAACATGATTTGTTTAATGATTTATGTTATATATGTTCATTTCATTCTAGCAAGTCGATGTTTTAATCTCTTCTTTTTTTTTTTTTTCATTAGTGTGTGTGTGTGTGTGTGTGTATATATATATATATATATATATATATATATATATATATATATATAGGTTTGAGAAGGGTCCAAGCTTAAAATAAGTGTAGCGTAGAGAATTTATTTTTAACGGTAAGATCTTGTAAGATTTCCAAGAAATTTTTTGATTTCTTTTAGAAATCATTTGCTTGAACGTTTGACATTTTGTTAATCGGCTTGATTGTATTTCTTTTAGTTCCATTTGCAAAAAAGGAAGAATGATCATCTTATCTTGTAAGATTCTCAAACAATTCTTTGATTTCTTCTAGAAACAAATCACTAATCATTTGCTTCTCACGTTAGACATTTTGTTAATCGGCTTGATTGTATCTCTTTTCGTTCCATTTGTAAAAAAGGAAGAAGGGTTATCTTTCTTTTCGTTGTTCGTATCTCTCTTTGATTAAGCAATGTGTGATATCCTGAATATACAGACATTACTAACTGATTTCACGATTTAAACACACACGAAGACAACTTTATTGTTTCATCATATATATATAAGAAGTTAATTTCTCTATTTGCCCTTCCAATTATAATATTTTTTTTTTTACAGTTTTGAATTATGATCCAAAGTCAGACTCAGTATTACAAGTAAATGAAGAAGATTACAACAATTGCAACAAGGCCCAGCCCATTAAATCATATCAAGATGGAGTAACCAAGATTTTGCTTGACAAATCAGGCCCATTTTTCTTCATAAGTGGAGCAAATGGCCATTGTGAAAATGGCCAAAAACTTAATGTGAGAGTCTTGTCACCTAAACATAGTTCATCAACTCGAGTGCAATTTCTGGCTCCGACACTGGCTCCGGCTCCGACTCCGGAGAGTGGAAGTAGTGGCATGAAAGTTGGGATCATTGGAGGGTTTATTGTTATGTTGGCAAGTTTTATTGTTCTAGCATAGGTAGGTTAGTTTAAATTTGTCTAAGTTTTAAAATTTAGTGTTTTATATTTAATTAACAATGATGTAGTGCATGATTTATTTATGAACATTTTATTGGTCTTTGCTTATTTATTTTTTATTAGTATTAATTTTTTTGTGGTTACCTTTGAAATGTTATTGGTGATATTTGTGCAATCTTGCTTCCACCCCCCACCCCACACACACATTTTTTTGGTAAGTGAAAATGAGAAATATATTTCCACAATCATATTTATAAGTACATTTTTTATGATAAGTTTATTGTGTAATCTAGTAATAAAAACAATGCATATAAAAACAAGGGTATAGGTAGAGCGGTAAATACTTTCATCCTTAAATAGAGGTTTCAAATTCGAGTTCACCTAAATATAAAATCACGTTTGTTAGGGAGCATTTTACCTTCTAGTGTGAGACTTCTCAGCGGATCATTCTCCAATTAGTGGATGTGGTGGCATTAAAGTTGGGATCATTATAATATTGGTAAGTTTTGTTGTGCTTTAAAGCATAATATATAAAATGAGAAAACAGTCTAAAACCCTCCCAACCTATACCTGAAATTCCAACTATACACTCTAACTTCACGGGCATCCTATCACCCCCCTAAACTATTAAAAATTGAAATAATTACACACCTAAAAAGTCACAACCACATTTATGTTGATAAGTGAAATGCACGCATTTGACAGGTGAAAATTTTATGAAAATTATTTTTTTTTAGCTTTTCCCTTATTGATTCATCATTTAAAAACTTTGTTGAAGGTTAAAAGGTCAAAATTTATAGATCTGTGTCTTTTGATCTTCTTATTTGAATTTTGTTGATTATAATGTTGATTGTTAGTTGTTTGAAGCTAAAAGCACTGGTTAAATGATTTCATAGCTACAAATTTTAGTTCTAAGAACGCCGGATTTCCATGGAAATGGGTAAGCTTCAATATGATTTTTTTGAATCTATATTCTTGAATTGGAAGCAAGTGATTTCGTTGATGGTTTGAAGAATTTTGTGTGACTAAAAATTGAAGTTCAAGGTTGAAACCATGAAGCACAACTTAAACCACCATTAAAGTTAGTTCAAAAGCTTGAGTTCTTATTTTGATTTGCCATAACGATCTCCATTTTAAGTGGGTAATATACCAAAAGAATCAAAACGGTGAGATTTGCAGAACTAGATTGCATGTTTAGATTTGGTATAACGACATCAAATTTTTATAGAAATTGTTCTAAAGAAGATGAAGAACTAGATTGCATGTTTAGATTTGCACGGAAATTATCACTTGTTAAATAAGTTGAAGAATATTATTTGAAGCTAAAATTAGTAATGGCAAGACAATGAGTGACGATGAAATTTGGTGGTTGTCATTAATGATCTACTTCTAACAGGTATGAAGAAGAAAACAAATAAGAACTAGAAACAAATACAAGAAAAAGGGAGAAAAAAAAAACGAAAATTTATGAAAAAATATTAAAAGTAAAGTTTTAATATTTATTTTTTTTATGTTCACTCTCTCAAGGAGAGTGCAATACACTCACTTTGCCTTGCAGGCATTTAGGGTGATGATAATTTAGTTTTAAACAGTTTAGGGGGGTGATAGGACACCCGTGAAGTTAGAGTGTGTAGTTAGGATTTCGAGTATAGGTTGGGGAGATTTTAGACCATTTTCTTTATATAAAATGGAACAGATAAATACACACGTTTTTTTTCTTACTATTCATTAATTTTTGTATTTTACTATGTTGCATTATATTTCTCATATAGTCCTCTAAATCAAGTGAGAAGTCTTTAATTTCAAGTAGTTGAATCACAAGAAGTATATGAAAATTGGATATAAGCCAGATCAGTCTCTACCAAAATCTATTCATATTGCTCTAATAAATAAAAATAAATTAACCATTTATTATATATATATATATATATATAATCGGAGGATTCATCCAAACGTTCTTTATTACTCCATTGTTGACGTTGTTTTCAATATTTTTTTGCCAGAAAAAAAATATCTACGAGCTCGATTAAATCTGAATTTGCATATATAAAAGGAAAATGGAACTAAGGAAGTGAACATTTTTTTCAACCAATGTGTGACTGACTATATGCAAGGGTCAATGTGAGAAAGCTTAGAGAAAATTATAAAAATTGTTGGTAACATTTAATAATTAAAAACAAACTATAAAATGAGAAACATTTTATATGAAGAAAAGTAAAGAATATTAGAAAATGTGTATAGCTTTTAATTTAAGTAGTATGCAGGTATTTAATATTCACAGAATTCATCCATGTATACTACATAATAATTGAATACTCTCTTCAATCCATTTTACTTGATATTTAATTTACACAGAATTTTTATAATATTTAAATGTGTTTTACGTGCTTTTATTTATTCTTTGATCTCAATTAATACTGCTATATTAAATTGCATTAATCTCCTTTCATATTTATTAAAATAAAAATAAAGGTGAAAAACTCATTAATTATATCTTAATTTTTAAAAGGATAAAGTATTTTTAAATAAGTTATTTTTTTGTAACCATGTCAACTAAAATGAATCAGATGAAATATACACAAGAGTATTAAATTAGGAACATTTTTTTAAAAAAAATAATCAACTTCTGGCTCATACCAAAGTACTGTTGGAATTTGTTTAGTGTTAAATATATTACAACTTTTTTTTTCTTTAAATTTTGTACCAACAATAGTATATTATTAAAAGTAAAATCAGAAAGTTAAATATAAAAATACGTTATTGAAAGAACGGAAAAGACTCAAATATTTCATAAAAAATGAGTCAAACTTTTAACGGATGATACGGATGAGTCTCTCAAAGTTCGATTACATATTTGAGTCATTTTTTAAAAAAATAAATGATTTGACTGAATCAAAATTGACTATAATTTTACAAAATTGAAACTAACTATTTTCAATTAATAAATAATGTCATCAATAATACTTTTCTCAAACGAAAATGAGGATAAATCATATTTTTTAACTAATAACATAGATGAATCTTTTATCAAAATTTTGGTGACATATTTGAATGGGGAAAAGGACAAATATACCCCTAAATTATCATAAATGGTACGTCTATACCCTTCGTTATACTTTTGGGTTGTGTATACCCTTACCGTCAATATTTTGGAACGTATCCCTCCATTTATTTTAAGGATATATACGTTTCAAAATATTGACGGTAAGGATATACACAATCCAAAAGTATAATAAAGGGTATAAAAGCGCCATTTATGATAATTTGAGGATATATTTGTCATTTTTCCGTATTTGAATTATTTTCCCTCGAAAGAATAAAAAGTGAAAAGTAAAAAGAAAAAATCTTGAGGAAAAGTGTGGTCTTTATGGTGGGGGTTGGACGGGGTGGGTGGTAACTGTATTCTTGTCTCAACTTGGTCTATTTTATTCTAAACTTCTGCTACTCTGTTCCACACTTTTGACTTCTGATTTTAGTGCCATCCATTTGATATTTATATGCTCAGATTACTTTTTTGTGACTTTGTCTTTGCTTTCACACCCCCCACGCCCACCCCCTATCCCCAACAAAACTTTCTTCTTCCCCTCTTGTCTGTTCTTTTGCTCCATAGTTCATGGATTAACCTCAAAGACTTTAATTGTAAGTCCCCTTTTCTTGATCCATTCTTCTTTTTATCTATACTTTTGTAAAGATTTTCATTAAATTAGCAATATACTTAAGTTTTCTGTTTTCATTTTTTCATTTAATTTGAGTCTTGATCAGTTTGCTTGCTATGCTATCATCTGTTTTTGTAGCCTAAAAGTGCTTATATACAAATTTAAAGCTGAAGGGATTAATAAGATTCAATCTTTATTGGTTAACATCTTTGGGGTTTGTCTATTTTTTGTTTATATACAAATTTACAGAGATTATTGCTTTGTTTTTTTTCTATTTTTGTTTTACTAGTTAAATGAGTCTTGATTAGTTTGCTGGTTATGCTATTGTCTGTTTTTGTTGTCTGAATTGATTGTATTCAAATTTACAGCTGAAGGGGTCAATAAAGATTCAATCTTTATTGGTTAACATCTATGGGGTTTGGCCCTTTTTTGCTTTTATACAAATTTACAGGGATTATTGCTTTGTTTTTCTGTGTTTTTTGACTTGTTTTGACTAATTAAATGAGTCTTGATTAGTTTGCTGGTTGTGCTATCATCTGTTTTTGTTGTCTGAATTGCTTATATACAAATTTAAATGAGTCTTGATTAATTTGCTGGTTATGCTATCATCTGTTTTTGTTGTATGAATTGCTTGTGCGTGTTTATATACAAGTTTACGGCTGAAGTGTTCAATAAAGAGTCAATCTTTATTTGGTTAAATTTTGTGGGGCATGTGCCTTCTGGGGTGGAAATGAAAAAAGATCAAGTCTTTTAAAGGTAGGATGATTTTGGAGCCTAAATACTATGTACTAATGGTTGTTTTTTTTTTCTGATTATCAGTTCACTTACATGTCAATATTTCGCAGAAGCCACTAAAAATGAATGATCCATAAAAATGAAACTAGGATTTGGAAGGTTTTCAATTTGGAGCATTTTGAGATAAAAGAGAGAGAGGGAGAGGTGGTTAAGTTGTGTGTGTGTGTTGGGGGGTGGGCTAGCAGTTTAATCATGAAATGTCCTATTGCTGGTCAAATGCAATTTTTTTTTTTTGAAAAAGATGTCCTAGAACATGTTATTGGATTAATGAGAGGTTCCTCTTTTCTTGTTCCGGAGATTGTCTGTCTGAGCAATACTTTTGAGATTTTAAATAACGCTGATACCAAGATTCTTTTTATATGTCTACTGATATGATGATATTTAAAAAAAGATACTAACCTTACGGTTTTGAGATAGCAAGTTTTCTATCTAATGTCTGAAGCTTTGGATGTTGGAGTTACAATGGAATGGATATGACCTCTTTGCACTTTGGTTGAAAATTTGTAAACTTCTCGTGTCAGCTAACTTCGGTTGTTGTAACAATAATGTAATGCTTAGGAGCTTGACTGCAGCTAAGAAATAGGTGCAAGACAAGTTTCTCTTGTGATAATTGTTTCAGTTTGCGGCTCAAGCTTAACATATATCCATTTTCTGAAATTCAATTATGTGGTAAGCAAACTGTCATAGCTACATAATAATCTGATTATGTGATAGGAGCACACACAATAGGGAAGATTAAAGCACCTAGTTTTGGGGAAGACAAAAAAATGTTCCGTTCGATAAATTCAATAATATTTTTGAATCAGATTAATGTATACATGTTAGAAATAGGTAACATTTCTTTCAATGATGCTCTGACTATGTAGAATTCAGGTTCACATAATTGCTAAAACTAGCCAAGGCACAAGGCTAAATCCTCGAGGGCAGAAAGCTTAGCTGTATAGGACTTGTGCAAAACCTAGGCTAAAAACGTTTAGATCACAACTTCTAAACTATCCTCCATTAGAGTAGGAGTGAAGTTCTTGTGTATCAGCTAGCTTAAGGGATTCGTCTCACGTAGCTTCTGCATCTACTCCAGAAATATACCAAGTAAGACATCTTGGAAGATTCGGGAATAGTATCTTCTATATTTCCCTCCTCGCTCTAACTCAGCCACAAGAGAGGACGGGCTTCAGGGAAATGAGACAATAAGTGAAGAGATTTAGCAATAACTGTGCTTCTTCCCTCCCCCTCCCCCTCCCCCTCCCCCTCGCTTTCCCAGTTAAATAAAGGGAAGAAAGATTGGGTTGAGCAACATAAGGTCTCAAGTTCAAATTCCAACTGAGACAAGAACACTAGGTGGTTTCTTCCCATCTGATCTAGCCTTGATGGACGGAGTTACCTACCTGTTGTTGGTGGTAGGCGGCGGGTATCTCATGGAATTAGTCAAGTGCGCACAAGCTGGCCCGGACACCACGGTTATAAAAAGAAAAAGGGAAAAAAGATAGGAGAAGGAAGGAAGGATCTGCTAGGTAGATATGTCGCAGCAAAGCTTTACAGAAAGGTTGTCCGTTTTATAACTCGAGCATTGGTTATTACTGATCTTGTGAATGAGTGACTAATTAGAATATTTTTAGCATCTTTGTCATTTTGAAAGCACTTGATTGAACAAGCAGGATCTGCAAAATCTAAATTCAATTCATTCCAGTTGCCTTCTTCATTTTTCTGAACTCAATATTTCCTTTTTCTTTCATGTTAGAAATTGTTGTTGAAGTAGCTCAATATATGATTCTCTTTTCGTGGTTCCATTTTGGAAAATAAAGCTTGCTGACATGGACTCCTGATGGCTTTAATGCGAGTAGAGAATGATGTAAAATGGCAAGGCTCTTGCTCTATGCAGGCAGAATTGATGTCAATGTTAGTCTTTCATGGCCAAAAATTAGATTGAACTTAAATCCTGAACTTAGAATTTTTTGCTTTATTGCAGTTACTATATATGTGTTTGATTGTACAAAATGTTTGATTATGGTTCCAAGTCCCAAGATCTGGATGGGCAGCAAAAAAAAGTTTGTAAGGTACTAAAAATCTTTTATTAAGGTTATTAAGCTTTTATTTCAGTCCACTTCTTTATGCATATATTTTGGGGTTACATGTTCTTAATGTGATAGATGGAAGTTGGAGCTGTGGGCTAAATACAATGTGTTAGATGGTGAACTGTTGATAATTTTGTTGTAAATCACTGCATTCTAGGTTTTTTGCACATAGCATCTTACCCTCACTGTCTTTGAAGATTGTTTTTGACACTCTTTTGGTTGGAATATACATTTTTCTATTAATTAAAGATAACACCTAAGATGTTACTGTTTGGCATTTAAGCAATTTATGGCTGATGGACAGGGCAGCTTGACATGAACAATGTATTTATGGTCATTTGTTGAGTCATTGATTATTTCTCCATGAGTATCCCTACCTTATAATGCTTCTTCACATTTTTTAGGTTGAATGACTTTGATTGCGGACTAACCTCAGCGTCGACACCGTAGCAGCAAATAAATGTGGCTTCATCATGGAAGCTTTAAGACATTCTAGCCATGCAACTAGCAGCCCGTCAAGGTCTTTTAAGAGAGGAATGAGAAAAGGATCTGAAGGACTAAAGTCGATTGGTCGATCACTAGGATTTGGTGTCTCCAAGGCAGTATTTCCTGAAGATCTGAAAGTTTCAGAGAAGAAAATTTTTGATCCTCAAGATAAATTCCTTCTCTTGTGGAATAAGCTGTTTGTTATATCATGCATTCTGGCCGTGTCTGTGGATCCTTTGTTTTTCTACCTTCCAGTTTTTGATGACAAGTCAAATTGCCTTCAGATTGATCGAAAGCTAGCTGTGATAGCCACAACGCTTCGTACCGTTGTTGATGCTTTCTATCTTATTCACATGGCACTTCAGTTTCGTACGGCTTATATTGCACCATCATCTCGAGTTTTTGGAAGGGGTGAACTTGTGATAGATCCTGGACAGATTGCTAAAAGATACTTGCGATCCTATTTTATCATCGATCTTCTTGCTGTGGTTCCCTTGCCTCAGGTTTAAAGAAATGCATTATATTTTTTGATGTCTCTTTAAATTGAAACTTTATTTCCTATAGTAAACTACCATGGCTCTTATGGTCACTGACCTTATACTCCCTCCATCCTGATTTGTGTGGCACCGTTTGACTTGACGCAAAGTTTAAGAAAGAAAGGTAGACCTTTGAAATTTGTGATCCAAAACAAACCTTAGCCATTTGTCTAGCTATAATTTACTATAAATTATTTTATTAAGGGTAAAAGGAGAATTTTAAAGTTATTCTTTCTAATTATAGAAAGGTGACAATCTTCTTGGGACGGACTAAAAAGGAAAGTGTCCATATAAATTGGGACAAAGGGAGTATGTTGTTTTAAAATGATTGTCTCCTTCTTGTTATATCATGCTTTCGCTTTTCAAGGTTCTTTCTTCTTACTGTTCTGAATGTGATTTGAGTGGGATTTTTCATCCTGATTCTCTTCCTTTCTGTGTTAGGATACTGTCAATGAATGTTTTGATATGATTTGCCTTTTTATTAAGTTATTTGTTTATGAATCAGCCCATACAGCTCTTTTGATGAATGGCCTATCGTCATTCACTTTGCTTTTCCTTTTATGGATCTATACAGATTGTAGCTGGGAGATTCCTGCAGAGATCGACAGGTTCTGATGTTCTGGCTACCAAACAAGCTTTGCTCTATATCATTTTGCTCCAGTATATCCCCAGATTTGTCCGAGTTATACCCTTAACGTCAGAATTGAAAAGAACTAGTGGTGTGTTCGCTGAAACTGCATGGGCTGGTGCTGCATCCTATTTGCTGTTGTACATGCTTGCTAGTCACGTAAGCTACTTATTAAGTTGCCGAAATGTTTGCTATCTGTTCTTCTGCTAAGATAACTGTTCATTGCATTGTTTTGAAATGTAACTCTTTTTTTTTCTTGTGTGTAAAATTGTCTTCTTTGCGGAGGTGGAAGTTCTGGTTTCCTGGTGTATTCTGTCATTTTGCAGATCATTATGAGGGAAAATCTTTATTAATATGCAATCTCTGTTAATAGCATCTTCCTTGTCTTAGATGAATTGGAGCTAAAACCACATCCGTAAAGTAAAATTAATTTGTAACTGAAACGATTATTTGAAAATAGGTGGAAAACTTTTCAACAACTATATCTGTTGTATTGGTTTAAAAGAAATGCTGCGTGCTATCCGTTTTCTGGTTCAATTGCATGTATACAGAGTTTGCTGTTTCATTTTCCAACTAGAAAATGTTCACTTGTTCTGCAAAGCATATGCAAATTATATGGTTTTTCTTTGAAATTTCGGATTGCTCACCTTTACAAGAGCATCGCAAAGGTTATCTTGAGGTGGAATTTCTGATTGTTCCTTACTTCCATTCTCGTTGGTTCTTTTCAGATAGTTGGCTCCTTTTGGTATTTGCTTTCTGTGGAACGCTATGATACATGCTGGGAAAGAGCTTGTAGTCATAACGCAACATGCCAAACTGATTTCTTGTACTGCGGCAATCAAGACATGACAGGGTATAATGCTTGGAGCAATATCAGTGAATCGGTTTTAAATGGAGCATGCCCTCGGAGCGGTGACAATCCACCATTTGATTTTGGAATTTTCGAGCAGGCTTTGTCATCAGGCATAGTTTTCTCGATGAAGTTTGTGACTAAATATTGCTACTGTTTGTGGTGGGGACTCCAGAATTTAAGGTGGCTTTACTCTTATCCTCAGCTAACATTCTTCTGGTCTCATTTGCTTTAGTCTCTCGTATCTTTCGGGGATTATGCCTAAGGAATGAAAAACAAAGCATTAAAACTTTCCATCACGTTACTATTAAATCCTTTTGTTGTTTGAAGTGTACATTTATGCCTAATTACTTCATTGTAGTTTACCATTTGCTTAACTATATGTTGATTAAACATTACTTGAAAGTTGTATGAAAAGTCTCCATGCTCTAGGTTTTGCATATTATGACTTTGTCATGCTCTCTATAGTATTTTGCCATTGCTTTTCCACTTCCGCCTTTTCTTTTCGAACTGTATTGAATTGCTTTTCCTTGAGCCGAAGGTCTATCAGAAACAACCTCTCTACGTCCCAAGGTAGAGGTAATGTATAAGTACACTCTACCCTCTATTCCCACTCGTAGGATTACACTGAATATGTTGTTGTTGCTTGTTGGCGCTCACTTAGGTTCTGTCCCTACCTGATAGCCTATAATTCAACGTGAATAAGACTTTTTTTTTTTTGTGTTAAGGTAACAAGAATATTGGGTGGTTATAAAAAAAACAAGGCTATAAGGTTTTGTGGGAGTTATAGGGGAGATATAAGACAAGTTCCCTTACGGGTTGTTTGGTTTGAATATGAGTTATGATGGGATAAGTTATGTTGGGATAAGTTATGTTGGGATTAGTTATGATGGGATTAGTTATGATGGGATAAGTTATGCTAAAAATATTTTTTATTGAGTGTTTGGTTTGTTATATTCAAAATAATAAATCTTAAGAATAACATATAAGTTTACAAAAATACCCTTCATGGATGTGAAAAGTAATGTCTAAAAAGTGTTTAAAGGGATATTTTTGTCATTTAGTCATTTTATCCCGGGATAAGTTATCCCGGGATTACTATACCACTCATAGGAAGGAATAACTTATCCCGGTACTAATTATTAGTACCGGGATAAGTTATCCCGGCCTTGCCAACCAAACAACAAATTGAGTGGCACTATAATTTAATCCCGGGATTATTTTATCCTATCCTTCACACCAAACGACCCCTTAGGACTTTGGTCTAGGTGTAACTAGTAAGAGCGCAACTTGTGATGTGTAAATTAGGTGCATGTTACAGGTTCAAATCCTACCACAAACAAAAGCCTGGTATTTATGTAGAGAACGATGGAGGGACGAACCCAATATCCACCGAGTTTCGAACTGTCCACCAATGGCCTGCAGAGATTTATCTGTTATTAAAAAAAAGTCAAGTTCCTAATTCAATTGTTCCGGAGTTCCAGTGTGACATACATTTTCCTGTTGAATACGAGGAGAACAGGAATTTCCTGCTAATCATGTGCTATCATCGTATTTAAATGATTATTATACCAATGGCTTTTTCAGTTCATATTGTCTATCAACTAATTGGTTTGACGGAGGGGTAGTGTTTTCCTGTTACTGAATCATGACAGCCTATAATTAAATGTGAACACTAATTGAATATATTCTAGTATTATATGCTTCTTTTGGTTCATATTGTCTATTCACTATTTGGTTAGACCAATATTATCGGCAGGATTTTCTTTTCGTTTATGTTCTCTACCCAGAGGACTGAAGAGGAAAAGAAGAAGTGGCTAAGCTGGAGTTCTGAAAACTAATTAAATGTATATTTACGCTATTTTGCTTTTCATATGCTAAGGTACATTAATTGTTAATAAACCTTTGGTGAACTTGTTCTAATGGCATTTCTTTTTTTCTTGTTTTGCTTGTGTAGTACCCTTGGACAGGGACTTCAAACTAGCACGTATCCTGGGGAGTCTTTATTCTCTATTGCACTAGCAATACTCGGGCTCATTCTCTTTGCACTGTTGATTGGTAACATGCAGGTAATGATCGAATGTTAGTAATGTAGCTTCTGCACTGACATATCTTATAGAGATTTCTTGTCATTTTGTTATTAACAGAATATTGTGTGAAAACTTCAGAAAATAAATTGTATGTCGGAGCTTACTGTTATGATTCTCGTGCTTGATGAAAACTGAGTTCTTTAAGACATTTTACGGTTGAGATAATGCACTTAGTGCAACCATTTTAAAAAAAACGCACTTAGTTTATTTCTTTCGGAAGAAGTTAGGCATAATACATAAGCGCACACTCAAACTTGGCCTTAGTTGGCAAGTAAACACTCTACTTTGAGTATGCACATCTAGACACCTCAGCTCGTCTCCACTGTGTTAATTGAGCACTCTTAACTTACAAAATGATCATCTATACACCTCCAAAATTTATGTGTCACATCAACATCGGGTGTTAAGAGACACAGAGGAGACCAATTGGGGTGTTCAGTTGCCAGTTGAAACCAAGTTGAGGTGTGTAGATGTGCACTCTCAAAGTTGAGTTCTTACTTGTTAGATGAGGCCAAGTTTTAGGGTTTGTTTATGTATTATGCCATTAGATAATTCCACTTTGTTTTAAGTGAAAAATTCTTGCAAAATGGTGTTATCATCTCTCTTCTGCAGTGTCAAATAGAGCGCTTCTCTCTCGGCAACAGTTAAGAGTTTGCAGTAGTCATGAGACATACAAAGGGCTTATTCATAATTTTTCAGATTGCAGTAAATGTCAAACGATAGCATTTCTTGGACTAATAGTAATTTCAATAGAGGTTTAGGATCTTAAGCCATGCCGTTGTAGAGTACCACGTAGATATAAAGCTTTGTTGGATACCTCCTTGACATGATATTTTTAAATACGAGACCTGTTGGTGTTGTTTATTCTTCTTTTGGCTCCCATCTCCCGTTTCTTCCAAAATGATACTATAAGGAAAGTTTTTAAATTAAGGAAGAAAAGATATTGTGAACAAGATGCCAAGGGACAGAATTTTCGGATTGCTCGCACTATGGCATCTGAGTAATGTACTCCTTTCGTTTGATCAACCGACTCGCATGAAAATTACATACACCGTCAAAATCAAAACTGTTATTCAACAAGAAATTCATTTTATGATTTTCAATTTCTTTGAAGTGTTTCTGATAATGGCATTTGTATATCCATGGGAAATTGTTACTCAAGAGTTTGGTATTTTGCTATCACAGACATACCTTCAGTCTCTTACTATTCGACTTGAAGAGATGAGAGTTAGAAGGCGTGACTCGGAACAATGGATGCATCACCGATTGCTTCCACAAGAACTTCGAGAACGAGTAAGGGGCTATGATCAGTACAAGTGGCAAGAAACACGTGGAGTGGATGAAGAAAATATAGTTCAGAATTTGCCCAAGGATCTCAGGAGGGATATCAAACGTCATCTTTGTTTGGCTCTAGTGAAGAGGGTAATTAAATTATGTATTCCTGCTTTTTCGATAATATCTGTTTCTCCCACCTTGAATCAACTTGTCTAATACTCTGTTGCTTAGGCCCTCCAAAAATGTTGTCAGGTCCTCCAAAAATGCATAGATCTTGGAGGACCCAACACACATCTGGCGATATTTATGAAGAGTCCGAGCAACATAGGTATCATAGTAGTCATGGTACTGTCGTTCTTCAATAATAGAGAGGCCGAATCATGATATGATTAAATACATCCTTGCTTTAGAAATAGCACTCGCCTCAGCTCTACTCTCATAGAAAATTGATTATACAACAACATACCTAGTGAAATCTCACGAGTGGGGTCTGGGTAGGTTAAAGTGTACGCACACCTTTCCCCTACCTCGTGGAGGTAGAGAGTGTTTGCAAAAGACCCTCGGCTCAAGTGCAGCAAATCAAAATAGCTATGAAAAGGGAAAACGACAATGTAGAAAATATAGCAACTAATAATCTGGTCTTAGTAGTGTTCTGTCTTTTATTTCATGTTTTCCTAGTTTCTTGCTACTATCCGATGGTATAATGGAGGTGCTGAAAATGTTTGCTCCACAATTGAAGCTCTAAAGCATGCTTCTAGAGTGAGCGACCAAGCATTCATTTTATGACTAGGACAAACGATTCTACGGCTGCTAAGCTTTATGTTATTGTCTTTTGCTAGTTTTACTTTACCAATATTCCCATTGTTGATTTTCAGGTGCCTCTATTTGCAAATATGGAGGAGAGATTGCTTGATGCAATTTGTGAGCATCTAAAACCCTGTTTGTACATCGAGAACACTTACCTTGTTCGAGAAGGAGATCCAGTGGATGAAATGCTCTTTGTGATACGAGGTCGCCTTGAGAGTGTGACAACTGATGGTGGGAGAAGCGGTTTCTTCAACCGCAGTTTGTTAAAAGAATCCGACTTCTGTGGAGAAGAACTTCTTACTTGGGCACTAGACCCAAAATCAGGTTCTAACCTCCCGTCTTCTACTCGTACCGTGAAAGCTCTAACAGAGGTAGAGGCTTTTGCATTAATAGCAGATGAGTTGAAATTCGTCGCCAGTCAGTTCAGAAAGCTCCACAGTAGACAGGTACAGCACACGTTCCGTTTCTACTCCCAGCACTGGAGAACCTGGGCTGCTTGCTTCATCCAAGCAGCATGGAGGCGTTTCACGAAAAGGAAACTTATGGAACTTCAAAGAAAAGAAGATGAAGAAGCAGAAGCGTTGGCTGGGGCCAGTAGTAACTCGGGTGGAGCTTCTTTTAGTATTGGGGCAACGTTCTTGGCATCGAGATTTGCAGCTAATGCTCTCCGAGGCGTTCACAAGAATCGAAATCTCAAGTCTGCTAGGGAGCTTATGAAGCTGCAAAAACCTCCTGAGCCTGATTTCAGTGAAGATACTGAGTGAATTTTGTATGCTTTTTTGCTTAGACTTGTTGATCTTTTGAGCTTTGCAAAAAGCTTGATGTATAATTCATGTTTATTAGTCTTATTGCTACATATTTACGGAAGAGTTTTAACTTTTATACACTGATACTGATTGTGTAAATAAATATTTACATTTATCATGTCACCTAAAAGGTAACTACCTGTAATAAGTGGAAGGCACGGCATATAATTTACTGTTCCTTTCGTTTCAATTTGTTTGTCTAGTTTTGACTTGACGTAAAGTTTAAGAAAGTAAAAAAAAGACTTAAATTTCGTGGTATTAACTAAAGATACGTAAAATGTATCAAAATGTCTTTTAATTTTGTGGTTTTATACATGTCGTGTAAAAAGTTAAAACTTAATATGAGCTAAAAAGAAAAAGGCATTCATTCAGAAATGGACTAGAAAAGAAAGTAAGAGATCCAATCTTATTCTTGGAAAATGACTTTCATCGTACCAAACTCACAAACACTAATCATATACTTGGTTGCATGGTTTTACTATCTTTATTCTTATCTCAATCGAACTATATAAAAATATCAATAGATGTGTGTCAAATCCTCAAAAAAAAAAAGTGTTCTTTTTAGAAGTCAACATAAGTACGACAACAATTTTGAAGAATTCAAACGACACGTCTTTGTAATGCCTTTTATTTTTAGGACAAAATGACATGAAAGTTCTAATATGAAATCTAAGGAAGGCATATTCCGTAGAACACCTAGTAAAGTGATCCAATCTCAAAGTGAAATAAATACCACAACTTTGATCTTGTTCAACAAAATCATCAAGCAGTAAAACAAAGAAATATTTCTTTCACCTTCAAGCTTACCACTACGATACCAGAGTGAATATGATCTCTACCAGACATACGTAAATAAGATAGGAATAAGAAATTCATTCCAAAAGGTAAATTGGCAATTTTATTTAGGCATTTTAATAGTCACAGAAAGCCTATACTATTGCCTTTATTCATACAACTTGATGCATTTATTTTCTCAAACATCAATAGTCCTTTGAGATAAGAACTCCCTTGTATGTTTAGCCATCAACATCTTGACTAGTTCCTCAGCACCCATTCCACCAGAGTTGAAACACCATAACCCGTGGGTTTTTTCTTTTCATCGATCCAGACGGTGCCAGCTATGTCGAGATGCAACCATTGGACCTTCTCGTCAACAAACTGCGAAAACAAAGACAAAATGTCATGTTTCTCGTCTCAAACTAAAGATATGTAGAATGTACCAGAATGTCAATAGTCGAGTGATGAGATGAGTACTTGTTTGAGGAAGAGAGCACCAGTTATGGCACCACCATTACCAGGCCCCGTGTTAATCATATCAGCCACTCCTGATTTCATACTCTCCCAGTAACTCTCCTCCAAAGGCATCCTCCATAGTTTTTCACCACTTGCCTCAGCAGCTGCAACCACCTCCCTTGCTAGGTCATCGCTAGGTGTAAAAGCACCTGTATTCGTATACGAGATATCCAATGAAGTTCAAGCAGAGTACACGTACAACGTGTACCAAACAAAGAATAGAGTCAAACAAATATACCAGCAACTGAAGGTCCAAGAGCAGTCACAATAGCACCAGTTAATGTTGCCAGATCAATTATCTGCATATATTCAATTAAACATGGAGAAGTACACGATGAGGGAAACATACATATTAAAGTGATCGATGCACGATGCATAATAACAATGTTTAATTAATACCTTCTCAACACCTTGGTTACAGGCATATATCAAAGCATCAGCAAGTGTGAGCCTACCCTCAGCATCAGTATTGTTAACCTCAATTGTCTTACCATTTGAAGCTGTGACAATGTCTCCAGGCCTCATGCCTGCTCCACTGATCATATTTTCACAAGCTGCAACAATGAAATGCACCTGCAACGTAACATACATGATAATTGAATACATGCACTTCCGAGTAAATACATTCTCGAATGATGGATGATAAAGGAAGGACTCACCTCTACTCCAAAAGGCTTAATTTCACCAAGAGCTTTTGCTGCCCCTAAAACAGCTGCAGCCCCACCCATGTCATACTTCATTAGCTCAATCTTCGAATTAGCTCCAGTTTTGAGGTTGTAGCCACCACTAGGGAACACGAAAACAAACGTTCAACAAATCATAACATAAGAATAATTGAAGATAGAAATCGATTTACCTGTCAAAAGTTAATCCCTTTCCAACCAAGGCAAGCTTCGTTTTTCGTTCCTTAGTCATAGTTTTATAACATAAATGGATGAAATAAGGAGGATTTTCAGTAGCTGCTGCAGCAACACCTAAATAGGCTCCCATTTTCAATGCTTTGCACTGCTCAGCATCCAAGATGTTTACAGTAATGACATCGCTATAATCGGACGCAATCTTTTTAGCCTCTTCAGCAAGCACCCCTGCAGCACAAAGTCAATATGTTAATTCTCACTTTTAGTAATATATGATATGATTAAAAGAGAAATGCATTGAAAGACGATAACAGCTTACCAGGCGTAATTATATTGGCTGGTGCATTAACGAGCTCTCTACTGAGTATAACACCTGCACATACATGTTCTGCAAACTTGATTTTCCTCTCTATTTCAGGTCCAGTTCCCAGTCCAAGAATATGCAAATATTCCAAAGCTGGTGTCTTTGACTCGAACCTAAACCTATTATCTTCGAATATCCCCAGAATAACTCCTATATCATTCAAGAAAATTAATCAAGTTTTGTTTCTCAATATGGTTCGCGAAGAAAATGGACATATATATATACCAGTTGCTATGGCAGAGGCAGAGTTAATCTTCGATTCTTCAGAGAGTCCATCCGTGGAAGCAAGTGAAACGGCAATATTACGAGACTGAGCAGACTTGGCAGCAGCAGCAGCAGCCTCTCCTAAACTGTGATAAGAAGTAGGTGATGATACTGATGAGCCAAGCCCAACTAGAGTAATCCTTCGACCAGGAAGCCTTAGATTTATGGATTGTCCAGACTTTCCACTAAAATCCTCCTCAGATGAAACTGCAGACAATAAACCATTCGATTCAGAATCGAGCTGTTGCAATAGTGGATTCTTGAACTTATAATTCTCGTCTCTAGCCAAGTCATTCTCCGTCACGCCTATTGCAAGTAAGTCTCCTTGCCATTGCACCACATCAATATCTTTAGCACCAATTGTAATCTTTCATATTACAAAAACAGAAGTAGGAATTAGTCCGAAAACTATAAAATAGAGATCACAGGAATCAACTATTAGCAGCATTCTAAGGATAGATCAACAACAACAAAAATAGAATATACGCAGACCTTACCTCTACATCAGAAGTGATCAGGTAGAGAGGTTGTTTTCGATAGACCCTCGGTTCAAGATAAATATAGACTAAAAAGGACGTAATGAAAGTACAAGAGACAATATGTAGTAAACAAAACAACAAATGGTAGCAGAAAGTACAACAACCAAATAAAACAGACTAAAAAGACAGTAATGAAAGTACAACAGACAATCTGTAGTAAAGAAAACCACAGATAGTAGCAAAACAGTACTACAACCAAATAAAACAGACTTAAAAAAGACGTAATAAAAGTACCAGAGACAATATGTAGTAAACAAAACAACAGATAGTAGCAGAACAGTATTACAACCAAATAAAAGAGACTAAAAAGGACGTAATGGAAATACAAGAGACAATATTTAGTAAACAAAACAACAGATAGTAGCGATCAAATAAAACAGACTAAAAAAGATAGTAGTAGAACAGACTAAAAAAGACGTAAAGTAAACAAAACAACAAATAGCAGTAGAACGGTACTACAACCAAATAAACCAGACTAATGAAAGTATAAAAGACAATATATGGTAAATAAAACAACAGATAGTAGCATAACAGAAATAAAACTATAATCACCTTAGGGGCATTACTTTCTTTAGGCACAGTAAGACCAAGAGTATCACCAGCAATACAATGAACTATTCTTTTACTTCTTCTTGAACACAAGGGTGTAACTGAAAATGAAAAGGCCCATCTGGGGCTAGATTGCAATTTAGTAAAAACTGAAGGGTTACAATGCAAAGAAGAAGAAGCACAAGCCAATAATGAAGATACTCTTAGTGTTGCCATTGTAATAAAAGAAAAGT
Organism: Solanum bulbocastanum; assembly: GCA_037074985.1. Classification (NCBI taxonomy): domain Eukaryota; kingdom Viridiplantae; phylum Streptophyta; class Magnoliopsida; order Solanales; family Solanaceae; genus Solanum; species Solanum bulbocastanum. Next base: position 50,691,549 of record CM073608.1, read on the forward strand.
TGCTGTGAGTACCGCAGTCTCTCTCTATCTCTTATATAGAAGAAAGAATAAGATATTTGCATGTCAACACGTTTTATTCATTCTCTACTCTTTTAACGGGATCTATATTCTTCAATTTTGGGTGTGCACAAGCAAGTACTTAAATTATCCAAAAGTTGAACAAGTAGACACATCCGTCCTACATAACAGTTCTACGTCCTACCAAACATCCAACGATATTATGTCACATAGGACGTGTGTGTCTACTTGTTTAACTTTTAAATAGTTTAAATGTCTACTTGTAAACCCTCAAAATTGAAGGACAATTGAAATTAGGGGTCGACCGAACTGAACCATACCGAATCGATTCATAGGATTTTTTTTATATATAATTGTGAACTTTTGTTTAAGCATATAACCGTCTCGAATAATTAGGATAGTCTTTTTAATTATACTCCCTCCGTCCACTTTGTTTGTCATGTTGCGCTTTTCGAAAGTCAATTTGACTAATTTTCAAAATTAAATTAGATTGCATTAACACGATATTTTAAACAAAAATCTAGATATTCAAAAACTATACGAAAAGTACTATAAATTGCTATTTCTTGCATATCAATATGATGAAAACATACAACGTAAGATGTTGGTCAAAATTCTTATTGTTTGACCTAAAAACAAAAACTATGATAATTAAAAGTGGAAGGAGATAGTATAAAACCCCAAAAAAATCCAAAATAGATCGAATAGTCATACATATATGCAATATAGTTTATATATTACTGAATATGTTAAATTTAATAGACAAATATATTTTATAATTATTTTTCATATACATGAAAAAAATTTGGCCACTAGACTTTGGGTCTTCAGTTGATTAGTTTTAGTTTAAAAGATACATTCAGTAGATTCATACATTCATAAATCATAACTAATTATTAATATAATAGTATTTGATATACTCCCTCCGTTCACTTTTATTTGTCATATTACGCTTTTCGAAAGTCAATTTGACAAATTTTCAAAGTTAAATTAGATTACATTAATTTGATATTTTAAACAAAAAAATTAGATATTCAAAAACTATACGAAATGTACTATAAATTGCAATTTTTTGCATATCAATATGATGAAAAAATACATCGCAAAATGATAGTCAAAGTTTTTATAGTTTGACTCTAAAAAAGGAAACTATAAAAATTAAAGTGGACGGATGTAGTATCAAATAATTAGTTTACGGCAAAACCTAACACACTACGTATTAGTTCTATTGAAAGTTTAATACTAACGAAGTAATCGAAAATTAATCAAACCCTATCGATATCAAATAAAAATCAACATGATTGGAATGGTTTTAAAAAATTTAATTTTAATTATGCATGGTAAAATAATTGAAAAATTGGGACGGTATCATTTTTTAAAATAATCTGTTTATTTGCATGTGAACCAAATTTGTGGGGCAACTAAATTTAACTCATGCATCATTTTTTTTTTTTGTTTCACTCACATAGACCAACACGTGATGGCATTTATAAATATTTGCCTTTTATGGCCATCGATGATATGTATGTTTCTAATCGAGGATATTGTTAAAATTAGTATAAAGTTTATAGCAAATTATTTTATTTTTTAAATCTTTTTAAAATAGAGTCCATGCTTAACAAAATCATTATTTATTATTTCTCTTAAAAAGTTGAATTTGTTATCTAAATTACTATCACTTATTTGTGAAAACAATTTCGATCGTTCACGTAACATATATATACCCTTTTGTTTGGTTATAGGTAAATAATAAATAAAAGACAATAATTGGATCATTAATAGTCCCTTACAAGAATTTCCACCGTTGAAATTTTGAACACGTTTTGTTTATTTTAGAAATTGGTGGTACATTAAAGCAGGAAAAAAAAAAATAATATATTACTTTCCAACGTTTATTTTTACTCGTTCATTTTGATTTTATATATATTTTAAAAAATAATAATTAATATAAGTATTTTATCACAATATCTTTACGAGTAGTCTAAGATTTTGAGGAATACGTAATTGATCTTAATGGTAAAACTATGAAAAAGGATGCTCATTCCATTTTTTTTTTAGTTGTCATGTTGCACTTTTAGAGAATCAATTTGACTAATTTTCAAAGCTAAATTAGATTATATTCATTCAATATTTTAAAATAAATTTTAGATGTTCAAAAACTACGTATAAAGTACTATATATTGCAACTTTTTTCATATCAATATGATGAAAAAATACATCTTGAAATATTTGTCAAAATTCATATCGTTTGACTCTTAAAAAGAAAACTACGACAACTAAAAAAGAACGGAGGAAATATGTTTTTCTCTTGAATGCTAAAGATGACAAATACTCCATTCGCTCACTTTTATTTATCCGCCGTTTGTATGCCCATTATTGGAGTCCATAAACACGTTAATTTTCACTTGACATCATATCTCTAACTAATTATCTTTTATATAACATAATTATATAAATAATTTTCACATGATTTATCAATTTATATAACTTAACTGTGGAAATTGGTCACGTACTCCAAGCTTGTTTATATGCCTTGCTTTTCATAAATATTCAATGAAAAAGATCTTGTGATAGTTAGATCTAAAAAGTCAAGTATTTCCTTCATTTCATATTAATTGACTTATATTGATGTGATATACATTTTTAAAAAAAAATTAATTAAAAGTATATTTAATAAATTAATCTTACTAATTATACTTAACTTTAAATTTAATTATTATAACTTTATACTTGTGAATTTTTGTTGTGTGTAATATATATAAAGAGAGATAGTTAAAGGGTGAGTGATGTGTTGTTGAGTCATAAATTTGAGTAGAAGAAGAATTTTTTTATTTTTATTGGATGATGATAAGATGTATGAATTGACATGTATTTTGTATTTATCTATATTGTTCTTATCCTTATATAACTGGAAAGATAGGGACCAAATACGTTTTTTTTATATATCTTTCGATTTAATAAAAGAAGATTGAAAAACTAAATTAAAAAAAATTAACAGTTTCTACAACAAAATAATATAATAATTCAAGTATAAAAAACAACAAGTAATAACATACACATATAGAGGAAATATTGTTTTTTAAGAAAAAAAATTGATGAATGGACGTACATCCTCAACCCACCATATGGGTTCGCCGTGGCTATGGCTTACTAGTATGGGCAAATAGCAAGACAACATATTATTACTTAATGACCTTCCATCCTAATTTGTATAATATGCGGACTCATGTCTATTGCTCGTATAGTTTATCACAATATCAAGAGTAAAAATTACTATTTTTTTAGAAGGTAACATAACAACAATTTTGAAGAATCCATACAACAAATCTTTATAATGTCAATTTTGCTCAAAAGTTCTATTATGAAAGAGTCTGGCATATGTCAAATGTGAATACCTTTTGAAGCCACATATAAAACACCCGATAAAGAGATCCAATCTTAGAGTGAAATAAATACCATCACTTCGATCTTGCTCAACAATATCATCATGCTGACGTAGTAAAACAAGAAATGTTTCTTTCACCTTCATGTTTATCTACGACGGTGCCTATTATGAATCAAGTTCAACCTAATGTGGATACCAAGGTCACACAAGTAGTTATTGGACTGACAAGAGTTATTGAGCCGAGAATGAGCACTAGGGCCAAGTTAATTTGAGATCCGGGTTGAGTTGTGTGGTAACAACTCAAGTTACCACACAACAAGGATATATATTATAATCGTTGACAACACACAATACAATTGAGAAATGGAAACAACAAGCAAGTAACCACTAGCAATCCTTAAAATGAAACTCAGAATAAAAGATCAGAAATTACAGTAATGGATAGAATAGGATGAGAAGCTTAGACTAAGAAAGGAGATGTGAGGAATCAAACTTTTTTCTTAACAATTTGTATAATTCCTAAATCACGTATCACTACCCTTCCGTTCCATGTTCACTACTCCACTCGGATCCCAAATTAACCTAGCCCTATTGCTCATTCTCGACCCAATAACTCTTGTCAGCCCAATAACTACTTGTGTGACCTTGATATCCACATTAGGTTGAACTTGATTCATAACAGTACCAGAGTGAATATGATCTCTACCAAATATATGCATAAATAAGATTAGGAATAATAAATTTCATAGGCAAAGTAGCAATTTTAGGTATTTTATAAATCAAGAAAGTCTCTACTACTGCCTTCACTTTTCCACCATTTTCACCCCAAATTTATTCATAAAACTTGATGCATTTCTTTTCTCAAACATCCATAGTCCCTTGAGAGTTGAGACAACTCCCTCATATGTTTTTTCTTATAAAATGGAAACACAACTCCCTCATATGTTTACCCATCAAATGACTGGCTCTAAATTGTAGAGTTCTTCAGCACCCATTCCACCAAAGTTGAAACACCAAAACCAGTGGCGTTTTTCTTTTTATCGCTCCAGACAGGACCAGCTAAGTCGATATGCATCCATTGGACCTTCTCATCAACAAACTGCAAAACGAAAACCAAATGTCATGTTTCTCGTTTCAAAGATTTATCCTTTTTTTTAAACCTCCGAGTGACGGCAAATTGAAATGTAGTAGGAACAGCATGAGAGGACCAGAGGGAAAACTCTAACACAGAAGGATTATCACAAAGTTCCTAGTAACGTACAACCAGTAAAAACGAAGGCCCTTAGCCTTTCTATAATGTCTTAAGTTCCCGTCCTTGTCACTTTTCTTTTGTTTATGATGAAAGCAGAAACTTTTGGCTCTACTAAACATAAGCTTGCATTGCTGCTAGAACAGAAAGTCCAGATCATTTTTATTCCTCCAAAAATAGTAACTCCCTCAGTTTCAATTTGTTTGTGTTACTTTCCTTTATAGTATGTTTCAAAAAGAGCATCTCTTTTAAATTCTTTTGGCAATTCTTTAATTTTAACTTTTCACCTAATGTATTTAAGACCACAAGATTCAAAAGTTATTTTACTTTCTTAAACTCCGCACCAAGTCAAAACCAAACAAACAAATTGAATTGGAGGGAGTATAATTTTTGGAGGATTCGATGTAGCAGCATTTTTGGAGAGACTGAGCAACATAGGTCTGCCTGTAAGAAGGCATCAAGCCAGAATTTTCTTGGGATGACATAGTAAATTCCGTAAGTATATGACTAAAATAAATTACACATCACTATTAGAGTGATCAGATGACTACCTGCTTCAGGAAGAGAGCAGCAGTTATCGCACCACCTTGACGACCTCCTGTGTTCACCATATCAGCCACTCCTGATTTCATAGACTCCCAGTAACTATCCTCCATCGGCAACCTCCATAGTTTTTCACCACTTACCTCAGAAGCTGCAACCACCTCCTTTGCTAGGTCATCGCTGGGTGTAAAAATACCTGTACAAGATATCCAATAAAGTTCCAGAACATTACAAATTCAGAGCTTATATATATGTCAGTCAAATAATCACCTTAGCATCTTTCTTTATCCAACACGTGCATTTGGTGTCACAATTATTTTAGTGCAATCAAAGTAATACATGTATAAACTAGACGTTAAATGGTAAGCTGATCATCACAACAACATATCTAGTGCAATACCACAACTGGGGTCTGGGGAGGGTAGGATGTACGCAGACCTTACCCTACCTTTGTGGGCAGAGAGGTTGTTTCCGATAGACCCTTGGCTAAATGTTGACCATTATTCAACCATCACGTATACCAAAAAAGAAAAGAAAAGAAAAGAGGCACACACAAACATACCAGCAATTGAAGGTCCAAGAGCAACCACACAAGCACCAGTTAATGTTGCCAGATCAACTATCTGCATAACAATCAAACATCTCATTTAACAAAGCCAAGGTACTGAGTAAACCTCCAACTACTGTACAACCATTCTTAGCAAGAGCGAAGCTTTGGAGATCAAAGAAGAGGATCTCGTTACATCTTTATTACATATTAGGTTGGAAATCTGAAAGCTTCTTTTTGATAGCTACAACATCTAATTTTGGTAGGTTTTGGTTATTTAGGAAATAAAATTTTAGTTAAATAATAATCTTGTTCCATTTCGTGTCTTATTGCTCTAACTTTCTTAGTATCTGTGGCTTCATGGCCATGTCTATTTTAAGCATTTAACCGACCAATCATATTGATCGATACAGGAACATTGACCAATGAAAGCTCATAGGTTTCCAATCATGTCTTCAAGGGGAACCTTTCACTTTTGGGTTGCAAAGTGGTAGGGGAAAGAAAAGGGAACATATTAGATGGTAAACAGTGTAAGGTGATCTCCGAACGCGATAGATGCATTATGACAATGTTCAATTAATACCTTTTCTACACCTTGGTTACAGGCATATACCAACGCATCAGCAAGTGTGAGCCTACCCTCAGCATCAGTGTTGTTAACCTACCACAAATATGAAGGCACCAATAGAAACCACGAAACAGTCAAATAAAGATTAGCAAAACAGAAAATAAGCACTAAACTTGCATCATATTGGTCCTAAACTAATAGGTCAACAATCAAATAAAAGAAATCCTACCAAATATAAATTACCCAACAAAGTGCAATGTATCTAGTGTGAAAATGTCAAAATGGAAGTCCGAACCATCCACCTTTTGAAGGTTTTATTTCCAATATTTTTGCGCCCAGGGAATAAGATGCATTCCTGAAGCTACTGCATTTTCACAAATGCCATGTGTCTGACCACTGAGAAGCATGATTGATACATGATAACTATACAGAGTAGTATTCATCTATAAGCTTATAATTGACAGATAGGGGACACTTTTCACTCACTCTAAAAGTTAAAATACTTCAATTATGCAGAAAATGGACAATCTTTCGACAAAAATAAAATAACGAAAAAACTAGAGAACTCATAAAACAAGTGTTTCGGTATATCCAAACACCCCAACCAATTACAAATACCACAAAAGAAAATGGATCCAACAGGAAAATTGATGAACAGTCTCCAAATGGAGCTTGTTGGGTAAGGGGAGTGGAGGAGAGACCCAATTAAGTCAACCCCTAGAGGCCCCAAAAAATGAGCTTACCTCAATTGTCTTCCCATTTGAAGCAGTGATAATGTCACCAGGCCTCATGCCTGTCCCACTGATCATATTCTCACAAGCTGCAACAATGAAATGCACCTGCAACATGGTAATTATTAGTTTGGAGAAAAGACAAAGATTGAATACACGCACATTGAGTAAATATATTTTATTCTTGAATGATGATGAAGGACTCACCTCTACCCCAGCAGGCTTTATTTGACCAAGAGCTTTTGCTGCACCTAAAACAGCTGCAGCCCCTCCCATGTCAAACTTCATTAGCTCAATCGAACAACCAGGTCCAGTCTTGATGTTGTAGCCACCACTGGGAATGTGAAAAGAATTGTTCAAGAAATCATACCATAAGAATCAAAAAAAGCAGTAATAATAAAAGAAACAATATCACTGCAGCCAGGTCAGAAATCGATTTTCTATTTTTCCAACTTATAGAAGATAGAATTACCTGTCAAAAGTTAATCCCTTTCCAACCAATGCTATCTTCTTTTTTATTTCTCCACTACTAGGCTTATATGACAAATGGATGAAATGAGCAGGATTTGCAGAAGCTGCAGCAACAGCTAAATAGGATCCCATTTTCAATTCTTTGCACTGCTCAACATCCAAGATGTTTGCAGAAAAGACATCACTATAGGTGGACGCAATCTTTTTGGCCTCTTCAGCAAGTACCGCTGCAGCAAAAGTCGGCATGTTGATAGCTTGGTTATGGTCATGCTATTAAAAGGGACAACAAGGAAATGCATTGGAAGATCACTAACCAGGGGTAAGTACATTGGCGGGTGCGTTGACGAGCTCTCTGCCGAGTATAACACCTGCACAGACATCTGCAGCATACTTGATTTTCTTCTCTATCTCAGGTCCAGTCCCCAGTCCAAGAATATCCAAAGATTTCAACGTTGGTTTCTTTGACTCAGACTTAAACCTATTATCTTCAAATGTCCCCAGCACAGCTCCTACAACGTTCAAGAAAATCAACCAAGTTAGTTTCTCAATATGGTTCAATGAATTAAGCGAAGATCACGAAAATGGATACCAGTTGTTATGGCAGAGGCAGAGCTAAGCTTCGATTCTGCAGAGAGTCCATCCGTAGAAGCAAGAGCAATGGCAATATTACTAGCCTGAGCAGACTTGGCAGCTGCAGCAGCAGCCTCCCCTAAACTGCGATAAGCAGCAGTTGATGATGTTGATGAGCCAAGCCCAACTAGAGCAATCCTTTTTGAGCCAAGACCAGGAAGCCTCAGAATTGTGGATTGTCCAGACTTCCCACTAAAATCCTCCTCGAATGAAGCCTCAGACAATAAACCACTCAATTTGGAATCTAGCTTTTGCAATAGTGGATTCTGGAACTTAGAATTCTCGTCTCTAGCCAAGTCCTTCTCTGTGGCACCTACTGCAAGTATGTCTCCTTTCCATTCCACCAGATCAATCTCTTTAGCAGCAAATGAAATCTTTTCCAAAAACAGAAAAAGGATTTAGTCCGGAAATTATAAAACTTCCATATGTATAAACACAAGAATCAACGATTGGCTGCATGCTAAGGGTGGAGCATTAAAAAAGTTATCTACACACTCTAAAAGATAGGATATGTTAGGATTATAGCCGCCCCCAGAAAAGAGTCCCAATCACAGAACTACTACTTGATCCCAAACTACTTGTTGTAACTTGTAAGCAATCTGCACCTTTATATCCATTCCACTATATAAAAGCACGTTCTACTCCAAAAGGTCAATTCAAATAGAACATAATGAGTTTTTTTTATTCATGAGATAAATAACACCAATTTTGCATAAAACAATCATTAGCTATTCAAATATCAAACAGCATAACAAAGATAAACATGACTTATTAGGGTGTCACACTCAGAAGTCAGAATACGGACTCATTAAAAACAAGAGAAGAAAGATGAGAAAGATAAGTTTTTCAAAAGGTTAAGCTCACAAAGATAAACATGAGAGTAAAGGGCATCACACTCATCCTTTATATGCATAATATATAAAGAGACACTTAAACTTGGCCTCAATTGACTAGCAAGCACTCCAACTTTAAGAGTGCATATCTAGACACCTCAACTTGGTCTCAACAGACAACTAAACATTCCAACTCGTCCTCATTGTGTTTCGTGGACACCCGAGGCTAACGTGACACATAAATTTTAGAGGTGTCTAGACGATCATTCCATAAGTTGGAGCGTTCAACTGACAATGTGGAGACGAGCTGAGGTGTCTATAAGTGCACTCTCAAAGTTGGAGTGCTCACTTACCAACTGAGACCAAGATTGAGTGTTTTATGTGCTATGCGTTTTTAATAACCGGTAAAGGGTATCACACTCAAGAAAAATCCCAAGCAAATGAGAATCAAGAATCAAAAATTAGTTCTTTTATGCACATAATTTACAATGATAACCATGACAGACAAGGGTTTTACGTATCAGAATGCGGACCCAAAACAATAAAGGATAAATAATAAGAAAAATCAGTTCTTAATTCACAGAGATGAATTTCAAAGTTAATGGTATCACAAATCAGACACAAGAACCCTCAAAAACAAGAGCAGAATAATAAGAAATATCATTTCTTTACACTGAATTCACAATCATAAAGATGAAAGTATACGTATCACAAATCAGAATACAAACCACAAAAAAAAGAGAAAAGAACAAGAAAAATCAGCTCACTATGCACTGATTCACACCAAAAAAATCCATTATTTGCACTGAATTCACAAAGATAAAGATGAAATTATACAGTATCACAAATCAGAATCCAAACCCACAAAAAACAAGAGAAAAAGAACAAGAAAAATCAGTTCTATGCATTGAATTCACAACAACAAAAAATTCATTCTTTGCACTGAATTATCAAAGACAAAGATGAAAGTATACATCATAACAAATCAAAATCCAAGCCCACAAGAACAAGATAAGAAGTAAAAAAGAGCAAAGGGTCAAAAGCACACCCAACATATCACGAATTTTTCTAGTTTGATACCTAAACTATCATATATGTGTGAGTTTCCTACTTGAAACATCAACTATCAGTTGTTCACTTTTTCCTTTTTCAATGATAGCTTAGGTATGTTAAACATTTGGAGATAATTCGGTAAGAAACCCAAAAAATAGTCACAATTTAGCTATGTTTTCAATCTTTCACTCTATAAACAAATCATTATTTGCACTGAATCACAAACATGAAAGTATACAGCATCACAAATCAGAATCCAAACAACAGAAACAAGAAAAAACAGTTCTATGCACTGAAATTCACCAAAAACAAAAAAAATCCCTTCTTTGCACTGAATCACAAACACAAATCAGAATCCAAACCACAAAAACAAACAAAAAAAAACAAACAGTTCTATGCACTTGAATTCACCAAAAAATCAACAAAAATCCATTCTTTCCACTGAATCCCCAAAGATAAAGATGAAATTACACAGTATCACAGATCAAGAATCCAAACCCCACAAATGAAAATCAGAAATCAATCCAACCAACATAACAAAAAACCAATAAAAATCAAATCTTTTTGCAAAAATAAAACAAGAAATCACCTTAGGAGCATCACTTTGATTAGTATGAGTAAGACCAAGAGTATCACGAGCAATAGAATGAGCCATTCTTTTAGCTCTTCTTGAACACAAGGGTGTAACTGAAATTGAAAAAGACCAGATGGGACTAGATTGAAATTTAGTAAAAAATGAAGGGTATGAATGAAAAGATGAAGAAGATGAACAAGCCAATGCTGAAGAAACTCTCAGTGCGGCCATTGTTAAAGAAATTTTGTGTGTATTTATATGTAGATAGAGAGACCTAGAAGGTCAGTGTGACTTGTTGTTGAGTGAGAAATTGAGAAGATAATGATGTATGCGTAGACGTGTCTTTTTTTGGGGTTTCGTAATTGGTATATTAAAAATTTTAATTTTTTAAAAATAAAATTAATATAATTGAAAACTAATAAAAAGTATTAATTGATAATTCATAATACTTAAAAGATTTTGATCAAGAGAATTTGTTTGAATTTCAAAATTTAAAAGGTGACATATAAATTGATATGGAGGGAATATTTAACAATATTGTTCTTATCGGTGTTTTTCGATAGATTCTCTACTCCAAAAAGAAAATAATCCAAAAGATGAAGGATAAAAAACACACCTAAAAAATCTCAAGTTTTTGAGTTTTCTACTTGAATTATCAGCGGTTTACTTTCCCTACCTGAAAGTATTACCAACTACATATTTATCAAAACGTATACCTCAATTATCAATTGTTTTCTTTTTCTATATAAAATATCACCATCGTTCAGGTAGAAAAAGTAAACAACAGATAGTTCAAGTTTGTTTTGATAAACATTTGGCGATAGTTTATGTAAAAAACTTGCACACTTGGTAGTTTATGTATGAACTCAAAAACTTAAAATATTTTAGGTATATTTTTGACATTTCAGTCAAAAATAAATATAGAGAATAAACAAAGCATTATGAACAATAATAGCAATAAAATAATACAATAATCAAAATACAAAAAACGTATAATAACATAACTAGAATAAAAAATTTTAAAAAAACAACATTATGGCTATTAATATAAACAAACGAAACAATACATTATTTTCTATTAACTTTCTATCATAATTTATGACCTCCGCAACCTCGTGTCTTTATAACACTATGCTTGGTCAAAAATGTAAATTCATTTCTCTAATGAATAAAGGGAATAAAATAATTAATTTCTCAAGTATGGGGAAATATCTAGAGAATGTCAATGTTTAGAAACCAAAAAATTACAATTTAAATGTCATTATTTTTTTATGTGACAAACAAAATAATTGAAGAGTCATTATTAATTATTTCATCCAATTTTAAAAATATTAACATTATTTTTTAGACGACTTTCAAATGTTACATCAGTACCTTTTCTTCAAAACTTTTTAGTCAAAATCTTGTTGATCATCTCTTATATTCTTCTTTCGTTACATACATTATAAACATCATTTTCTTTAGGACTCAATGTTTTTGCTGAGATTAATACTATTATTATACTAAAGAATACGTTAGATATTAATATCATATTTGTTACAGCGCAAACCTATGATATATATTATTCGTGTTTGCCTAATAAATCCCCACAAACGTCTTGAACTCAATTATGAAATAGTTCAAAAAGTACAAACATGTGTCATGAGTTTGGTCTATTATAATTTTGAATTTCTCATGTTGGTGCTAGTTGTGAGTCACTAATGATTTGTAATTTAATCATATATAATCGTTTAGTTTATTTTGTTTTAATTATCCAATTGGTCTAATTTATGCCTGACTTTGTAACCTCCAAAATTAGAGAGTTAATGGTGCAATTTTGAGCTATATATGAAAAAAGATTTTTTTTAGGATCGCTTCCTCTTGAATGAGTTTTATACGGTGTGAATCTAGATTAGTCAAGATTCTATTATAAATATCGAACATTGAAAGTTTTTTTCCTTAAAGAAACTCGAAATGTTTGAAGAAGAATATTTCGTTGACTTTGTAATGGAGAAAAATATAAGTATATATTAAGAATTATTGGGTGTATACATGCATTATATGTGATATTATCTAATGTATATATACACTACGATATATTATAATGTAATTAAATTAAATACAAGCCATATGCCTTTTGTTATATAAAAATCATGCTTACAGGTGTGGACTAAACAGATAAAATGTTTGTTGAGTTATTATATAATATATTTCACAAGATAGGTTAAGACGTATGGTTTGTAAGTTAATTCTTTATTCAACTTATAATTGATTATTTCGTATCATTTCCTCGTATATAACATCAGTAATAGTGTTTGTTTTGAAAAGGAACGATAGGAAGCGCTTTACTAAAGATAATGAATGAACGAATATACCTAGCAAAATTTAAATTAATTGAATAAGTACTTTAAATACAGAATGGTAAAATAAAAACATTATAATGTATCATATAGAGTATAGAGTTGACCCAACTTGATTAATTAAAATGTCAATATTGTTATTAGGTATGCAGCACAGGATACCGAGAAGCCTAGATTGCGCTTGATCCGTGATCGAGATGGCATGCGTGTTAGGACGTCGCTGCTCGAAGCAGGGATCCAACCTAACCACACAAGCCGAATACCACTCATGCGTCGTACGTGAATAGCTCCATCGATGCACACCCAACACCCGCCCTGACACCCGACATGAGATGTTGTGCGCCGATACCGATGCCTTCGTTGCAAGGCCAATGCTATCCCCACCGTTATTGAGTATATATTAGAACACACTCCATACTAAAAAGTGCAGGGAAAAAAAAAGACAAGCTTGTCAAGTAATTTAGGGCCTTTGGGCCAAGCATATTCTTATAGAGCATAAAAACTCTAATTCTATCAAAAGAAGATGTAATCTTTACGCAAATGACCGATCAGATTTATAATTTACTTGTTTTAGTTGGTATTTATTGATTACTTAAGTCGATTTTTTTGAAAATAGTATTTCTATCTTTACGAAATAAAAATAGAATTTACATACATACTATTCTTTTCAAAGTCCACTACTGGATTACACACATTTAATATATATATATGTGTGTGTGTGTGAAAAGGTGATGAGACACATTTATTGAAAACAAGAAAATTCCATTGCAGGATGCCATATCTTAAATTGTCTATATATAGTAGAAAATGTCTTTCAAAAAAGAATAACCAAATAAAAAAATGAATCTTTTAAATGGCAGAATGAAAGTTGTACTATGTAAATAGGGCAAAACATTTTTTTAACGACACATTTAAACTTTAAAAATTTCTACAATTTTAATTAAGAATTTCAAGTTCGAACCATAGAAATGGATGATCTTTCGGCATAAATCACTAAAGAGTAAAGTGACCTATTTGACATGAACCTAAATTAATTGAATTCATAAATTGTCTGTACCGAATGATTAAAAAAGTAGTCAAATAATAAAAGTATATATTAATGAAGTTGATTAATGAGAATTTTGAATTTGAGTTATGAATAGAGAATATTTTTATTAGACAACACATTACTCTCTAATGAAAGACCTTTTAATGCGAAGTTTAAATTTAATCAAAACTAACAAAAATATCATACATCTGAGTGAGAAAAATGATATTGCTCCAGGTTGGTTTCTTCTTCTTGTTCAAAATGACAAAATTTAATGAAAATTGATAAAGAGCAACAATGGTTGTGTTATGACAATATGGTCAATACACCTACATATATGGTTTAGGCATTTAACTCCTCATTATTACGCTTCAAATTATTAATATTATGGGGAAAAAAAGTCTTAACTCTTATGTATGAAAAAAAGAGAAAAGAAAAAAAAAACGACAATCAATCGATAACCAACTAAACTTTCATTCACATTTCAAAGTAATTTTTAATCTTTTTAGAATTTTACGTATATTCATTTTTCGCTCTGTCAACGACAACTAATTCAAGTTGATCACTAATTAAACTTTCCATTCCCATAATTTTTCAAGTACACCAATTTTTTGCCTTGTGCCTGACACTCCTAATACGAAGAGGAAAAAAGAAAAGAATCAACAACCAATCAAAGTTGATCATCATTCATCAACTAAACTTTACAATCCCATTTCAAAGCAATTGTTGATCTTTTTGAAATTTTTACATACATTCATTTTTCACCTTGTAGCCTGTCACTCTTATAATCTTATATAAGAAAAAAAAAACGACAACCAATCCAAGTTGGTCACTAACTAAACTTTACATTCCCATTTCAAAGCAATTCTTTATCTTTTCAGAATTTTTACATACATTCATCTTTCACCTAGTGCCCGACATTCCTATGGTCTTGTATAAGAAAAAAAAAACGACAACTAATTCAAGTTGGTCACCAACTAAACTTTCCATTTCCATCTCAAAGCAATTTTTGATCTTTTTAGAATTTTTACCTACATTCATCTTTCACCTAGTACCCGACACTTCTATTATAGTGTTATATAAAGAAAAAAAAAAAAAAACGATAACCAATTCAAGTTGGCCACCAACTAAATTTTCCATTTCCGTTCAAAACAATTCTTAATCTTTTCAAAATTTTAGACAACATCTAGCTTTTGCCTTGCGCCCCGACACTCCTATATGTACCAACCTCAACCGGCCCAAGCTGGCCACCAACCCAACCGTTTTGTCACCTCAAACCGGTTCTCAGATCATCAATTCTCCTCCAAATTCATTTTCTTTTTCTCTCTCTCACACTCACTGTACTTCACTCTCTTTCTCTCTCCAAAACTCAAAAAAAAGAAAAGAAAAAAACTCTTTTGTTTCCAGATCAAGAACCCCTTCACATTTCCTACATTTTCTTTTCTTTCTCTAAATTCCTTAAAAATATAATCTTTTTTGAAAAAAAAAAATCAAGAAAAGGGGAGAGAGAGAGAGTGAAAAAAAAGGAAAAGAAAAAAGCATCATTAGTATCACTGAGAAACAGCTTTTGTTTCCTTCATAGAATAATGAAGCTCTGAAAAGACAAAGTCTCAGTTTCATCCTTTCTAAAAGATAGAAAGAAAAAAAAATGCTCAATGGAATCTGTATCTATCAAGGTTCATTCTTAATTTCAATAATATTAACAGCTGTCTCTACATTTTTTTAAATATTTGCAAGTAGTAAAGTAAAATCTTTTATTTATTGAAAAATGTGTGTGTTGGAAGTTTATGTATAGTCAAAGACAGATAAGATTAGTTTTTTAATGCATTTTGAAGTTCTTGGATGTGTTGATGTTTTGTTGAGAGATTTAACTTTGATGGGGTGTTAGAAGATTTTTTAGGGGAAATAAAATTGTGGGGTTTGAGTGGTTTATTGAAAAAGGTTGAAACTTTATGCTGAGATTTGCATTTCATTTTAAGTATGAGGTTGTTTTTGTGAGTTTTAAGTTAAGTTTGTTTTAAAGATTGAGTTTTGAGAGGAAATAAATTGTGGGTTTTGAGTGTTTGTATGAAAAAGGTTGAGTCTTTATTGAGATTTTTGCAATTTGAGAGTCAAGATTGAATGAATACATGTCATTTTATAGCATTTAAGTTAAAGGATTTGTTGTTTTTTCTTGGATTTGTGAAGGGTGATTTAGCTAATGCAACTTTTGTGCTTCTGTGGCTGAAAGGTTATACACTCTACAGAGTGATAGTGAGGTTTAGATAGTCCTTTTTTTTCGAAAAGGGATAAATGGGGGCGGGGATTACAAGGTGGGGAGTCGAACCCTCACCAACAAGGTGAAATTTCAGGTAGCAAACCAACCAACTGAGCTACTAAGATCCCCCAGTTTTGGCATTAGATAGGATTCATAAGCATTGTTAGGTATGATTTGCGGAATTTTTGCAGGGTTCTAGCAATGTGTGCTTTTGTAAGATCTTGAGAGGCTCTTCAGATTAGTAATTTTGAAACTTTGAGTCGCTGCAGGAGGCGGTAGACGCATGGAATTTTGAGGATTCAGAGGCCTAAAATTGAATTAGGAGACAGAAGCAGAGGGGAGTTTTGTTCAATGTCAGGAGCTTCAAGGGTAAGATCAATGAATGTAGCTGATTCAGAAGCAAGGCCAGTTCTTGGACTAGCTGGGAATAAGGCACAGAGGTCACCTAGTTCAAGAAAATCTGTTTCAAAACCTGCAAGAAAGATAGTGAAGTCAAAAGAGGAGCTTGAGATGGAAGATAAAAATGGTCACCAACCATCCCCTTCATTGCTTTCTTTTGATGTTCCTTCAATACTTAGGCGACAGGAGTCATTGTATTCCAACTTTTCACTTAGTGCTTCATGTTCTTCTGATGCCTCGACGGATTCATTTCAAAGCAGTGCTTCAACTGGTAGGATATATAGAATGAATAGTGCCTCAAGTAGAAGGAAACAGTTGGCGTCGAAGTCCAAAAGGATAGTTTCAGATGATATATCAGACTCTTCAATTGATGGTTCGCAATCCAAGAAAAGATGTGCCTGGGTGACACCTAATACAGGTGTGTTCTTGGTAGATCTTTTTTTAAAATTTACACTATCTGGATTTTGATTCTTTGTTGCTTCTGATATTACACTGTCCAAACTGTAAGCAATTATTATTGTAAATGTAATCAAGAAATGTTTTAAATTAGAACGTAAATTGCTGCCTGATAGCTGATATTGCATGTTCTTCTTTACCATCGTTTTCGGAGGTGACCAAGAATGGGGTGAACCTTTGAAAGATGTTTCAAGTTGAAAAATGTGGAAATTCGAACAATTTTATGTATTAGTTCCTTGAAATAAATAAGTGCATAATACATAGATAGACACTTTAACTTGGCCTTAACTAGCAACTCATGTTCTAACTTTGAGTATGCACGTCTAGACACCTGAACTCATCTCGACTGTGTCAGTTGAACACTCCAACTTACAAAATGATCATCTAGACACCTCCAATATTCATGTGTAACATCACGTTAGGTGTCCTGTGTCCACAAGAAATTGTGAGGATGAGCTAGAGTGTTTAATCACCAGTTGAGATCAAGTTGAGGTGTCTAGATGTGCACTCTCAAAGTTGGAGTGCTTACTTGCCAGCTGAGGCCAAGTTTGAGTTTCTGTTTATGTATTATTGAAATCCTTTTGCTGCACAGTACACGAATTGGCTATAGTAAGACCTTATTATCTTCTACTTCCAGTACTGTTGGCCATAGGAAATGTCAGATTGAATTTGAAAAGCTGCAGAAAACTTTAAACATCTTTGGGAGTATATATATAGTACGACCTATACAATTTTGAGCTTGTAGTTTCTTATATTGTCTCTCCTTTTAACCAGATCCATCTTATGCTAATTTCCACGATGAAGAATGGGGAGTTCCAGTCCATGACGACAAGTAAGTTGCCAGATTCTTGTCCAGAGAATTCTTACACAATATATAGATTCTAATTCTTATTGAATCTTGCAGGAAGCTATTCGAGCTCCTTGTCCTTTGCGGGGCATTAGCTGAACTGACATGGCCTTCCATTCTTTGTAAGAGGCACATATTCAGGTACTCTTTGGGACCAGTTCTTTGATTTGATAGAGGAAAGTGTTATTTCTTTACTGGGAAAACAGTTAAATTTTGGCATAATACATAAATAAACATTCAAACTTGACCCAACCAGCAAGTAAGCACTCAAACTTTGAGAGTGCACATTGAGACACCTCAACTTGGTCTCAATTGACAACTAAACACTTCAATCCGTCCTCATTGTTTCTCGTGGACATTTGATGCGAACGTCACACATAACATTTGGAGGCGTCTAGATGATCATTTTGTAAGGTGGAGTCTTCAACTGACATGTGGAGACAAGTTGAAATGTCTAGATGTGCACACTCAAAGTTGAAGTGTCTACTTGTCAACTGTGGTCAAGTCTGAGTGTTTGTTTACGTAATTATGCCTAAATTTTCCTTTAAAGATTTGCTTTCAATTATTCACGTTACTTGTCAGGAAAAGGGATTAATACATTCTAGTTCTCCTCTATTCTGGGCTAGAATGGTCTTCTAAAGTCTGTCTTCCGAGTTCTTTCTTGCATTGCCTTGCCATCTCTCTACCATGAGTTTAACAAATAAAAAAAATTGTGATGCAGAGAAGTATTCGCAGATTTTGATCCCATAGTTGTTGCCAAGTTGAATGAAAAGAAGACTTTAGCTCCTGGAAGTACAGCATGCTCACTATTATCAGAACTTAAACTGCGAGGCATCATTGAAAATGCTCGTCAAATGTTGAAGGTATTACTCTGTTATCCAGCTAGAAATAGTGGTCACTTCCACCTTGATTCAATTTGTTTGCGTTTACTAATTTGTATAGGGTGGTCCAACGGCTAACATCAACTATTTAGGATAAACACTTACATGTGTTCCAACTTATAATGTCGAATTTCTGAAGTAATAGTATGATTTTATCGGGAGTCTCTTCCGTGGACCACTCTCAATTCTTCTTACTTCTGTTAAAAGTAGGGATATTCAATCATTTATTGATTTGTTGGATTAGGTACAGAGGTAGGTTAATAGTGGTCCTGGTGATAAGTCAGTTTGTTTGATCTGTACCGACAACTGGCAAGTTCACTTGAGTCAGGCTTACCTTAATATTTCAAACTAGAAAGTAATGCCAGCTGATTATACCTAGTACTTCCTCCGTTTCAATTTGTTTGTCTGGTTTTGACTTAGAACGAAATTTAAGAAAGTAAAGAAGACTTTTGAATCTTGTGGTCTTAAACTAAAAATAGGTTGAATGTACCAAAATATCCTTTAAATTGTGGTCTTAAACATGTCATGTGAAAAGTTGAAATCAAAGAGTTCCCAAAAACGGAAAGAGACATTCTTTTTGAAATGGACTCTTCTTTCTTAATGATGGTGTGCTATTTTGCTTGGACTCTTCAAAAATCACTGTGTGTATTTGATCTTCCAAAAGCTATTCATTTTTGGTGGATCAGACACAGGCTTGACAACATTTTTTGAGGGTCCGAGTAACATTGCCGGTGTGTGGCCTAGTGACAGGTTGTGTGAAACACAAGCTTAAATAATGAATTTCATGTTGTTTTATATCAGGTTATAGATGAATTTGGATCATTTGACAAGTATATCTGGAGCTTTGTGAACCACAAGCCTATAGTAAGTGGATTTAGATATCCTCGTCAAGTTCCGGTGAAGACAGCAAAAGCAGATCTGATTAGCAAAGACCTAATTAGGAGAGGTTTCCGGGGCGTGGGACCTACTGTGGTCTACTCTTTCATGCAGGTTGCTGGTATTACAAATGACCATCTTATTAGTTGCTTTAGATTTCCTGACTGTGTTGAATCTGCTGAAGGTAAAGAGAAGGACTCGAACAACAATGAAACTGAAGCAACAGAAGCCAACAAAGCAAGCGAAACAGAGATATGTAGATCGATCGATGACTTGAGTTTCTCCTCGGAGTGATTTTCATCTTTGTGTTATTCAGGTGATAGAAAGACTTGTAACAACTGGTTAAATTCACATAGATTAGCTGCAAAACTGGTTATGTACAGAGAAATGAGTCGATATCTATGCATATCATAGAATTCTTGATATTTTTAGATTACTAGATCAAGATTAACTAGGAGTAACTTCTGTTCATGTCTATAAATGAATGAAGTTTTTTGCAAGTCAAAAGTTATGCATGTGGTTAAATAGCAGCTACCCTCTCCCAAGCTAGTGGTAAGTGCGAAGCGTATGACGTGTGATTAAGCACTATGTTGCTCAGACTCTTCAAATATATTGACGGGTGCATGTGGGATAGTACAAAAATAGTGCATTTTTGGAGAGTTCGAGCAACATAGATTAAGCTTAAGTACATGTCACGAACTTGAACCCTACTGCATACAAAAGACTAGTATTTAGAGAAGCATAGAGGGACTCACTCATTGTCCACCGACTTGTGAACCATGCGTCAGTTGACCCTCTGGGATTTCTCAATTATCCTGTTCACTAAAGCAGGTAACCGAAAGCAAAACATCTATTAGCTGTGTTGTTCAGACTCCAAAAAGACAGGTGCGTATCAGGTCCTCTAAAATATACTCTATTTTTTGGGAAGACTTGACACAAGTAGGACAATATTTTTGGAGAGTACGAAGCAACATAGTCTATTAGTTATTGTACCTTGAATTAGGTCATACATCTACATGTAGGGTCTTGTGTTATCTGTTAATGTCTCAAAAACTGTGCTTGACAGCTCAAAGTAGATTGACAACTGAGAACTATCTTTATAACAAATGGGGATGGATTGTGAAATATGTTTCCAATTTCCAAGGCAAGTTTACCAACTGTTAAGGCCCTATTTTTAAAGATTCCCAACTTTACCTCAATGTATATTGAATCATTCAAATCTCATTGATATTTCTCATTATAAAAATCATTTTTTCCCATCTGTCCAATCCTCAAAGAATAGAGTTAATCGAAATATGTGCAAGTGAGAGAGGTAGCAGGTATTCATGAAATTAGTCGAAGTGTGTTGACACCATGGGTGTCAAAAAAACAACCTTATTGATAGTTCTTCTTCACCAACTGTTTGAAACTCCCTCCGTTCATTTTTGCTTGTCCACTATATTATTTTGAAATGTCCAACAATACTAGTTCAGTTTATAAAATTGATAAATAATTTACCATTTTATGTCTATTTTACCCTTGCTATTAAATATTATTCATTTTTCAATGTTTAAATGACTTGTATTTAATAAAGGTGCTTTGGAAAAATCACCCCTATCATTTATTGTTTCTTAATTTCTGTGTCAAGTCAATAATGGATAATTATTGTTGTACAAAAGAAGTAACTGAGAGATTTTGGGAAGTATGCTTAATCCGCACATCATGCATTGTGCTCTTACCACTACATTAGACTTTTATCTGTGAAGGACTTCTAACCAGTAACATATATCATATATTGCACTCTTACCTTTAGATTACATACTAGGCTTTTTTCTACTGTAGATTTCAAACCAATGATGTACGTCTAACTCACACATTGGTCTTGCTACTGGACCAAAGCTTTGGAAACAAATGATTCTAAGAGATGATGTCATAGTTTTTTCCCTTTATAAAATGCTTATCAAGTGAGTTAGTATTTTTTTTTTTTTTGTCTCTAAGCTACCATTTGCAAGTCTAATACCTAATATTTTAAGCATTTAGTGTTAAGGCCATATATTTAGTATTTATTAAATAGACAAACATAAACCAGTACTTAATATTTGTCCGGTTTTGTTCAATTGGTTAATTCAATTGTCTTGTCTAGTTATTGAATATTCTTTATCTTGGACAATTATTATCTACATAATCATAAATCACTTGTATAAGATGTGCCTAATCAGGGGTGTTTGGTTTGCAAATTATGTTCATGATTTTGAAAAGTCTTACGAGAAAGGGAAGCAAGCTCTCCAATTTCTCTATTCGAGCTTACACTCTCGAGACTTCTAATTAAGGGTGAAGAAATCTCATTCATCACGGAACACACCTGGGTGGTAGTTTGGCACAACACTTCCTATCCTTCAATCATGGGTATCAAATAAAATGTTGGTTGTAATAGATACTTACTCGTACCAAGTATTTGATGTTCACTAATTTAATGTAAACAGCTGATGCAAGAAATTATGTTATTATTACACAAATCATTGGAGCATTTTTGTGATTAATTTTACCATCTATTATACTTTACGGTCATTCATACCCTTGCTATTAGCAAATCATCTCATATTTGCCCTCGTTATTCATGGAACTCTAACATAAAATGAGTACTCTATGTATCTAACTACAATATATCTAGTGAAATCTCATAATGTGGTCGGGAGAGGGTGGTGTGTAGCCTACCTTACACCTACCTTTTTGAAGGTAGAAAGGCTGTTTCAATAGACCATCAGCTCAAGGATGCATAACAGCTGACAGAATCCCTCAATTTCAAAGAGTCTTGATTAGACCATTACACTATAGGCCAATAATGAATAAAACAAGTAAAAAGAAAGTGACATTCATGTAGATTACTTCTGCTATCAAATCCAGTTTATTGCCTTTTGCCAAACAAAAACTATAGAGTTCAACTATCCAAGCCATGCCAATAGATATAAGGCGTTTTCACGATAAAACGGATTGCAAAGTACCACGACAACAAATATATAAAACGTCTTGGCTAAAAAGCAATTATTTATGCTGCAGAATGCGCACAACTAGGTCTTGATACCAATGTCCTTCACAGCACAGATCTGCTCTTCACCCATTGCAGACATCACAGACAGAACGAGATCCTTTCCTTCCTCAAATCCACCTTTAACCTACAAAAAGTCGAGAGCTTTGCTCAGATATTGTGTATGAAAAAACTAGAAAATAAACGTTCTTCACGTTTTATCCACATCCAAAAATGTACCTGGTTCAACAGGGCGTCATCGGTGGGAAGTCTGAGGTCATCTTTGGTGTTTCCATTTTCAGTAAGAAGAGACACCTGGCCAAAATGATGAACGGATAACACTACTCAAAATAGGTATAACAAAAGAATTAGCAGAAGGAAGTCCAGCTTCATGATTATAATTAGAACGAACAACTATTAATTTCAAGTCTTTGGTTTTAGTATTAAATTTTGGAAATAGAAGGATTGCTTTACACCTTAGGTGGAAAAGAAAAATCAGCGTTCATAGTTACACCCCATCGGCCACATTACCCCCACTTGGCACATTCTTGGAAGGGGAAAAGAAAACAATAAAAGAGGGAGAAATTTTCTACTTTAAAGATATATGTTCAGTTGCATCATCGAACTTCAAAAGGACCAGCCCAGAGGGGAGTGACCCTAAACGGACCTTGGGAAAGTGTCGACAGGACTCATTGAGAAAAGAATCCCCGAAAGAATTCTCTCACAAAAGAAAGGTAAGACAACTTCATCATTATTCAAATCTCAATTTCATGAAGAAACTACTAGAGAAATCAAACATGATGCAATAAATCATCAATCAGAACTACGTAGCACTATCTCCAATAAGTTTTTCCCCAATAAAAAGGATGACTCATACACTTCGTATACTAGGTAAAAGAAAACTTACAAAACCATCTTCAGAGATGTCAATCAGCTGATAGTCAGTACGATTGACATGTGGCACCTGCAGAAAACATTTAAAAATCAGACAAAATCAAACTTCAATTGTCGGAGAACTGAACAAACATCCATAGAAATAACAAAGGGGAGAATCTTGTCTAACATCACAATTGTGGGATGAAGGAACAATATCTTCAAGCTTCTTTCCATTGAAAATGTCGATTGCCACAAAGTGACATTTTGCATGTCCGTGCTTGCCAGTTTTGGAAGTGGAGACCTCAACAACCTGTTCAAGATTTCCATCACTTTAAGAACAATTGCTTCCATGGACAAAACTAGAAAAACCTCTTTAAAGAGCCAGAAGGGAAGAGAAAACCAAAAAAATTGAATATACCTATCCGCAACGAGAAGGCAGAAGATTATGCAATGACTCAATATTTTGAGCTGATACAACAATGCTATTGAACCAAGATGTCTGTTTTCTTAACGAAAACCCTTTAACAAGAAGATATCACCCGTTTCCTTTCATTTAATCAGATTAAAGAATACAAAAGGGGTAACCTACGGTGGGTGAAATCTGAATATAGTATTCTCATTATTAAGTTTTAGAACACAGAGTTAGAAAGAATGAACAATGAAATTCCCATTAGAAGAAAAGACTTAACAGTCTTATCATACTGTTAGCTTATGCAACAATAGCAGTGACTTCAGATTTCCCCTCTAATAATGCGCTTCACGTGCTAGCAATTTACTCAACAATCAATGACATGTATGCATTAATAGTCATTGATTGAAAAATGTTTTCATTAGTTGATATCCCCCTCTTTCTTCTTTCTCTATAAGTTAGAGATATGAAGTTAGAAAGAGAAATTAACATTAAACTTATAAAGAGAACCTCAGAACATATTCAATCAATGGCTATTGATGCATACACCAAACTGATCCTACTCACAAAAATTTTGTCAGACATCTCCTGCAATGCTATTGGGATAATGTAAGTACCCTTTTTTCTCAAAAAACTTTGAAAAGGTTCAACCTTTTGACTCGTATCAACTATAGTTAATGCAAGAAAAATACAAGAACCATAATCTTCAGAAATAGTTAAACAAAATCCTGGAGAAGCTTACTATCTACATAAGTTTACATAAAAATAAAACAAATCAGGGGTTAAAAGTCACAGCTCAAACACATCCTGTCCTTCTTTTGATGTAAAGAGAATCATTCGGGTAGTTTGGTAGTTGATTGTGGTTAAGCTAGCTACACATTTAGCTTTTTGTATTTTTTTGACCAACTTGGTGTGATATGAATGAACTCAACAACAGACCCAGTGAATCCCACGTAAGTGGGGCCACTAAGGAAAGAAATCACTAATAATTTTTGTCTCCGCCGTTATTTTTATTTTTTTGGATAATGTAAAGGTTTATTGACTAAAGTACCAAGAAGGTACCAAAACCAAAATTTACAAGACTGCTGGGACTATTCAAACAATCAATTACATGCCTCCGCCGCTATTTGAACCTAAGACCTCATGATTCTCAACCTAGTTCAAGTTCATTGACCATATTCTTGCCTCTGCCGATATTGAAACTTAAGACTTCCTGATTCTCAACCTACTTATTGACTATATTTTTGCCCCCGCCAAAATTTGAACCGAAGACCTCATGATTCTCAACCTAGTTCATTGACCATATATTTGCCCCAATATTCGAACCTAAGACTTCATGATTCTCAACCTAGTTCATTGACCATATTTTTGCCTCCGCCAACGTTGAAACCTAAAACTTCATGATTCTCAAGCTACTTATTGACAATATTTTTGCCTCTGCCGATATTTGAACCTAAAACCTCATGATTCTCAGCCTACTTCATTGACCACCAGACCACACCTTCATCTCTCCAACTACAACTACATAACACTTAGAGATCCATGAAAACAAGCAGCAAAAGGAAACAAACTCAACCAACAACAAGGATTTAGATAACAGCAAAATAAAAGGCAAGAGCACATCAAGATCTGATTTTTATACAAGATTCATTCAAATAAAGCAAAAACAACAAAACCCCATGAAACAAAACATAGATTAAACACAAAATCTGAACTTCCCAAAGCAGATTTAATTGAAAAAATTATAAGGGTCTAAATTAAAAACCTTGCAAGGTCTGCCTTTGATAACTATATAACCATTCTTGCGAATAGTACCAGCTTGTTGAGGGTAAGTTTTTGAGGCACCAGCATCAGCTTTGGACTCAAAATGGTGTTCTTCATCAGACATAGCTAAATCTCTCTCTGTCTCTCTCTCCTTCTTCTGTTATGAACTTCTCTGTTTTGCTGTGGAGAACAAGGGGATAGGCAAATGAGGAGAAAATGGTAAAAGGAGTAATTATATAAATACCAAATAATAATGGTGGATAGGGAAATTAAAGAAATATATCCACATGTTTGTTGATGATTGGGCCAACAAATTTCATTACCTAATAGGAAAACAATTGTAACTTTCTTTTCTCTCGGGTTCAAGTCTCCTTGGTGTCTTTGGAAAAAGCGTTTTACTTCCAATATGAGATTTTTCGATATAAATTTGAATTTAGTCGGCTCCGATATATGTATCAAACACAAGATAGAAAACTAAAAAAAAAATTGTGACTTTCTTTTCTTTTTATATATAAAAAATCTTTCTTTTCTGATTTGAACAAAATTCTATAATGACTAGAGGGAGTTGTTCGGATGGTAAGCATTCTTATTAATGATCCAACGATTGTGAGTTTTGATTATCATGAAAGTAAAAAAAAAAAAAGTGAAAGCTCCTAAGGAGGGGTATAAAAAAAAATTCTATAGTATTTAAGAATTTGTTTGACCATAAAAGTTAATTAGTTTTTTTTTTCTATAATTAGATGAATATCTAAGTCATCTTTGATTAATTTGATGAAATATTTCAAAAAAGAAGAAGAAAAAGGAGTAATTTGATGTATAGAACATTTTGTATTAGTAAGGTGTGGGGAAGAGTTGTACTCCCAGAGATGTGATGTCCATTGAGCTACATATTTACCAATAAGAAAATATCAACTAAATACTTCTGACATTATTTAATATCGTATTATAATCATGTTATTAGAATGACATATAACTTGTTCACTAACTAAATGATTTTATTTTGTTTCATTACTGAGATTTAGATACAATTTTTGATATAAAAATTGAAATTTTATTTATTCCATATTAGTTAGTAATATTATAACTAAAATAGATATAAATTATATAATAAGATTTGCGCATCATCCATCCCTTATAGGTTATTGATATTCTATTTTGAACCATATAGTTGATTTAAGTGTTAAGAGTATTTTATAGGTGGTGGAATGAAAAGAATAAAAATATGTGCAGTTACAATATAAAAATTAACCTTTCTTTTTTATGTCTAAATAAACACATATTCGTACGTACCTCGATTAATTCAAACTATTACTAATAAGAAAAAAGGGCCATCTTTTTTATATTTTCAATAAGAATCTTGACTAATTAAAATACTTTTACATTTTAAGACTATTGGAGAAGGAATGAGATTCCCCAAGAAGAAGGGATAGAAATAATCCACATAAATCATAATGATGCCAATTCAAGGAATAATTCCTAATTCTTTGTTCCATATCTTTTTTTTTTTTTTTATAGATATCTACCTTTTTTCTCAATAATGTAATATAATATTTTTTTTAATCGACTTTTCTGTAATGAAATTAATATGATTTCAGTATTATTGATTAAAAAAAATTACCGATTTTAAACTTTGTAAGTGAAACTTTTTCTAAGTAGCATTTTTTTTTCTTTTTAATGTGACTTACTAGACAATGGATTCAGTTTAGTAAAGAACTCGAATATCAAATATGGGACGATAACAAAAAAGTTTAAAATCCAAGGCTGCACCGTCCAATCTCTACCATTGTTATATCATATATGGATAATAATGTAACATTGACTTTGGCCATTGTCTATTAATTCTAATTTCTATGGTCCATTTTTAGTTAACGAATATCTATCCTCAAATATGGCAAAATATAACAATTTTTTTTTTTTTTTTATAGATAGAAGAGATTTCAATAGTTATGAACCATATATTTTTAAAAAATTGTGATAGTGGAGTCAGTCTACGCATATATTAATTAATTTTTATGGGCTACTTGCTATTTTTCATAATCATAAATATTACTAGATGATATCGTTCATTAAGATTTGGATGGATAGAAAAAAATTACCTAATATTTTTTCATAGACGTCATGCTTATTAATCTATTTCATTAATCATTAGATCATAGTTAGACACGAATCTAAAACTTAAATTTTATTGATTCCTGAACATCAAGTTGATATACAATACTATATGAATTAATAAACTAAATTCTTATAAACCCGTTGCTAATACACTAGATCCATCATTGGCCACACCCTTGGATCTTTGTATGATCCTCCTAAATGAAACCCTTATATTATAATATTTATAATTTTTTGGTTAATGTGAAATGATTAAAGATTTAGAAGTTTATAATATTCTTAGAACATAATGATTATTTTCCTTGCTTATAATTCCACCAATTGCTCCACAATAATTATCTCACAATATTGTAACTTCATTTTCATGTTTATAGTTGGCTGTCATTATTGGGTGTGGGTGTAAATGAACATGATTAATAATATGAAAATTGTTGAAGAACAAAAAAAAAAAAAAAAGAAGCTAAATATATAAGTGGTCCTCTAAACTTGTTTGATACTTTTATTATAATGTTTATATTAGGTTCAGTACCTATAAATTTTATAATTAAACAACGAATCAGTTTTTATCCTATTTAGTGACAAGTCATCAAATTATTATGTTAGCTACAAGGTCTTCACTTTCGTAGAAGGCGTACATGTGCATTTAGTCACTTCAATTCATTTTACTTGTCATGTTTTTCTTTTACGGTCTTTTTAAAAGAAAATTAGTACTATTAAAAAGGGTAAATTGAGTAAATTATTCTTTATCTCTGTTCTTGATTTAAATTTAATACTACTCTCTCTCCCCACATTTCTTGAGTAAGAGTAAAGATGGAAATTAATGACAATTATTTTGGACTAATTATTTATAGTAAATATGACAACTAATTATCTCTTATGTATGTTGTAGATAACCGTTTGTATTTCTAGTTTAATGATGGGCTAAACTAGAAATAAAAAACTCGCGACATTAAAAATTTATTCTCACATAAATACACAATATAATTTCACAAAGTTTTCTTTAAGTTGAAGGAGGAGGAGCAGCTAATGGGCTAATTGCACATTGATTTTTCACCAAGGCATACTCATAAAACTTGTTACATCCCTCATGACCAAATTCACTAACAACCTCACAACAATCATAGGAGAAAAAACATCTACGACGAATGCAAATTATACATCGTTCAACAATTGAGGCACATGATTTCTTTTTCAACACGTTCTGACTATTGACCATGCTTATGTCATCGAGACTTTTTTTATTAATCGGGGAATAAGGAGGCAAAAACCGCGGCCGTGGAAATATTGATGATCTTGTGAATGGAAATTTAGGAAAATGACCAATTGATGAAGGTGGTTGTGGTGGTGGTGGTGGAACAAATGGCCAAATATGTAACCATTTTGCAGTATTATTACCATCAGAATTATGATAAGTGGCTAAGGTATTAATGAAGTTTAAAGCAATGATGAGAAAGAAAATAAGAAAGTATAGTGAGTTTTTTGTGGCCATGGCTATAATTTAAATGAAACTTAAACACTTTGTATAGTTTTTTTTTTTTTTTTTTTTTTGAGGTTATAAGAGTGATTGTTTAGTGAGGTTTTTATAGTGTTTAATTAGTTGATTAAGTTTGGTATAGTGATAATTTTTTTCAAGGTTATAGATCTTGTATCCAAGTTTTTCAAGATTTGAAGATTGAGTAGAATTAATTGTTTGGATTTTGGTTTGTGATATTTGATAGCTATTGACTAAAACTCATTAACTATATAGGGCTTTACTCATGTGATTTGTTCTTGACTTAAGATATGACATACTCAACAAATTATATAGACCATTGTGGAAACAATAATGCACGGTGAGATTTCGTATAATAGATTCCTATAAATCGATCCTTTCATTAATTTTGTGTATAGTAAAAGCTTAGTGCATCAAACTGTTCTTTTTATACTCCACAAATTAAATAAGGACTAAATTTGTTTTAAAAAAATGTAGCCTAATTTGACTAGATAATAAGGTGCCTAAAATGGAAATAAGGACTTTGGGTATTGTAGTTTAAACATGCCTTGAGATATTTGTAGTTATAAAAGTATATATCACCAAGGATAAAATAAGAAATTTAATTTAAAATTAAAGTATTTGAAAAAATGACGTTATTTTTGCAACATACTTCAAAAAATAGTGCGACATAAGATGGAACGATAAGTGAAATACTAAGTAAAAATGATATATAGTTAGAGTTACTGCCACCATTTTTAAAGTTGCCACTCAAAGCTATAACTTTAATTTCTACTTCGGACCTTTCAACATTAGATATATGAGTGCTAGACTCGACGCGTCCTAACCAACTAGACTACAACGGATCTTATAGTCCGAAGTTATAGCTTAGGTCAGAAGTAGAGTCTAACACTCTACGCGTCATGTTACCACTTAGTAGAGTCTTTCTCAAACCATCAAATAGGGGTGCAGAAATAGCAACGATTAATGATAGAATAGAAATAACTTTTGATTTGATTTAGCTTAAAATGAATCCCTCGCTTTTGGTAAGAAATATCAGAGTTAACAACTTTTGAGTTGAGATAATATTCAACTTTGAGGATTATCTTTGCGTTTGTTAGGTAAAGGAGGAGAATTAGTAGCGAGTTTTTTACTACTATATACCTGCAGTTAAAATATTTTTTATAATATAATCTATGTAGTTAAATATGTGATAATAATAAATTAACGATCATTTTATCGTGTTATTAATAATATTTTTCATCATCATAGAAATTATCATTATAAACAATCAATTATTAGTAGCTCCAAATACTTATAAATACTTAGGTGCTAGTTATTCATAAATTGTTTGTCAGTTCAATTTTTTTTCGTAACTTGGTCTACGTTATAATCTGTATTCTCTTTTTCAATCTGCTTTGAGATGCTTTACTTGAATCGAGGGCCTCCGCAAACCTCACTTGTGAGATTATAGTAGGTAAGTTGTTGTAGAAAATTCTTTTCTAAGCGGCCACTAATGCTTGCATTGGGTTAGGTTGTCTACATTACATCTCTTGGGGTGCGGACCTTCCCTGGACAGGGCAAAGCGGGATGCTTTGTGCATCGGATGGCTCTTTTTTATCTCTTACACTAGTACTGGTTTTGAATTTCAGAGTACTACTACATTTTTGAAGAGTGGGAACTCCAAAAGACAAGGTGAAATTCAATGTTGGTGGCAGAATCTTTGAACTACCGTCACAACCTTAGCAATTGCTGGCGAAAATTCACTCTTTCGAGCCATGATAGATGAGAATTGGAACGTGCATTCAGATTCAGCTATCACTGAATACTTCATAGATAGAGACCCTGATTATTTCGCCGTCCTTCTTAACCTGCTCAGAACAGGAGAGCTTTATATTCCTCCGAAGATAGATAAATATCTCCTATACAGAGAGGCAGAATATTATGGCATTCTTGATCATGTCAGGTTAGCTAAATGGGGTCCGTTTGATGGAAATAGGGCCCAGTTGGCACAGCCCATAACGGACTGGTCAGCAGCGAATGGAACTCTTGCAGAGACTATTCGAGCTAGCCCGAGTGGATGGTGCTGTCTGGCTCAGGGTAGTGTTGTTCGAGTGTACGACTGGATGCTTGAAGAACATCCTATAATACATATTGCGCACCATAAGGTGAAAGACATTTGTTGGGTTGATGACAATCATATTGTGATAAGCTCTGATAAAAGACTAGCAAATGGAGGCACGAGGCTATTCAATGCATCCACGGGGGAATCAAGGTGTAAATTTCAAGTTACAGATAAATTGAGCGATTTAGCTCCATATTCCACAGCAAGTACACTAGATTTTGGCTCAAATTACAAGTTGTTCTCGAGTTGTGAAAACGGTGATAAACACCAGGGGATTGGCAATTGGGATCTAGTCACAGGTAACCTGATAAATTTCCACTGTAGTCCACCTCATCTCCCACTTGAAAAGGCTAGCAGGCTGCAGTGGTTACCTGGTACCAACTGTTTGATGGCCTTTTATTTGGATTGTGCAAAGGTTGATATCATCTTGTTTGACTTTAGAGATAACACTACAGTTCAGTTATTGTCTGAGAAGCACGACAGACCTTTCGGTCGTACTATTAATGATGCAATAGCAATAGAGGAGAGTAGTTCAATTTGTGTATTACGTTGGAATGGAGCTTTAGGTTTCATGGATTTGAGGAGGACTGCTGCAGGTGTAAATTGGAGAAACACGGAAGATCCTTTTGTTTCCGTGTTTTCCCAAACTGGCATATCATGAAGGGCAATTGTTTTCATCATTTGACAATAGAATTTCGGTGCATTCTGGTTCTGATTGGCTTCGAACATCACAGCTTAGACATAGTGATTGTGGTGCAATTCAGGATTATTCAATTGGTGGTAACTGTCTTTTCTCTCTGCAAAGTACCGGAAATATTATAAATGTACGGGAGACCCCTCGTCCACCAATTATATAAAATTTAGATTGTTAGAGTTGGTTTATCAACAACTCCATAGCTGATATTCAGTTTACACCATCAAACTTCTGCATATTTCATTCATGTATCTTTATCTTCTCGGCAATCTAATAAAGTTAATTTGAAAGCTATAATTTTTAGATGTATGATGTATCAAATGTTAATCCTTTATGTTGCAGTTATATTACAACTAAGATGATCAACACATTTTACTTGTGTAAGTCTGAAGTGTGTTCCGAAGTAGGAAATTCACCATTTTTTGTGCACAACGCCCCAAAATCGGGTATATCTGCATTCCCCCGTAAATGTATAGCCTTTAGCTCTTATTTGATACCAATGATTTGAGACAACCTTTTACATTCCTTACATTTGAAACAAGGGGAAAATAAATTATGGAAAAACTAAACAGACACCAAAAAACTCTTTGTATGCTATGCTCTCTTAGGGAATTGGTATAGACTGACACTGATGCCTTTTGAAGGTCTTTATATACCATACATTTTCAGCACAATTTCAACTTCATTTTAGAATTTATTGGGTACTTTCCAATAATGGGAACTCCGAAAGGTAGGGTGAAACTCAATGTTGGTGGCAGAATCTTCGAAACTACAGCCACAACCTTAGAATTTGCTGGCCGAAATTCACTCTTTCGAGCCATGTTAGATGAGAATTGAACCTGCATTCTGATTCAGCAATCACTGAACACTTCATCGATAGGGACCCTGATTATTTTGCTGTCCTTCTTAACCTGCTCAGAACAGGAGAGCTGTATATTCCTCCGAAGATAGATAAAAAGCTCGTATACAAAGAGGCTGAATATTATGGCATTCTGGATCATGTCAGGTCAGCTGAGTGTGATAAATTTGATGACAATAGGCCTCGGTTGGCACGGTCCATAACAGGCTGGTCAGTAAGGGATGGTGAGATATCTCGGGCCATCCAAGCCAGCCCGAATGGCTGGTGCTGTGTGGCGCATCGTAGTGTGGTTCACATGTACGACTGGATGCTAGAAGAACGTCCTACAATCAATCTTGATTACCATAAGGTAAGCAATCTTTGTTGGATTGATTCTGAAAATATTGTGGTTAGCTCTGATGAAAATCTAGATAGTGGAGGCATGGGGTTATTCAATGCTTCCACAGGGGAATTGAGATATAAATTTCAAGTTACAGATGTATTAAAAGGTTATACAGCAGATGCACTCGGTGTTAGCTCAGATAACAAGCTGTTTTCCAGTTGTACTAAGAGCACTAGCAATAAACATGGGATCGGTGTTTGGGACCAAGTTACAGGTAAGCAATTAGATTTCCTCAATTGGTCACCATACAAGTATCAACACAATGCTAGCAGGCTGCAATGGCTACATGATACCAAATGTTTGATGATTGCTAGTTTCCGTCCAAGGAATGATATCAGCCTGTATGATGTTAGGGATGACAGAGTGGTTTGGTCTTGGTTTGGTGTCTACGAGAGGAGCAGTTATGACATTGCTTGTGGGAAAATTTTTAGAGATGTGGTTGCGATAGAGGAGAGTAGTTCAATTTGTACAGTAGATTGGAATGAGTGTCTTGGTTTCATGGATTTGAGGGGTAATGGAACAATAAATTGGAGAAATTCTATCAAGGGTGTTATGCCTTTTTTTCCCTGGGAGGGTAGAAGTTACTCTTGTTATCCCAAACTGGCATTTCACGAGGGGCAATTGTTTTCATCATTGAACGATACCATTACGGTTTATTCTGGTTCTGATTGGGTTCCAACATCACAATTTCAACAGATTCACAGTGGTCCAATTTGTGATTTTTCAATTGGTGGTGACCGCCTTTTTGCTCTTCATAGAAACGAAGATGTTCTTGATGTATGGGAAACTCCTCATTTCTTTCCCATCCCGTTAAAATAGGGTCGTCTTTAGCCTTTTATTGACAAGTTTAAGTTATTTACACCGACAATGTAAAGTATTATTTTATATTATGAAGTCATCTTTACATATTATTGCAGGTAACTATGCTTATTTTCGAGATTACAAACCCCACATTATAAGAAGGCTTATCTATAGATGTCATTTGGTAACCTGATAGAGTAAAATGTTCTTTACACTGAGCGTATATACAATTTACAACAATTTGTCAATAACTACCCTTGCCCTACCTCTTCTATAGGCATATTTTATTTGTGAATGCCTGAGATCGATTGACCACTGTACTAGGCAGTTTCGCTATCATTAGATTGTGTGGAAACATGAGACAACGTCAACAGAAAGGAGGAAAAAAGGGTAATCTGAAAGGACAATAATAAACAGCTCATTCATAATCTTATAGACTCGACCACACGACAAATAGACACAGGCTTATGGCAAAACACTACTGAAAACAAATCCCAATCTATTCGAATCAGTAAGTTTTAATAGTCTCCATCTCAAATTTTAATGACAACCTTCTACATTCCTTACATTGAATCATGGAGAAACTAAATAGACACCAAACCTCTTTGTATGCCAAATGTAGCTCTCTTTGGTGCATTGTTATATATATATATATATATACACAATACTTTTTCAGCACAATTTTAAGTTCATTTCAGTATTTTTTGGATACTTCTGAATGATGGGATTTCCAAGAGACAGGGTGAAATTCAATGTTGGTGGCAAAATCTTCGAAACTACGGCCACAACCTTAGCAGTAGCTGGCAAAAAATCATTCTTTGGAGCCATGTTTGATGAGAATTGGAACCTGCATTCTGATGCAGCAATCACTGAACACTTCATCGATAGAAATCCCGATTATTTTGGTGTCCTTTTGGACTTACTCAGAACCGGGGAGCTTTATGTTCCTCCAAAGATCGATAAAAAGTTCCTATACAGAGAGGGCGGATATTATGGCATTTTGGATCATGTCAGGTCAGCTGAGTGTGATACTTTTGATGGCAATAGACTCCGTCTGGCAAAGTCCATAATGGGCTTGTTAGTAGGGGATGGTAGGTTACACTAGCCATTCGGGCTGGCCCGAATGGCTGGTGCTGTGTGAGTCAGGGAAATGTGGTTCACATGTACGACTGGCTGCTAGAAGAACACCCTACAATCAATCTTGATTATCGTAAGGTGAACGATGTTTGTTGGGTTGATTCTGAAAATATTGTGGTTAGCTCTGATGAAAAGATAGCTAATGAAGGAATGGGTTTATTCAGGGCATCCACAGGGGAATTGAGGTATAAATTTCAGGTTACCGATGAAATGAATGATTACACAACAGGTATACTAAGTTGTAGCTCGGATTACAAGTTATTCTCGAGTTGTAAAAGTAGTAGCAATGGGCATGAAATCGGTGTTTGGGACCATGTCACGGGTAAGCAGATAGATTTCCTGTCATACTATACATATGGTAATGCTAGACGATTGCAATGGTTGCACAGTACCAACTGTTTGATGGCCACTAGTTTTCATCCAAGGGATGGAAATTGTTGCATCAGCTTGTTAGATTTTAGGAAAAACACGATGGTTATGTCGTGGTCTGATGTTAGGGATCGAGTGAAAAGGCCTTATATTACCGATCAAACAAAGTTTAGAGACGTGATAGCAATAGAGGAGAGTTATTCCATTTGTGTAGTCGATAAAAATGAGCGTTTGGGTTTCATTGATTTGAGAAGTACTGATGCAAGTGTGGAATGGAAAGAAACTATAAGGGACAACACGAATTCATCT
The DNA here is from genome assembly GCA_037074985.1 of Solanum bulbocastanum. Classification (NCBI taxonomy): domain Eukaryota; kingdom Viridiplantae; phylum Streptophyta; class Magnoliopsida; order Solanales; family Solanaceae; genus Solanum; species Solanum bulbocastanum. Next base: position 50,727,545 of record CM073608.1, read on the forward strand.
TTTTTCGGAGGTAACAACAACTGTTATTCCATGAGGGACAATTGTTTTCATCAATGAAGGATAGAATTTCGGTTTACTGTGGTTCTGATTGGGTTCTAACATCAGAGGTTCGACAGAGTCATGGCGGTCCAATTTGTGATTTTTCAATAGGTGATGATCGTCTTTTTGCCCTTCATGGTGACGAAGATATTTTTGATGTATGGGAGACCCCTCGTCCACCAATTAACTGAATCGACATCCTAGTTTGATTTTGGATTTTAGTTTCTTTACATCGATATTTTCAATAGGGCGTTAGAGTCAGTTGGTGGATCAAGAAACTATAGCTGTTGATTTCAGGTTAGAACTAAGTGGCAAACATCATGTACTATGTTCTTGAATGATGCATAATCATAAAATGACCGAGTGAAATTTTATATAAATTGATTAAGTAGGTAACCTATCTTATTTTCAAGATTAAGCATGTTTGCCTGTAGATGTCGTTTGGGTCATGACCTCATAGTGTAAATGTTTTTCTTACATCAAAGGTGCTTACAACTTAAACTCTTACAAGCTAGTCACTGTCCAAAAGGACGAAGAATGATCAAAAGCTTATTCAGAGTCCTAAAGGCCAGATCGATACGACCAAAAGAGACATGCTTATGACTTAACATTATCTGGAACAAAAGCCCAATCTATTCAAATCAGCAAGTAAAACAATCAAATATTACAATAGTTGCATGTATATGGGATGAAGTATAAAAAAGAACAATGTAAAATAGAATAGTTTCTAACATCTGATGAAATTGAAATGACTAATATAAATGATATAGTATAGTTTTATCATCATGTAGATGTAGGCAATAGATGCACTAAAAATCTTTGATAGAATTTTGAAAAATGTTTTTGGTTGTGTGTTCAAGCCCGGTTTGCCTCGGCCACATTTCAATTTCTTGTCAATGATATTGAAACTATCTTTAAAAAAAATATACTATGTGTAGATATTTAAAAATGTGTGCATACCAATTATTTTGAAGAATATTACAAGCGGTTGACCTTCCACGTGTCATTATTTGTTTTATACTTCTATACTTTTATTAGAACATCGGATAGTATAATAGATTAATTCGCTTTATCTTTGATTAGAGTGTTCAGATTCAAATAAAAAACCTTTTGGCACATCCTTACTAGCCTATCCAATGTAAAATTAAATTAATCAGACCAATTTCACATGATTAACCAAAACAAAATTGACGCAGATTCAAATCAAAAACCTTTTGGCACATCCTTAATAGCCTATCCAATGATTAATTCTTACTAGCCTATCCAATGTAAAATTGAATTAATCAAACTAATCTCACATGGTAAACCAAAACAAAATTGACCCATCCATTAGGAGTCGGGAAGTTTATATGATTTCTTTATTCTTAATTAAATACTTTAAATTTGAAGCTAGTATACGAAATAAATTCTTATAAGGAGCAATTTCTTAAATGGTGTTGGTTCAAATTAGCCAGAGCCTCAATATGGATTTCAAACAATTATTGGCAAGTGGAATCAGAATTTTTATCAAAGGAGTTAAAATATAAAGTAAACATACCAATTCAAATGAGTTTAACATCTCCTATATATGCATAAAAAATAAAATTAATAATATATCAACAATATAAACCAAATTACACTCACTCAGTCCCTGATCGAGAAACCACAAAAATGAATGTTACAGGGTTAGTTGCTCGATCAAAAATATTTATTATAATCAATATATTTAATATTTGTGCATATATTATATATCTTCCAAACTATTTTTTCATGTACACAAGTATTTAACAACTTAAATATTATTCATTCACTTTAATTATTTTTCTTAAAAATTAGACTATTTTCCCGGTAAAAATTGTGCATTTTCGTCTACAACAGTTAAAGTTGTTAATAGTAGTTGATCTCTCAACTTGTACTGTAAGCTTCTCCTTTTCTTGTGTATGAAGAAAAAATATATACTAAAAAAATCGATCAATACGAACCAAATTTCCTCTTCACATCGACGGAGAAACTTATATAAATATCGAAATTGATGCAATAAAGCATAAAGTTCTGTTAATTGTAAAGGAACTACGAAGCTCTGTTTTCTTCAGTAACCATTAACAATGGCGTTGTTTCGGAAATTGTTCTATCGGAAGCCACCGGACGGACTGCTTGAGATCGGCGGCGACAGAGTTTACGGTTCGTTTTCCCCCTTTGTTTGTGTTTTTTTTTTTCTGTTTGGTTGTTGCGATCGAGCTAGATAATTACTACTAAATTTGATTAATTCAGAGTTATAAATTGTTAATTTTGCTTTATTTGTTCGGATTTTAACTTGAATGTCTAATTTTACTGTGGAAAATGGGAACGGTAGAAGTGATCATCTGCTAATTGTTTGCTTGTTGAGATCAAGCTGGATGAATACTTCTCCGATTGCTGAGTTTGATTTATTTTTTCGTATTTCAATTTGTTGAATGGCGATAAATAATTGCTAATTTTTGCTTTATTTGTTCAGAATTTAACTTGGATGTCGAACTTTTACTGTGGAAAATGGGAACTGTGGATGTGATCATCTGTTATGTCATTTTCTTTGTCTTTCTGTTGACTTATTGCTCAATTAACTCTTTAGAAAACCGTATTAACTCTTCTCTTTGTTGAGATTGAGCTGGATGAGTACTTCTCCAATCACTAAATTTGATTTGTTTGATCGTATTTCGATTTGTTGTTTGAAGACAAACTAGTGCTAATTTTGCTTTATTTGTTCGGATCTTAACTTTAATGTCTAACTCTACTGTGGAAACGGAATTTGATCATCTGTCGGGTCCTTCTTTTGTGCGCTTTGTCACTTTGTTTGGATGATTGTTATGTATTGTTTCATAATGTATCGTATTTTATTGTTGTCGTACTACATTGTTTTATTAAATACAATGTCTGGATAGATTATATCATTCTCCGTCGTTACATAATGTCATACACCCATGATTTGAATAATAAACCTACAAGAAATTGTTGGGTATGGGGTAGAGTAAAGACAAAATGAGAAGAAAATATCAAGGTAACGACGTGATCACACCAAATCGGTCGTTACACAACATGAGTTTTTTCATCGTTACCTAATGATGGATTTAAATGATACCGATAGAGTAGAATTTAAGCAAGAATCAAAATAAACATTGTATTTAAATTAATTATACAATACAATACAATGAGTAACAACCATCCAAACAAGGTGTCAAGGGAACTCATTCGGTTCAAGTTCACCATTTTTCCTGTTATAAAGTGGTAAATGGGAGAACTTGTAGTGTATGAAAGAAAATTGGTGAGTTGTCCAAAGCTCCCCATTTCAAAAAATTGACCTTTTACCTTGATTACAAAGCATACTAGTTATTGGTTACTACTGTTGCTATATTTGTTCATATTTTAACTTGAATGTCTAATTCACCGTGGAAACTTGGAACCTGTAAAAGTGATTATCTGTTAGGTCCTTTTCTGTGTGCTCAAAATTCAAATGGTAAGATATGAGGGAACTCATTCGGATATGAAATGAACTAGATGACTAAAAATATTTGCCTGCTGCATATAATAGCTTAGCTAATAGGTGCATCTGTTGTTATTTGCAGTATTTGATAGGTGTTTCTCTACTGATGTTTGGGAAGAGAAAAGTTACAAAGGCTATGTAGCAAGCATAATTAGCCAACTTCGGGATCATTACCCTGATGTGTCAATTTTGGCTTTCAATTTTCGGGAGGGTGAGTCAGAAAGCCTGATTGCAAACGATCTTTCCGAGCATGATGTAACCATCATGGATTACCCTCGACACTATGAAGGATGCCCTTTGCTCTCTATGGAGATGATAAATCATTTTCTTAGATCCAGTGAAAGTTGGCTCTCCCTCGGGCAGCAAAATGTGCTCCTACTACACTGTGAATGGAGTGGTTGGCCAGTTTTGGCATTTATGTTGGCTGCATTATTGATATATAGACGACAGTTCAATGGAGAACAGAAGACCTTAGACATGATTTATAAGCAGGCTCCTCACGAGCTTTTGCACCTAATGCAACCTCTAAATTCAATTCATTCTCAACTAAGATATTTACAGTATATAGCAAGAAGGAACTTGAACACACAATGGCCTTCCTTGGATAGAGCACTCACTCTGGATTGTATTATTATAAGGTTGATACCTAACTTTGATGGAAAGGGTGGTTGTCGGCCCATAGTTCGTATTTATGGACAGGATCCATTAATAGTTTCTGATCAGTCTCCGAAAAATTTGTTCTCAACACAAAAGAAAAGAAATGTTGTCCGTTATCACAAGCAGGTTAGATATTTTTTCCCTTCAGAAAACTCAATTATCCTTTGCAATTTCAGGAATGTTGCTATCCTTGAGAAAAAAAAAAAGGGAATCTTTGTTAAGTTCTCTGGACAAGGACATGCTTTGTTCAGGATTGACACATAAACAGGGGTCAAATTGTCCATAAACTTCAGACTTCCCAAAAAAATAATTGTCCCCCCTAAACTTCACTTTGAAAAATCATGATTGATCTGATGATGAACTTGTCAAACTCTTTAGATAAATGCATATAAAGCGGGATGTGGAATGTGTTATCCTTGATAGGATGACGAGGGGTGTTATATAAGATTTGAAGTGGATCATTGATTGACTATCTAATGATTTGATTTACTGGAGTTCCTGACATCTTTCTTTGACTAGTAATTTATACATTCTTTGCCCTTGAGCAATGTGTGGTTGTAGCTTACATGGTAATATGTCAAGATTGTTGATTTAATGGAACAAAGATATTTGATTTAGAGTTAATTGGACCATTTGAGTATCTGATTTGCTGATCTGACACCTCAGTTTTACAAACAATTCCTTCTATATCGGGGTTTCAAGTAAAAATTGGTTGCATTTGGTCCTGTTATATGCGACATTCTTGAGCAATCACAGAACCCATATGGACTTCCTATCCTACTCTTTCCATCTTTTATGGTGTATGACCTCTAATTTGGAGTCCCACTAACTACTGACAAGGCATTTATCATGTTGTTGCAGGAAGAATGTGAATTAGTCAAGATTGATATCAATTGCTATATACAAGGTGATGTTGTCTTGGAATGTATTAGCTTGCATGATGACCGGGAAAAAATGATGTTTCGTACCATGTTTAACACATCTTTTATTCAGTCAAACATTCTGATACTTGACCGTGATGAAGTTGATACATTGTGGGATGATAAGGATCAATTTCCAAAAGACTTCAGAATTGAGGTATCACTATTCTCCTGAGATTCACGTTTCTGTTATCTTTATGTTTGCTCTATCAAGAAGCATAACAGTTTACAATTATGCACGGGACAAAGGTTCTTTTTTCAGACATGGATGTTGCTGCTTCTGTAGTCCCTGTTGATTTGTCTTGTTTTGAGAAGAAGGATGGCCTTCCAGTGGAGGCATTAGCTAAAGTTCAGGAAATCATTAGCAGTGCCGATTGGCTAAATCAAAAGGGTGATGCTGCTGGCAATATGCTCCAACAAATAATTGAATCAAATTTGATCCCAGAAAAGTTGGGATCTCCACCTGAGACAATAGCCACTACCAAGCTCATTGATCAAGCTACTTTGGAGAACCCTCAAGAGAGGCAAGAACCTGCAACATTAGAGAATAAAGCTAAGGGCTTAACACAGTCTACTTTGGAGCAGCAGGTTGGGTCATCCTCTGAAGCATACCGTAGCAACAAACAAGAAGCTGTGTTTCACCATGTTGAAACCAAAGGTAAGATGAAAATGTCATTCTTGCAACCATTCATCTGTCTTTCATATCCTTCCCCTATTGGCACTAGTGTAAAATCTAGTGATCAATTTCAGATTGTTGGAAAAAAAGGCATAATACATAAAGAAACACTCAAACTTTGCATCATTGGCGAGTAAGCATTGCATATTTGAGAGTGTACATCTAGACACCTCAACTAACAACTAAACACTTCACAACTCGTCCTTACTGTGTCTCGTGGACACCCGATGCTGATGTGGCTTATAAATTTTGGAGGTATCTAGATGATCATTTTGTAAGTTGGAGTGTTCAACTGAAAAGGTGGAGACAAGTTGAGGTGTCTAGATGTGCATAGTCAAATTTGGAGTGTCTACTTTCCTGTTGAGGCCAAGTTTGAGTGTAGTTATATATTATGTCAAAGAAAACCTGAGATGAAAATATTAAAGTTGCAGCCATCAATCTCTTTTCCAATGCTTACTTCTACTGGTTTAGTGTAGAATCTAGTGCTTCTGTTACGTCACCACCAGTGTCACCTCATGAAAGCAAAACAGTGGAACATCCTTCACTTCATGGAAAAGAATGTGGTAAGCTGAAAGAAGTTTCTTCTCTGTCTGAAATCAAGGACCGACCACTCATGACAAATGTTCTCATGTCGCCTACTCCTCCACCTTTACTGACAAAGGATCAAGGTATTGTCACTGGAAAGCCTCTATCTCCTGCTCCAACGCCACCAGCACTACTCACACCACTCAAGGATAAATTGGATGTACCTTCTCCATCGCAGCCTACTCTGCCCAGAGACCAAAGTCCTAATTCTGTATATTTGAAAGATGATGCAACTACAGTATCTCAACCTGACACATCATTGCTTCCTCTTGGGATGCCTTTAAGTCCATGTGAGAATGACATAATTGCCAAAATGGAACCTTTTCTGCCTATTTTCTCTTCTGGAAGTCCTTCTCCATCAGGCCCCATACCCCCCAATATCAAACATTTAGAAGAAAAGTTGGTTAGTAAGAATGAGATGTTGCCATCGCCACCACCTCTACCACATTTAGTCCCTGTGTTGGAGGAGAATTCTGCTTATGTGTGTGGAAATCCTCAAACTTCAGCTCCTCCTACACCACCTTTGAAGCAAAATTTAACTTTCAGTGGTGGGCCATCACCACCACCGCCATCGCTGCCTCCACCAACACCTAGTTCTTCCCCATGCCTGTTACTTACAACCCCTGGGTTGAACAAGAATTGTTCCTCAATAAGTGGACCACCTCAACCACCATCTCCACCTACCCCACCTTTGAAGGAAAGACTAGTTTCCAAAGGTGGAATGCTACTGCCTCCGCCTCCGCCTCCACCTCCACCTCCACCTCCACCGCTTCCTGAGCAGCCTGTGAAGGAGGATTTTTCTCTAATCGAAAAACCCTGTCCACCTCCACCTCCACCTCCACCACTTCCTGAGCAGCCTGTGAAGGAGGATTTTTCTCTAACCGAAAAATCCTGTCCACCTCCACCACCTCCTATGCCTTCATCACAGGCTTCTAAGCCTACAGAGTTATATGCAGTACCACCATCACCACCTCCTCCTTCCTTGGTTTCATCTCTCAAGGATAATAACAATCTCCCAAAGAGTGTTCCTTCTGTTCCTCCTCCTCCGGTTCCTTTCCCTAAGGTGAATAATATGCCTGCTTCTCCATCTCCAACCCCTCCTATTGCTCCTCCACCTAGCAAAAATTACCGACGGATGTTGTCTAGCACTATGACTTCAAGAAGCAATTCAACAAAGAAGCTGAAGCCATTGCATTGGTTAAAGATAAGTAGAGCAGTCCAAGGAAGTTTTTGGGCTGAAATTGAAAAATGTAGCTACACCTCCAAGTAGGTTTTGGACATATTGTTAATGTGCCCATGTGGTCAACTCCTTTTTCCAGAGTACAATGTCTCATTTACTTCTCTGCATTTCTGTTTTATAGGTCATCCGTGATTGATATGCCAGAACTTGTATATTTCTTCTCTGTTCAAAATTTAGACCAAGTTGGTTCAGGAAGGAACGGGAATTCAAGGACCAAATTTGGACAGAAGCTTCAGAAAGTGCAGCTGGTGACTCTTCTATCTAATTCTTTTTTTATTTATATGCACAAAATGTTTTCCTGAAATTTATTAAAATTTCTTTGCACCATTCAATTGTTTGACATAAACATTAAAAGCTTAATTTTTTTAATCATTTTTTTGATAAGTTACTTGAAGTTCTTAACTAATATAATTATGCACTTTCTGAACAAAATCACTTAAGCTCTTACACTTGATTATCTTCCTAATGCATCGCGCTCGTCCATCCCCGTCTGTTACACCATTTCATGTTTTACATGAGGCCATTTCCAGTTTGGAGAGCTTTTAGCTTAACAAATTGTGATTATATATATAAAGGGATTGGAAGTATTATCTATAGATGAGGTTCATTAAGTAGAACAGCTGACCAAGCACATTTGTTATGTCAAAACCTAAGCTTGTAACACCAAGCAATACTGTACAACGTCATGGTTGCAGTATCATATCTTTCTATTGTGCCAGCATCTTTAAAGATTAAATGTTTACCAGTTACTGTTGTTGCATTAACTTGAAACCTTTCCTATGCTCCCTACCAAGCACAAGTATTAAAAGCCACAATAAATCCCAGTAGGATTTTCAATGATGGCAAGTTCTTGCAATCATATAGTTTCTGTGATTATTGTGCTATTGTTTACTTAAACCATTCTTAAATTTACTGGATATAACAAACTATTAAGCGTATAAAGAACTGCAGTTCCATTTTATAGGACACCAATTTTTTAAGGCACTTAGACAGTTAATGTGATCAGTTTCTTGAAAAAGGGAACAGACTGACGCATCATATTCGTATAGAGGTACCCTGATTATTAGTATATAGTAATGTTTTGTATGTCATATGCTAGTATCTAATCGCTGATTATATCTCTAGTTGATATGTATCCCTCTTATGTTTGTAGATAAGCACATTCTCATTCACAAAAGTTAATGATGGATATCACTCATATTCTGACTAACAGTTTATTGATCCTCTAAATTACTAAGCTCTACATAATAAATTTAATTTCTTGGTTATTTGATTAAATGTTTTCTTCTAATGACATGTCGCTGGCCAGATAAATTATATTTCAGAATTTTGCTTCCTAATGTTTTGAAACAACTGATCTAAATTCAATCTTGTTAAACAATTTGTAACATTGCATAAATCCCTCTACCTGTATTATACTGTCGGACACTACTGGAGTTCTCTCCTGATCAATAGCTGGAAAGAGAAGACAAACTGTGATACTAGCTCTAACACAACGTTGTAAGAAGATAATTTATCTTAATCCTTTTTACTTTTCTGTAGGTTGATCATAGACGGGCTTATAATTGTGAAATTATGCTTTCTAAGGTGAAGATACCACTGCACGACATGCTGGTAAGCAAAATTCATCTGCATATATTGGATATATTTTTTTGGCACAGCTTGATTGGTGTAGAAAAATTTCCTCAAGTAAAGCTTCATGAACCATATGTTTGTATTTATCTGTGCGTATTTGAATGATTAATATTTCCTTCTCCATGGCTTCAATAAGATTGGTGATGTTTTCCCAATAATTCTTTTACCATTTTAAGGTCTCAATCAACTTAGAGTAGCTTCTGTATTGTCTTATAGTTAAATGCATTTAAATTTAGAGAAAATGGTCAAAAATACACCTGAGGTATCAGGTTTTTGCGAGTTTTCTACTTGAACTATCAGGTGTTCATTTTTCCTACATCTAGTCTTGAAAAGTCACCAACTACTTATCACAGCATACCTAAACTATTAGTTGTTCCCTTTTCCTACCTTAACGATGGTGATAGTATAGGTAAGAAAAGGGAACAACTGATAGTACATGTCTTTGATATATGATAGTTTTGGTAGAAAAAGTAAACACTTAATAGTTCAAGTAGGAAACTCGCAAAAACGTAATACTTCATGTGTGTGTTTTTCCTTCAACTCTTTAATTTATTTTCACTTTTGATGCTCCTTCTTAGTGATGATAGTCTTCTTTTCATCATTGTTCCTTGTCTATTAATCTGTGTAGCTTCTTATTGATTTCTGTTAATCCTTCTATATGTTGAACTAACCTTTACTATGTAACCTGTTGAAAATTGAATGCTGGCTCTGTTGTTGTCTTATTTCACTTTGATATTTGTGATAGACTTCAGTGCTTGCTTTGGAAGATTCAGCATTAGATATTGATCAGGTGGAGAACCTGATTAAGTTTTGCCCAACAAAAGAGGAAATCGAAGTGCTCAATGTAAGAAATGATTCCACAAAACAAATGTAATAAGATATATTACTCAATGCATGTCGGAATGTTGTTGACGAACTCATTTATCCAACGTTTCTGTTGCAGGGTTATAAAGGAGAAAAAGAGAAGTTGGGTAGATGTGAACAGGTCTGCCAATGCCATTCTGAATAACCTTATCTTGATTCTTGATATCAGTTTCTCTTTCAGGGACTTTTCCTGTAGTTGACATAATATTTCTATGGCTCTGCAACAGTTTATGTTAGAACTGATGCAAGTCCCACGAATAGAGTCCAAGCTACGGGTTTTCTCATTTACGATTCAGTTTCAATCCCAGGTGAGAGTACAGTGCATCTGCTGCCTGCATTTAGAAGTGTGGGGTTTCATCTTGCTGAAGGTGTTTTTTTCTTTTCAATGTTTTCAGATTTCTGAGCTAAGGAGCAATCTGAATATTGTGAATTCAGCAACTGATCAGGCAAATATTTTACTTCTGTTTCTTTGTCTCCCCTATTGATCAATCTTTTATTACACTCAAAAGTTTGCTAACATCCATGTCTATCCCGTGTTGTTTCAATGTCCTAAGCAGATCAGAGGTTCATCGAAATTGAAAGGGGTTCTGCAGACAATTTTGTATTTGGGAAATGCTCTCAACCAGGGAACTGCAAGAGGTTGGTTATTATTTGTTTCTTAGTAGAAGCATATTTTGCTCACCATATTTTCCTTATGTCTTATTGCCTTCTTCTTTTGTTTGATTTATAAGAGACAAAGGATGGGAAACCAGGCAGTAGAATTGCAGAATTATACTCCTTCTGTTCACTTTTACTTGTCGTCAACTACAGTAAAAATAAATTCTTATATTTACTTGTCAACTTTAGCATATCGATAGAAAGATAAAAAAAATCATTGATTTCTCAACGCTTAATGCATTTCTAGTCTTAGAAATATTCATTGTGTGTTTGATTCATGGAATGCTATTCTTATCCATTTGGTGTTTTCTTTGAGAAATTATTGTTGTCTTGATGCTACCGGTATAGGGTCTGCTGCTGGGTTCAAGTTGGATAGCCTCCTTAAACTAACGGACACACGTTCATGGAGCAATAAGATGACTCTCATGCATTATCTTTGCAAGGTAAGGATCTTCACTCGGAAAATTGCTTGATGAGATCAGAAAAAGGGGGTTATATGCTTGACGAGATCAGAATAACGGGGTTATATGCTTGACGAGATCATAATAAGATCACTCTCATGCATTTGGTGTGTAGATGTGATGTTTAATGCCAGATTTTTCATCTTGTTGATATCGCTTTACCTCTCACACTTGATCTTAGCAAGCACAATCTTTCTTGACAATCAAGGTTTCTTTAAGGTGGCCATGCAGCACAAAAATTTAAGGTTTTATCTACCTATCATAAGGAAAAATAAAAAGATGAAAAAACTCAAGGTTTTATCTTGACAAAATGCATGTGAAGTAACTTTTACTTGTGCTAGTGACAATCATATTTTGCAGAATAGTTCATGATTGTTTTTCCACCAGATCCTTACGGACAAATTGCCTGAACTACTTGATTTTTCTAAAGATCTTTCCAGCTTGGAACCCGCATTGAAGGTATCTTTACTTGAACCGGCTGATGACATAGTTAATCATTAGAGACATGGATGGAAATACTGAGTTAATACCATTTTTGTTCAGATACAACTGAAATATTTGGCAGAGGAAATGCAAGCTATTAGCAAAGGAATGGAGAAAGTTGTAGACGAGTTTTCCATGTCAGAAAATGATGGACTTATGTCTGAGAATTTCTGTAAGGTAATCTATCTGCATATAACTAATCCACAAATATACTGATTCTGTTACATTTCAAGCCATTTATGATCGTCTTTGTTATCCAATCACTTTCTCGTTCCAACACGCTGACAAACTCTAATATTTTCTTCTTGGAACCCCTACTACTTAGAGGAGACTAGTATTTGAGATCGTACAATAACATTTTTATAATAAATGTGGTGTCCGGTTCAGCATTGTACAAAAGCAATCAAAAAGTTTTCCTAATTAGCTGCACACATTTTGTCAGGATAACAAACAAAAAATTATTGTAGAACACTGGTGTTCTCATTAGCTTGTGTATCTTCTACTTGCCAGGCTTTGACAGAGTTTCTTAGCTGTGCTGAAGGTGAAGTCAGTTCCTTGGCTCAACTTTTTTCTGATGTGGTATGTCTGTCCTTTTGTGACACAGATATTTTTGGCCTTATAGTACTTCGACGATATTGAAATATTCCTTGTCTGGTGCCTTTTCTGCCACATGTGACAGGGTAAAAATGTGGATTCGCTGATTATTTATTTTGGAGAAGACCCTACTCGTTGTCCATTTGAACAAGGTAATATTTAATCAAGGCAACCAAGAGTTTATTACTAAAATGGTCACTGAACTACTAGAAATAGGTGATCAAAGTCACTTTTCTTTCTTTTGTATAGAAAATTCACTTATCTTTGCTATTTTACTCAAAAGGTCATTTTCCTCTTCTTCCTTGCTATACTTTTTGTTCTGTGCACTCGCTTCAGATGTTCGACAACCTTCATACATCTATCTGATTCCTTTCTGGAGTTCTTTTTTTATTGTTGAAATCAATATTTACAATTATTACTATTTTCAGTCGTATCAGTAAAAAAGCTGTTAGGAATTTCACATGGATATATCTAATATCTTGTTTCATACTGATATCCTCTAAGTTGTGGTTATTAAAACAATTCTTCTTTAGAATGAGATGATCTTCAGCTTACCCCTATTGTACTTTTTTCTCCTAGTTGTCTCGACGTTAATGAGCTTCCAAAGAATGTTCAATCAAGCCTTAGAGGAAAATCGCAAGCAGCTGGAGTTTGAGAGAAAGAAAGCAGAGAAGGAAGCTAAGGAGAAGCAGAGGACAAGAGCTTCAGATCATAAGAGGACTTTAAACTTTGATCATTCAGTATAGTGTGAAATAATGTATATATATGCAGCCCGGGCTTTGGTTCAACGGTAATGGTAGTACAATGTGAGATGTGTGGTAGCAATACATCACGTGTTCGAGACATGCTGAGGACTGAGGAGCCAAATCTAGTATTTAATTTGAGAAGGATGGAAGAACGGGCCAGTAATCCACCATGTTTCGGAGCTGGAGACAGCGGATTTCTCAGCTATCAGAAAGAAAAAATGTAGTCATTTATCAGCCTTGAGCTTTGGTTCAACTGTAAAGGTAGTACAGCGTGATATGTGTGGTAGGTGTATGTACATCACGAGTGCGAGTCTTGCTGGGGGCCAAAGCCTAGTATTTAAGTTGAGAAGGATAGAGGGACGGGATGGAATCCACAAAGTCTCCCTGAGCTGGAGACAGCGGATTTTCTTTTTAAAATGAACAAATGTAGTCATATATCAATATATCAATCAGCATGTACTCCAGCAGAATGACATCACTGACTTGTCTGCAGACATCACAAAGCTCTCAATGGACGGAAGCAAGCTTTCTGAGCTTTTTCACTCGTTCCAGAACTATATTGGAAGTTGTTGCATATCGTAGCAAAGCTTCCCAAGATTGAAGATTTGGGGAGTAAGAAATTAGTTCTTGATGGTGAGCGGTGAACTGGTAAATGATGTACATCTCTGTTAGATTTTTCTCATGTTGTTGATCAGTGAGTAAATGGTTATCTCCTTACATGGTCTTGGACAATGCTCACTTCATCAGGTAACTTTTTGAGGTTGAGCTAAGGCCGAGGTTCATTTTCTTAATAGTTTCAAAGCGAAGTATCCCCATCGATCTTGGAAGCGAAGGCAGTTCTAATGGTGAAATGGAAAGTGGACATTCTTTTGTGTGGAGAAGTTGGCAATGCATACTGTACAGTTCTCTAACAGGTAAGCTTTGATGCTCCTTTTTATTTGTTTTAACTGACTTTTTTTAACACCTGTTTTGTTAGAATAATTGTTTCCAATGTTTTTGCAGAATGTCTAGGAAGTTAGTGAGTCGGATAACTTCCGGACAATGGTGGAGGTAGGATTTTCACTAAGAGCTTCTTCTGCGGTTCTGCCCCTCTAGCTTGGCCTCTACTTCCAAGGTGTGTGAAAAGTAAAAATTTCACTAGAGATGACATGCTACTATTTAAACAATTTTCTGCTATATTAGTTTTGTTTTTGAACTATTTGTGTTGTGTTTCCACTCTCGATTCAATTAATTTATTAATTATTTTTGGCATACCATGCCTTTGTATATATATTAAATATTATAGATTTGTCATACGTGTCACTTACTCGTGGGTGGGTATGGGGTACTTGAAAAAAATTAAATTTCTTTTTGTATGAAAATTATTTAAAGAAATTTAATCTTTTAAAAATAAATAATACTGCTAATTCAGGGTTGGGGTGGTGTTAGCATTGGGGTATTGGCAATTTAACATTGATTTAATGTTTTTTGGCATTAGGAGATTAAAGTGGATTAGAATTATTTTACTCAAAACATATTTAACTGAATTCATATATAACCATATAAAATATGGGTGGATTATAATCCAATCAAATTTGGCTCAATCCATTCAAATCCAATCCAACCATTTGCTACCACTAAATGCAAATAAAGAGTCTTAAAACGGGTTAAAATTAGAGATTAAATTGAGCTCAATTAAAGATTTTTTAAAAATGTATTAAATTAAAACCAATTCAAATTATCTTGAGCTTAATCCATAAAATTTTGTACGGACTGAGCGGGTTACCAATATTGCTTTCTCAATTTGGAAGAGAATTGAGGAGCTTTGACAATAAATACCATTAGAGCTCTCTAAAATCAACCATGTCTAGCTAAACATTCCACTATATCGATCAAATTCTTTATGGAATCGATTTTTCATCCATAACAACATTTTTATAAAAAAAAATATATATTAAACAAATAACGATATTATAAAAGATATTAGTGTATTAAAAAGGTGTGTTTTATTTTACATAAATAAGAAGGGAAATAAAGAAATTTTCAAATATGGGGTCAGATATAAAAGTACTCCATTATTGACAATTAAAAACATTACTTTGACGTTCAAACGACCAGAAGTAGTACATTAATATAAAAAATATATCTTTTGTAGGTGAAAATTAATAATATAGTACGAAAGATTTAAATGTAAATAAAAAAGCTTCATCATTTTATATTCTTATAAAAAAAAAGTAATTCTAAATAGCAAGTGTCGGTGGAAGGACAAAAAAAAAAAGTTTTTTCTATAAATAATAAATCCAAGGGAGCAGCTTCCTGTGACTAATTTATAGATTGTTGGATTCACATGGCAGAAAAAGGCAAAAGATAAAGATAGTACTGATAAATTTATTATTATGTAAGAAAATAATTTGCATAATTGATAAATTTATTGTCATATAATTAAAAAAATTATCAATTTGAATTGTATTTGACAATAATTTTTTTATATAATTGTTGGTGTAATATATCACAAATATAATAAACTACAATTAAACATGAAATGAACAAAAATTAATAAATAAATTTTTAAACTAAGGCGTAGATATCTCACTTTATATCTTGCATATAACAAAAGTTTATTATATTGTATTTCTATCTATTTTGTCAGGTATAAACAAAATAAAATTATGTCTTTATTATTAATAATAGATTTTAACACAATAGTTAACACAAAATATCTTTGATAATATCTGATCAAAGCTAAATTTATGAGTTCAATTTTTAAGATTATCACAATATGTGTGGAATGAATTGAGGGAGGGACAGGTTGTTGGATGAGGTTAATAAAATGTGTTGAAGATGATTTGAATCGAAATCATGATCGAATATAACATTTAATTTAATAAAAGAATTTATTGAGAAACAAAATTATTGCCTTATTTTGCCTCTGCACCCTTATCTTCTTGGAACAGATGAATATATTTGATACATACAATATTGTCGATAGGTCGGTATATATAGGACAATATAAAATAGGATTTTGTAGCTAGTTTGTCTTTTTATTGCACTAGCATCCTCAATAATTTTAGGTATTTAGGTATTTAATATTTGATTGATTAATTTAAATTCATATTAATTAAAAAAATAAATTATTATAAAAAATATGTTTCATATTAAAAGAAAAATAATTTTACACTTCGAATCAACTACTCTCATTCCACCAAAGAAAAATATCATTCTTTCAAAGTTTGTATAATTTTTTATTATTATTATTTTATAGAAATTACGAGATTATTTTAAGAATGTCCTTGGCATTTAGGGATTATGAATAATAATAAAAATAATAATAATAATAATAATAATAATAATAATAATAATAGAATCTTGTTCAATAAGTGAAACATATTAGTTATCATTTTTTCTTAATGAAAATGACTCTAAAGTGATGTAATAAAGAATTGATCTGAAACAATATATTTCATTGCAGATACATCATTTCACAAAGTATGTATTATACCAAAATCTCGATAGTTAAGTTAACTTTTGGCCTTCCATTATTAAAAAAATAAAATATGTGATTAATCGTTCTATCTCATCATATAATCACCACTGATAAGTATTTTTGCAATACTTCTTAATATAGTATGACATGAAGGCAATAATACAAAAAGATTAATAAAGCAAAATAATTTGATTACGATTCGAAAAAGTTAAATAGTTCACATCCTCAATGATTATAAATTTCCTGACGTAACATATATAGTTCATTAAAGTTTCCATTTGAGTAAAAACAACTTGTAAGTTGTATGCATCATTACATATATTAAGCCAAAAAGAGGTTTGTTCTAGCAAACTTTTTTTGTCAAAAAATTATATTAATTTATTAGTTATATATGAAAAACACTTTTTATATTTTTTTGTTTTAGTTTTGTAATTTCTATGTTTCAGCAAATAATATATTTTTCCATAAAACTAAATATTTCCTTAAATAATAAAAACATTAGTGAGAATCCTGCATCCAAAACTGAACTCAAAATCTCAAAAGGTAATAATGAAGCTATAGATCTATATTAGTACTATCCCATTTCTCTGTGTTTTTTTTTTTAGTGCAAAAGAACAAAAAAAATAAGGAAACGTTTGGAAAAGTGTATTAATAAAAATAATGCATGCATTAACTCTTTATATTAGTAGTCCCTTAATTAGTTATATATTCTATTGTGTATTGAGGAGAGTATTGTCAATACGATGATTTTTTATGTATTAGTAATTCAAAAGGATTTAATACATGTATTAGTGTGGTTAAGACTAAATTATCCCTGAAAAGCACTTTTACATACATATCCACCATAATACTGAATGATATTTTTGTAAATAAATATTTTTATACAATTCATATTATTTTTAATATATCAAACCAAACAATGCATAAAAAATAATCTAAATACAAACATTTTATTAATATAAATGTTACTAATGCATTATTTTTTTACGCCTTACCAAACATCTTCAAAAGAGGAAAAGAAAAATAAATAATTAATCCAATTTTTTATTTTTTATATTTAAAGAAGAACAACTTCGTAAAAAGGTGGAAAAGAGCAAAAGAAAAGACTCCTCTCTCTCTGTTTTAGAAATTTCATTGTTTTGACAAACTTTGATTTCTCACCGAACTCCATTTTTTTTTTAGCTTAAACAGTGAAGCCCCACAAATCAGTAATACTCATTACAATCTTGAATCATCAATAGCGTGAAAAAAGGCAAAAATATGGAAGGGGGCAATAGGAGGAGGAGCAAATCATCAAGAAATAATGGTGTTGTAGCTACAGGTTCAGTTTGGGAGAATAGAATGAAACTTGATGAAGTAAAAGGTGGATTCAAAGTGTTTAGTAATAGTAGTATTGAAGAAATCCCAGATGAAAATGATGACAAAGATTGTGTTTTTATTAGTGGAAGTAATACTCAAGTGGATAAAAAGTTGGATATGGGGCCAAAAAGAGAAAATCTTGATGTTGGGGTAGTGAGTGGAAAGAGAAAAACTTGGAAAACTACTGAGAGTTTTGAGGGGAACCCAATTCAGATTGCTAGTAAAAAAACTGATTTGAGCAAAAATTTGGATGGAAAATGTAGAGATTTGAGTGTTTCTGTTGATGGGGTTGTTGGGACTACAAAGAAAACTTTGAAAAATGAGAATTTTGAGGGGAACCCTTTTCAGATTGATAGTAAAAAAACTGATTTGAGCAAAAATTTGGATGAAAAGTGTAAAGATTTGAGTGTTTCTGTTGATGGGGTTGGTGGGATTACAAACAAAACTTTGAAAAATGAGAGTTTTGAGGGGAACCCTTTTCAGATTGCTAGTAAAAAAACTGATTTGAGCAAAAAATTGGATGAAAAATGTAAAGATACAAGTTTTTCTGCTGATGGGGTTGTTGGGATTACAAAAAAAACTTGGAAAACTGAGAGTTTTGAGGGGAACCCTTTTCAGATTGCTAGTAAAAGGTCTGATTTGAGGAAAAAATTGGATGAAAAAAGTAAAGATTTGAGTGTTTCTGCTGATGGGGTTTGTAAAAAAGTCCCAATTCAGAGCAAGAAAAGTTCTGAGCTGAGAAAGCTGAAATCTGATCAGTCTGTTAATGGGAATGTGAAAAAATCCAATCTGGAAGGGTCAATTGGGATTAAGAAGACAAAATCAGAGGAGTTTGGTATGTGTGAAGAGAAATTTATCACAAGCAATGTGGTATCTGAGGCTAAATCTGTAAATAAATTAGAAAAGAATCTTGAAAATGAAGATGATGAAGAATGGAACGACGTATTGGAGGAAGAAATCAACGAGGGAAATGAAAAGAGGAGTGTTGATGTTAAAGAAATTAGAGTACAAGAACAGAATAAGCTTAAAAAGATTGTGATTGAAGAGAAGAGATTTCAGTACAATAATAAAAGGCAAATACCAATTTCTTCAATTAATACGAAACAGTGCCCTCCTACTTTAGTCAATGCTAATATTCAACAAAGTGGAACAAGAACCAAATCAGGTAAAAATGCCTGCATTTCCTTTTATGTTTTGCTTCATTCAATGTTTGCTCGGTTTCTCCAAAGATGTTGTTATACACATGTTGCATCATCCCAAAATGCGCTACTTAATTTATGTTTCATTGACTCTTTGTTTACGAAGCTTGATTCTGAAGTCAATTTTGAATCTTGTTGCATTTTCAGATGAATTCCAGTCTAGACAACATAGCAAATTACAAGGCTTGGGTGAGTTCAATCTCTTAATATCTTTTTAGAACTCAATGTGATACTGTATCTATGGTAAAATTTATTTGTATTCTATATTTATACTAAATCAATGAACACATGACATGTGTCTTTCATACACACATTTTTCACTTGAATTTCAAGCTACTTGCGCCTATTATTTATAGGTCCAATGTTCTCACCGCTCACTATTACAATGTTGGGGAAATGGTGGGGAATTACCGATATTCAGTACTAGCAGAGTGAAAACTGCTCATACCTTTTGGACTTTGGCATTTCCCTATTGCTCATATCCCGAAAAGACTGACCTCAATAATGTTTGCAATCATACCTTAGTTCAGGATCTACATACAAATATGTAGGAGGAGCTACTGCCTTCTTGCTAATCATTTCAAAGAAAAAGGAAACGAAACAATGAAGATTCACTTAGTTAGTATTTCCTACAACACGTATATTGGAGCAAGAGGAGGCACTAACTTTTGACCTGGATTGACCGACTCTCTCACTTGGACTGGCCTAGATTAGTTTGGAGGGGAGGTGTAATATGTATCTCACTTTAATTTTTAATTGCTTAAGTTAAATTGGTTAGTTTGGTATAAACATCGTGTCCATTGGGGTAAGTAACTACCCTGCAACTATTAGCTCTGATATTTTGTTAAAACATTTTCTGCAGTTGATTTAGTGATGTGGAGAAATGTATCGAAATCAGCGTTAGTCTTTGGAATTGGAACGTTTGTTATCATTTCATCTTCGTATACTCAAGATCTCAATATCAGGTAATTAGGACCTTTAACTCAAAAAAAAAACTGATTTCTATTTCTTAATTCTTGAATCATTTTTAACAAAAAAATATTGAAGTGAACTATTCTAATAATGGTGTTTTACAGCTTCATTTCTGCGCTCGCCTACTTGGGTCTGATCTATCTTGCTGCAATCTTTCTCTTTAGATCCCTCATTCACAGGTATTATATTTTAAAGTTATTTAAATTAACATGCATTGGCAGTGTTAAATTTGTTTATACTATCAATGCAATTTAACCAGTTATAACAAGTTATTATTACCGTATTTTGTTGGTTGCATATCATATTTTCTATAAAGAGTTTACCTATTGTTATAAGCTATGTTGTTCGGTGTCTCTATAAATGTTGTGACACTCGTGTATGATCCTTAAAAATGTACTACTTTTGGAGGATTCAATACGCACTCATTGACTTTTTTTGATGAGACCGAGCAACATAGGTTATAAGTCAGTTTGATCTGATGGTATAAAAAATTTATACACCATCAGTGCACAAAATTAAGTTCATTGTAAAATTACCAAATCTTGATATTATTCAATAACCTTTGTCTACCATTCGAATTGATTTTTATATCGTCTTCTTTTGTGTCTGTGTGTCTGTGTAAATAGGAGAGCTATTGATTTTGGTGAATCAAGTGAATGTGTAGTAGGCGAAGAAGAAGCAATGTGGATACTGAAATTGATTCTTCCTTTAATAAATGAGTTTCTTTTGAAAATCAGAGCCCTTTTTTCTGGGGATCCTTCGACTACAATGAAGGTAAAGAAAAGTTCATACATTTCCATTTGATAGCAATGTTCTTTATAGTTTTTCCATGTTTACACCAAATCATATCAGTTATTATAATTAAGTGATTTGATGATGCCAACTGGTGCGTATGTTGACTAATTACACGGGGTACCTGCTACCTTCCACCAGCATAGGTACCGAGTAATTCAACCGAGAGGAAAAAAACACATAAACTATTCATTGTAAAGTAATAGAAGTCATGTTGCCCGGACTTTTCAAAATGTGCTTAGTCCATGATAGATCTACCAAAACTAGTGCATTTATGGAGGATCCAATACAAGTGCAACAACATATTTGGAAAATTCGAGCAACATAGGATAGAAGTCTATGTGCCAAATATATATCATGTGTCTATTGGTTGCTATAAATATCAAGTGCGGATAAGTTTTATTGTTTTTCCATGTTACTTCAATTATTTTCCTAATCTTGTGAACTTGTGGGAATTTGACAAAATTTTACCTCTGGCAGATGGCAGTTCTGCTGTTTCTTTTGGCTAAATTTGGCAGCTATATAACTATTTGGAAACTGTATAAATTGGGTGAGTTTTTTCTCTAAATGTTATATGTATAAACAGTTCAAATAAAACTTGTTCTAGTTTTTTCTTTTTGATTTTTCAGCAGACAATAAATATGAAAAAATTATGCAATATGATATGAAACTTATTCAACCCCCGATTTTGCAGGTTTTTTTGGAGTTTTTGTCATACCAAAAGTTTGCTCTTCTTATTCCACACAGTTAACCTCTCACGGTAAGAAACAAAAAAACTATCAATTCATTTGTTTAGCTTCTTAAATGTTTACCACCACTACAACAACGTAACAACATATCCAGTGTAATGTACGCAGAACTTACGTCCTTACCCCTATCTTTGTGGGGGTAGAGAGCCTGTCACCTATATTTATAATTATTTTTAAAATCTATCATAATCTTAAAAGTCTATTCAGAAAACTACAACTTTGATTTGATAGTGAATATCATTATTTTTTTAAAAGTTCATGTATGTGTGGATATAATACCGTTGGTGTGGGGCTAATTTGCCATAAATCATAATCAAATTTTGGCAGTTTTCGTCACAAGTATGCAGAGGTAGTACAACATGTAGGGCTTTTGCTATAACCAAATTTTGGAACATCTAATAAAATAGTACACAGTGGCAGAACATAATTTTTGTTTATGTTGTTCTGTTATATGTTAAACCAAAGTCGAGGGTCTACCAGAAACATTCTCTCTACCCCACAAAGGTAGGGATAAGGTCTGTGTTACGTACATTCTATCCTCCTCAGACCTTGTGGGACTACATTTAGTACATCGTCGTTGTTATGTTATTTTAGACCAATTAATAATATACATTGTGATTTATGCTAATTTTTATGTGAAGGTACATTTTTTATAAGATACATTAGAGATGCTTGGGAATCATGTACTCACAAAAAAGCAATTGGATTTGCAATCTTCACGTTAGTATGGAATTTCTCTTCAATCATTGCCAGAATATGGGCAGGTAAAAATAGTATCTATAACTTTTACATGATACTCTCTCAGTTTCAATTTTTGATATTCTTGTTGTTCGGACTTTTCAAAAATATCGCCTAGTGCTTGTCTAATCCTCCAAAAATGTCACGTCTCGAGGATCCAACATAGGTGCAACAACGTTTTAATAGAATTTGAGCAAACACCGTTTGACTTTGCATGGAGTAATTCGTGATATCATTAAACACGACATAATATAGCTTGTCGATATATGGTATTACACATATCATAACATTTTTATAGTTATAAAAGCTTCTCATTAAGGCTAAAATATGAGGTTTAAAGTTACTAATTGTTACCATATATAGAAATGCATCTTTTTTTAAGCAATTTGGAACATGGGAATAATTGACTACACAACAACATACCTAGTTTAATTTCACAAGTTAGGTCTGGTGAAATTGGTGTGTACACAACGTTATCCCTATCTTATGAAGGTAGAGCGGATGCTTTCGATACACCACAAGGGAGTAATCGAATGCTTTTTCCTTCAAATATTTAGTTAACAAAATGAAAAACATTATTATACTGACAAATTTTACAATTTATTTTTGCAGTGTTCATGTTATATGTGGGCTTTAGGTACTATCAACAAACCTCGATGAGACAAGACACTACTACTATAAATGGTGATGATTTTTTGCAAGGAAAAATTAGAGAACAAAGACAAGTTGGGAAAAAGTCCAATTTTATGGATACAAGAAAGCAAAAGAAAGCATTTTAAGTTAATAAATAGATTAATATTATAAACAATAGCATTTTTTTTGTATTAATAGGTGATAGATGATTAACATTTATTATACATGTCTTGTTGCTCATTTCTCAACCATTATCTTTTGGTAATTAATTTTTTGTTCTTAGTGTATATAATCAACTTGGGCAAATCATTCTTTTGGCAATAAAAATGAATTTTTTTACTCCTTTCTTTTTACTTGGTTTTGGTATGTTGGTAGCCTATGTTCTAATACAAATTAACCAATGGTAAGCTTTTTTGCTCATGATTTATTAAACAAGGATTGTGGTGAGGCGATAAATATTATTTCATATTCAGATTAGGACATGAAGTGGTCTTTGTTCGGATTGTTTTACTAAAACTTTTTGATGTGAATTTGTATTTAGTCAGACTCAATGCAGATACTTTACATTGAGTCAAAAACTTAAAAAATTGTGCATCATTATGCCTTAATGTTTTCTTCACTTCACAACAATTCTTCTATGGCCCAAATAGCATCAATTATACATTTTTTGAGCTTTGAGTTATGTGCCCAAGCCCAAGTGCATGTGCCTAAAGTTGATAAGAGCTCTAGTATAACAATCTTGTTATGTGCAAAACTTATTTATTTCAAATTTTACTAATGTATCTTATAAAAAATGTGATTTATAATTTTTATATTCCTTTTATCCCAATTTATGTGACTTACTTTCCTTTTTAGTCAGTCCCAAAAAGAATGACACATTTCCATATTAAGTAACAATTTAACTATAAAATATCTATTTTACCATTAATAAAATTATTTACAGCCACACAAATTTATATCCTTCATTTTGGACCACAGGTTTTAAAAGTCTTTTTTTCTTTTTTAAATTTCGTGTTGAGTCAAACTACCTCACATAAAATGAGACGGAGGAAATAGTTAATTGAATTGTGATTATGGACTTGCACAAACTCCTAAATATGCCATTGGATTTGTCACACTAGGTCTGAGCTACGTACCTTAGCGATTTATTAAATTCAATAAATAAGCAAGAAATCAAGCTAAGAGTGAGACAATTCAATCAAGCTCTGTTTGTATTGATGCATAATATTTCGATATAATATCCCCTCTTTTAACCAAAAAATAAATAATAATTAAGGTATAAAGAAAGCTGCAAGATTTAGAATGCCCCAACAATTTGCTAAGTTTTATTTGGAAAAAGAATGTATCTATCAAAAACTCTAGCATTCCCCACCAGGTGGATTCAGGATTAATTTGATAGGGTCAATTTTTAAAATTTTCAATATTAAAATCATTGTATCGTTAAAATTATGAATTTTGATCTAATATATATATATACTTTGTTATTAAAAGATATGGATTCAGTTGAACCAATGATAAGAAGCGGCATCCGCGCTTGACCACAAATCAGCTGAATAATAATGTTTTTATTTTTATTCTTTTAATTCAGTCCAAGAATGTAATTGTCATATTCATTTTTTATCATGACAAAGCTATTATATGTATATATGGTCCATGTACCATAACAACTTACACGTAACCCACCTTAATTATAATTTATAAAGACTAGTCAATCGGGGTTATATATGTTTATACTTTGTTATTAAAAGGTATGGATTCAGTTGAACCAATGGTCAAGAGGCGGCATCAGCGCTTGACCACAAATCAGCTGAATAATAATGTTCTTATTTTTATTCTTTTAATTCAATCCAAGAATTGTAATTGTCATATTTATTTTTTATCATGACAATACTACTATATATATATATATGGTCCATGTACCATAACAACTTAACAAGTAACCCACCTTAATTATAATTTATAAAGACTAGTCAATCGGGGTTATATATGTTTATACTTTGTTATTAAAAGGTATGGATTCAGTTGAACCAATGGTCAAGAGGCGGCATCCGCGCTTGACCACAAATCAACTGAATAATAATGTTTTTATTTTTATTCTTTTAATTCAGTCCAAGAACTGTAATTGTCATATTCATTTTTTATCATGACAATACTACTATATATATATATATATATGGTCCATGTACCATAACAACTTAACACGTAACCCACCTTAATTATAATTTATAAAGACTAGTCAATCGGGGTTATATATGTTTATACTTTGTTATTAAAAGGTATGAATTCAGTTGAATCATTGGTCAAGAGGCGACATCCGCACTTGACCACAAATCAGCTGAATAATAATGTTTTTATTTTTATTCTTTTAATTCAGTTCAAGAACTGTAATTGTCATATTCATTTTTTATCATGACAACTACTATATGTATATATGGTCCATGTACCATAACAACTTAACACGTAACCCACATTAATTATAATTTATAAAGACTAGTCAATCGGGGTTCGATCGACATAGTCTTTTGATTACGGATTCATATAAATTTTAATTATAGCATTTCGAAATATATATAAAAAAATCTTTTGAGATTTATAACAAGTATGTGATCTGAATTTATTATTTTAATATTATAATAAATTTAATATTGAAAATCTTGAAAAAAGAATCAAACCTATTATATTAAAATTTTGAATTCGTCTCAGACTAGCTAGATGTTACACACCACCCAATCCCAATCTTAGATTGACATGGACTTAAAAACATTCACTATGTTTTGTCTCTCAACTTGAGAATTCTTATGTATTAAGTGGTTAATAATCAAAGTATAGAAATTGTTTGGTGAGTGGAGTATATATATTATAGATTTTATTCCCCTATATATCTAATATTTACTATTTGTTTTTCTTTGATATACGATAGTAGTAGTGTTTCTTTCTACTATTTTCTTCTCTATTGTTTTCGGTATGAATTTTTTATCATGATATCTATTTTACGTAACTAACTTTTGATATGATTTATTTGACCAATGATTTATTCAAAATAAGTTTTTCTACTTTTTTAAGATAGGAATAATATTACTACACTACACACATTATTTATTACACTCTACTTAATAAAATTAAACTAAATATATTATTCGTCATTATTTAATCGACTTACACTATTTCACATAGCACAAATTAAATACACGTAACATGCAGACCCACATGCATGCGTGTCTACTTTTGCTTTGTTTTAACTTCACACATTATGATGAAAATTGACCACTTAACCAAACGAAGCACCACACGAGTAGAACCGATTTGATTTAGAGTCGATGAATTCAGAATAGATTAAAATTTAAAAAATGAAGAATTTTTTTTTGCATAGATTGTGCTTCTCTTTTTAATTAGTAGACATGTACAAAATACAAATTCTAATTGGTTGAATGAGTGAGTTCTGAATATAAGGTGGATAATTTTTTTTCAAAATAAATGAGATTATACTATATTTATATATTTTAAATATATTTTTTACACATATATATAATTTAGTTAAACTTAAAATTTGCATTTGTCTTTGATAGATGTTGCTCCAATAACTATCATTTTATTTGTTGTTATTATTGAGGCAATTTGTTAAAGAAAAAACTACTCGAATAAAGAGTCCATCAAACTAAAATTAAGGTAAGAAGCATAATAATATATTTATTCTTGAAAATTAATAATTACATTTTAGGAAACAATTACGTGCAAGTACAAAAAATTATCGGTTTTTTCATGACTACGTTTTCAAAGTCACTTCAATTGATTTTAAAAAATAATAGTCACGTTACATCACGACATACTCTATTCTTTTAAATGATATGTTTCAATTGGTACGTGGCATTAATATATGATGGAGCCAGAATTAAAAGTTTACAATTGTTATTAATTTTCATGTTTTAGTTATTAAGTTTGCACTTCTATATATATATATATAACGAAGAATCATTGAAAAAAGGTTACGTTACTATGAAATATATGATGGATTCAATTCATTAAGAATTAGAAAGACGACATTTTTCTCGAAAAAGTGAAGATAAAATTTGATACGTAATTTTTTTTTCTCTCTTTCATTTTTTAGTAATCAACAGATTTTCTAATATAAACAAGTCTTAATACTAAAAGATATCGAATTCTTCCAAAGCTACGTATACATCTTATCATGGTTGTTAGATTAAAGAAATGACATAAAGTTATGACCTGTCGCAAAGGTTAAGACCATTAACTACCAATAATTAAATAGATGTTTCGTATGTTAATTTGCTATTAGTCTAATCCTAAATTATTAATGTATATATGTGCTAATATATTTATGAAAAATCACCCAAAATGTTTTCATGTTTTTAATTATTTTTTGTATCTTAAGTTACATGCACTGATTTTATAATATTTTATACTATTAGAGTATTAATGTGATCCAACCTATTAATCAATAGCAAATTTATTACCATTTTCTTTAGGTTATCAATTCAAGTTATTAAATAGAATTACTTTAGTAACCTGATAATATAAAACTTTAGCTAATTTTTGTTTGTGAACCATAAATTTGTGAGAAGATTACAATTTTAATTATAGTGTTAGTATTAAGCATTATTAAATAATATGGAGTTTGACTAGAGTGAGCATACAAAATTGTAACATAATTAGAGGAAGCTTTCGTTTCTACTTTCCAAATTTCCTTTTGAGCTTATTATATTATCAATGTTGTGTCATAATACAGTCAAATAATATGGAGTTAAAATATCAAGTGAATATACAATATACATTGTAACATAAGAAGTTTTTGTTTCTACTTTCCAAGTTTTTTTTGAACTTACTATATTATCATATGTCTCGTCATAATACAGTCAAATCTCTTTATAATAACGTTGTTACTCATATAACAAGTATTTGTATACTTACCTGATTTCCCTTTTCAACTTGATAACACATCTAATCTTCAATGATAGAAGCAAGAATATTTCTACATCAATTTTATTAGCCTGTCGAAACAGATAAAAATAGGTGGTATGTTTCTGTTTGTTTGGTTCAAGAAAAAGACAATAACTCAATAATACTAGTAATAATATATTCTTCAAATTGATATGATTTCTATTTTAATTTTATTCAAAAATATTATTTTTATAAAATTTTAAAATATTTGTTTCAAAATTTTTAAAATTTATTCTCAACGACGACAATTTTTATAATCACATAAATATTATGATATTTGTAACATTAAATTTTATAATTTTTCTTAAATTTTGTGTTCAATCGCATAAAATAATACTTAGAAATTTGGATAGGAAAAAGAGGAAACAAATAGTTGATTTGTTAGTTATAATATAATATGTCTTCAATATCTCAAGTCACATGGTTGATTGATTTCAATTTAATTATAAAGTATATCCCTAAAAGATTCCATAATAATTCAAGTGAGGGAAAATAGTTCGCCCAAGATAAGGTTAGGTCATATGTATATATTTTTGGAGTGTAACTAATTAATAGAAATTTTGATAGTATAAAAGAGACCTACACCAAGAGTTGGTGTTACAATATTACCTTCTAGTTCACATGAACTCAATAACTTTTATTTATTATCTTATTTCTGTATTAGAAAATTATTATTATATTTATTTATCAACTCAATATCTAATATGATTCTAATGATGAGTTTAGAAGTATTTATGAACTTCAAATCCTGATTCTGATGATGTTTTATACACGGCAAAGTCATCTCCATGAAGGTCGAATTTAACATGCAATCACGGGTTCATGAAAACATGTATATATATTAAAAAAATTATTTGACTGTAAATCTTAATATTATTGTAAGTTAACTTAAAATTATTATAAAAAATCATAAATTTCAAATACTCGACCGACTTCTATCATTACCTTAGTCGTCCTTATGTAATACTACTAGATAACTAGTTAGATTTCGAAATTATAATTCACTTTTTATAACTCTAAATATTTTTTGAAGTAATCTAATATTGAAAAAAGACTATATTAGCCATGTATTTTTAACAATATTCATTTTTTTATCAAGAGGTTGGTTGTCCATAACTACTACTTCATTAATTATGGGAATTTATTTCAACGAAAACATTTATTACAAACTATATTAAAAGGTATAGAAAATTAATTAATTTTACAGTATAGGCAGTACAATTGCAGAGCACATGGTATTCTTGTGGTGGCAAAAGAATACAAACAAATAAATATTTCCTTCTAATATCGTCCACAGTTTTATAACCTTTAAAATTCAGATGGATATCTCAATATTTTTTTAAAAAAATAAAAATCATAGAGTAACAAATTTAAGTAAATTCTGAATACTAGATATGATTTGTGTTCAAGATCAACTAGTGAGATGATGCTTCGAGAGGGAAACAAATGGAAACACTAGCTAAATTCTTAAATAACCGTTTAGTAATAAATGAGATGAGATTACAGAAACAGTTAAGAGATTTTACCTAAAAATAATCATGCTTAAAAGAGTGCATAATAGCTCAATGATTGAGGAATATTGTAGTGACAATGAATATCTACCGTTAATTAATAAAACAATGAAGAGGTTTTGCCTAAACATAGACCCACTTAAAAGAGTGATAATAGCTCACCAATCAAAGAATTTTGTGTCGAAGATGAATATCTACAGTTAAATAATAAATTTTATTACTAAATAGTTGATTAATAATAAATTATTAAAAATTATATTAGTTACAAGTTATTTAGCTATTGATTAAAGATCAATTCTTTACTTCTAATTTATCTTTAACGTTTATATGCCCTACTTTGCCCTGTTTATTGTTTCATTACTGATTATATCAATATTGTTTCATTATTTAAATTGATCTCATACCAACATTAAAAAGAAAATACAAGTACTAAAAATCATTATATATAATTCTGCTGACATATTATAAATCATTATAATATTAAAGATGCATTGTATATAGAAAAAGAAGAAATAATTTTTTATTTTCAGTTGAAGAATCTTGGAACCCCCATGTGGTGAGTTGTTATTTCACTTCCAATACAGACCTAGAAAAACACATAGCCAATATATTGAAAACAAAATAACAGAAAAATACAAATTCAAGAGAGACAGATCATTGTTTTTATTCAAAATTAAAAAGGCAAAAAAATACAAATTTAAAGGGGTCAAAACTAGTGAAGGTTGGATCCTAGGGTTAGGTAAAAAAAAAAATGGGGTAGAAAGGATAAAAAAAGTGAAAGTTCAAATAGTTAAATAATCGAACTACTAGTATTTATCGTAGAATCCTAGGGTTACTCTCTACTCTTTTTTATTTATTTATTGTTTTAATCAATTCTAGTATATGATATTGTTGGTTAGCGATTTTAAGGGCTAAGAACTAAATTGTGCATTTAAGCTATGTACATATTTAATGAAATTTTAACTTATATACATAAGATTCGAGTCAAAATTAAATACTGAATTATGTTGAATCGATACTAATAGCATACGCTCACTTCGATACACCTCTTGTTTTAGTTTAATTCCATTAAATTCCACTAGCTAGATATGGTTATAATATTTCTTGTTTTTATGTATTTGAGAGATCTTATAATTCAAAGGAGAGCTGATAAAGTTATCTTCGTATGACTTATAAGTCACGAGTTCAAACCTTAAAAGTAACCATTAATATATATATATATATATATATATATATATAGTGAGCCCCCTCTTCGAACATTTCTTTTTTTTTGTTTCCATCTGTGTCCGGAGCTTACATTGAAACTTCGATTAAATTCGAATCGTGCACTACAAGGCTTATTTGAGAATGACGCTCCCACTAAAATTTTTTCTATATTCAAGGCTCGAACCTGAGACCTCTTATTAACCTACTAACTCTGCATAATAATTTTGATTGGTAGCTAGGAGTCCCATATGTTGAACCTATGTGCTAAAATATAATGCATAATAATTTTGATTGGTAGCTAGGAGTCCTATATATTGAACCTATGTGCTAAAATGGTGTACAAATTTGTCCTTTTATGCCTATTTTTTTTTTAATTAATAAAATCAAGAGTGCAATAATTCAGTTGATATTCATCTAAAGTGAAATTTCTAAGGAGTTTCTTAATTATTTATACCACATGAAAATTTTGATTATTTCAGAATTTTCTTTCTATTTATGATTATTAATTAAGATAAATATTGAGCAAACAATATTAAAAGAATTAAAAGAAAAAAAAAACATTGTTTACCATGTCTAATTAGTGCAATATACCTAGGACGTTCTGTATTATTTTGGAAGAATTGAAATAAAAATACATAATAATATGCAATCTACCATATAAGTATTATTCATCATATAATAATCATTACTTACTATATAACAAATACTTATATTTCATTGTCCATCTAGCCTTAAAATATTGATTTCACCTTAATTCAATTACACAAACTATGTATCACAATTAAAATGACATCCATTTTCACTTCAATGCCGTAACATCTAACTCGATTTGTATAATCACTCGATGCGAGTAAGTATTTATCGAAGTGGAAATATTGCAGGGGCAAAATAGTCATTAACATCCAAAGAGGCGGTTACTGACTCTTTCTCTTCAATTATACCGATTCTAAGCTTCTCAAATCCACGTGTCCGATTTTTATTGCTACTAAAACAAGCAAATTCCCATGCAACCGGTAACAATACGACACGTGTCCAACATCCAAATAACCTCATGTTGGGTGATTAAAAGACAATATTACCCTTGAACCGACTATAAATTCACCTTCAGTGCCACCATTTTTCAGAAATTGCAGAAACCTAAAGAAGCTAAGCCGTCTTTGAGTTTTACAAACCCTCGAGAGAGAAAACCTAAATCCAGCTTTTGGTTCCGATTTCGGGAATGCAGAGAGATGAGAGGCAAATCCCTTTTTTCTAGTTTGATTTTAGGAGGCTTTAAGCCCCAAATTTCACTCGCCGGAGGAGGCCGGAATTGCCATCGGAATTGTCACCGGAAACACGTTGAAGACGGGTGAACACACTCACCCAACACCCTTTTCCATGTCAGTTATAAACCCATTTGTTTTTTCTTAACAAAAACTATACCCTTTTTGAATTTCGTTCGTCGTCGGCCGGAGTTTCCACCGGGAACACGTCGGAGACGAGTGAACCCACCCACTCACCCCCTTTCACTTCCCATATAAACCCATCATTTTTTTTTTCAAAAATCGAACACCCTTTTCGATCTTGCTTCAGAAAAGTTGCTCAATTTCCCCGAATCAGTGTTTTATAATGGGGCCAGAAGAAAAATGTGCTGTTTTGTATGGTAAATATGAGCTCGGACGAGTTTTGGGTCAAGGTTCTTTTGCTAAAGTTTACCATGCTCGTAATGTGGTAACCGGTGAGAATATAGCAATGAAAGTTGTTGGAAAAGAGAAGGTGATAAAAGTAGGAATGATGGAGCAAATCAAACGAGAAATCTCCGTCATGAAAATGGTGAAACATCCAAACATTGTCGAGCTTCATGAAGTTATGGCAAGCAAAACGAAGATTTACTTCGCCATGGAATATGTCAAAGGTGGTGAATTGTTCGAAAAAGTAGCTAAAGGTAAGCTTAGAGAAGACAATGCTCGAGGCTATTTCCAGCAGTTGATTTCTGCAATTGATTTTTGTCATAGCCGTGGTGTTTATCACAGGGATTTAAAGCCTGAGAATTTGTTGTTAGATGAAGAAGGTAATCTTAAGGTAACCGATTTTGGGCTTAGTGCTTTTACTGATCATTTAAGGCAAGATGGTTTATTGCATACAACTTGTGGTACCCCTGCTTATGTTGCCCCTGAAGTACTTGGTAATCATGGATATGATGGTGCAACATCAGATATTTGGTCATGTGGAGTAATTCTTTATGTGCTTTTAGCTGGATTTTTACCATTTCAAGATGATAATATTATGGCTATGTATAAGAAAATTCACAAGGGTGATTTTAAGTGTCCACCTTGGATGTCATCTGATGCAAAAAAGTTGATAGTAAAGATGTTGGATCCGAATCCGAGAACTCGGATTACTGCTTCAAAGATTATGGAGTCTAATTGGTTCAAGAAGACTGTGCCAAGGACTTTGAGGAGTAAGGAGGAGGAAGAGTTTGCTCATGTGGGAGATGAAGATTGTGTAGGAAAGGCGAAAAAGATTGAGTCTTTGAATGCTTTTCATATCATTTCTTTGTCGGAGGGGTTTGATTTGTCTCCGTTGTTTGAGGAAAAGAAGAAGAAGGAGAAGGAACAGTTGAGATTTGCAACAACAAAGCCAGCTAGCAGTGTGATTTCGAAGCTGGAGGAAGTGGCTAAAACGTCGAAATTCAGCTTAAAGAGGAGTGATTCTAGTGTTAGATTGCAGGGGCAAGAGAGTGGGAGGAAAGGGAAGTTGGGAATTTCTGCTGATATATTTGCTGTGACACCTTCATTTCTGGTTGTGGAGGTGAAGAAAGCTTGTGGTGACACATTGGAATATAATCAATTCTGCAGCAAAGAGCTTAGGCCAGCACTCAAGGACATTGTTTGGAAATCAGCACCTGAGAATCCAACAATTGCTTGAGTTAATAAAAGCTACTATAAGATTCATGTGTTAGAGAAATTGAATTTTTTTAGTTTTGTTCTTCTTGTTATTGTTTAGATGTGTTCTTGAAATTGAGACTTAATCTCTGAAGTATGTCTCTTGAATCGAATTTGTTTAGTTTTTGTTCTTGTTCTTGTTGTTTAGATGTGTTCTTGAAATTGAGATTAAATCTCTGAAGTATGTCTCTTGAATTCATGTGTTAGAGAGATTGAAAATTTGTTTAGTTTTGTTCTTGTTCTTGTTGTTTATATGTGTTCTTGAAATTGAGATTGAATCTTTGAAGTGTCTGTTGAATTCATGTGTTAGAGAGATTGAATTTGTTTAGTTTTGTTCTTGTTGTTTAGATGTGTTCTTGAAAATTGAGACTGAATCTCTGAAGTATGTCTCTTGAATTCGTGTTTGAGTGATTGAATCGTTTAGTTATGTTCTTGTTCTTGTTGTTAGATGTATATTGAAATTGAGACTGAATCTCTTGAATTATGTCTCTTGAATTCATGTTTGAGTGATTGAATTGTTTAGTTTTGTTCTTGTTCTTGTTGTTAGATGTATTATTGAAATTGAGACTGAATCTCTTGAATTCGCTTTTGAGTGATTGAATCGTTTAGTTTTGAAATTGAGACTGAATCTCTTGAATTATGTCTCTTGAATTCGCTTTTGAGTGATTGAATCATTTAGTTTTGTTCTTGTTGTTAGATGTATTCTTGAAATTGAGACTGAATCTCTTGAATTATGTCTCTTGAATTCGTGGTTGAGTGATTGAATCGTTTAGTTTTGTTCTTGTTCTTGTTGTTTGATGTATTCTTGAAATTGAGACAGAATCTAAAGTATGTCTCTTGAATTTATGTGTTAAAGAGGATTGAATTTGTTCAGTTTTATCCTTGTTCTTGTGGTAGAAAGCTGAACCAGGAGTATCCCAAATCACTATAGAATCTTCATCCTTGCAAACCCCATATGCTATCATGCTCTGATTAGGGACCTACTTATGCTTTTATACACATGGGAGTACCTTATCTTGTCAATTTGCCCCTTCATTACAAAAAATAGTCAAATTTGGTGACTACTTTTAGTGTTTACTTCAGTGGGGTGAAGTCATAACAAGATAGCCCGTATGTGAACTTGTGGCTAGATTGAATCCTTCGCAATGAACATGTATTCTTGAGATTGGGACTGAATCTCTGAAGTATTGTCTCTGAATTCATGTGTTGAAGAGGATTGGAGTTGTTTAGTTTTGGTCTTGTTCTTGTTGTTAGATGCATTCTTGAATTTGAGACTGGATCTTAATTATGTCTCTTCTTGTTTTTTTCAGTGTTCGATGTTCACATTTGACCCTAATTAATCTTAAATTCATGCTCAAAAAGAATAGGGTACTGCTATTTTGTTTTTTATTTTATGGAGTGCTATTGTTGGTGTGATGGCAATTTGCTTTTCTTTGGTAGGGCGTTGGCCTGATAATTCAACAGCACTTTGTCCCCTTCTCATTTCTTATCCATGTTTTACTTGTATGATTTTGAAGAATAACTATTATCAACTTGATGACAAGGGTCTTTCAAAAATAATCCATTTATTTCCACGTGATAAGGGTAAGGTATGCGTATACTCTATTCTTCCAACATTCCACTTGTAGAAACACAATGGCATGTTGTTGTATTATCAACTTGAATATAAGGCGAAATGGACCTCCCACAGGTGATTGGTGCAATCCACGAAAGATTCGTATCGACTTCTTGTGCTAGTGGAAGGTTGCAGATACTAACTATTTCATGTGTTGGTGGAAAGTAGTATATACTTAATAAAAATAGTCCATTCAATGAAAAGAAAATACGAAACAAGCAAAAAAAATAAATACTTGAGGATGAATTTATATGACAAGTTACATTTGAATACAACAACAATAGATTATAGAAAGTTACTTATCAAGAACTCTTGAACAAGATAAACCAGTTGAATAAGAGGAGTAATTTGACAAACAATAATCTCTCTGCACATTGAAGAACTTGACATGTTTCTTCTGGATCATACATTCGCTTACGATTAGAGGTGAATCCAAAATTTAAAGATATTCAATGAACAAATATACAGGATTTGCTCCAAAGTAACTGAATTCTGACCCGTACTTTCCATGCTAGCTCCGTCCCAAGGCCTATCCTGGCAAGAGAACCAGACTGAATCCTATCGTCTAACTCGAATTCCTGCTTTGTGGATCTGCTGCTGACTTTAAAACACAGCTCAGTTAGTCTGAATCCACAGATATATCTCCATTAAAGGAATGTTATTTGCCTGTCATTCTGCAGTTACCTTGAGCATGTTATTCCATAATTGTATCAGCCATGTCCAAGGTGAACTCGGCGCAAGTAGATCAGTTAGATCACTGATTCTTGCAGCTGGAATAATGGTAAAGCTGTTACCACAAAGATTCAATTCCACCAAAGATGATAAGTACCCAAGATTACATAGGGTGCCTCCAGATTCTGTCTGAATTATTGCAGCGACTAGTATCAGGCATTGTCAATGAACAAAGACTCAATAAATTAGACCCGTGGAGTGTTTGGCCTTTTCTTGGAAGCCAAAAGGAGAAGAATGAGCTGTCTACTTTTAAACCCAAAGCATTACATCCACGAAAAGACAAGTGTTCGGATGGCTGTGCCATCACAGTGGAGCTCCTCTAAGCCTGTTAAAAGTCCCACACCATCTGATATTTTTTCAAGTCTTGAGCACCCGAATAGAGCAAGTGTTCTTAAGACACTTCAATCTAAAATACTGCTTGGGAGATTCTCAAGATGCTTGCAGTAACTAAGATTTATCAAACATTCAAGCTAACCCCTGGAAGGTTCTCAAGTGATGCGCGTACCTCTCCCAAAGAAGCTCCATCCAAGTACACTTTCAAAAAACGATTCATTTCTTCTTCTATTTTTTCAGGAACTTTTCGAGTTTTAAGCAGGCTGATAGAATCAAAACCTTAACACTTTCAAGATTACTGGTACCTGAAAGATCCGGGGTCCTTACTAGCTTCTATGATTGGCTAAGGTTGATGAAACAAACCAACCTTACTAGAACCTGTCATAATGAAACAAATCAAACAGCAAGAAAGCGAAATAGCCGGATAATTAGTACTCCGACCATATATAAACGTTGGAGCTTTGCCAAAGTTGTGTAATTCGACTATCTTTCAACTTCAAACCAACAAGCTTTTCTCCCCCAAAAACTAACAGACAGACTTCTTGATGGACATCCAACTCAACTCACCATGAAGAAAATCAGGACCCTGACGAACATTTGTATTTTGGATACTGAGAAACTGCACAACAAGTTTGGTCACATGCCTTCGATCTTTTCAATGCCATGATTACTAAGGAAGAATGAACAGGCAAAAAGGAAAAATGAACCAACAAGTATGACTATGGATATTTATAAAGTTGCATCATACATCAGTTGTTGCTTGAACTAATAACTAATTATAAATTTATCATTTGTGCACTATGTTGCTCGGACTCTCCAAAGTTGATGCTGCACATGTGTCGGATCCTATGAAAAAATGCACTACTTTTGGAGGATCCGACATGCACCCACCGCCATTTTTAAAGAGTCCGAGTAGCATAGTTTGTGCAAACACTTGTCAAATCTCCTCCAAGTACATGAAAGACATTCCCAGGCATCCACAACCTACTATATCTTCTTTAATCATCCGAAGCATCTTCTCGAATAATATACCAACCGATTTCTTGTATCAATTGATGCATTAAAATCCAACCTTGTGTAACCATAATCAGAGATTTCTCCGTGAGAAACTTTATGCCAATAACAGGACTAAAATTAAAACTCTCTTATATTCTTATCACTGATTCTTTCTTCTTCCCTTTAAAGAAACACACAATATCTAGTAATATGGCTTTTGTTAACTTGATGAAGCCGATGTTTATACTCAACGACATGTGTGCTACATAACCAAAGAGCATAAAGTCTAAGTTTTGAAACTGAAAGAAGCCTTATAGGGTTAAATCATTTTCAAGACCACGGATTTAAGCTTTTACCATTTATACACATAAGAACACTTTTTGATAAAGAAGATGGAAACGGACGTATTCTCGTCCTTTTTGCGCATGTTGTCTCCCATGGAGATCGACTGATACGGGTTTTCTACTTCTTAAAACCTATTCATTTCTGCTCAACTGTTCAGCGAGCGCTATAATGATCCAAGGGAGTTTCTCCTGGCTCAACGCTAGTCAACATTGTATGGTGTCACATACCATGTAGACGACAACCACAGCTATCAATATTTAAATTTATATGTTCAATGAATTTCACCAAGGGCGTGCTTATTGTGGTCAATAAAGTGAGAGAAGAACTACGAGATCTCAAGTTCATACCATGAATTTCACCAAGGGTGTGCTTATAGTGGTCAATAAAGTGAGAGTAGAACTACGAGATCTCAGGTTCATACCTCAGTGGAGGCAAGGTGTTTTGCTCTCATTTGTTAAGCCTTGGTGGACAAAGTTACCCGATGGGCGAGTACATATGTTGGTGAAATGATCGAGATGTGCGCAAACTACCTGGCCTTGACATCACCGTTATTAAAAAAATATTTAGTGAATTCAAGTAAGTGATGGCATGAAAATAACAGTAATCACATATCTTCTAATATCTTAGCATTGGAGTGAAGCAATATGTTGATGGCATTCATCTCAAGAAGTTTATACAGGCTACATACAAGAAAACTTTAAAGCAGAATAGCAAGTCAATGAATCGCACTAGCAACAGTATATGATCGCAAGAGTACCACTGGCTACTATTTCATGGAAGACACAACAACAGTATATCATCGATACAATATTCTACGTAA
Organism: Solanum bulbocastanum; assembly: GCA_037074985.1. Lineage (NCBI taxonomy): Eukaryota > Viridiplantae > Streptophyta > Magnoliopsida > Solanales > Solanaceae > Solanum > Solanum bulbocastanum. The sequence continues at coordinate 50,765,941 of CM073608.1, forward strand.
TCTGGAAGCATCAAGAAGAAAGAAGTAGAATTCACCTGTATCAAGACTATGATCACTACACTGACATATTTACTAAGGCATTGAAGTATGAGGGCAAATTTAGTTGGTTCATATAATGCATGTGAAAACAAACAACAAAATCAAAAAAGCAGTGAAAACCAAACCATAAAAAAAAAAAACCTAACATAGTTGATTTGAGTTCATATTTATGGAAACTGAACCAGACCAAACCATGAACATCCTTAGACACGAGAAATGATAACTATGTTATTTCTTTGGGAGGAAAGCTATTATTCCATGAATGAAGTAACCAAATCGATCCAAGGCCTATTTCATTCGAAGATGCATCGAGAAGAAAGAATTCAAACTCATTTATATCAAGACTTTGATCAAGCAAGTCATATATTTTCTATGGCCACAATGAGGTATGACAACTTTGCAAGATTTTGTCTTTTGATGGAATCCCAAGCTAAGACGAAAGTTTAACAAATGAAGTTGATTAATTTAATTAGTACTTTACATTCTCGGTTCATTGGTGCAAATCAAGCAAGAAGAGGAAATATCAACTCTACATATGTGTTCTTCCTTCTAACCTTCTCTTTTTTACGATTTCCCCTCCGCCATATTTTTATGGATAACACTTTGGAGATGGACTTTATATATCGTAGTGTAATAGTTTGATTGTTCAAAGCCATTATATAGGTCATTTAAGTCTTTTGCAGGATAACACTTACTTAAGAGTGCATAAGAACTTGGATGATTGATGGAAGAAAGTACTCTTGACTCAGCAATATGTCAAAGGTGATTAGATTATATATAGACCATTGATTTTCTCCATCTGAAAATTTCAAACTTGTTGGCAAATGGCAACACTGAATGGGGTGAATCAAATGAGTACTACTGGTTTTGTATTTCTTATGGAAGACGCGACATTTACTTTGTGTTCAAACAAGAAACCTCTGCGACTGTTTCTACTTTCGAAGATAATAATGCCACTTTAGCCTCATTCATAGTGTAATTTGAGTTCAGAAATTGTTGGAGATGCTACATAATGTCACAACAGATCGAAACCTACCATATTTATGTAGAAAATAACTCAAATATTCCTTTGGGCAAAACCTGTATTATACGAATGAAAGCAAGCACATCAATGCAATATTCCATTTCATTTGAAAGCATCAAGAAGAAGGAAAGTAGAACTCACTTATAATCGGCAGAAGTATGAAGACTATACGAATGCATCTATTTAGCAGCAGGTTCATCTGCACATAGTACTTCCAATGCGGAACATAAATTTATGTGTAAAAATTCACTGAAATTGCAATAAATAGTAAAAATTACAAAGGGTTCAATGCTAAACATCTTAATGGTTGAACCTAGAAAGCTTAAATCCTAAATCTGCCTCCAAACCTACTCCAACAATTTCTTTTCGATGCAAAATGCTATTAGGTCCTCGCGAAGTCTCACTATGTAACATATCCCTCGATTTATTAGTAGAGATAAACATCTTTACTGCCTCAAGTTACAGTAACATTTCTCTATGGTATCACTAATTCCACCAAAAACAAAAGTAGACTCAAAACTAAATCACCAAATCTTGACTACTCAAATAGATCTGTTTGAAACAAAGTTATCACTTCAAACTCAATCACCCAATTTCGAAAGATACAAATTCGAAACTATATTGTAGCTTTGTATACACCCAAAACCTATATGCTCAAACTCTTCAAAAATGTCAATGAGTGCGTGTTAGACATCACTTTTAGGGGATTCGACACGAGTGCAGTAACATTTTCAGAAATTCCAAGCTATATAGCAAAAACACAACATAACCATTAGAATTAAAACCTAAACCACAAGGTCCTAATAGGGAACTGTCTTTTTATTGAGAAAAAATAACAACTTTAAAAAATTTATCAAATATAAAAGTTCACAATTTGAAGAAACTCCTAACCTGTAAGTGGAACTTTTTTTCAACTTCCATTGACAGCAATATTCAAAGTTCTATTCTTTACGAATCTTTCTTCCTTGCCCTCTGCAAAAGAACCAAAAAAACATATATAATTACTTCATAATATTGAAAAGAAATCAGCTCATCAAAACCTACATAAAATATAACATGATCCCACATATAAAAAATAAACAAATCCTTAGCATTTTAATAAACAAATCAACTTACAACACAGATTTCATGTCATCCTATATACTAGTGTCGGTGGAGGCACCAAAATTTTTCCTAAAAAGTTAAAAATATGAAAAGGTAAACGAAGGGTTCAATATTTATTATATATATACATATAAAAGATAATTTCGATAATATATATAAATAATATAATTTTCAGTCAAAGAAAATTCAAATATACCCCTTTTCCCTACTTGACTCCATCACTATTCAATGTAATTCCACGAATGAGACTCCAGAAAAGATAGATGCAGGCAAATCTCACCCTATGACCTTTGTATAAGAGAGATTGTTTTCGATACGCCCTCCACTCAATACCAAATTAATTCTCAAAATACTAATAAAAATATGAATATTTGCAGTTTTTTTTATTGTTAAAATGAGAACAGTAAACAGGGTTACCTTACAAATCCACAAAACCTCAAAACTGGAAACTTTACTTTTCTTGATCTGCTGCTGCTAGATCTTTTCCAAAAAAAAAAAAAAAAACTACTTGAATAATAGAGATTTAAACTTTGTAAAAGATAATATCAATACAGAAATCCCAAAAAAAAAAAAGAAAAATAAATTTGGTTCAATGGTCAATGTGAATTTTTTTTTCTGGTCAGTGTCATGTCTATGTCTAGGGTGCTATAAAAGAGAGAATTGCTCAAAAGGTACAACCTATTTTGCTACCTAAATTCATTGTCTCCATCTTTTTTCACATTTTTTTATATAGATTTTGCGAGTTCAACTGAACAGAAAGTTCAAATTTTATATATATATATATATTATCACATGGATTATGAAATCACTAACCTATAGATCTTCAATTGAGAGATTTTTATCATATTGAGACATGTTTTGAATTTGATTCGAAATGATTTATCTAAATCTATTTTCGTATAAGAGAAGAAGTATGCTACTACATCTCTACTCTAAAAAATTATATGGACAACATTCAATGTTGTGCCTTTTGACCATGACGAATTTTCACTAAGAGAATTCGATAATTAATATCAAATAAATTCCTTTCGCTCCCTAACTCCACTCACTATTCCCAAAATTCACCCTAACAAAAACAAAACTTGTAAGTCTACCTGGCAGTACACCGTAGGTTAGGCCAATCCGATCCTCTTCCACTAGGGTTTGACTCATTGCATTTCTTCCTTTAACACAATAGTAACCAAACTATCTCACGATCTAAATCTAGCTCACGTACCATTTGAATTGACCCTTCCTAGAGCGATTGACAGAAAGAGAAGTGAGCACACGCAAAATTATATATATAATATATATCAAGAAAATTAAGTAAAAATGTTTATATAATCATATGTGTATGCTCACTCTCTTCTGTCAGTCCCTCTCTTCCATGGCCATTGAATTTCAGATCTCTCAAAGAGAAAAAAAAAAACTTCACTAAAATGACAACTATTTTGACTATGTAATATAAGTAAAAAATGGTACTTTTGTACAATCTGAATTGTCAAATAGTAGTACAGTAGTGTTTGGTATAATGATGATGCACATTAACCCTACACATTTAATGGTGCGGTTAAAATGTCGTGTGGATAGTACAAATGCATCTTTTCACCGCTTTGTTTAATTTTTGGTACAAGCCAAAGTACAAAACAAGTTCATTTAGCTGACGTTTATTGGAAATTAAATAAGTGTGGACTCTTGTGGCAACTGATTGGTTGCTTTAAAGTTTTTGGGGTTACATGGTCAGTATCATTTGATCGAAAATAAGTTATCTCGAGATTAATGAAATAAGATATTTCATATTGTATGTGATAACTTATCCATCTCTAAGGGCTTGTGTTGGTTGGTATAAGTTATTTTCGAAATTAATTATGTCGGGGGATAACTTATCCCATCACTATAATATGAATGGTGGGATAAATGATTCAATGATTATCTAATACCTCTAACAAAACGTATGAATTAAGATAAAATAATCTTGCATTTTATCCTAAGATTATTATACTTTATAGCTTACACCAACGACTCATAAGGTGTAAATAGTGAAATAAGTAATCTTAGGACTACCTAATATCTCCAATTAAATGCAGGATAAAATTGTCCTTCATTTTATCTCTGGGATTATTATATAGTATACCTCAGAGTCACACCAAACAACTCTTTAGAGTTATGTATTATTCCTAGTAATGTTGAGATTAATTATAAAGTCATTTATTTACTAATTATTCAATTTTTTAATTTTATTTTCATAAAATATTATATAGATTATCTCATAATTTATATGTAAATTAAGTATGCTAGTTTCTAACTAAATTGCAAATCCAATACATAAATAATTTATATCCTAAATAACTATCAAATATAATATTACTTATACATAATTTAATACATATATAACGTACCTCCAAATCAGCTTCCAGATGACCCCTCCTTGATATTCGAATTTGTAACGAAATTTAATTAAATTTAAATTTGTTCAAAATCTTACCAAAAAAATAAAATATTTTTTAATTAGGGTAACTTTATATTCCCAGGACTTGAACCCGATAAGTTTAATGTCCCTATGCATGATGAAAAGATGTCTTCTGAAGTTGGAAACCTTATGAAGCATGCTTGCGTTTACTTCTCAAAGAGTAGTGACTACTAAAATGATTAAGTTAATCACTTTAACCAATGTGCTTAAGTTAATCACTTTATCAAAAACAGTGATTAGACAAGCTTAAGTTAATCACTGTATACTAATTAATTAGTGGTTAGACTTAGCATCAATCAAGTGACTAGTCACTAGTGTATATCTGAACATGTTTCTAACTTTTTTATTGTTATGATCCAAAAGTTTATCTTTTTCTAAAAAAAATGGTGTATAATTAAATTATCGTACTGTAATTGTTCAAATTGAAATCCGTCAATCAAATTCAGAAAAATCAACATATATTAATATAGACAAAAGACACTCATAATCATGAATTCATGTATCACAATCCCAAAACACCAAAAAATGATATTTGTTAGGGCAAATATGGATCACTAGGCTGTTTTCGATTGATCGATCAAATTTTAAGCCAATCGAAGTCCGTTAATCAAATTCACGAAAATCAGCAACATGTACTAATACATATAATAAGCATCCATAATCATGAATTCATATTTCATGATCTCAAAACACAAAAAAAAACATTGTTTGTTATATAAAGTATTAATCATCACGTCATTTACAATGGATCAACCAAATTTCAAACCAATGAGCGTCCGTCAATCAAATTCATGAAAATCAACAGGTACTATTACACAAAAAAATTATTCAAAATCATAAATTTGGGTTCATGACCCCACGGTGTAGAAAAAACAATGTATGTCATAATAACTCAGTGAGTATTGGTCACTAGGTCGTTTTCAATGAACCGATCAATTTCACCTAAGGGGATGAAATTGAAAAATATAAAGTTGAAATTGGGCTTACATTAAATTTCAAAAAAGCCCATGTTGGCCCATTTTATTTGGGCTAGTAAACTTCATGGGACAAAAACTAAAGTTTTTTTTTCAATTTCTCTCTGTATTTGTTTACTTCCCTTAGCTTCCTCTTTTGGTTGTCAATGGCGTTGGAAGCATACGCATCACAAAATACTGATAAAATCCATACAGATGTTCTTTCACAAGCTCGAATTTCTTGTTACAAGGTATAATTTTTGACTATTTTTTGCATAAATTTTTGTTCTTTAAGGTCCAAAAATGTGTATTTTGATCAATCTTGATTAGTGGCGGAGTTAAGATTTTGAGTTTATGGGTTCGTGATTCTAAAATGTGTAGTTTAATGGGTTATTGATAATATTTGTAATGAACCAATACCCCTTCGCGTTTAGCTAAGTTTAGTTCTTTTAGAAGCCTGTGATTGGTCCAAAGGGCGGCAGGTCACGGATGGATTTCTCGGTTATCAAAAAAAAAAAATTAGTTCTTTTATATAAATACATCATGTTGACACCCCCTCTGTAAAATTTTTGGCTATGACCCTGATCTTGATAAAAACTAATTGAAGCTATTGAATTGTTGTTTCTAAAAGGCAAGAGATGCATTTTATTCATGTTTGGAGAAAGAATCAAACAAGGAACCTACAGAAATCGCGACAGTTGGGCTTTTATACCCTGTTGAATGCAAGAAAACCAGGGAGGAATATGTGAAACAATGTAGACCTACTTGGGTAAGGTTATTAACGCTTTAAACTTAACGGATATCGGTTCTTTTTTCTATATGGATTGTGGGATTTTAGCTTTTTTCTTGATGTATTGGTGTTTCTTCGTGTCGTATTTTGGTATGCATAGGTTAAGCATTTTGATAGGCAGTATTGTGGTAAGAAGAGGGTTCAGAGACTTTTGGATGATAATGACTCAAGGAGAGGTGTGTTTTTACATCCTGAATTTTATGCTTGCACTTATGTTCATGTTGATTGCCCCATGTGCGTATTGCTATATTTGATATAGACTATCGAGTTTTCCAAATGCCAAGCTCAAATTGGTAAAGTTTGCATATTTATAGTGAATGGGGAACTCCCATTTCACTTCTAACATTTGTTTAAGTTAGTATAAATCAATTTTTTCAAAGGTACCTTAAAGGTTGTCATCAAGGATCTGAGACATACTTTTCCTTGCGAATGAGCATAATCATGAAGAAGTGACTCTAACCAATTGATGTTTCCTCTTATCTTCTTTTTTCCTTTTCAATTTAGTTGTCCATATATTTGTCATTCACGCTTTATAATTATTAGTCTTGTACTACACATACATATTTGTATTTTCTGCCCTCGATTTGCGCCTTTCATCATTAAAGTTCACTCCTTATTTGCACCTAAAGCACCAACAAACATTAGAGTTCTTTTGCACTTTTCGCCTGTGATAACAATGGTATATATGAGCTCAAGAGAGGCATGGCCTGATTCAAAGGGTCCTCCACCTCCAACAATGAGGTTCAAGGTTTGAGTAACCTAGGGAGAAAAAACTCCTGGGAATGTGTTATTTTTAGGGTGGGGGTGTCAGGTTAAAAGAAAAACAATATAAAGGAGATATGTGTACGTGCAAGCATCAAATAATTGTGACATTAATAGTTCTGATATCTAGTTACTTTTGAACTGCTATCCTAATTGGTGTTTCGAGTTTGCCTGTTTAATTTTCATGCAAGTGATTGATAGCAAGCCTTGATTAGTAGGATTAGTTGTTTATTCTTTCTCCTTTTCTCAAGAGTGTTTTGATGGATTTATTGGCTTGGGGTTGAACTATTCTTGCAGGGGTTTAAAGCTTGGTTTTAAGGAAGAGGCTAGTGCATAATTCATTGTCGTGGTAAATTTGTTGGCTGATTCTTGCTTTGAATGTTCAGAATTTCCATGTTAGAACAGGAGTACTAAACATGTTGAATGTCTAGGGATCAACCATTTGAGTGACCTGCTTCTTTTCATATTGGTGACTTGTTCTACGTGAGTTTAGAAGATCCTGAGACTGTATTTTACTTGCAGAGTGAAAGTAAATGTAACGTGGAGTCTCTGCCTTCAGAATAGGAGTTCAACTCTTATAGTGATACAGTTTCTTGAGTGAAGTACTTTTCTGCTACTCTTTTCAGTTTAGTATGCAGAGTGGTATTTATTTGGATTAGGATCTTTATTCTTTTGCTTTTGTTCTTATATGGTCAAAGTTGAACATGTTTTACAAGGCTGTCATAATGCCACTATGATGGAAGTTGATTGATTTATAACAAGTGAAACCATTTTGATGTTCTTTGAAATGTGAAACTAAGGGAAATTTTGTCTATTCTTACTGAAAAACAAGGTAAACAATTTATGTTATTGTGATTTCTTCCTCTATGAAGTGAAACAATACATTTACTAAGCTGTTTTTACTTTCCCTGCTAACTGCTACAACAACATACCCAATGTAATCCCACTAGTGGGGTTTGGGGAGGTTGGGGTGTACGCAGACCTGACCCCTAGTCCCTACCTTGTAAGAAAGAAAGGTTGTTTCCGATAGACTTTTCCTGCTAATTGTTGTAGTAAAAAAATGCTATGTCGAAAAGTACCTAAGGTAGTGTTGGCATAATGAAGAAAGGCACAAAACTTATCCCCAATAAAGCACTTGAATGGTGGATATGTATTTTAAGAGAGTTACTTGACTGATGTTTTGAGCGATTAAAACAAAAGAATAGGAACTCCAATGGCTACTAAGAGGTAGATTAATGCTAGAAACCAAGGAAAAGGATCTGTTTAGGCCTAGCTAGGTTGCTTGGATCGTTCAAAAATGTCATCAAGTGTTTCAGATCCTTGAAAGTTAATTATTTTTTGAGGATCCGATATAGGTGCGGCAACATCAGTATTTCAGAAAATCCGACTAACATAGCTTTTAGGTTCTCATGCGTAAAATATAGGAGGCATCAAGCCAAGACTTACTAGTTTGCTTTTTTAAAAAAATTATTATTTGCAGTGGTTTCTGTCTTTACTGTGTATTTCAGAGTTGCGTATCACTGCGAACTATTTTGTTCTATCAACGTATGAATGATCAAGAGCTTTCTCAAAGTTACTATTTTCCTTCTATTGTATTGAGGAAAATCTAGTATAAATCCCTGATACACTTGAGCTGGGGACTCTTTATAGTGTACTTAGATCAAATGTTAAAGAAGAAAACCATAGGCAACAAGCTAACTTCAGCTTCCTCCTACATTCTTGGGATACTATTCTAATTTATGTTGCTCAGATTCTCAAAAAAATGCTCACACTCTTGTCGGATCCTCCAAAAATGAATTACTTTTGGAGGATCCGGCACACACCTAGCAGCAACATAGGTTCGAATGATGAAACTAGTTGTTCTATTAAGGCATCTGAAGATGCAGATTTTTCTTGGAGATTTCTTCCATCTCTCTGTGTTTCTACTGATATCAACACACACTATTTGTCAATGTTACTCGCATTTGTCCCGTGACATTATGTGGTTTTATCAGTGATGCTTCTTGACAGTTGGGAAGCTACCTCAGCTGGAACTTCTAGGTGATATCATGATCAATTATTTTCTTAAGCTCCCAGCAACATGAAAGAATTATCACGTATGAAGTCGAGAAAGGAGTATAGTGAACAAATTAATGTCTTGGGAGGGGAACCCCAACTCTATAGTTTACATTTTTGTATAGGAAGTTACAGACACATTTGCTAACTGCATGTGATTGTAACTCCAGAAAATCTTGATTTTGTGCTTCCGAAACAATTGGACTTTATGTTTACAAGTAGTCCTGTGTTCTCATTAGCTATCTCACTCTATTCAGCCTCCAACGCTATAGTCTAACGATTAATGAAATGGGTGAAAATCATGGGCTGGTACACTAGCTGATTTATTCCTATTGCCCAAGTATGTGAATTACTAGGTAATCATGCTGGTAGGTACCACAGAACTCAATTATATATATATATATATATATTTATATTTATTTATTTTTATTTTTTATGACAACGGAAATCCGCAGCCGCTATCCTTTGGGTGTAAAACCCCTGCTCTTATGCAATAGCTCGCAAACCACATTGGAGAGGTAACTCGCACTAGGCAAGCCCAGTGCAACGAGCTCGACCCAGAAGGCAGACCCCTTGCTTTCGCTGGCAAGGGATTTCAAACTTGAGACCTCCAACATGGAAGTTCCAAGCCCAAACCACTGTGCCACCTCGAAGGGTCACAAAACTCAATTATATGTGTTATAGATGTCATTAAAAACAGATAACATGACCAAAAACTATAATAAAGCACAGGTAAAAGACTCAAAAAGTGAATTGTGATTGCAATGTGAATCATTACAGAAATAATAACTCTAATTGAATTTTCAAGATTAAGAATAATGTAGGCAGTCATGTGTTTGTGGGCAAAACTGAAGCTCTACAAAAAGGACATGATTTTTTCCTCTGCAACCACTTGTTGATGCATTGAGCATGAAATTCATGGCCACATTGAAGTGTGCCAATGTAATCTTCATCTTTATATTCAAGTAGGCAGATAGCACATGCTTCTTGTTCCTCATCATCACCATCTTCGTTGGCGTCTATGCCCATAACACAAGTAACATAACAAGTACTTCTTTTGAAATACTCAGACATATCTTGATCCACAAACTCGTTAATATTGTCTTCCTCCACCACCTCCTCCTCTTCTTCGTCTTCAATTTCATCAGTATAGGTGTCATCAAGAACCGATTGTGGCACTTGAATATTGTACCGAATGTAGTTAGTATTCACTTGCATTTGAGCTGTCCTAGTCCGTCTTCCACTTATTTGCTGATAGCCTTCATTAAGCAAATGTATATCATACTCCATTCCTGTTTGTACAAACCACCCAAACTCCGTTGTTGCTTCCATATTTTCAACTTCAACATCCCCCTCCTCTTCTTCTATAATTTCTTCATCAAGAACCAACTCATTCACAGCTTCCTCTACCTCTTGCTCGTCTTCTTCCATAGTTTCTTCATCAAGAATCAACTCATTCACGGCTTCCTCTACCTCTTGCTCGTCTTCTTCCATAATTTCTTCATCCGACAACTCCTCTGCTTCTTCTTCTTCCTCAATTTCATAAACAATATCACCAAGATTTGAATGCTCAAACTTAAAACGAGACATGAAACTATAATCAACTGGAGGCAGGTGTTGTAGTCGATTCAAGGGAGTAGCATCAGATGGCAGTGTACGAGTACAAAAACAGGGAACGTGATCATGTTGAGACATGTTTCTTGAAGTTTTTTTTTTTTTTTTGGGGCTGTGTTTTGTGTTAGATTACGAGGAAAAAAGAAGTTGTTAAGAATTGGAAATTAATGCAACTGTTGTTAATGTTAGGCATTTATAAGAAAAAAAATATTTGTAGGAATTTGATTGGGAAAGGGAAGTGGGAATTAGTTTCCTTTTTGTTTCTTTTCTTTTTGCTTTCCCCCCAAGTTTCTATAAAAATTGTTACACAAGACTTATAATAACATTTTTCAATTTTATTTAATTAATAATTTAGAAAATTAAAGCACACGTTGAAATTTTTATTTTTAATCAGCATAAATGTAGAAAATTACAGCACACGTTGAAATTTTTAATCAGTATAAATGTAGAAAATTACAGCACATTCGAATACCAGTCTTAAGAAAAAGAAAAAGAAAAAGGAAGAGGTTATTCACCGGTGTACTCGTACTTAAAATTATGGTGTCATCGAACTATTTAAAGGCAATAAAGAACAGTAGAATTTGTTTGTGCAGAATAAGAAGAGGAAACTCCTCAATTTATAACAAAAGATAGTGTGAATAGGTTCTTAATGTGCCTTATCAGAATGATCAAACCCTTTAGAAAAGTCAAAAATTATAACTCATTGTAAAAGTCATAACTTTGCGAAAAAATCATAACTTTTCATAAAAATCACAAGTTTTTAGACTAGTCACAATTCTTCACAAAAATTGCAACTCTTTTGTACAAGTCACAACTCTTCATTTTTACCTTGTTGCGAATTAAATTTATCATATAAGTAATCGAATTATTTAAATAATTTTTTTACAGTTACAACTAATTACCAACTATTTACCCCCCCCCCCCCCCTCAAAAACCACCACCAAAAAACAAAAATTAAATTTTTTATCTTACAAGATCTGTCTTCTAGCTGTCTCTTCAAAAAGAATGAGCAAGCGTTTTTCATTAGTACTAGTAAGTTCTTTTTCAAAAGTCAAAGGGACAATTATTTTAACCAAATTATTAGGCCTAGTCATTAAATAAGATATTATAAAGTACAGGAATATAGTAGTTTTCCAAATGTACTTGAGACAAACTAATTACTCTTTGTTTAATAAAAAATGACATCATTTTTTTTTAGTTAGTTTAAAAAAAAAGATATTTTAATTTCAGCTTTCGATGTGGCATGTTTAAAGCCACAAAATTAAAAAGCAATTTTATACATTTGATATAACTTTAATTTAGGACCACAAAATTTAAAAATCTTTTTTATTTTCTTAAATTCCGTGTCAAATCAAATTAGACTATTATTTTTTAAACGGAAGGGAGTATCTTTTATATATTATAAAAATAAGTACTCCCTCACTTTTCCAGATCCTGGATTTCTGGAAAATTGTTAAGTACTAATATTCTTTTAATCTCTTGTTTAGTCATATCCCCTCATAATAACATCATTACAATCTTTTTACTCACTAGTTACATATTAAAAATTCCTGAGTAACCCCTCAATAATATTCATTTCTCAGTAATTTAATGTCTGTTCAAATTAGAAATTACTAAAATTATACTAATATCATTTTTTTTAAAAGTCCTTGCTCCTTCCAAGGAGAATCGCTATCTTGTTTTGCTCCCTGATCTCTGGATACATCTCTCTATATTTCTCCGTGAAAATTGGTTCGTTGAAACTGTCAATATAGTAGAAGTGATAAGGTTAGGAATGAGGATATTCGGACAAGGTGAGATTTGTCTGTGATCAACAAAATGAGGAAACCGAGACTGAGATGATTTGGGCATGTAATGCCTGTTGAGGAGAAGTGTAGAGTTCACTGGTAAGGGAGGTTAGATATAGTAGGCATAAGGAGAGGTAAAAATGACCGGAAAAGTATTGAGAAGATATTAAGATATGACACAACTCTAGTTTATGTGTGTAGAGATTGCGAGTAGGATAAAATGATAGAGGATAGTGGAGTGTAGTTTGTTGTAGAATTGCCTAATCTTGTAGTGTATTGCTTTTGATTTTTTTAATCATATTTGTTTATTGTGCTTTAATTTCATACTATATGTTGTGTTGTTGTTATTGTTCTTTTGACTAGTTGCTATGTTTTTTTTATCATTATTTTTTCCTTGCTTATTTACTTTGCTTTGATGTACCCGAGCGAAGATAGAGATAAAGTCTATGTAACTCTATCCTCTTTAAACCTTATTTGTGGGATTTCAGTGAAAATGTTATTTCATTTTATGTGATACATTTTAATTGAACACAACATTTAAGGAAAATGAAAAAACTTTTGAAGCTTATATTCTAAAAACAAGTCATCAATATTAATATGACTATAAATAATTCCATAAAAGTATAAAACGAGAAATATAAAATCAAATTGCTTCTAAATAAAAACAGTGAGTCACATTGGGATAGAAGGACTAACTCAAGTCCCGCCATTGCCCATCGTAGCTGACTGAACAGTGGAAGCCGACAAGGTAGGAGAAGACGGTCCACCGCCGGTCTCACCACCGCCGTTGATGGCGGAGCCTCCGCCGAGTAGTAGTGGGTTGTTGGGTTTCATGGAGTGACACGTGGAGGTGGAAATAGCTGTGGCTAAGGAAATTGGCATAAGGCATAAGCCTTTTCCTTGAAGAAACTGCATTGCTGATCCCATATCTTCTTCCATTAGCTTAGCTACCTGGTGCTCCGTCATCGTCATGCTGCTGTCGTTGTTTGCAGACGACGTCGTTCCATTACTGCCACCCCGACCTCCATTTCCTTGTACACAATCACCTCCCCCCTGCAAATTAAAACCAATTTATTACTCCTTAAACAAGTAATCCCACTATTTCATTATCAATAATTGTGACTATTACAACTCAAGAAAAAGTAAGGAATGCATTTTTTTAGAGTTTTGCAGCCTTAAATATGTAGATATATTTACAGCAATAAGAACATGCATGTTATCAAGGTTACTTGAGGGATCACAGTTTGCGTGAATCAAGTAACTTTTGCCCAAATCTCTAAATATATATAAATATTTGACTGTAAAATCATTAGTATTATAATATATATTAACTTGGAAATTGTTATAGGAATTCATAAAATTTAAATTCTGAACCCGTCTTTTTACTAAGATGAGATGATATGAACATAAAGGCAGATTCAGTTTAGGAATTCTTACAAAGAAATCAAGTTAATAGTATATAGTTAAATATTTAGTGCATTTCTTAATTTGTACGTATATAGGATTTTAATAAAAACTATTAGATTCATATGAACTCCTAATTATACTATAGATCAGTCCTTTTTGGACACCACCACCCTTCACTAATGATTTCTAATTTGAGCCCGGTAAATGCAACAATTTGTAATAGGGCCTACTTCCCTTTGAGGGATTCTATATAGCATGAATCTGAATTAATTGAAACGGAGGGTAAAAATACTGGGAGATAATAAACTTTTTGAAATACAAGATATGTCTTTTTTTTAAAAAACAAAGAAAAATAAAAGGGAAAACCCTTAGCTTGGAGGTGAAAAATAGGGTGCCGTAACGAAAAAAGGTGAGCACGCGTGAGCTTTTTGTGGTTTGTCACATTCTGCTGACAGAGAATTTGAGAAGGACAGATTAGAGTTATTTTATCTGTTCAAGAATTGCTCCCATGCTTTCTCGAGATCCCTGCTTTCTCTACTGATCAAACTACTATGCCATTTTCATCCCCTGTTGAATTTTCTTTAAATGGAAAGTCTAATAGGTATATTCCTCTACTATGCACTAGCCATTGATTCTATTTCTTTTTTCCTTTATTGTACTCCATTAATACCAAATTAAAAGTACAGCAAGTGAATGTTTTCTTTTTTAAATTTATTTCTCACACGTATGAGTTTGCTAATTCAAACATTGAATGGAGAATTCCTATTAGATTTTCATATTTAGGACTCGAACTTATACATCTAAACTCTTATTAAGGCAAAGAGATCCTACAATTCCAATAGAGGAGACATGTGAAATGACTGAAATTTCAACTAAGGTATGATGTAGTACCTCAGAGGATCTATCAGCAACTAGGGGAGCAACAGCTGCAGCACCACCCAATCTGCTCATACTCAGAACCTAAACACAGAGGAGAAAAAGAAAAATGATAAAAGAGAAGTAGAAACACCATGGAATTATAGTCTTATAGAATGGTCAATAGGATTTCTATTACTCTTCTATCCATGGGTGGAAGCACTTTGCTGAGAAAGTTTTTTGCTTTATATATATATATATATATATATATATATATATATATATATATATATATATATATATATATATATATATATATATATATATATATATAAATAGCTAGCATATCAAAATATTTGTCTGTAATATTAATATAATAGAAGTGACACCACTTGACCTCAAGAGCTCCATTGGGGCTCGCTGGTTAAGGACATCTATTTTATCATTTAGGTCAAGAGCTTGAATTTGGCTCGAGTCCTAGTAGTCTATAGATATTACTATTAGCTTTCTTCCAAATAAAAGTTATTGTAGTTTTGATCCCTCGACTCTGCCCTAAAATGTAGTAGCCTAATAGGGAGTATCTATTTAAGAAAGTTTTCTTGACGGTTGATTAAGACAGACTTACAAAATTATTTTAATTTATTTTATAAATATTTCTTACTAATTTGTGTGTGCGCGTCTTTATAATTGAAATCTTCTTAATAAAATTTTTAACTTCACCAACTATATATACCATAGACACATTCACAAACCAATACGGAAATAACTAGAACAATATTTTCCTTCCGAATTTGTCAACAGGGAAGCATTGATCTGTTTCCAATTTTTTAAGTCCAAAGAACAATAAATGTGAAGAGAGAGAGAGAGTACTTTGACTTGGAGCTGGAGGAACCTAACATAGTCGATGATCTCATCTAACATTGAAGCCTTGTCTGTCTGTCATTCCATAAATCACAATCACGTTAGTTCCTAATATTATATCGTTCGTTTTACAATAATTATAGTAACAGTTACTAATAAAATAATATATCACAATGTCATAAAGCACCATTGTTAATTAGTGTAATAGATGACTCATTACCTAGAAATACTATGTGTGAATTCAGAAGGGTTCGGTTTATGACCATTGCTAATATTTTAATTTTATGATTACAACTTTACAAGAAATTGATAGATAAATTACAAAAAATCAGGACAGAAATGTTTTTTTCTCTATGCAAATTGTAATTGGTTGTACGATATTATTTCCTCGCAAAATGTAAGGAAACATGAAAACACTATTGAATTGGAATCATATATACACTCCACACACACTTAGGATCTGATATCAACATTTCTATTACTCGATCAGAGCCAGCATCTAAATTGAATACTTTGACATATAACAAATATTTATATGTAAAAATTCACTAAACTATGATAAATAATAAATTTGTATTCATGATTTTAAAAATTATAATACTCTTGAACCATAAATATTAAACTTATACACAAACTATCACTAACTAATCGTAGATATAGTAATATACTACATGTGCTTCTAATTTAATAGTATTTGTATCTATCTCTATTTGACTTAATATATCACCATTTAACTTTCATTTAGTCGAGAATAATCTATAAATATTAAAGACGAGATCGAAAGAAAGATTAAAAAAAATACTTATAATGAACAATTGGTCCTTTTGGTAACATGCATCTATAGATTAAATAGATATAGATGTTGAATTACGCCACATAAATGATTTAACTGACTGTAGCATCGGATTACGATCACAGCATCTCACTTCAAAGTACTAATATAATCGATATTTGAATATAGGTGATCATTGAAACGACAAAAATAGAAAATATTATATCCCATCCATTTTAATAAAAGAACATCATATCCACCTCAATTAACAGTGTTTTAAGAGGTGGAGTGTGAGGCAAGGCGTTTTAATTAGTATGGGACGAGACGTAAGCCTCGAGACTGGAGCATAAGCCTTATGGATTTTTAAATTTTTAATTTATAATATAGTATAATAATATAATAACACAAAATTATAAAAATAAATCAATAGTTTGAAATAATTACAAATATGATCAAATAAACTAATAGAAAATAAAAGTTCTAACATGATTATACAAATATAAATCATCTAATATCTTAACTTTCTAATACAAAAAGAATCATTATATTACTAATCAATAAAACTTACTAGTATATGAGTAATAAAACAGCATTCTACCATGAATAAAAATAAAATTACTAGATATTTGAAAGTAATTTTATTTTTATTCTGGAATGTTTTTATTATTATATACTTGTAAGTTTTATTGATTATTTTCTTTTAGGGGTAAATTATATACTATAATAAAAGATAGTTTTAGAAATAATTGTTCTTTTATTAATAGAAAGTTAAGATATTAGATTATTTATACTTGTATAATCATGTTAGAAATTTTATTTTCTATGAGACTCCTTAATCATGTTTGTAATTATTTCAAACTATTGATGTATTTTTATAATTTTGTGTTATTATATTATTATACTATATTAAAAATTTAAAGATCCATAAGGTTTACACCCAAATTTCGAGACTTACACATCGCCCTATACTAAGTAAACCCTCGTCTTTTAAAACACTGATATCATGTATTTGCTCTGTATTTGAATTAAGTATGGCATATTATACAAAACTATTGACTTTATGATATTTATTAGGAGTAAGTTTTCAAAGCAATATTTAATTTTGTAAAATCATAAAGGAATCAAGATGGAATATTAGAAACAAAAAGAATAATTTTAATTTATTTTTATATTAGGAGTGAGAAATTACCTTATTGGCATTAGGTACCAGCTCCTGCAAAGACTTCATTCTCTCTGCAATTCTCTCTCTCCGTAACTGCTCACATCCGAAATTTCGGAGCCACAAAACAAAACAAATCAGAAACAACACAAAAATCGCCATCAAATTCTAACTAACTCATCACAACACAACAAAAATCAAAATCACAAAAAAAAAAAAACTAAAGTAAAAATAACTGCAATGAACGATGAGTACTGAAGAAACGATTGCGAGTACGTACTCTTTCAGCAATGCTGTGAGGATCAGTTGCTTGTCCTCTTCGAGCCCTAACTTTCTGTTGCTTTGGCTGCGCTCCACCAACTGAACCACTCGCCGCCGGCGTTTGATTCATCGTCAACGACGCCGCCGGAGCTCCGAAACTCTGCGCCTATATTTTCACAGAACATAAATCAATCGCCATAACTTATTATACGCAATAAACTTCGATTGAGCAAAAAACTATATAGATTAGCGAAAAAAGTTATAATATGGATCTCTGTAATTGATACTGAAATATATCAGTTAGCGCCTGTATCTAAAGTATATATAGCAATTTATTTATCGTCGAAACTCTGATCCTATATTTTCACAGAACATCGATCGCCGGTAAATTACTCTGTATAAACTCCGCTTATACATGTATGCAATGCATTCAGAGAAAAAAAAAAGTATACAATGGAAAGCTGTTTTCGATAAATTAGAAAAACAACTGTTGTTCCATATGATCTTTGTAATCGATTGAAATTTATGAAATAGTGTGTGTATCGAAATTTATAAATGCAGACCTGAGAATGGTGAAAATGCTGAGATTGATTAGAGGTTTGACCAAGAGATCCAGCGAATCCATTGTAAAGAGCTTGAACTGAAATATCATTCCCCTGTATATAATCAATTCTTCATCAATCTACTATAATTCAGATAAACATAATCATAAACTTGGTTAAACTGTCAATTGAGTTTTCGGTAATTAACTCCTCATTAATCTACTAAATTGATTGATTAATCACTACACTGAACTGAAATTTATGGTAAATGTAACTCACTGGATTTAAACCGTCGTCGTTTTGATCGCCGTTCATCCCAGAGCCGCCATTACCGGCGATTCCTCTAGAAAGCAGAAGCTGCTGCTGAAGCATCAACGCTTTAGCAGCTGCGGCAGCGGAACTACCGCCGTTGATCTGATGCTGCCGGAGCTTCGAAGCCAAGAGAGTTGACTGATGGTCGTCGAAATTGTAGGGGTGACCGTCGCCGGAGATTTCAGGCCAGGGAGAAGAAGTAGGAACGGAAGAGAGAATCTGTTGGAGGAAGTCGTCGTGAGACGACGACGGATCGAAATGGGAATGACTCATGTGTTCGCCGGACGAAGCACCATTTTCGCCGGTGCTTTGAAATGAGTTCATAGCTTGCATTGTTTTTTCTTCTTCTACCTCATGTGTTTGGTGCTGAAATGTTGTTTATATAGGTTGCAACCCACCCGCACACCCACTCCACCCCACCCCACCCCTTAAGGTCCCAAAACCCTACCATTAATAACAGATTGGCATATTTTTAGAGAGTACTCCATTTTTAAAGTTAAGTTATAAAAATTTTAACTAATATTTTATAATATATATTTTTTATCATATTGATATGTAAAAAATTATAATGTATAATATTTTTCATATAATTTTTGAATATCTAATTTTTTATTTAAAATATCAAATTAATGTAATATAATTTAACTTTGAAAATTAATTAAATTGACTTTCGAAAAGCGCAACATGACAAATAAAAGTGAACAGAGGGAGTAAATTAAAGAGTTTTATCTAATTTCTAATAATTTGTGTTCGGATCAATTTAATTGTACCTCGACTAATTTCATGAGTGATCGTTCTTTTTCACTAATACAAGTAATGATGTATCCGATAACTCTATCTATCCCAAATGTTTAAATTGATGTTAGCAATTTTCAAGAAAAATAACTATTGAGTAACGTAAAATGAAATAATTTTATCTTGAACTTTTAGAATGATTAATAATTTGAGATAATTATTTTTATGACAGAGTAGTATAGATTTAAGCTATACTTGTACAACTAGGGGTTGTTTGGTCTGAAATGGATAAAATGCGGGACTATTTTATCATATGTTTGGTTGGAGGTATTAGGCAGTTTTGAAATAATTTGTCCCACATTTTATACAAATGGAATATGTTATCTCATATATTCATGACGAAATAACTTTATCTCAGACTAACTTAATCCGAAATAACTAATCTCAAAATAACTTATTTTCAACCAAACGATTAGCGTGAGTCCAATCCTTTGGCCCCACTTGCATCTTATTACTAATTTGTGTATTTGAATTAAGAGATTATAATTCAAATGCATATTATGAGTTAAGAATACTACTACCTCTGTCCACTTTTATTTGTCATGTTGCGATTTTCAAAAGTCAATTTGACTAATTTTCAAAGTTAAATTAGATTACATTCGATATTTTAAGCAAAAAGTTTATTCAAAAAATTTTTAAAAAAATACTATAAATTACATTTTATTGCATATCAATATGATGAAAAAAAAAACATGTTAAAATCCTAGTCAAAATTTTTATTGCTTAACTATATAAAAGAAAATCATGACAATTAAAAATGGACCGAGGAAGTAATTAATAACTTTTTGACTATTATTGTCGAATGATTTATCCATCCTATAATCTTGGAAATGCAAGAAAAAGAAGTTAAGTTGGTAAACTATATTTAGAACTTCTAATATAGTTGAACGAAATTGAATCAAGTGCTTCGTTCATTCATTTTACTTGTCATATTTTAATTTGCAAATATTTTTTAAGATGATATATTAATTAGAGTGTAATTTAACTAAATTATCCTTGTTTACCACTCATCTTTACTTAATATTTCTCCTTTTTGCATCATATTAATATCTCTCCATATTTATGATTAAAGGTAAAAGTGGAAACAAACAACTAATTATACCTTAACCTTTTGACATAACAACTATTTTGAATCATTTAAGGACGACAAGTAAAATTAAACATAAAAACAATGTAAGTACTAACTAAAAATAGGTTATTATTCGAAACGTGTTTGATACGGAAAATAGTTTTTCAGATGAAAATTATGCAGAGAACAAATTTCATTATTAGTGTTGCTCATTAAATTATGTCCTTCACATCTAGTGGCGGAACTATGAAGGAGTCGGGGGTGCCATGCCACCCCCCAACTTCGACAGAAACTCTACATATATATAGGTATATATATATAGTATTTATATAAATATAAAGTGTGGCACCCAGTGAACAAAATTGGCTTGTGGTGCCACGGTTGGAGGGCAACTTTAGATGGCTGATGTTGCGGGTTCGAATCCCATTTGTACCTATATTTTTTTGAGAAATTTGCTGCAGACATTTTTTAAGAAAAAAAGGCTCCAAGCACTTTTTTTAAGGAAAAAAGTTGGCACATTAATTGATAAGTCTATTTGGCACCCACGGACTCTAAATCCTGGATCCACCACTATTCACATCATCCAACATATATTAAGGAATCGAGATAAGGTTGAACTTTCTTGTAATGTCTCCCACTAGGCCTAAAGCTGTCAAAGAAAGATAATAGGCAAAATAAAAATAAAAATAAATATAGAAAATTAGAAAAGTATTAAGAGAATGTTATAGATAATTGCAGAAAATAGTTCAAGATTTTTTAAACAAATAAAAAATGGGGTAGAGATGGGGAAAAAGTAAGACAACAAAGTTGTTTTTCCACAATAACTAATAAAATATTTTAGTCAACTCTTTATTGTATTTTCTAGAGAAACAAACAGTTAATTAGAAATAAAATAAGAAACTTAAAGTATTATATGCCGAATATCCTTCATAAGAGAATAATAAAGATTTTGAGCAAGTTCGACTTGCTATTATAATCAATAAAACTTTTTTTCTTTTTCACTCGGTGTCTACTTTGGGCTCCAAAATTTAAAATTTTCTTCTTATTTTCGGTATTTGTTTTTGTCTCAAATCAAAATCGAGACATCGGAATTTAGAGCTTAGAAATCCTATCCATATCACTTCCATCATAATTTTGGGTGGTCGTGAATTTCAATTAAACTAAGTTTGTAATATAGTGTTTGGTAGCTGTATTATCCCCATTTCATATGATAAATAACTAATTTGTTTTTCCATAGTGTATTTTAATTTGGTAAGAAGCATTAGCCAGACATAGAAGTAGGTAGTTGAAGCTAAACCTTTTATTTATTGATTGATCTTTTTCACCCGTAAGATTAACTAAGTTGATGCAACATATACTATTTTCTAGTGAAGGTCAGGAATTGATTCCTTCTGTCAACACCTTTTCAGTCGAACTCATCACATCAAAGTGTAATTTATATCTTCTATAATATGGGTTGTGAGTTATTACACAAAAGTGAATATACATAGTGCGCAAATTTTTTCGAGTTTCAAAAAAATAAAATCCTACATAATTAAAAGCTATATGAGATTTGGTTTCAGCCTAAAAGTAGATAAACGTACTGACTGGCTTTACATGTTTGGAATAAGTGCACTCCATGTCGTATTTTATTATTCTGATTTTTCTAAAGCACACGTTCTTATCACTTATCACCAATCCAACTGAATTAATTAGGTCCAACAAAAAGTAGGTCTCTTTGTATAAATGGAATAATAGTATTGCCCAAGCTTATGACACGTATTTTCCGCTTTGGCCAAGAAGATCGAGAATTTATCCTTCGAGCTACACCAACATCAAATCCAAAACAGGCATACCATATTGATTATTTCCTTTTTTTTTTTAAGGACGAGAGCAATAAAGGTAGGCATTTACCAATAACAACAAACACAGTATAATCTCACAAATAGAGCATGGAGAAGGTAGGATGTAAAAAGACATTACAACCTTTGTGGGGGTGGAGAGGTTGTTTCTAGTAGACCCTCGACTTAATATCTTACTTCCTGATGAAAAAGATATCTCAAGATCTTCATGATATCATCTTCAATAATAAACCAACGTTGTCTAAAGAATTTCAAAATTAAATCCATGACAAGTGGGAGTTAGAAGAATTGACAACTTCTAATTTACCTTAGCAAAGTTACAACAAAGATAACATATTTTTGCATCGGCTTATCGAGGCAAAACCACGATTTGGTACAGCAAGTTAAGAGAGTTGTCTAGTTTTGAGATTCTGCTTCTTCCTTCCTCTCTATCAGTTTGATAAAATTGTGAACTATTGTCTTGCCTTCACTTGTGATGATGCTTTCCGGATGGAATTGTACCCCCTGAATTAACCAAGCAAGAAGCACAGAATTGATCAAGTTCAAGTCGAGTAAGTGCAAAAATACTCGATTTTGGGGCCAATATTTAAGTTACGCCGTAAGTTTATAAAATTTTGCACGTCCACCTACTAAACAACTTTAGATTTGCAGTGTCTGAAATGAGTCTTGACAAATCCTAACTTCAGACAAAATGGTTGAAGTTTCATATGCTAAGTTTAGGCATTTTAGCATGAAGTTCAAGGACTTGTGCATGTGGATGAAGGACTTGCCTGAAGTTCATGCACGTATGACTAAGTTAAACCATTTTTGCTTGAACTTTAACTTGAGACATTTTGTTTGAAATACAGCATGTCAGAAGTTGGTCCTAAGTGACTAGATGTGTAAATATTCTAAAAACTAGGTATAGATTAAATAGAAGTGTCCAAATAGGGTATCCCGTGAGATTTTTACAGTTGAAGTATACAATTTTCTTTCCACCAAGTATAATGTTGCAAATCCAGAGTTAAGTCCGAACAAACTTATCGATAACTTTCTTCCTTTATTAGTTCATATCACCATTAAAAAATCTTCTAGATATGAATCTCTCCACCAGGTCAAATAGATGGCACAGAGCAATGAATCCATAGCGGAATGATAACAACGCTGACTTTGTTCATAAAGGATGGAAATTTTTACCTGTATGTGTCTATAAACTTTGTGACGAGCAGCCATTACAAGACCATCTTCTGTCCATGCAGTTATCTCAAGGGCGTCTTTGGGGAAAGTGTCCTTGTCTATTACCAGACTGTGGTATCTACCAGCTGTGAATGGGCTGAAATGAAAAAGGTAGTTATCAAAATGTCAACATAAATACGACTAAGTATTTGGAATATTACATAGATTAAACAACTGGCGATGGATCTCTATGATTGTCTTCTATGTTCTCACTAATAGACGTGCTCCAACTAGAGAATTTCGACTTCATAACATATTATTAGTCTTACCATGATAATCATAGAGCAATGAAGAGCTCTACCTATACTACTAGACTTAACAATTAACATATACAAGGTAGAAGCAAAATTCAACTGAAGTAATTAAGTGGGTGGAATGAATGAGGAGTTGATGAGAAAAAGAAATATCACAAGCATATATGTGAGGGAAGATCCCAGCAAATTGAAACTGCGCATGACACTTGCATGATCAACGTGCTTTCACATGTCCCACCGCTTAAGCTCTTCATTTTTGTACTATGCCAACATCAACTATTCTATTAAATGGACACAATTCTTTTGCCAAACATAAGCGGAGCTAGAGTTTTAGCTACGGGTTCAGCAGAACCTGCTAACTATGGCCAAATCATGGATTTGTATTAAGAAATCCCCTCCTCGAGATAGGAATAAAGTCTGCATACACTCTACCCTCTACCCAACCCCAGACCCCGCTTATGGTACTACGCTGGTTTGTTGTTGTTGCACTAAAAAACTCATTCAATATGTATAAATAATATATCAAGAATGCAGTAAGTTATCCTTTTCTAAAATCTAGAACACAAAATCAAAATTCTGGTCAACCTATGTTGCCACATATGTCAAATACTTTTCGTCAATATTGCTTAAGACAAACACTAAATAGTAAACGCAGAAAAAACTTGCACTTATTGAGACCATAACACTAAAGAGAGCAGGCAGAGATACGTGCTTAATTGAATAAATGAGCCTACACTGTAAATTACAAAAATTGCACCTCTGACTTACAAAGAGTGTCAGCATCATTTAAATATGATAGCCTGCTTTCTAAAGTTTGACTTGGAATTAAAAAAGAAAGGAGGTGAATCAGGAAAGAAATGACCTAAGAGGCAATTTGGTCAAAAAGGAAAGAAACTTTGGATAAATGCTAACCAAAATTGACATAATTAAGTTCAATCCCAAATCTGGAAGTATCTTCAAAATCTTCTCTTAGTAACAAATAAAAATTATATCCAAGAAAAAAAAACCGCCAAAAGGAATGAAATTTCCAGCTCTTGTCAAAGCCGTCCCTGAAGGACTCAAATCTTGGATCTAAAACCAGCTCCCTGAGTTCAACTTCTCATTGTTTTGGAAGAAAAGATATTTCTTCCTTAGTTACGCCTCTGAATCAGGCGATGATCAATAAAACAACTCTAGTGTTGATTCTTCCATAAACCATAATTACCTTTCCCCTAGGCCTAAGTATCTAGTATCTATGCTACAAGCCAAATAGGTGTTGGGGGATCTTTCTTCACCAAGAAAGCTTGAGAAGATATGACAATGATGCTGTAAGATTCAATTAAGGCAGTCCTCTTGATTCTTAGGAATCTAATGATAATCAAGGGTCATTGCAGCAAGCTCTAGACTCCTCAAATCTGCCAGAAAAGCATTTCTTGAAGCCAGAAAATCAAGATGGGGGGAGTGTTGAGGAGGATAAAGAAATGTAAGAGGTTGTGGAATGAAAATGAGGTCTGAAAGGGCTAGTTCAAACTTCTGCTTCTATTGGTTGCTTTATTTACTCATTTTATCCACAAACTTCATGGCTACTTCAGGTACCGACCACATGATTCACAAGAACATCTTTGGAGCTGATTTTCATGAACATTACGGAGAGGAAGTACCTGATTACACACCTTGGGATGGAGGTACATTTAAGCTGACACTTCAATTTTCGGAGGTTTACCCCAACAAGCCTCCAACGGTGCAGTTTATCTCCAGTAGCCTAAGTAACATTGCATTATCTTTTTCTCCCACTCTTCACGTAGTTCTAGTCCATAGAAAAGGTAAAACTTTCAACATAAGCTTAGGTTGTTTATTCAGTTTCTCTCGAGATTGTTCTAGAAAGTGATGTTAAGACTAGTAATATCAACAAGGGGTTATATCAATTCAGAGATTTCTAAAATTAGCTATCACTAGTATTGTCCCACACGGGCCACACATTTGGCATCACCTTCAGTCCGCATTTTGAAATTCCTTGTAGTGCACTCTCTCCCTCTGTATTATCCTATCCTGCTCTTCACCACCAATAGGCCACTCACATATCCTGTGAAGACATTCCTCAATCTTCTATTATTCCTAATCCTTTATTGCTAGTCTAAATTCTGTGCCATGCCGAGGGTATATCGGAAGCACCCTCTCTACCCCACAAAGCTAGGGGTAAGGTCTCAATACATCCAACCCTCCCCAGACCCCACTTGTGGCATTACACTAGGTATGTTGTTGTTGTTGAAGTGTATACATGGAATGGCCAGAGTATTCTCAAAGTGGTTTTCTGGAGTTGAGTAGGAGAGAGACTAATTATGAACTTACGGCTGTCAAATTTGTTGAAGATATTGTGGGGTTCTTGAAGGTGGAAACTGTCGAACTGGAAGGGCTCAAGTACAGATATTCATATTGAGAAGGACAGCACAGAGGTTGCTACCCAGAGTGTACATGGTGATGGAGTGGAGGAAACCATATCAAAAGCTGCTGGTGAAGTTACTAGTTCCAATGAAGTGGATAAAGAAGTAGTTGAAAGTCCTGACACCTGATGACCAGATGAAAGGGGTCGAGAGTCTTGATATGAAGGATCCTAGTCAAGAGAACCAGAGACCATCAAACCTTGAAGCATTGTGCTTGATGAGATTTCACATATTTCTGCAAACAAATGAGCTGTGAACTCATTCAAGCTACAAATTTGAGCAAGCAGAAGCTGACAACAAGGTTGAGCAGGTCGAAAAAATCTCAAAGGAAATCAACACAGAAGATAAATTATTGAAGACACAATTAACAGGACAAGAAGAAATAACTGGAGGTTGGAAGATCGTGACGCAGAACTTGAAACCTGCAGTTTGGGCATTGAAATAGAATTGGAGAATGAAGTCCCAGAAATTTGACAAAATAACACAGTTATCACTGGAGTTTCTGCAGATTTACTGCTTTTGGCATCTCTGATTGTCATCTATGTTTCAAGGAAAGCAAGAACTTTATTGAATTTCCAACAGCGGGGATACTCAACCCAGTTATTGCTAGTGTTGAAGGAGAACTCACAGAGGGACAAACTGAAACTTCCGAGATGAGGTTTCATCTTTGCAGAAACCATTGGATGGTCGCTCAAAAAGTTAAGCAAATCGCCCGAGTATTTCTATACCAGACTGAAAATTTTGAGTTGAGACACTTAGGATACTACTGCCAATGTTCAAGTAGGACACCTTGAGAGAAACCCACCATTGGATCCATTATAAAAGGTTGACTTTTGCTGGTGCAAACTCCAAAGAAAGAAGCATCAGAAAAGATTAGCCACATAAGCGCACTGAAGATTGAACTGCTTGGGGTGTCAGTGGTTGGTGAAATCATCAGCTTTCTTAGAGGCTATGATAGGAAAAATGGGAAAAACAGCACGATTGAAGCAGCAGGGTGAAACACTAATTCATCTTAAGGCAAAGCACCACAGCCCCTTCCTGTTGAACCACCTACTCAGCCATCGATCTCTGAAATCAGGCAGAAAAAGATGGTCATGAAGTCAAGAAGGTGGAAGGTGGTGTTGACAACCCCAGTCACACAATCAAGTTGAATGTGAGATTGTGCTGCCATGTCATTGATTATCTAGTATACAAGTTTTTGTTGGCCTAGCGGAAACAGCTTCTTTGTTGTTTTGTAGTCTTAGAACTTCACCAAATCAATTGTAGGGGGTGATGTAACTCAGATCAAGTGCAAATGCAACTAACTTGCAACCTGTAGGAATGATCTTAACTTTCAATGGAAAAATGCACTTATGTTGATACGGAAATAATCTGAAAGACCAAATCGTAATTTGTTAAGACAAGTTTCTAATCAATTATCAGATAGAGGAGAGCTTACTTTGATAGCCCTGCAAATAAACCATCTTCCCCACCTTCATTATAATATACGGGGGAGCTTTTCCCGTGCATCACCCCATATGGAGAACGCACAATTTTTCCTGCAATGGAATAAATTCACATTAAGGAGGATTAAGTGTGATGAATACGCAATTGAATAGTTGAATACCAAGAAAGAAGAAAGTAGAGCTTTTCATCGTCAACTTAACAATACCCAAAACTTTGAATACCTTCTCAACTATTCTTTTGCACAACTCACTAGTTCTCCTCAAAGCATTATGATTTTTTACTAGTATGCTATGTTTCTGCTCTAGCCAATCAGCAACAGAAAATTTATGCTCTGAACAGGTCCTCATTCAAGACACTAGAGGACTAATTTCAGTCTTAAAAGTGAGCTTCCAGTAAATGAAGGTCTATATTGTGTTTGGTTCCTTTTCCATTTTCGGAAGGGGCATAAATATGTTTCCAAGAGACATCCTATTAGCAGTACAACACAGAAGTTACAGAGGTTAATTTTTTTAATATAAATAATCGCCAACAAGAATTTGGTTCTTTTACGATCTTGATGTCAATAAATGCATCTGAAATTCATTTTGTCCAATTGAACCTTTAAACCCTTAGATATTTCATTGTTCCCTCCTGTCCATAGCCATTACCATATATGGATAATCTGTAAAGAAATCAATCAAACACCTTCAATTTGTTCCCTCTTAAATCACAGAACCTTTTAAAAGTTATATGCTTATATTTTAAAATTAAGAAGCTGTTGTATCTTACACTAGGTGATATATATATATATATCCTATAACACATCCATATAAACCTTCCATGATAAGTGTATCTTATAACCATGCCATCAAGAAGCTAAGTTGCTCGGACTCGGGTGCGGGTGTCCGATACAGGTGTGGATCTAGAGCTCAGATTCTCTGTGACCTAAATTTTAAAATTCGGGGATAAGGATCCATGTGCAGATACGGGTGCAGGGATTCGACTAAAAAATAGAGTTATGAAACCTAAATTATGAGATATTATGTGGAAAACTCGAGGAGAAAATAATGATCAAAAGGAGAATCTTGGAAGGAGATAAAAGGAAAGGGAGTGGCAATAGAAATTTATATATACAAGGTATTTCATTTTCTTCAATTTCATCTTAGATTTTATTTTGATTATAGAAATCATTGAATCTGTTCAAAATTTCTCCCTCAAATTCGGTCAAAGTATCCAATACCAGTTGACCACATCGGGTATGGATCCCACACCCACATCCATGTCGTGTCGACACGGGTGCGGCACCGAGAGTGAAGAGTTCGAGCAACTTAGTCAAGAAGTCATTTGGTTCACATACAACTTATGCACGAATTATATATTTATAATATAGCGATTGTATTATGACGATTAAACACTAGATTTTTGGAGCAAATGCATATCCTGTTGGAATTATGGTAGATTGTACCAAAAATTGCATATACTGCTTCAATCTAAAACAAGCATTTGGTTTTAACTACTACTATGCCTCAATCTCAAGCTAATTGAGGTTGGCAATATAATTGTTCATTATCTACTTCCATTTGAAATGTACGTTGTACGGTGAGTTCATCATAAATTAACTAGTCACTAGTTTTACACTAGTTGTTATCCTATCGCAACACTCTTCCCTTATCCGGGTTTGGGAGTGGCAATATGAGCAAACTCACATACCCCATGATGTGTGTTTCACTTGACATGGATAAATCATTGTTTATAATTATACCTTTAGCCAATTCCCTTGTTGATTGAAAAGAAAAAAAATATGTTATTTGCTACTCCATACTTATGTTATTTGTCTCTTCTTCTTTTTTGGATAAGCAAAGGTAAGCCTAAGGTTAGTATTAAAACTGGAACCAAGACGGTGCATCAGTGTGTGCAATAATAACTACTCATGTAATTTATTTTGGGGTAATTAGTTCTATAATTACTATATATCATTATTATTTTGAATAATTTTTAAGACAGTTCCTGTTCTTGTTTCTTTATTTGTATAATGGAAAAATTCAATTAAAATATCCTCCTTTCTATAAGTTGCACTATTTTACACTCATTGAAAAAGAAAAGGGCAAAACCTCATTTAAGATGCGTGTTCTATTTATAGTACCAGTAAACTCTTTTAATCTAGGTTCGATTGTATAGATATACCAAGAAATAGTATAAATGAACATACATCTAAAACCAAATGTCCAAACAAAGATGCGTTAAATGACATAACCTTATCTATTAGTGTCATAATCTTATCTTTGAGGAGAACTACTACAATAACATCAAGGTTACAATTGTCTTTTAGGTGCTTTCAAGTATAAATAATGCCAACATTACTATATAAGCTCAACATATAAGAAATGAAAACAGCAACCAAACAATACCAAATTTTATGATGTAATTACTCTACCTAATACCTCAAAACTGAAGATACTTAAGTGTGTGAATATGGTACATATCTGACAATTTACATAAGCATCTACCATTCTTCACAATGTATATTTTTTTTGATAACCACCATTCTTCACAATGTATATTTTTTTGATAACCACCATTCTTCACACTGTATATTTTTTTGATAACCACCATTCTTCACAATGTATATTTTTTTGATAACCACCATTCTTCACAATGAATATATATATAATTCGTGTAACAATAAACTTTTCTGGGATAAAATCCTGAGGACATTGGTGATTCTGATAATGCAGAGGGACAATGAGGTACCTACTATCTCCCACTACCACAGGTACCCGGTAACTCTATCCACCAAGCCTTGGAAAGATAAAAAGAAATCACCCAATTTTTAAAGCACATGAAAAGCTATTTTTCTTTTTTTCTCAAATATAATAGAAGCAAATTATTCATAAGATAGGCCAAACTAATTGAAACAAAAGCACCAAATATAGTTGATTCAAAAACAAACCTCCAAAAGCCTCTCCCATGCATTGCAAACCCATACAAACACCAAATAACGGAATTGTTGGTCCAAGTTCCAGTACAGTTTGCAATGATATGCCTGAATCTTGAGGTGTACCTATTCCCAGAATTGAATAAGATTGAAAGTACCGATCTTTCCAGACGTTCTATATAAGTGAAAATAGTAACTTGATATATTTGGATGACTCTTCTTACCTGGTCCAGGTGATATTAGTATTCCCCTTGGATTTTTCCTACAAAATATTTTTTGAAAAAACGACATAGTATTAACTTAATCAGGCATATGGAGTAAAATAAAGAACACTCATTTTTTGCCAGGTTTAAAGAAAAACACAAAATCCCCTTAAATTTTAAACAAAAAAAAAATCATACTATCTTTGCACTTAAATTTACTTTATAGTCTTTTTCTCATTATGATTTACCAATATCAAATAAACATTTTATTCACAAACCAGTTCCCCTCTAAATCCTGTGAAACTGACCTGATGAAGAAAAAAAAGGGATCTTTTTGACTTAGAAATGGACCTAGTATGGTGCACATGCATCTCATTTATGAAAAAGTTAGCAATTCATCGTCCTTTTTTCTTTTCTTATCTATAATGTTAATTAAAAGAGACGAGGTGGTTGGTGTAATTCAACTAGGCAACCTGCTTATTACCACTCTAACTAACGAGTAAAGAAAAAGGAGCTAAAATAAACATTTATTTAATGAGTGGATCTTTTTCCTTTCTACTTGCACTCTCAAACCATTGCATTATATTATTTTCTTCACTATCTTCTGTAAGACTTTACTAAAATAAGATTATGCACACACAAGTATGCACCCAAGAAATTACAGCATCGGAATTGATAATTATGCAGTTATCATCCAGACCTACAATTTCTAACACACTCAATGTGCAACCTCAAATTTTCAGTTCCGCGGCAGTCTCCATCTCTACCAGTACATTTATTCAATTTGAATGTAATCATGGCAGCAAATTCAGAAAAGACAAAAAACCAATCAAAATTAGACAACGAGTGTGCAGCCTTTTTGATGAAATAAGAAGGATATCATTAACAAAAAGCATCAAGAAGATGTAAGCATTACAAAGAGATTATCAGCTCTCAGGAAAGCAACAAAGCTACCACACCTATCACGTATCCAACCTCAATCTAACAATTATGAATTAACTAGATAAGATAGAAGTGCTGAAACCAAAGGTATCAAAATATAAATTTTATAGATTCGAGTCTAACATAAAGGTGGATGATCCCCATACCAGCATGGTGAAGGTGAATTTGTAACTATACTACAACAGCTGGACCAAAAAAAAATTCTATAAACAAAAACTAACTTTGTAACTTACTTCTTCAGTTCATCCACAGTGAGTTCGTCGTTTCGATAAACCTCAAAACTGCATCCAAGCTCTCCCATATACTACGGGGGGAAAACAAGAGTAAGTTAAGAAACACCTTAAATACAATTGTCTGCAATTATCAATATTCCAAAATAAATATTAAGCTCCAACTTCAATATACTTCAAAACTATTAACAAAAATGAAGAGACAAACTAAGAAAGTAATTGTTCTGCTAACTTATTCAGCAGATGCAATAATTCTATTTCTAAAAATCAGTTCAATTCTCAAGCTTCAAAATACTTCAAAATTACAAAAAATCAAAGTAGAATAATTAAGAAAATCTAAGCTAATTCTGTACATTTCTCAACAACAACATAGGCACTGTAATCCCACAAGAAGAGATAGAGAAGTTTTTTCCGATAGACCCTCACCTATTCTGTACATTTCTCAATGTTCTACATTTTGAAGATTCATTATAATTCCATGAATAAAACAAAACGAATAAAAGGATCACTAAAACAACAATCTCCACATTTCTCTATATTCAAAAATCAATTCTCTGATTCAAACTTCAAAAAATTGAGCATACCTGACAGAGATTATAAGTGAAGCTATCATAATTATCAATAACAATAATCGGACTCTTATTCCGTTTAACATCATCCGATAACTCAACACAGGTAGCTGAACTGCTCTGCGATATAGCAAGCGGCTTCGCCTCAAGCCGCTTTGTGCTTCTCATTCGGAGAAAAGAGCCTCCGGAGCCGGAGAGCATTGGCAAAGCTAAGGTTTTTTGGGGCGAGAGAAATGTGTTTTTGCCATTGATGTGAATGATGGCGGATTGTGAAGAGGCATGAGGGGTAACAATTCCGGCCATGGGAGATTGTGGAGAGAATGAAACGTCGACGTTCGAGGCTGTGATCGGACGCCGGCTATCTACAACAGCGGTGGCGGTGACGACGGCGGCAGCGGTGAAGTGAGGTGGAAGTGTTTTTCGAAGACAGCGGAAGTGTTAATCAATGGCACAACCGAAATAAGAAAATCTGATTATTTTAATTTTGGTAATGTTTTAACAAATTTAAATATAAATTTTTTCTAAAAATAAATAGTAATTTCGAATACTTTACATTTTACAGAAATACATAATTATATATACACATATTTAAAATTATAAGATTAAATATTATTTTAGTATACTATGCATATTTTTAGTTAAACATTATAAAATTCAATTTTTTCTTGCTTTATTAAACAGCTGTAATAATAATGCTTGAGCTAACTTTTAGGAATTACCTTTCAAAATTTTTAATTATTCACACAAATTATTTATTTAATCATTTATTTCAAAACTTGAATAACTAATGCACAACATTTAGGAATGTAGTTGAATATTAAATGCATAAATTATAATACATAAATATGTTTTTTTAATTTGACTTTGACGTATATACAAGTAGACACTTAAATTTGTATAAAATTAAACAAATAGACACTATGTAGCATCCGACATGACAATTGAAATCTTATGTAGTGTCATACGTGTTTTATATCATGTAGGACTCATGTGTCTACTTGTTTTATTTTATCAAGTTTAAATATCTAGTTATGCACACCTAAAGTTGAAGGGCATAAATATAAAATAAGGTCAAGTTAAAAAACATAAAATAAAACCTCACTAAATTAATATCGGTAGGAAAATGAAGATTATTATTTTGTAGAGGTATTATTTAATTAATAAATTATAAATAGAGTGTTTTGAGATTCAATGAATGTTAATTTTGATTACATCAAAATCATTGTATCCTACTAATTTATGTATCATATTTATTGAATTCACATAAAAGAAATAAATTTATATACATAAATTACAATGAATACTAGATTAAAATCATTGTATTTTACTAAATTATGTATCATATTTATCGAATTCATATAAAAAATAAAATTCATTATACATAAAGTATAATGTATGTGTATGATTCATTGTAATATGTTTTTTTATTAAATGATTCATTGTAAAATAAATTCAAGAATTCAAGGATTCATTGTAAAGATAAATTCATTATATATAATGTTCATTGTTTCTTAATAATCAAATATTATTCATTGTATCTTTACTAAAAACATTTATGTATGATGGTGAGAGAATAAACTATATAAGCAATATAAGAAATTTCTTGAAATCATATCCAAAAATAGCTTCTCATTTAAAAGGTATCACAAATTCAATAATGACATATCAAATACGTAAAACATTATGAGAGTACAAAAAAAAATCATTCCCCATGCAATCAAAAAGATTTGTAGTCGTGGCAACACCGAAATTTTTGGATGCAATAAGAAAAGTTAGAGATAACTTCAATTAGATTTAAATGTTAACAAAAATAAAACACAATAGAATTATATTTCATTAAATTGTCTTGGATATATTTGTATTTTTAAAGAATTATTATTTTATAATATTAATGGAACTATATATTTATATAGGGGTCTTCTGAAAATATATTATCCTATTATCTTATCGAAACGAATAATTTTTTTCATTGATCGAAGTTGGAACGAAAAAAGTATTATCTTAAAAAGATTATTAATTTAGTAAAGTTTTCTGTATTTATGCATTATGTCAATGTTAAATCATGTCTCAGCAAAACAAAAGGCAGTCAATTGATATATGTTAGTGGAATTTAAGTTTCAATAATAGATGGATATTATCTAATTTAAATTGTAATTAATAGGAATATATTATTAATTGATTGATCAAGTTTACTATTTTACTCTTTGTTTATATCAATGTACATAAAAATAAATTAGAAAAAATATACATAGAATATAGGAATAGCTAATATGAAAATTGTTCAAACTTCCAAAGTTCATATTAATTATAGGCAAAATAGGAAAAATTCAATTAATTCTATTCGAATTGAGTAGTTATATTGTATTTATTGGGATGTAGATGCTCAATGCTTTTACCAATATGGAAAGGTACATACATGAGGCATTGAAGTACAACAACAGGGAAACATAAATATTACATAACACCGAAAATACCCTCCTAGTGAAGCAAGGATGTTGATGGAAAGGGGAGCTTAATTATTTCCATTTTTTAGTTAGTAATTTATAGTGTTTTTATAAAGATAAGATTTAATCAATATAAATATAACAAACAAGCTAAATTTATTGTTATCTTTATCTTTTGTATTTTTTTTGTACTTCTTGGCCTTAATTTTTTTTATTCTATCTTTTCGGTAAATTCTTATCGTCAGTATTCATCAGTATTTGTTAATCTAATCAATGAATTTACTATAATCATTAGTTATTGTGAATTTACCTAGTTGTATATATTTGAAGTGATAAACTTCTATTTTTTTTTATAAATTTTAGCATTACCTAAATAAGACTTTTATAATTGACTATTGTGTACTTGTCTTGTTTATGTATAAAGAAATATGTATATTTAGACAAATTTTAAAAGTATGTTACACTTATTATAATACATAAATAATTAAATGATGTAAAAATTAATATAAATAATTGATTATCATTCCAACTACCGTGTACTTGCTTTGTTTATGTATAAAGAAATATGTGTATTTAGACAAATCTTAAAAGTATATTATGCTCATTATAATACATAAATAATTAAATGATGTATTGATGTAACAATTAATATAAATAATTGATTATCATTCCAGCCAGGGAATTAAGAAGAAAAAAAATAGGTAATGACAAGGACATCTCACAAAAGTTACATAAATTACAATATGATTAAGAAAAGATCATCTAAGTTAGTTGAGATAAATTAATAACCAATGATTTTAGAAGTGCACCACAAAGACAAATGACTTATAATATTTACATTGAAATAGTCCTCTAATAGTGGACTTAGTCTTGTTTAGGGTGATCATCTAATTATGATTACCATTAAGAAATCATAATTATGTTATTTAAGAAAAGAAAATTGCCCAAGTGGGCTTAGGTGAGAAGGTAGGCAAGGTAGGTAGGCAAGTAGGGTTGTGTATTGGTCGATTCAGTTTTGAAATTTTATCTATTCGACTTATCAAAGATATTGACTTATCAATTATTGATTGTTAGCGGTTTGGTTATTTTTTTCTATGACAAGGAAAATTCGCAGCTACTATCATTTGGGTGCGCACAAGGTAAAACCTTCGCTCCTATGCAATAGCTCGCAAACCGTATAGGAGAGGTAACCTGCATAAGGCAAGTCCGATGTAATGAGCTCGACTCAGAAGGCAAACTCTTTGTTTTGTTGGTAAGGATTTTCAAACTTGATACCTCTAACATGAAATTCTCAAGTCCAAATCACTAAGCCACCCCGAAGGTTCTTAGCGGTTTGGTTATTGGTTATCAGTTTAACTGTTAAAAGATTTTAGGTGAATGCCCTCCGA
Source organism: Solanum bulbocastanum (assembly GCA_037074985.1). NCBI lineage: Eukaryota > Viridiplantae > Streptophyta > Magnoliopsida > Solanales > Solanaceae > Solanum > Solanum bulbocastanum. Next base: position 50,802,417 of record CM073608.1, read on the forward strand.
CCCCTTAGATCTGCCCCTTGTTGGGGTAGGGCGAGGGGAGTGATTATTTGGTTGGGTGCCCTGTGGGCGCGGGGGGGGGGGGGGGGGGAATTGAGGGGCTCCAAAGAGTATATAAATGTATAGTATTCTATTTAAAGAAAAAGTTGAAATCTTCTCCCTCCTTAAATTTCATTCCTTTCTTTGAACTCAAGAACATGTCACCACATCTTTCTCCGTTTTCATCGCTTTCTTTTCTTTAAAAATCCAATTTTTAAATCACTAAATACATTCTTAGATCCCAAAAAATGTCAAATCAAACCAGCATGAAAAACCCCTCACTTCAGTTTTTTCTTCTTCACTTTATATCAAAAGACTCAATTTTTTTACCCTTATAATCTAAATATATCTTTTTGCATATCTTGTTTGGTGATCCAATACCCTTTTGGCTTTTTCTTGTTAATTCGATTTTTTCTTTGTTCATTTTGTATCAAAAACTCAGTTTTTTTTTTTGTTCACTTTGTATCAAGACTCATTTTTTATGCTTGTAATATGAATCTTTTTGCATATTTAGTTTGCTGATCCAATACCCTTTTGGTTTTTCTTGTTCAGGTTGTATTAAAGACTCAATTTCTTTTGTTCACTTTGTATCAAGACTCATTTTTTATCCTTGTAATATGAATCTTTTTGCGTATTTAGTTTGGTGATTCAATACCCTTTTGTTTTTTCAATTTTTTTTCTTGTTCACTTTGTATCAAGACTCTTTTTTTTTTTTCCTTTCTTTATCATTATAGTATGAATCTTTTTGCATATCTTGTTTGGTGATTTAATACCATTTTGGTTTATGTTTCAATTTTTTCTTGTTCACTTTGTATCAAGACTCATTTTTTTTATCCTTATGATCTGAGTTTATTTGCATATTTTGTTTAGTTATCCAGTATCCTTTTGTCTTCTGGTTCAATGCTTTCATGAGGCTATTTCACCCTTACTCCATTTTTTTTTTTGTTTGACTTTCTATCAAGACTTAATTTTTATCCTAATGATCTGAATCTGTTTTTGCTTAATCTTGTCTGATGTTCCAATACCCTTCTGGCTTTTGTTTCATCTTTATGCTTTGATGAGGCTATTTCGACGATGTTCGAGGATTTCTATCCTCTCTTTGCTTGCTATTTCAGTATTCACTCCTGTTTTCTTACTTTCATTTAGGCTCAAAAACCTTAACTCTGATGGTATGCTTTTTACTTCTTATTGTTGCTTTGGATTTTCGGGGTCTTAATTTAATCTGACTAGTGCTTGTATTCAATTTGTTTGCAGCATCTAGAGACTTCGTTGAAGACTTATCGATTCTTGTAAGTTCTAGGCCTGTTTAGGTCAATATGTTTTATATTTTGCTACTTGTGATTTGTTGACTAATGTTGTTGTTTCTGTTCATTCAAGTAACTTATAAATAAAGAAAGAAAGAACATAAGCTTTTGTATAGTTTAAGTTTATTATGAATCTTTGGCACCACATCATTGAAAGAAGGAAAAAAACAGGCTTTTGTATAGTTAAATTTATTTATTTATCTTTGGCACCATATATTGGAAACATCAAGGTGAAATAGTTAATTTTTGTTTTCCTATGTTGCTCGGACTCTTCAAAAACACCACTAGGTGCATGTAGAATCTTCCAAAAGTAGTTCATTTTTGGAGAATCTAACACGTGTGCGGCAACAATTTTGGAGAGTTTGAACAACATATGTTTCCCTGATTTCCCTGATCATGTGAAAAGAAAACAAAAAAGGAGGGATCTCTATTTCTTCAATTATTCTTAAGCCCAAACACTGTTTTTTTCTTCCTTTTGCATAATTGTCTTATTAGTGTTATCATACTAAACAAAGAGAAACAAGTATCTGACTGTCATTTTTATTTTTGGGGGTTTCGGATTCTTGTCTTCAGAAGCATAGAATAGATGCTCAGGCGAATAGTGCAGTTCAACAGGTGATATATATATTTGGATAAGCCTGCTTACTTTGTGAAAAGCCATACGTGATCGTGACCTATGTTTGTTAATGTTAGTATGTTGTTTCTTTAGGAAGAAGTTGAAGGCCTAAAAGGACCACACCTGGTTGTCTATAGAGATGAAGATCATGGCTCTTTAGTCAGCTTGGATGAGAATGATAGGCGTCACAAAGCAGAGAACGTTAACTTATTGCAAAGCGATGGTACTATACTGCTTTATGTAGGCATTTGGACAAACATTGGGTTGAAGCTTGGCAAAAAAAAAACGAGTCTTTGAAGTTGAAGTTGAAAAAATGATATTTGGAAGATGAAGTTATGTTTGAACATTTATTTCACTTAAAAAAGAAGTTGGAAGTTCTATGAGTGGGAAAAAATTTCACTGAAAAAGAGGTCAAAATCAGTTTTTCATACTTGAAAACTCATCTTCAGAAACTAACCAAAAAATGTTCAAATGTATAACCAAACAATGTATAAAATTATTTTAGAAAAAATCTCTATATCCAGATAGATCCTAAGTGCTCTTTACATCTTCTTTCCTTCACTGCTGTCAAGTTGTAATATGAGTGCAGCATTTAATTCTTCTCTCAAATACAGGAGCCACATATGGTGGACAAGAAAAAAGTCAACGAAATCTATCTGAGCAAAAAGTGTCCCTGTATAGAGAAAAGGTATTATTCTGTATAGCGTGTCATAGCTGAAGATAGAGGAGGTTATAATTTCTTATCTTGTGAGATTTTTTTAACTTTAATCACTTAGTACTATACACGACAGCCATTCATGTTGGTTGTCTCCAGAATTTGTGACTAATGGACTTACTGTAACTTCTGTTTGGCTGCATAGCATGGATGAAATTCAGATTTAGTAGCATGTACTGTTGGCAAAATTTGGAGTTAGTTTGACATAGAATATTCTCCGTTTCTTTCTATTTAAATTTTCATGTTGTTGCTTTGATTGTGGTGATCTCCAGTTGATGCTTGCTGAGAAAAACAAGAAATGTTAGCATATTTTCCTTTTTCCGACATAGATTGGATTTTCGAATATCAGTTCTAGTAGCAACATTAACATTTGGATGTGCAGGAATAGTACATTAAAAATATGTCAATTTAGGGGCTTCAACGAAAGTTCATGAGAAGATATCAGGGATGCCATTTCACTTTTCACTTTTTCAACATGGTTGTCTATAGCAATTTGCAACAAGTTAAAATGTTAGATATGGTATTCCGGATCTAAAGTACTTGTTTGATCCTTTCTTTCCTTACAGATATCTTCATCTATGTGCATTTCACTTTGTCACGTGCAACTAGAAAGTCATTTTCCTTATATTGTTCATAGCAAGTACAGGCTTATTTTGAGTTTGCAGTCTGCTGATTTTGGCTAGGGTTGTGGCAGGAAAAGTCCAGACCAGAAGGGGTTCAACACAGTCGGAGCATACAGTCACATCCACGGAGGCCATTAGATGAGAAGGTAAAAGAGATGAAAGATAAGGTGATAAGGGCCAAAGCATACTTGAGTTTTGCACCACCAGATAGCAACTCTCATTTTGTGAAAGAGATAAAGCTACGAATTAAAGAGCTAGAACGAGCAATGGGTGATGTTACTAAAGATTCTGGTTTGTCAAGGAGGTGAGGTCATTTTTCTTTACCCCCTCTCCCCCTCACTCACACAACAATACACCTAACAGGCTATAACATGCTTCTTCATTTTTTTAATAAAATTTAATCAGTGCAATTTACAGAACCTGGCTCATCTGATGTGTCAATTGCTACTCAAAAGCATAAAATCTGTTTTGGCTGAGTAGTGGATTTGTCATGTTATGATCTGTTCTCTATGTTGCTCGGACTCTTCATGTCGATAGGTGTGTGTTGGATCCTCCAAAAGTAGTGCATTTTGGGTGGATAAGTCAGAGGCGCGACAACATTTTTGGATAGTCCGAGCAACATAGTTCATACTTACTGAGACTGCTCTACTCTTAGACAGATGATATTCTATTTAGAGTAGAACTGGCATATTAAGTCTGCTGAGCTACTGTCTTTAAAGAGACAAGAATACTCACTTGATGTTGACCTGAGGATATTCAAAACGAAGTGCACTATACTCCCGCTATGTGCGGCTCCAGGGAAAGCCAGACCATAAGGGTCGTTTGTATGCTGGCCTACCCTGCATTTCTGCAAGAGGTTGTTTCCACAGCTCGAACCCGTGACCTTTTGGTCACATGGTAACAACTTTACAAGTTACGCCACGGCTCTTGATAATTGTTTAAAATAGGAAACTGAATGCTGTTTTTAAATAGTTCATATGTTGTATGTATAATCTAAGATCAGCTAGTTTTCCAGGGCCACACAAAAGATGAAAGCCATGGATGGGACCCTGCTGAAAGCAAGCAGAATATACCCTGATTGCTCAGCTATGGTGAATACACTACGTGCCATGACATATAATGCTGAAGAACAGCTTCGATCACAAAGGGATCAAACTTCCTTCCTCGTACAGCTCGCTGCAAGAACTACACCAAAAGGCCTTCATTGCCTTTCCATGCGGTTGACCACAGAATATTTTGCTCTGCAGCCTGAGGAGCGGGAGTTTCCTAACCAAAACAAACTGCAGGATCCCGATCTCTATCACTTTGCTGTTTTCTCAGACAATGTTTTGGCATGTTCTGTGGTTGTCAATTCAACTGTTTCAACCGCTAAGGTATGCGATCTGTGTGTTTTCTCATTTGGGATCACCTTTCTTTCTTAGATCTGTATTCCTCCATGTGCTTTGCGTCCTTAATGCTACGTTCATACACCAAGGGTTCAAGAAGCAACTAAATCTAGGTGGTTCTGAAGAAGATACTAATCAAATCCCTTAACCAAGAGATCGGTTCTGATTTCTGCCATCTTGAAACTTGATAAGCAGTGGAATGTTGAAGACTAAGCATACTGAGGATTTGATTTTATGATATATCCAACATTAATGTTAGGACAATTGGACAAAATGGATGGCCTGCTGAGGAAAAACACTCGTTTTTCTTGTTTAGTTGACAATATTCATCTTCATTTTCTAAACGGAGCTGTAGGAAAGAATCTTTGGCCTGATTTTGAAAGTGTCAAATTCTTGTTCATGTACATAGATAACTTACTATTAGGAAATAAGTTGATATTACTCAGGCGTCCTCAAATCTGCAAATACATTTTAAAGACTATTTGCCGGTAATACTTTAGTTTCATCAGCTTATATGCAATAGGGATAAGGTAAGCAGAGAAAGTTTGACTAGTTTTCTGGTACATGTATAGCAAATAGTAACTGCTAACTTGAAATTTTGGATTTGAAAACTAAATCATCACAAATATGTCTTAATTGAAGGTAAATGTTTATGTACTTGGCAGGATCCAGAGAAAATTGTCTTTCATATAGTGACTGATTCTCTCAACCTGCCAGCCATGTCGATGTGGTTCTTGATGAATCCTCCTGGCAAAGCTACCATTCAAATCCAGAGCATAGACGGTTTTGAATGGTTATCAATCAAATACAATGAGGATCAGCAGAAGCAAAAAGGCCTTGATCCAAGATATGCTTCTGCACTGAACCACTTGCGTTTTTATCTTCCTGATATTTTTCCTTCTGTGAACAAGATTGTGTTCCTCGACCATGATGTGGTTGTGCGAAAAGATCTAACCAGACTTTGGCACATCAACATTAAGGGCAAAGTGAATGGTGCAGTGGAGACTTGTGTGGAAGGTGAGCCTTCATTCCGCCGAATGGATATGTTCATCAATTTCACAGACCCCTCGGTGGCAACAAGGTTCGATGCAAACACATGCACTTGGGCATATGGTATGAATGTATTTGATCTGCAGAAGTGGAGGAAGCAAAACTTAACTGCTCTCTATCACAAGTACTTGGAGCTGGTATAAGTTATATTCCGTTGTTTGCAAATATTGCTTGTTGAAATCATTAATGCAATCATGAGTTTTGAGTTGTTCTATGAGTTTGATTGACACTAGGTGATATTATTCTTCCTATCAGCTTGAATCTTGGTAAGCAGAGTTATCGGTATCTATGCTGGTGGGAGGTAGCAGGTACCTAATGAAAGTAGTCGAGGTGCGCACAAGTTGACTAGACACCACCGTCATAAAAAAGAGAGAAGAAGAGATTGATTCTATATTAGATAGCTAGCCATGTCATGGGGTTAATCCATTAGACACTTATAGTTGTTTTATTATACTCTTCTCCTTTTATCTTCATTGCTAGAAACACTCAGTGTATGTAATTTTCGTTGATGCAGGGAAGTAAGAGACGATTACTGAAAGCTGGTAGTTTACCACTTGGTTGGATGACATTTTACAAACACACTCATGCTCTTGACAGGACATGGCATCTACTCGGGTTGGGGTATGACTCGGGTGTCACACGAGCACAAATCGAGCAGGCAGCTGTGATTCATTATGATGGAGTTATGAAACCATGGTTAGACCTTGGTATCCAAAAGTACAACTCCTATTGGAACAAACATGTTAGCTATGAACATCCATATTTGCAACAATGCAATTTACATGAGTAGCAATTTGATCCAGGAGGTGTAAGCACCACTTATGTATGTTCAAACTATGAAACAACAACCTCTTGTACAAATGCAACGTCGGACCACATTACATAGTCTAGGTCTTTTCAGGATACGCACATAGCAGAAACATAGTACATCGAGCTTCTCTTTTTGGTGTTGGAACCACCTACATTCTCACTTGATTCTTTCCATATTGATCCACAAAACATATTCTTCATTGTAAAGTTCAAATTCTTGGGATGTCATTGTTACAAATTAATGAATGAGATAAAGACCTACTGTTGTAAACTATATTATTATTTGTTATAGGCATCTTCCACGCTTTGAGAATTATTATTTTTAAAAAAAAATTGTAACTTACTAATTTACTAATAAAATGCCAATTTTATATGACATCAAAGAGAAAATTTAAAAATATTAAATTTATAAAAAACTTTCGCCTCATTTTATTAAAGTTCGGTAAAAAATTAAGTTATCTTGCACAAGTTTGCTGGTATCTAATTGCTTGGTAAAATTTAGAGAACTTTCGTCTTGTTCAACCCAAGATCTATATAAATTAAATTATTTGGCATAAGTCATATAATATCTAATTCACTCGATATAAGTTTAGAATTTTTTTCTCACTTGGCATAAGTTTCATATGAATGAGTTGTGACTCTTATGACATAAACTTATGGGTTTTGAAATTGAACTTTTGTTTCGCATTACGCAAGTCGTGTAGGAACTATCTAATTTTTTTTACAATATAACTTGTGAGTTTTGAACTGAATATGTTCTCGATAAGCATAAGTTCTATAATTTGTTATGCATTATTTTAAGACATAACTTGTACTATGTTATGATATAAATATAAACTATGTCGAACAAAAATTATTTGTTATTTTAGTGTTAGAGATACCTTTTACCACTTATTATTTTACTTAAAATGTTGAACAACAAAAAATTTAAAATCATCAAATCGGTAAAGATTAGGTTGTTCTAAATCGAACCTTTTTTTTTTGGTAATGGGTTATTGGTTCAGTGATTTTGGTAACAATTTAAACTTTTTTATATATATCGGATTATCGATTCTAAAAGGTTTGAAGTTTTTTCTTAACGGGTTAACAGATAACCCGATAGTAAATTAATAAATTATATTTATATCATTAGGTATATAAAGTCAATGTTTAGTTTCATACTTTCATTTCTAGCTGTGTCAAACTCTCATAATAAGATCTGTATTTGTATAATAATAAGTGTATATGACGAAAATATATGTATTTGTATTTGTATATACACTTTTCTCTTGCTTTATACAAATACAAACACATTTTATACATTTGTATACCGAAAATGGCTATTTGTATACCTAATCAGATGACAAAAAAAATGAGATGGTTGCTACGAATTATAATTAAAATAGACTATGACTATAACATTTAATTTGAATTAATAATTTGCTATTTCATACCATTTTCCCTATAACATAAGTATTTATAAAATTTTATTGAACTTTTTTAATATAAGTATATTAATTCTTTTTATGAATGCCACATAGTTTTATATTATTTTATATCATTTAGATTTTAATATTGCATGCACTAATATATGTGTAGGTATATTTGGATTTATCTCTTAACTCCTTTATATTATAGATTATAGAAATGCAAATTAATTTTGATTGTCATCAATGAAATATTTGCTAAATTAATGTGAAATTTATTTACTATATGAATAAATAAGAAATTTATTAACAATACATCTCTATTTTAGTAATTATGCATGTATTAATTGCATTAAATATATTTATGAAGTTCTCTCTTTGTCATTTTTACATGCACAATAAATATTGGAATTTGATTTTCTTTTTAATTTTTAGGTAAATAAAAATATTTTATTACCAAGTATGACCATTACCACTCAAGTTTATGAAAAGAAAACCAAGTCTGGACATGCCCAGGCCGTGTTGTCTCCCAACATTGCGTACTCCTAACCTTTCAGACTATGGGTAACAAGAATTTGTTTTAGGATCGTATCGATCGTATTTTTTAAAAAAATCTACCTCCAAAAAAATATTTATGTTGTCTTTGAAAAAATTGTGACTTAAGTAAGAAAACAAAAATATCACAATTCTAAGGGAAAAGATAGGTTGATAATGTAAGAATTTAAAAAAATTCAAGAAGAATATTATTTAGAAAAAATGACAAAAATAATGAATGCATAATTGTAGTTTGAGAAAATACATAACTTATTCACGAAATAAATTTTGAAATAAAATAAATATACGAGACCAAAAAATTAAACTAACATAAAATTATATATCATATACTTACAAAAATTTCTCAAAGATAAACCACAGATTGAACTTTATATAATAGTGAGATGATTTTTTAGTCTTGATTTTTACTACTCGCAAACTTGGTTTTTAGTAAATAAGTGTCATTCATTGAGAGTAAGAAGCATATCCATTTGATTATTCATCAACTACTTTTAGTTTTAACGTTTTAATATGTTAAAAAAAAATCTAGCAACAAAGCAAAGTTAATCAATTTAGAAAAGAAACACAACATCATAATCAAACTAATTAAAGTTCACATTTTAATATTAAAAAAAAGTTATTTCACCAACATAGGTTGTGGTACACTGGTAGGAGTGTTTTATCCTTAACCAGAGGTCTCAGGTTCGAGCCCTGGATATGGAGAAAATTATATTGGGAGCGCCACTCCTAAATGGGCTCTGTAGTGCAAGATCTGGATTTTGTCGGAACTTTAATGTGGACTCCGGACAGCTTGTGGGAAACAAGAAAAAAAAAGGCATTTCTACTAAAAGAAAAAAAGAAAAATTACACGTTTAAGCAAACATATACTACTTAACTCCTCATCATAAGTATAGTTTGTTATAATTACCACCCGCGATTAACATTATACATTAATTACTTGTTAGCCACGTTGTATATGTATAATTCACCAAAATATACAAATACATATGTATAATATACAATTATCTAACCGATATATATATATACAATTCACCTCTCTCGCACTCTTTACCCCCTCTCTCGCCTCTCTCCTCAGTCCTCTCTTTCCAAGTCTCGCTCATCTCTCTCCTCCCTGTAACATGTAGCTACGAGTTGTAATTATCAAACTATAGCTATGGGGAGTAATTAGGCTATTTTTAGGTAGCTATATGTGAAAGTTCCTCAAGAAAAAACAAGTGCAAGGATTTTAAGGAAATATTCACCAGGAGAGGCCCAAGCTAAGGGCTAAGGTGAATAGATGAATTAAAAAGCCCATTGAAGGAAATTTAATTTGGGCCAAATGTACAAATTTCCCAATAAAATTCGAAGTTTTTGTACAAATTTTTTTATTTTGGGGTGATCTTTAATTTTTACTCTAAAATATACTAATATATATTTTTTCTTTTTGTTGTTCATTTAGTGAACAAAATAGTTATATTTATGACTTAGTTTTGTTTGGCATAAGTTTAGAAACTTTCGTCTCATTCGATAAAAGTTCGGTAAAAATTAAGTTATCTTGCACACGTTTGGTAGTATCTAATTTGCTCGGTAAAATTTAGAGAATTTTTGTCTTGTTCAGCCCAAATTCTGTACAAATTAAATTATTTGGCATAAGTTGTGTAATATCTAATTCACTCGACATAAGTTTAGAATTTTTGTCTCACTTGGCGTAAGTTTCATATGAATAAGTTGCGACTCTTATGACATAAACTTGTGGGTTTTGAAATTGAACTTTTATTTAGCCTTACACAAGTCCTGTAGGAACTATCTATTTTTTTTTTACAATATAACGTGTGAGTTTTAAACTGAATTTGTTCTCGATAAGCATAAGTTCTATAGGAATAAAGCATAACTTGTTATGCATTAAGACATAACTTGTGTTATATTATGATATAAAAATATAAACTATGTCGAACAAAAATTATTTGTTATTTTAATGCTAGAGATATTTTTTATCACTTATTATTCTACTTAAAATGTTGAAGAACAAAAAATTTTAAATCATCAAATTGGTAAAGACTAGGTTGTTCTAAATCGAACCATTTTTTTTTGGTAATGAAGTTCGGCGATTTTGGTAACAATTTAAACTTTTTTTTTTTTTATATATTGGATTATCGATTCTAAAAAGTTTGAAGTTTTTTTTAACGGTTTAATAGATAACCCGATAATAAATCAATAAATTATATTTATATCATTAGATATATAAATACAAGGCTTAGTTCCATACTTTCATTTCTAGCTGTGTCAAACTCTCGGCTATTCTACAAGGTGTTAGTGTTCTCTTTAGAGCAAGATTCAATTTGTCAACGCATATGCATGATTCATTTTGTTTGTCGTCTTGTTTATAAGTGTTTTTCAATGTTTTTTAATGTCTGAAATCTTAACGGTTAAATCAATAATCAAACCGATAACGACTAATACGTAGCCCAACCAAAATAATGGGATTGACCCATGAAATCCCTAGCTGGGTTCAGCATATAAAATACGCGTATTTGGTCAAAATGTTGGTCAAACGTTTTTTCAAAAAAAGCGACGTACATAGAGACTCTGTCCGTCGCTTTGAGAAATATTTTGATTTATTTTTATTTAATTCGTCTTCCTGAGGACGATTTTGTGTAAAATTAAAACCAAAAAATTATAATACCGACTTTCGGATGTCAGTAAAATTAAATAGTATGTAATAAATTAATATTTTCAATTAACTTTAAATAAATCGTCCTCCGAATGACGGTTTTATATAAGTTAAAAAATAATTTAATATAAAATACCGACCTTCCTATGTCAATATTATTTAATTAACATGATTGTTTTTTATTTATGTTAAAATTTAATGTGATACCAACCTCATGAAGTCGGTATTTTTTGTTAAATCTAATTTCTTTTAATAAAAACGACATCCGAAGGTCAGTTTGTTTAAAATATTCCTATTAATCATAATTTTGTTATTGTGCATAATACTAAAATTTCATTTAAACCTATAATTACTTGTTCAAAAAGTGTAACAAATTTGTATACTTTTATAAATTAAAAGTTAGAATCATGGAATAAATAAAAAAATATCTATAATTTATATTTAGAGTATGAAACTACGTTTATATGAATTAGGAGAAAATTATATATACTTATATTTCTAGAGTAATATACAAATTTTATCAGTTTGTCGTCTAATCATGGAAAAAGAAATATTTCATCTCATGATGTAGAGGTAAAGAGCTAACATATAATCTATTTGAGTATGAAATGCAAGATAATATTATTATATACGTTCGATCTTGAATGAATGTCAAATGTAGTGATCACCTCCTAATTATGATGACATGTAAATGATATTTCATCGGAGTATGAAATATGTTGATTAATTATATACTTCTCGAATAGTTTAACAAATCAAGTCTTATATACTAGTGATTCAGATATGAAATACATTATCAATTAAAGAAATACGTATGATCAATTCAAGGATATATATATATATATATATATATGTATATATGTATGTAATTTTAATTTATAAAATTAACTTGATCGATAAATTAATTAAATTTATTAAATTAAACTACTGTTGATGTATAGTTAAATTATATATACATATATATTAATATATATATAAACCTCGATAAAACAGAAGTTTAATTTAATAAATCAAATTTATTATATTAAATTATAAAATTAAGTTGATGGATAAATTAAATTTATTAAATTAAACTTTTATTGGTGATGTGTAGTTAAATTTTATATATATATATATATATATATATATATATATATATATATATATATATATATATATATAATTTTAATTAATTAAATCAACCTAAATAAATTAAATTTATTAAACTTAAAACCCTTGCTCTTAGTGACAAGTCTCAATCCTCTCTCACTCCTCTCATCTCATCGTCGCCCCCATCCCCACCCATCCCCGACCGGCGCCACGCCACCATCGCAGCAGCAGCGGTAGGTCTCGCGCAGCAGCAAAGGCAGCTCGCACCGGCCAGCAGCAGGAGCAGCTCGCACCGGCCAGCATCGGGAGCAGCTCGCACCGGCCAGCAGCGGGAGCAGCTCGCACCGGCGCCTCCATCTCGACCGGCGCCGCCTCCATTCCGACCCACTGCCCTTCTCCTTTAGTTCAAGGTTAGGGTTTCATAATATTATTTTTAATTTCTTTCAATTTGAGTGTTGAATTTGTTAATTAGTGTATTGAATTAGTTTTTTTATTGATTGCTAGTTAATTAGTATGTGAATGATTTAGGGTTTTTGATTGATAGTTTGAATTAGGGATTATTTGACCGTTAGTTTGTGTTTGTTGATTGTGAATTGAAAATTTTAATGTTAGGGTTACTTTGAATTAGGGTATCTTAGGATTTGTTTGAAATTTGGTATTTCTTGAGTTAATTAGTTTGATTTTGGAATTGTAAAATTAGATTGAATTAGGGTATTTAAGGAGTTGTTTGAATTTGGGTATTATTTGAGTTAGTTTGAATTATTTTTGAGATTTTAGAACTAATTGTTTGAATTTGGGATTAGGAATAGCTAGCTAGTTTGAATTTAGGATTTTAGCACTAGTTAGATTTTGGGATTTTAGGACTAGTTTGAATTTGTGATTTTAAGACTAGTTTGAATTTTGAATTTAGGATTAGTTTGAATTATTATTGAGATTTTAGGACTACTAATAGTTTGAATTTGGGATTTTAGCACTATAGTTTGGTTTTTGAATTCTAGGAGTACTTCCAATTTGTGATTTTAAGACTAGTTTGAATTTGGAATTTAGGACTAATAGTTTGAATTATATTTGATAATTTAGGCTAATTAATAGTTTGAATTTGGGACACTAGCTAGCTAGTTTGAATTTGAAATTTTAGGGATTTGAATTACAACTTAATTAGAACTCATAATTATTTATAACTTGAATTTACTATAAATTGAACTTAATTAGGAATATGAACTTGAAATTAGAACTTGAAGTTGGAACTAATTAGCTTGAATATATAACTAATTAAGTTTAGAAATTATATATATATATATATATATATATATATATATATATAAATAATATTCTTGGATTTGAAGTTTATATTTAACTAATTTAAGAACTTTTCGTACTAGACAACTGAGGAAGCTCAACATCTAAAAAAGTTGATACAAGACTATATTGCTTCTTTCATCAAAGTTGGAGATAAGGTTGGTGCTTCTAAATTTCTTAAGTTCAAGTACAATTGTTTTCAATAATGTGTTTGTGTCCATCTAGTATTAATACTTAGCTTTAATTTTACGAATAATATATTTGTTAAGCATAAGTACCAACACTAGTTGATCCTATAGATGACAAAATTGATTTTCTTGCAAGATCGATTTGTGTCCATCTAGTGTTGATATTAAGCTTTAATTTAGGAATAATGTGTTTGTTAAGCATAATTACCAACACTAGTTGATCCTATTGATGACTAAATTGATTTTCTTGCAAGATCGATTTGTGTCCATCTAGTGTTGATATTAAGCTTTAATTTAGGAATAATGTGTTTGTTAAGCATAAGTATCAACACTAGTTGATACTATTGATGACAAAATTGATTTTGTTGTAAGATCGATTTGTGTCCATCTAGTGTTGATATTAAGCTTTAATTTAGGAATAATGTGTTTGTTAAGCATAAGTACCAACACTAGTTGATCCTATTGATGACAAAATTGATTTTCTTGCAAGATCGATTTGTGTCCATCTAGTGTTGACTCTTAGCTTTAATTTAGGAATAATTTGTTTGTTAAACATAAGTACCAACACTAGTTGATCCTATTGATGACAAAATTGATTTTGTTGTAAGATCGATTTGTGTCCATCTAGTGTTGATATTAAGCTTTAATTTAGGAATAATGTGTTTGTTAAGCATAAGTACCAACACTAGTTGATCCTATTGATGACAAAATTGATTTTCTTGCAAGATCGATTTGTGTCCATCTAGTGTTGACATTTAGCTTTAATTTAGGAATAATGTGTTTGTTAATCATAAGTACAGACACTAGTTGATCCTATTGATGACAAAATTGATTTTCTTGCAAGATCGATTTGTGTTCATCTAGTGTTGACACTTAGCTTTAATTTAGGAATAATGTGTTTGTTAATCATAAGTACAAACACTAGTTGATCCTATTGATGACAAAATTGATTTTCTTGCAAGATCGATTTGTGTCCATCTAGCGTTGATATTAAGTTATAATTTAGCAATAATGTTTTTGTTAAGCATAAGTACCAACACTAGTTGATCTTATTGATGACAAAATTGATTTTCTTGCAAGATCGATTTGTGTCCATCTAGTGTTGACACTTAGCAATAATGTTTTTGTTAAGCATAAGTACTTTGTTGTTGTTAATCCCTATGTTTCAATTTATGTGAGGGGTGTGTGTGGGCTCAAAGTTTATTTAAGAAATTGGGAACGACTAAAATGGAAAAAAGGGACATAAATTGGGATATAGGATCACAATTTGTATCCTTTGAGTGCATTCCACTCAATGATGTACATTTTACTGAGAGTTTTGAATCATTTGGAATGTTAGGGGAAAAGTGAGACCTTTTATTTCACTTTCGTCGTTCTAATTTCCATGTGAATGCTTTGGTCATCGAGATAAATTACTTATCCTGTTATGGTAGAAAGTTGCTGCATTCAGTTACCATATTTTTGTCTAATGCAGAAGGTAAGTCTTACCTGTATCTTGTTATTCATGAATTTTAATGTCGCTATACACACTTTTTTCCAAGAAGTGAAGTAAAGTTAAAGTAATCCCAGGTATTGTATGCAAAAAGAACTTTCAAATTCCATAAATGCAGACTGCAATTTTATCTTCCCAAATGTCATTCAGTTGGCTAGCATGTTAACTTGATTGTTCTGGTAATATGTTTTGATTACTAAGAGAAGTATTAAAGGAGCATTTGGACCAAGTACGGGACGGAAAACAAGCTCTCTAAACTACTACTACTATTTAATTCATTCATGTCTTTTTTGAAGTACAGTCTGTCAATCTAAGATTTTCTTTCACTTTATGTAACAAAAATTATATGTTAGCCTCAATTGAAGAGGAAATGACTAAGTCTAATTCTGCTAAGAGGGGGGCTCTCTATTGTCATAAAGTTCTGAGATTTTCTGATGTGAGCCTTTGACTTTAGATGCCAAGAATTTGTATCCTAGTCTCAGTAGTTTAAAAAAAGAAAGAATTTGTATCTTTTAGTCTCAGTAGAAGAGGAGTATGATTGCTTAGTTTCTCCTTTTCTTGGTTTTTTTCTTTTCTTTTAAATCTTTCAAATCTAATGCTTCGAAGAATGATTCTTGAGGAATTAAATTTTTTTGTAAAAGTTGTTGTTCATTCAACTTATTCTGCCGATGCCATGTTACAGTGTAACTGCTATCAAGTTTCAAGTCGGTTAACGCTGTCTTACGTTGCACTGTATCTGCACTTTGCAGGACACCTTTATCGATTGTAATATGATGAGAAAATATGATCAGAGGCCTCCTTTTCTTTACCTTGTTTTCGGTGATACACATGAGCTATGTTTAAGAAAATATAGCAATCTTGATGGTCCTTCTAGTTTAAGTGGAGAACTAGAAATTAGAATGATGTAGATTGCCCTTGTCAATGAAATAAACTTTTTATATGATTTTGGTTGTTCAAGGGATAGGGGAGCTATGAGGAGGATGTGGAGCAAAGCTTTTTCGGTTTCTCTAAATGTGCTTCTATGACAAGAAATTCCATGAGGGAAATTCAGTGACTTAGTAGCATTATAGAGTGTTGCAGATAGCAAACGAGTGAGAAATATCTTGGATGTCTTTCCTCTTTCATCTTCTTCTTTTTTTCTTTTCTGTTTTGGTTCTTCATAGTTTGTATAAAACATATGGGTAGATTTGATTGTGCTGCTTTTATGCCTGATTTGAAGTTCCAAATGATGTTATTTGCATGTTTAACCAATTGCTCATAATGCTTTTGTATCAGCAAGTAAACTTTGATTTGGCACAATTTGTTTCTATTGTGAACTGACCGGATACATTCAGTCACTGAAACTTGTGAATTTTCCTACTTTTGCTTTTAATTTTCAGACTGAATAATATCTCTTGTAATTTCGTCTCAGCTCCAAGCAATATTTGAAAGAACATCGGGTGCCTTTTATTTTCCGTTGCTCTATTAAGGAAGTGTTATATCTACCACTAATCTTGGTCCTTCATTCACTTGAAATGTCTTTGCGTAAACCTCCACTTCCTCGACTTTTGCTGAACAATGTCTCGTGTATGAGAAATGCTCAACAAATTTTGCGCCACGTAAATGTTTCCCTCCACGATGGTGGTGCACTTGTACTAACAGGCACCAATGGCTCTGGTAAATCCACATTCTTGCGCATGTTGGCTGGTTTCTCAAAACCATCAGCTGGTGAGATACTCTGGAATGGCCATGACATTACTGATTCAGGTGTTTTTCAACAGTACAAACTTCAACTCAATTGGCTGTCTCTTAAAGACGCTATCAAAGAGAAGTTCACGGTCCTTGACAATGTTCAATGGTTTGAAGTTCTTGAAGGCAAGCAAGGAAGGTCTCTGCCAGCTTTGGAGCTTATGGGGCTTGGAAGATTAGTAAATGATAAAGCACGAATGCTTTCTATGGGTCAAAGGAAAAGGGTACAGCTCGCTAGATTGTTAGCAATTGATCGACCTATTTGGTTGCTCGATGAACCTTCAGTAGCATTGGATGACGATGGTGTGAAATTGCTCGAGTATATTATTGCAGAGCACAGGAAAAAAGGTGGTATTGTCATTGTCGCCACCCATCTGCCTATTCAGATTGAGGATGCAATGTTTTTAAGGTTGCCACCAAGGTTCCCAAGAAGGATGACTTTAGTAGACATGCTCGATAGAGGCGGCCTCGACTGATCTTTAAGAAGATAAGAGTCCAATCTAAAGAAAGCTCTCCAATGAATTCAAAAGGGAGCACATGATGTTAAAGAAACATGCAAGTTCTTATAGTGGAATCAAAGTTTCCACTTTTCTTTCATTCTTGATGATTGCAAAAATTTCTCTCTCTTTACTTTCTTTGTTCCTCCTCGTTTTGCACTTCAGTTTGCCGCTAAAATGTGCTGAGAACACATGCCCTTAGGCTTTGGTCTAATGGTAAGAGCCGCAACATTGGAAGTGTGGATTAGACGTACATCACGAGTTAGAATTTGTTGCAGACAAAAGCTTGGAATTCCATTATCCATCGAGTTTCGACCCATGTCGGCTGGCACTCGGGGATTTCTCTTTTTTTTTTTAAAAGAAATTTGTAATTAACACCTTGCATCAGATTATCAGATGTAGTGTTTCTCTTATACAACATCCCAAATAGCTTAATTGTTTGTATGCTAGTCTGAAGCAGAGAATTTGACACATTCAGTACTTATTTGGCTTTTGTAACAACTTTGTCAGCAAACTAGGTGCAGATTGGGTTAGTATTTTTTGGTGAAGAGTTCGATTTCCGATATTGTGATCTCCTCCTTTCACTTCCTATCCACATTTTTTAATATATAAAACTTAAAGTAATTATTCTTGATGCAATTATCGAACAAGCGTGGTAGCGACCTACATAGTCTTAATTCGTGATTGCAACATTGCAATTACTAAACAAGAATATGTTAGCAAGCTTACCTAACACAAATTCAAATTAGTTATTTTTTCTAAACTTCAAAATTTAGGAATATACGAGGAGAAAGATAGAAATTCAGATTGTGAATTAATAATCGGGAGTTCATATTTATTTATTTATATATGGAAAAGTCCGATCAACACTTATGTATTAAATAATTTAATTCATATTCGATTAAAAAATGGATCAATAATACACTACTCGGTGACTCTTTATATAGCTCCATCTAGTTAACCATTAGTTTTATGAGCATTTTAATGCCAGAAAATAAAGTTGATGGCATTTTTGGTTCAAATAAATGGAAATAATAGTAGTATTTTTTAGCCAAATTCAATAGATTAACTATTTTTAAGTAAAAAAAAAAAAATCTTTTTCCTTTTAGAAAAATCACGTGGTTACCATGTGCTCACACTAATTCCACAAGATCTTTGAGTGGTTCAATTTTTTTTTTCAAAAATATAAGTTTTCTGGGATTTTAGTTTATAATCTGCAAAAAAAAAAAAAAAAAAAAAAAAAAAAAAAAACTGAATCTTGGGGTTTATTGAAAAATGATGAAGAAATCATGGGTTATTACTCAATTTTCTTTTTGTTTATCTCTTTTTCTTGTTCTCAACTTGTGTCAAAATCAGAAGCCAATGATACGGAATGGAAATGTGAATAATCTTCCTATGGATATATATTTTTTAAGTGTTGCAGGGGGTATTAGGACTATTGAAGAACAGACCCTTCTTCTCAAACAGGCCAATATTTCAACCAATCTTTAAAAAAAAAGTTTTTTTTGGTTATTTGTGTAAAGGAATGATTTTTATTTGAATGTTCCTTGTTGAGGCATGGAATCTTGAACTGAATTTTGGTTTGGTGAAGATTGGCAGTGTTAGTTCAGTCTGTAGTTGAAGAATGTACACTTAACAATCAATCTTGAAAAAAAAAAATCTATTATCTATTGTTATTTGTGTAAAGGAATGTTTTTTATTTGAATGTATGTTGTTGGGATATGTGTTTTGAGCTGAATTTTGGTTTGGTGAAGATTGTAAGTTAGTTCAGTCTTCAGTAGAAGAATTATGCAACTCTGAATTTCTTTTCTTTTGGCATTAGTTAGTTGAGTTTGCTAAACTTGAGCCGAGGGTCTTTTGGATATAGTCTCTCTTTCTCCACAAGGTAGTGGTAAGGTCCGCGTACACTCTACCCTCCCCAGACCCCACTTGTTAAATTCCACTGGGTATGTTGTTGTTAGCATTAGTTGGTTGAGGAAAAGGAATCAGTTTCAGTATAAAGTTTGGAGGTGTACTCATCCAAAATTGGATAAGATTTAAAAATGATTAAAACATTTGGTAGAAGGTGCAACTAGCACATGTTGATAAAATGAGAGAAAGTCGCTTGAAATGGTTTAGTCATGTTATGCATCTACCTCCTATGTGTGGGTCAGTAGGTGTGAAATTATGGTGAGTGAAGGTGTTAAAAAGGAACGATTTAGAGATAAGTTACATGGAAGAAAGTAGTACGCAAAGACCTACAGTCTCTTGGCATCCATGTAGACTTGGAGAAAAATATGAGAAAATGGAAGAAAAAGGTCTATAAAGCAATACCAAATAACTGGAAATATGTTTTGGGCATGTTAGTACTTTTCCTTTAGCTTCCATGTTTTTAGGAGTCTTTCCAAATCTTTGTATTGTTCTAGTAATTGGTTTTGTAAAAACTTGAAATTTAATAAATTCATGTTCTTCTGACAAAGACGTCCTTCATTTCTTTTTTTCTGATGTTCAAATGAAATTGTTACCTGTGATGAAATTCATCTCCTTTGTATCATGTTCACTTTTGGCTGTTTCAGTTTTGGTGGAATCTGATATTGAATGAAGGTGGAGAAGGTAGCAAAAAAGTTCAATGCAAGATTCGTTATCAACATAAGTGAATTTGGGGAAGATGATCCTCTTATGCAAAATGTAAGCCCTCCAATATAAGTGCATAATTCAGTGGTTATATGAATTTGAGTGCAATGATGCTAGTGTAGGATGTAACACATAGATACTTAATCCATTAGACAGTTATAGTTGTTTTATTATACTCTTCTCCTTTTATCTTCATTGCTAGAAACACTCAGTGTATGTAATTTTCGTTGATGCAGGGAAGTAAGAGACGATTACTGAAAGCTGGTAGTTTACCACTTGGTTGGATGACATTTTACAAACACACTCATGCTCTTGACAGGACATGGCATCTACTCGGGTTGGGGTATGACTCGGGTGTCACACGAGCACAAATCGAGCAGGCAGCTGTGATTCATTATGATGTAGTTATGAAACCATGGTTAGACCTTGGTATCCAAAAGTACAAGTCCTATTGGAACAAACATGTTAGCTATGAACATCCATATTTGCAACAATGCAATTTACACGAGTAGCAATTTGATCCTGGAGGTGTAAGCACCACTTATGTATGTTCAAACTATGAAACAACAACCTCTTGTACAAATGCAATGTCGGACCACATTACATAGTCTAGGTCTTTTTAGGATACGCACATAGCAGAAACATAGTACATCGAGCTTCCCTTTTTGGTGTTGGATCCACCTACATTCTCACTTGATTCTTTCCATATTGATCCACTAAACATATTCTTCATTGTAAAGTTCAAATTCTTGGGATGTCATTGTTACAAATTAATGAATGAGATAAAGACCTACTGTTGTAAACTATATTATTATTTCTTATAGGCATCTTCCACGCTTTGAGAATTATTATTTTTTTAAAAAAATTGCAACTTACTAATTTAGTATGACATCAAAGAGAAAATTTAAAAATATTAAATTTATAAAAAACTTTCGCCTCATTCGATAGAAATTCGGTAAAAAATTAAGTTATCTTGCACAAGTTTGGTAGTATCTAATTTGCTCGGTAAAATTTAGAGAACTTTCGTCTTGTTCAGCCCAAGTTCTATACAAATTAAATTATTTGGCATAAGTCATATAATATCTAATTTGCTCGACATAAGTTTAGAATTTTTTTCTCACTTGGCATAAGTTTCATATGAATGAGTTGTGACTCTTATGGCATAAATTTGTGGCTTTTGAAATTGAACTTTTGTTTCGCATTACGCAAGTCTTGTAGGAACTATCTAATTTTTTTTACAATATAATTTGTGAGTTTTGAATAGAATTTGTTCTCGATAAGCATAAGTTCTATAGGAATAAAGCATATTTTGTTATGCATTTTAAGACATAACTTGTGCTATATTATGATATAAAAATATAAACTATGTCGAACAAAAAATATTTGTTATTTTAATGTTAGAGATATCTTTTACCACTTATTATTTTACTTAAAATGTTGAAGAACAAAAAATTTAA
The DNA here is from genome assembly GCA_037074985.1 of Solanum bulbocastanum. Classification (NCBI taxonomy): domain Eukaryota; kingdom Viridiplantae; phylum Streptophyta; class Magnoliopsida; order Solanales; family Solanaceae; genus Solanum; species Solanum bulbocastanum. The sequence continues at coordinate 50,823,930 of CM073608.1, forward strand.
AATCATCAAATTGGTAAAGACTAGGTTGTTCTAACTCGAACCTTTTTTTTTTTGGGTAATGGGTTATTGGTTTAGCAATTTTGGTAACAATTTAAACTTTTTTTTATATATCGGATTATCTATTCTAAAAGGTTTGTAGTTTTTTCTTAACGGGTTAATAGATAACTCGATAGTAATAAATTATATTTATATCTTTAGATATATAAAGTCAAGGTTTAGTTTCATACTTTCATTTCTAGCTGTGTCAAACTCTCATAATAAGATCCGTATTTGTATAATTATAAGTGTATATGACGAAAATATATGTATTTGTATTTGTATATACACTTTTCTTTTGCTTTATACAAATACAAACACATTTTATACATTTGCATACCGAATGGTAATTGTTTACCGAAAATGGCTAATTGTATACCAATCAGATGACAAAAAAAATGAGATGGTTGCTACGAATTATAATTAAAATAGACTATGACTATAACATTTAATTTGAATTAATAATTTGCTATTTCATACCATTTTCCCTATAACATAAGTATTTATAAAATTTTATTGAACTTTTTTAATATAAGTATATTAATTCTTTTTATGAATGCCACATAGTTTTATATTATTTTATATCATTTAGATTTTAATATTGCATGCACTAATATATGTGTAGGTATATTTGGATTTATCTCTTAACTCCTTTATATTATAGAATATAGAAATGCAAATTAATTTTGATTGTCATCAATGAAATATTTGCTAAATTAATGTGAAATTTATTTACTATATGAATAAATAAGAAATTTATTAACAATACATCTCTATTTTAGTAATTATGCATGTATTAATTGCATTAAATATATTTATGAAGTTCTCTCTTTGTCATTTTTACATGCACAATAAATATTGGAATTTGATTTTCTTTTTAATTTTTAGGTAAATAAAAATATTTTATTACCAAGTATGACCATTACCACTCAAGTTTATGAAAAGAAAACCAAGTCTGGACATGCCCAGGCCGTGTTGTCTCCCAACATTGCGTACTCCTAACCTTTCAGACTATGGGTAACAAGAATTTGTTTTAGGATCGTATCGATCGTATTTTTTAAAAAAATCTACCTCCAAAAAAATATTTATGTTGTCTTTGAAAAAATTGTGACTTAAGTAAGAAAACAAAAATATCACAATTCTAAGGGGGCACAAAAAGATAGGTTGATAATGTAAGAATTTAAAAAAATTCAAGAAGAATATTATTTAGAAAAAATGACAACAATAATGAATGCATAATTGTAGTTTGAGAAAATACATAACTTATTCACGAAATAAAAATAAATATACGAGACCAAAAAATTAAACTGACATAAAATTATATATCATATACTTACAAAAATTTCTCAAAGATAAACCACAGATTGAACTTTATATAATAGTGAGATGATTTTTTAGTCTTGATTTTTACTACTTGCAAACTTGGATTTTAATAAATAAGTGTCATTCGTTGAGAGTAAGAAGCAAATTAAATGTTGGATTATGAATATTTTACAACATTAACAATGATTGTTTTCACAATTGACATCAATATTTGAACTGCTAAATTAAGTTACTTTATTCCCTTGTTAATGTTAAAGTTTTGGTTATGATACTGATAAAAATATTATGAAAAAATATTTGTGAATACAAGAAAATAAGTAAGAAATTTATTATTGTTCTAGAAATCATTTTTAAAAAAAAAAAAAATTCATCGTACCGAACATTTAAGTAATTACTTATCATATGCACGTTGTATTGCATACTTAAAGTTGAATAAATTCTCGATTCATGAAAGGCGGATGATAGCCTGAAATTTAAGTCTTGATAGGTTAAAATATAATGACTGCAGTCAAATAACATTAGAATATGTAAAGATCATTTCATCGTGACTTGTTACAACTCTAATAGAAACTCAGAGTCATTCCATACGAAATATTTTGTTAATTGGATAAATGTACTACACGATTAAGATTAACCATAGATCAGTCTGTGTATATAATCAGTTAACACACAAAACTCAGTATGTACACAAAATAACTCAAACGTACATGTCGATCACAGATTTCCTCATCTCATTAACACTGGGTTGAGCCCCCCTCAACTTGAAAATGTTCTCGATAACAGCCACTTCTGTTGCTGTAGTGTCTGACCCACAAAATGCTGCCCAGTCATTGACAATCATTCCAGCAGCTATCACTCCACTACCGCGGTTCACAGTTCCTGCCATCAAAGGAATATCAAGGAGATATGCAAGCTCCTTCATCTCTTCAATAGATGCATGAGGATGTACCTGAGTCCAACAAAACAACATTCCAAAGTAATTAACAGGGTCAAACTTAACTTACCATATATATTTGCATGGCTAATTCACAACTCAACATCACAACCCATATTAATAAACAGTAACATTGCTTATTCATAACAAGTTAATTAACACATGTATGCGTTGGACACTATGCGAGCAAGTTTTGCCTTCAATCACATTCACCATTTACCCTGTATTTTTATTAAGAGTGATTACTTACCAAGCCTCCCAAGTTTGAGAAAGCACAATAGCTTCCAACAAGAATATTCTCTGCTATTGTATTCCGGAGAACTTCCACACCAAGAACATCAGCAATCATCTCTTCAGTTTCCTGAAAAAACTAACATCTGTCAATCTTAGGTGATGGTGTTAATCTTTTTTAGATGAGTAGACTCACAAGTCAAGATCCATGACAACAATAATGGGAGTCTAATTTTAACGTGAAACAATAGGCATATAAAAATAAATGTAAATCTACATATCGTAGGAGAAATTAAAATAAAATTTAAAAAATTACCATCTTCTAGAACAAAGTTTAGCATAATCTATAGCAACTTTAAAGAAAAGCATAACACAAGCAGGCACAGAAACCCTGCTGACATTGTAGAGTTCTACAACAGTAATTCCTACAACTTGTAAAGATACTCTACTTTAAGTAACCGTGTTAACCCCGAGGGCCATGGTCGGGAATTTGATGGATAAGGGGCCTGCCCCTCTACCCTTCAAGATTTGAATAACAAGTTTTTTGTCCGTGACACACACCTGACATTCATGTGCTGCAATCTTACTTTAAACCAAATCCAACAGTGAGGTAAACATCCCTTATCCTATTGGACATTTCTGGACGTTGAAACAAAATACTAATCCTATCATACATGACAAGGATTTACTTTTAAACTCAGAGAGTTGTTGGGTTCTCTAATATAAAATAAAAACTGCAGATGAATTATGTGCACCCAATAATATAAAACTATTGACGTGATTAAAGTCGAGAGATCTACAGAAAATGCATTCCAATTTGTAACATAAAATAGCTAACAGATAAATTACCTTGTCAAGATCTACATGTGCAAGAGAAACATTATCATTGCATGCTATGCAGTTTCCAAGGGCAGATAACCGCTCTTCAATGCGGTGAACCACTACTCTGTCCGGGAGACTGTTCCTCAAGTGCCAAAGTTCTTCCAACACAAACACAAAAAGAAAAAGGTAAAAAACGAATAGAGCAAATAGAAGTCTGGTCGATCTGTTTTGGGGAGAAGAATTTATTGCAATGACAAACCCAAACCAAACAAATACGCTGAGAGAGGTAATATTACACATAAAAATATGGAATTTTATATGTGCATTACTTGTCCTGTTCCAGACTGCTAGCCTTAAAGATACAGTTAATCACATCATCGTAAATATGGAAGACGTATCTACAACATGATGAATTATATTAGTATTACCTTGATCTGTAGTAGTGTGAGGCAAAAGAAGCCCATTTTTGTTTCCTGCACAAAAATCAGACAAGTGAAGACTCAGATAACATAATAAGGATCAGTGGACAACAGGACGTTAAAGTTTCAGTAGCTTAGAGTGTTTGTCAAGTACCAGCACAAAGTCTTCCAATTATCCTTGTTCCTCCAATGGAAGTTTTGATCACTGGAAAATTTTCAGGTAACGCATCCTCAAACACGCTGGAAAAAAATACAGATCATATAATTTTCACTGAGCTAAGAACCTGGAAACTATATTAAAATATTGTGGCACAAGACATTGGGTCCATTCATAAAATATTTATCCACATTCCTTGATTAAAGTATTTATCAAATCTCATACCCTGTGAGCTCAACTCCAGCATTTTGTTTACACATTTGTAGTTATAATTTAAATAAAATCTCGAATATAATGGGACAAATGATTTGAAGAATAGCAAAAAAGAAAAAAAACCTGTAGAAGTTTTCAGAACCCCCAATAGCAACCAAAGAGTATGCATTTGTCAGCTTTGAAAAAACTCCAACTTCACATGAATTCTCAAATTGAAGCCCTGCAATAACAATAAATATCATTAGAGAAATAACCTTTAAAAAAAAAATATGTATCCAATTTGACAATGAAGTAATTACTCACTAATAGCCATTGCAAGTGTTAGGTGTTTGGAAGATCTGTAAAAGCCAAAATGATTCACACATGTTAACAAACGATAATTAACTAGAGACAATTCTACAATAAAAATATAGTCTTCAATCTTAAACTAATTTTGTTCAGCTCTATAAATCATATATCTTGTTTTACTAATCAAACAATTCCCACAGTACAAAAACGTCTGTCTCAAACCCACATCAGAAGCTACAAGTTGTGTTCTTGCCACCATAATGAAGCCCTAAGCATAAAATTATCATCTTTAAAATTACTCATTCCTTTGTTTTTTATCTTTTTGCTTCTATTAGAAAAATAACCATGACCCAGACAACAAAATTACAAGACAAACTATCACCCTAAATATTTAAAAAAATAATATATACCAGATAATAACAAAGAATGAAAAAAAAAAAAAAAAAAGATTAAGAAATCATATTTTTTTACACAGAAATTTAGGGTTTCACGCGGACAGAGAAACTTTACCGAGTTTCGAAAGTTTCGCTTTTCCTTTATTCGGCAGAGGTCGGTGAATTTGTGAAAGTTTAGGTGAAATATGTAAGAGGATATAATTTGAGTTGGACTTGGATTTGGTTTTAATGGACTTTGAGATTTGGGCCTTACTTTTGAAACACTCTTATGTTTCACTAGTAAAATTTTATAAGAAAATTACGTAATAAGATATACTTCACTATCATATATACTTAGTTTATCTCTAATTTTAAAAAAACTACACATTATACCACTTTTAATATTTATATTATATATTTTAAAATTATTTAATCAAATACACAAATCTCGTATTAAATAATTATCTTAAAATTTAAATTCTTAATTAATAATAAATTATCAATTCAATTTTTTTCATCTCACCTCCTCCACATATATTCCCCCCCCCCCCCCCCCCCAACCCCACGTCCTCCACCACCAAATCTATAAAAACAAGGCCCTGCAAAATATTATTATTAGATATAGAATGAATACACCCACAAATACACAATCCAAGCAACAAGATGATACAAATAAACCGTAAACACTTTAATCATTCAATTGTGTATTTTTCTTCAATTGTAGACGGCTAATATGTGAATGTGAGGTATCAGTATATTATTCATCTATAATCTAAGTAATAGATATTGTATATGATTTTTGAGATGTATTGGATGTTAAATTTTGATGTATCTCAATTTTATCATCTATCTTATTGAATAGATTTTATGTATCCATATTTTGTTATATTTCTTATACATGAACTCATTCTCTGATTACTTAGTTATAATTGTTGAGGCTACGAGATACATGCTTAAATATGTAAGATACAACGCTTATATATTTAACTCGGATGTAATGTAATTTACCTCGGGAATACCAACCACCATTAAGTACAATCATGTTTGATATTGTCATGCTTGAATTCTTCAATGTGTTATGGATATATTTAGTCGTTACTTATAATACAAAATACTAATTTATAATTATGTACGTAATTTGAAAGAAATTAAAATTTTGAATCAATAAATTTCAAATTCTAATAAGAAAAGTCATTTTTTCGCTCTTTTATAGACAATTAGAGTAAGAGATTTCACCTCGGAGCCTCTACTCTTTTGCAAAGTATCGAGCAATTTTTCAGTAAGAATAACAACTACGAAATTTCTTTCTATCTAAATAACATCTTGTGCTTTAAACACAAAGCTTAGAGTGTTAGTTGATGATTCTTCTTTATCAATTTTTTGATTTCCCCATTTCGACTCATTTTTGGGTTACAACATTTCTTTAACTAAACGACATTATTTATTTTAACTTATTTAAACAACTTAACAACTTTTTAACTTTAACTACATTAGTTTTGACTTAATTCCAACCACTAAATCCACCAACTAAACCACATTATTTATTTTAAATTATTTAAACAACTTAACAACTTTTTAACTTTAACTACATTAGTTTTGACTTAATTCCAACAACTAAATCCACCGACTAAACCACATTATTCCTAAATTAAAGCTAAGTCTCAGCACTAGATGGACACAAATCGATCTTCCAAGAAAATCAATTTTGTCTTCAAAAGGATCAACTAGTGCTGGTACTTATGCTTAACAAACACATTATTCCTAAATTAAAGTTAAGTGTCAACACTAGATGGATACAAATCGATCTTGCAAGAAAATCAATTTTGTCATCAATAGGATCAACTAGTGTTGGTACTTATGCTTAACAAACACATTAAATTAAAGTTAAGTGTCAACACTAGATGGACACAAACCAATCTTGCAAAAAAATCAATTTTGTCATCAATAGGATCAACTAGTGTTGGTACTTATGCTAAATAAACACTCGATGGACACAAACAAATTATCACAAAATTTAAACTAAGTATCAATACTAGAAGGACACAAACACATTATAAAAAGAAATTGTACTTGAACTTTAGAAATTTAGAAGCACCAAACCTTATCTCCTATACTTTGATGAAAGAAGCTTGTATCAATTTTTTTTTATGTTGAGCTTCCTTAGTTTCCTAGCCCGCAAAATCAACTCTTTCAACACTAGAAAAAGATTCAATAATTATCAGTTACTATGTGCCACAAACACATAGCAACATTGAGATTCGTCAACTGCCTATTTCCTAAGTAGGCGCCAATTTGAAAACAAGCATCAACATAGAAAAAGAAAGAGCACCCACATGAATAGATATCTTTTTGGAATTCAAACTTTAACATTTGTCATATTGGAATACATACTTTTCTAAAATAAAACTGTGTTTCGGTGAGTATTTTTTACTTTACGGTAATGTATGTATAGAGTAGCCACCATAAGTCAATCTCTGTCCGTTGACCAGTCTATATTTTCACACTAATTTGGTCAACATTATGACCCAATAAAGAAAAGTAGAGAAGAAATTGCAAGGCCTGTACCTTTTAGATTCAACAACTTTCTTTTTGTTCTTTTATACACAAGTATTTTACAGTATCATAAATCATGGTTGTTTTGAAATAAAATTAAGTACTTATTCAAATTTGACCAAGCGTGATTTTGTTTGGGACTTTGAAAAATGGATAAAAATTCTGCGGTTTTAAAGCAAATGTTGAAGATATAAATAGGCAGATATAAAGACCCACATGAATATAGATAGGAGAAGAATGAATTAAAATTAATCAAAGTAATATAAACTTACCCTCTTAATCCGTCACTACTGCAGTCGGAGATTGCTGCTGCTGCCACCCAATGCTGCTGCTGCCGCCGCCTATGCACTGCTGCTGCGACCAATCGCTGCTGCTGCTGCTGACACCCAATTGCTGCTGATCGAGGCGGCGCACCGGTCGGGATGGTGGTACGACCTGCTGTTATTGCTGCTGATCGCGGCAGCGCACCGGTAGGGATGGTGGCGCGACCAGCGGAGGTTAGTGTTGGGAAAGACAAGGCACTAACAAGAATGCCAGACAGGATAGCAGCGGAATAATACCCAAATCTAAACTTTCCCTTTCAATTTGAACCAAGAGAAGACAAACCAAATCAAGCAATATGAAGAATGGACAGCAAATATTCAACCAAACTAAAACAATAAGATAAGAACAAGTCAATCACAAAAGACACAACGATTTACGTGGAAAACCCTTCGATGTGAAGAGTAAAAACCACGGGACCAAAAGCTCCACTATAAACACCAAGAGTTACAAAATTGTTCTCCAAAATTGGCCACAAAACAAGTGCCAAACAACGAGCAACAACAAATCAAGATTGCACCAAAAACTAGAGAATTAAAGAAAATGTTTCACCCAAAACGCGCTACTGTTCACGCCCTCAAATCAGAAGCTACAGACCTCCAAATCCGATCTCCACCGTTGAATTGAAAGAACCAGATGTTGAGAACTCCCAGTTCAAATTTGAGCACGATCCAACGGTTCACGAAGCGGAAAACTCTGTCTGAAGCGGACAGCCTGAGCAGAAAATTTCCAGAAGCAAAAAACGGGATTTCTCTTTTCTTCTCGATCTCTAAAACGAATCTCTCTTGATTTTTTTTTTCTCTCTTGTGTTTCTGAAAATAAGACCAAATAAGCCTTATATATATGCCACATAATATTTGTGTTATGGGCTAAAGTGGGCTAGTCCTAATAGGACTTTTATTTATCCACATAGGAAGGGAAAACAAATCCTAAACCCAACAATTCTCCCCCTCACAACTATGTGGAGGAGACCGCCATCCCAGCGATCATGCAACAATCCTCAAACTTCTCTCTTGGCAAAGCTTTAGTCATCATGTCGGAGCCATTATCATTGGTATGGATCTTTTCAAGTTCAAGCAACTTAGAATCCAACACATCCCGAATCCAATGATACCTCACATCAATGTGTTTAGACCGACCATGAAATGTAGAATTCTTGCCAAGATGAATAGCACTTTGACTATCGCAATAAAGCACATACCTCTCTTGAGCACAACCAAGTTCCCCCAAAAATCCCTTCATCCAGATCAACTCTTTGCAAGCTTCAACAGCAGCAATAAGCTCAGCCTCTGTAGTAGATAAAGCAACACATTTTTGCAACCTAGATTGCCAAGACACAGCTCCCCCTGCAAAAGTAATCAAGTAGCCTGAAGTAGACTTACGAGTATCAACATCACCAGCCATATCTGAATCAGTGTAACCACAAAGAATAGGCTTCCCTGTACCAAAACACAAACTCAAACTAGAAGTGCCACAAAGATATCTCATAATCCACTTAACAGCATTCCAATGCTCTCTTCCCGGATTAGAAAGAAAACGGCTAACAATACTAACAGCATGAGCAATATCTGGTCTTGTACACACCATTGCATACATCAAACTACCAACAGCTGAAGCATAAGGAACTTTCTTCATATCTTCCTTCTCACCATCACTGGAAGGACAATGTCTAGTACTCAATTTGAAGTGCATAGCTAAAGGTGTATTGACAACCTTAGCTTTGTCCATGTTGAATCTACGAAGTACTTTCTGAATATACTTCTCCTGTGACAACCACAACTTCTTGGCATCTCTATCACGGACAATCTGCATGCCAAGAATCTGCCTTGCTGGTCCTAAGTCTTTCATAGCAAAAGACTTATTCAACTCTTGCTTCAACTTTTTAATCCTGCAAGCATTATGACCAACAACAAGCATGTCATCAACATAAAGCAAAACGATAATAAAGTCACCATCAGAGAATTTTTGCACAAAAACACAATGGTCTGAAGAAGTCTTCTTGAAGCCCTGTTGACTCATAAAAGAACCAAACTTCTTGTACCATTGCCTGGGAGCTTGTTTTAAACCATACAAGCTCTTATTCAATTTGCAAACATAATTCTCTTTTCCCTTGACTTCAAAGCCTTCCGGCTGCTCCATATAAATTTCTTCATCCAAGTCACCATGGAGAAAAGCAGTTTTAACATCCATCTGTTCAATCTCTAAATCCAGACTTGCAACCAAGCCTAGAACCACACGAATGGATGACATCTTCACAACTGGAGAGAATATCTCATCAAAATCAATCCCCTTTTTCTGGCTAAAACCCTTCACAACTAATCTAGCCTTGTACCGTGGAACTGGGTTACCATCTTCATGTTTCACCCGAAAAACCCACCTGTTTTTCAAAGCTTTTCGATCTTTAGGTAACATAACTAAATCAAAGGTATGATTATCATGTAGAGACTTCATTTCATCCTCCATAGCATCAAACCACTTTTCTTTTTCTTCACTTTCCATGGCCTCATCAAGACTCTCTGGTTCTCCCCCATCAGTCAAGAGTACATACTCATTAGAAGAATAACGAGATGAAGGTATTTTCTCTCTAGTAGATCTTCTGAGAGAGCTCTCTGGAGCATCAATAATAGTTGGTTGCAGACCAACCATATCGTCTTGCACTGGAGCATCAGCAACATACTGGTCATTCTGAATATGATCACCATCTTCAATATCAACTTGATTTTCATGAAGATTTTCACGTGGTGGAATAGTCAAAGGCACTGGATCAACATTAACTAGGCTGTCAGTACTCTGAGAATCAACTTTCTCAACTTTGTCAAGATCTTCAATTGTTTGGTCTTCAAAGAACACAACATCACGGCTTCTAACAAGTTTCTTCTCAACTGGATCAAAGAAACGATAGCCAAATTCATCTTGACCATAACCAACAAAGATACATTGCCTAGTTTTAACATCTAACTTTGACCTTTCATCCTTAGGAACATGCACAAAGGCTTTACACCCAAAAACTTTAAGATGATCATAAGAAACATTCTTACCAAACCAAACTCTGTCAGGGACATCACCATTCAAAGCAACAGTAGGAGATAAATTGATAACATATGTAGCAGTATTAAGTGCTTCTGCCCAAAAGGAATCTGGCAGCTTAGCATCTGAAAGCATACATCTAACTCTCTCAACAAGAGTTCTATTCATCCTCTCTGCCAAACCATTTAGCTGAGGAGTCTTTGGAGGAGTTTTCTGATGCCGAATACCCTGCTCTCTGCAATATCTATCAAAGGGGCCAATATACTCACCACCATTATCAGAACGAACGCATTTCAATTTCTTCCCTGTTTGTCTCTCAACCAAGGCCTGAAAACTCTTGAACACATCAAGTACCTGATCCTTGGACTTCAAAGAGAATACCCAGAGTTTGCGTGAATAATCATCAATAAAAGTCACAAAATAAAGTGCACCACCATGAGACCTTACCTTAAAAGGACCACACAAATCAGAATGTACCAGCTCCAACAAATCAAGCTTTCTTGAAGGCGGATGACTCTGAAAAGAAACTCTCTTCTGTTTACCTGCTAAGCAATGAACACATTTGTTCAACTTTGCTTGTTTCACTCCAGAAAGCAAATTCTTCTTAGCCAAATTGTGCATCCCCTTCTCGCTCATATGACTCAGTCTTCTATGCCATAACAATGATGAAGTATCATTCTCCACCAAATTTACTGAGCCTTTAGAAATAGAGCCCTGAAAAGTATACAAGTTAGACAACTTATCACCACGGGCTACAACCATTGAACCTCTAGTAAGCTTCCATTGGCCAGCACCAAGGGTATTAACATAACCCTCATTATCAAGGTATCCCACAGAAATCAAATTCAAGCGAACATCTGGAGCATGTTTGACATTATTGAGAACTAGTTTGGAACCATTGCTACTTTCCAAACAAACTGTCCCAATACCAAGAACTGCAACCTCATGATTATTACCCATTTTTAACATCCCAAAATTACCTGGAGTATAAGAAGAAAATAATTCCTTCTTGGGAGTGACATGAGAAGTAGCACCAGAATCCACAAACCAGCTAGACTCATCACAAACAAGATTGACAGCATTTTCATCACAAGAAACAAGAAGATCATCATTAGCAACAACAGCAACACGATTTTCATTGTCACCTTCTTTCTTTTGTTGTCTCGTATCTCTCTTGTACTTAAAACAAAATTTCTTGATATGCCCATTCTTGTTGCAATAGTCACATGTAACATTCTTATATTTAGACTTTGACTTACCTCTACTTTTATCTCTGTCACTCTGACCTCTGATCTTGTTTCTCCCCCTATCTTCAGTAACCAAAACATCGGAGTGTGAAGTAGAAGAAGTTGAACCTTGAGATCTTCTTCTCATCTCTTCATTCAAGACACCACTCTTAGCATATTCCATGGTTACAACACCACTGGGAGCAGAATTAGTCAAAGAAACTCGAAGAGTTTCAAAAGAGTCTGGCAGAGTATTAAGAAGCCATAGTCCCTGTATTTCTTCATCAAATTTTACATTCATTCCAGATAGCTGGTCAAGAACACCCTGAAAATCATTAATATGATCAGAAATAGGAGTTCCCTCTTTATACCTGATATTCATCAATTGTTTCAATAGAAACAACTTATTATTGCCAGTCTTCGAAGCATATAGCGTCTCAAGCTTGTCCCACAAACTTCTAGCATGTGTCTCATTCACAATGTGATTTCGAACATTATCTTCAACCCATTGTCTAATATAACCACAAACCTGCAAGTGCTCAAATTCCCATTCCTCATCCGTCATGGACTGGGGTTTATTAGAGGTAAACACAGGTAAATGCATTTTCTTGACAAATAAAAGATCTTTCATCTTACCTCTCCAAATGTGATAGTTACTACCATTCAAACAAATCATCTTGCTCATATTTGCCTCCATCATTCAAATCAATAACAAACAACAACCAACGCTCTGATACCACTTTGTTGGGAAAGACAAGGCACTAACAAGAATGCCAGACAGGATAGCAGCGGAATAATACCCAAATCTAAACTTTCCCTTTCAATTTGAACCAAGAGAAGACAAACCAAATCAAGCAATATGAAGAATGGACAGCAAATATTCAACCAAACTAAAACAATAAGATAAGAACAAGTCAATCACACAAGACACAACGATTTACGTGGAAAACCCTTCGATGTGAAGAGTAAAAACCACGGGACCAAAAGCTCCACTATAAACACCAAGAGTTACAAAATTGTTCTCCAAAATTGGCCACAAAACAAGTGCCAAACAACGAGCAACAACAAATCAAGATTGCACCAAAAACTAGAGAATTAAAGAAAATGTTTCACCCAAAACGCGCTACTGTTCACGCCCTCAAATCAGAAGCTACAGACCACCAAATCCGATCTCCACCGTTGAATTGAAAGAACCAGATGTTGAGAACTCCCAGTTCAAATTTGAGCACGATCCAACGGTTCACGAAGCGGAAAACTCTGTCTGAAGCGGACAGCCTGAGCAGAAAATTTCCAGAAGCAAAAAACGGGATTTCTCTTTTCTTCTCAATCTCTAAAACGAATCTCTCTTGATTTTTTTTTTCTCTCTTGTGTTTCTGAAAATAAGACCAAATAAGCCTTATATATATGCCACATAATATTTGTGTTATGGGCTAAAGTGAGCTAGTCCTAATAGGACTTTTATTTATCCACATAGGAAGGGAAAACAAATCCTAAACCCAACAGTCAGGGATGTGTGGGTAGCGGCGGTCGGAGATGGTCAGGCGTGAGAGAGGCTTTGGAGTGAAAAAATGAGTTAGGGTTTTGAGAATACAATTCTGTTTTAAAAAGGAAGTGTTAATTTACAAACCACGAAATGTTGGTATCTTTTAAAATTATTATTTTATTTAAAAACATTCAATAAATATCGACATCGTGAAATTGATATTATTTAAATAAAATAATAATTTAAATATACCGACCTCTTAAAGTCGATATTTATTAATTTATTTTAATATAAACTCATCTCTTGAGATTGATTTTATTAATTAAAATTTTATATATATATAATTTAACTACATATCAGCAGAAGTTTAATTTAATAAATTTAATTTTATCGATTAACAAATTAAAGTTTATCAATATCAAATTTAATATATAAATCTCCTTGAATCGATCATCCGTATTTCTTTAATTGATAATGTATTTCATATTTGAATCATTAATATATAAGACTTGATTTGTTAAACTACTCAAGGAGTATATATAATTAATCAATGTATCACATATTCCGACAATCCTTTACATGTCATCATTGCCTACGATATAATCACTACACTTGACATCCATTCAAGATCGAACGTATATAATAATATTATCTCGCATTTCATACTCGGATTATATGCTAATTAGCTCTTCACTTGTACATCATGACATGATATATTAAGTTCATCATTTGACGACAAACTGATAGAATTTGTACGTTATTCTACAAATATAAGTATAATTATCTCTTAATTCATGTCAACGTAGTTTCATACTCTAAATATGGATTATAGATATTTTTTTGTTTATTCCACGAATTCTAACTTTTTATTTATAAAAGTATACAAAATTGTTACACTTTTTTAAACAATTAATTGTAGGTGTAAAATGAAAATTTAGTATTATGCTAGCAAAATTATGATTTATAGGAACATTTAGACAAACCGACCTCCGGATGTCACTTTTATTTAAATAATTAGATGAAATAAAAATACCGACCTCATGAGGTCACCGTCATTCGGAGAACGATTTATTTTAAATTAATTGAAAATATTAATTTATTAATTTTCTGGAAACCACTATATAAATATTTTAATGAAAATTAATTTAATTACATAATATTTAATTTTACCGACTTTCGAAAGTTGATATTATAATATTTTTTGTTTTTTATTTTACGCAAAACCGTCATCCGAAAGACGATTTAAATAAAATTAAATCAAAATATTTCTCAATTTTTTTTATATTTAATTGAGAAAAAATAAAATAATGTTATTTATTTATTTTATTTAATACTGACATCAAGAGGTCGATTTTTATTGTAATTCTTTTTTTTTTTGGAAAAATTCTGACCTCCAGAGGTCGGCATTTTGTTTTCTTGCTTTATTTTGCATAAAAACCGACTACTTGTAGTTGGTTTCATATCTACGTAGTTTCATACTCTAAATATGAATTATTGATGTTTTTGGTTTATTCCACGTATTCTAAATTTTTATTTATAAAAGTATACAAAATTGTTAAACTTTTTTAAACAATTAATTGTAGGTGTAAAATGAAAATTTAGTATTATGCCAGTAAAATTGTGATTAATAGGAACATTTTAAACAAATCGACCTCCGGATGTCGCTTTTATTAAAGTATTTGGATGAAATAAAAATACTGACCTCGTGAGGTCGGTATTTTATATTAATTTATTTTTTAATTTATATAAAAACGTCATTTGAAAGACGATTTATTTAAAGTTAATTGAAAATATTAATTTATTCATTATATGGAAGTCACTATATAAATATTTTAATGCAAATTAATTTAATTACATACTATTTAATTTTACCGACTTCCAAAAGTCGGTATTATAATATTTTTTGTTTTTTATTTTACACAAAATCGTCCTCCGGAAGACGATTTTAATAAAATTAAATCAAAATATTTCTCAATTTTGTTTTTTATATTTAATTGAAAAAAAATAAAATATTGTTATTTATTTATTTTATTTAATACCGACATCAAAAAGTCGATTTTTACTGTAATTCATTTTTCCCGGGAAAAATTCCGACCTCTAGAGGTCAGAATTTTGTTTTCCCACTTTATTTTGCATAAAAACCGACTACTTGTTTTCTAAAGTTTTTTTGTTTTTTTAATTTTTTATTCTTTTTAAGAATACCGACCTCTAGAGGTCGGTAATTTTTAGGTCGGTATTCACAGTTTTTTTAGTAGTGCGCTCCAGTCGAGCCTGAGCGTGAAAGGGAGTGTTAAAGTAGGTAAAAGTCCCACATTGGTTGGGGAATAGACTAGTAGTCTCATTATATGGACTTGGACAACCCTCCCCTCATGAGCTAGCTTATGGGTTGGGTTAGGCTAGGTGTCATATCTTTATACTCATGAGGTCGATTTCTTTAAAAAAAGAAAAAAATTATTTGTAAAAATCAATATCCGAAGGTCGGTTTTTTCTAACTTCTTTTGGGTTGGATATGATAGTAATTTTTTTAGTAGTACAAGAGATCCTCAACTCAAGTAAAACCTACTTGGAATATGTGAACTTCTCATAGTGGTCTACTTTGTGGGAGTTGTTCCATGGAAATTTTGGTTATGTATTCATTGAAACAAAATTATCATAAAATTCTTTTGATTTTCCTTGTGGGAAAATGGTACATTTATGTGATCTTTGTGCTTCACTTTTATTTTCTTCCTTTGTTATACGAATGACTCAAATATCGTTTCTTCAATAGTATTATAATATGAAGACTACCTCTTCAGGTAGACAAAACTACAATATCTATGAATATAGAGAAATGATGTTGCACTATATATGGTCAACATTCTTATTTATCTTTTTATCTCTTTTTTTTTTTTTTGTATTTTTTAATCCATAATGTACTAATTTAATAGCTTAAGAAAAGCCTATAAAGACAAAAATCTAAACCCCATGTATGTTGCTTTTTACTTGGTATTTACTAAATTTTCACATTATGGCATTTGCATCAGGATTTACAATGTTTGTGATGGTGTCAAAGAAGGCAATGACACCCCTTATGGCATATGGGGCGTGAAGCGATTGAACTATTCATACAATCAACTCCAACAGATTTCGAAAAAACGATCATATAGATGTGTGAATTTATATTCAAAGTATCATATAATGTGAACTGTGATGATATATCTAAGTGGTTATTGGTTTGATGTTCTAATTGGTTTTGTTTGCTATAATCTTTCAAAAATCTCTACGCTTGTTACACTGGATATTCCTATTTTTTAGCACTATAAGAATTTTATATAACTAACCAAATGGTTATATAAAAACTAGTAGTACTAGATGATATAACAAATAATTAATAGGTTCAACCGTTTCCATATAGTTAATTTTGAATCTATAATCTTAAAAGTTAAACAAATTTAGTAATATAAACCTAAAGATCAAATTAATCAAATTTATATTTTAAATTCATTATTTCGTGATTCTTGATATTTGTAAGAACTCTCTAAGTAAAAGGTATAAAATATTACTACATTATATATAGTACTACTTTAATTTCAATTCATGTGAATTTATTTAAGATGACACAAAATTAAAACGAAAGAGTAGCAGAAACTTTGAAGTTAAATAATTCAATATTTATCATGCTTTGAAAATACTAATGAAAAGTTGAGTGAGTGCTGTGACTTGTGAGGGAGACTGACACCTGTTATAGTATTTGACAAAAATTAATTATCCACTATACGAATGTCCCACTCCTTATTAGTACTCTATAGTATTAATTTGTGCCAATTAAACAAGTATGCACTTTTTTTTTTTTTAATTACTAGATATTCATTTTGAAGTGGTAAGTTATAATTATTTATGCTTTGAAAAACATCCAGTAATAAAGTAAATTAGTACCACAAATGTAGTACTGACTTTTGCATATTAAGTTTGGAATTTACAAATGATTAAATTAAATTATTTATTGTGTATATTAATTTTTGTACTGAGCAAGAACCGGAAAGAAAATTAAAAGAAAAAAAAAAAAAAAAAAAAAAAAAAAAAAAGCAACACTATGTTGCCTTTTACCAATGACATCTAAAGACAACTATATTTTCAATATATACATACCACACGTTCAATGCATGCAAAACTCCAAATTTTCTCTTCTAAAGAAATAATTTTATCAACATTACTAGTTAATCATATTCACAACTATTCTTATACATACACTCGACTTGTTATACTCTATAGTCTATCTTCGTGTCACTTTTTTTTGGTGGACTCATTTCTTTTAATTAATTAAATAAACCCAATTTACTAGTGTTTTGTTTTGCCATTATTAAAATGAAAATCTTTATCCCTAAAAATAATATTATAATTATAATATAATTTAAATTATTAGTTTCCAAATATTCAACCAAAAGCCGGGGGAAAAAATGCCCATACCTTATTCTTGTAATATTCTTTATCCCACAAGAGAAATGTGAAATGACCTTTTTAGATTTTTGCATGGAATCAGTAGGACATACTTCCATGTTGGTAATTCCACTTTTTAGTAATAATGATTATTTTAATATATTCTACCATTCTAATATCTACTTTAATTATCACAAGACGTAAATTATTACTTTTTTACTTTTTAAAAAAAAATAAAATTAGACAAAAAAATAAAATCAATAGAGAGTATTACAAGTGATGAGCCATTTTTCATTTTTTGAGAGTTAAAATAGTTTTTAGTTTGATCAGAAAATTGCACATAAAATTTTCAAATTTTGTGAATTAATATTTATAAATTACGTAAAAAAAGTTTTATAACTCATGAAAGTTAATAATTTGAAATTTTTTATTTTTTTTTAAAAAATATATATATATATAAATTCCAATATTCAAAAATAATAAAATCTCAAAATTAAGATAGTCACATAAATTAGCAGTCTCCCTAACCTAAAATTATGATGATAGCTACCGCCTACAAACACTAGTCTGTCTCTTTCACTTCATCATCTTTCTTGCACACACATTTCTTTTAATCTTTTATTTAAAAAAAAAAAAAAAACAATTTGGTGTATTTTGTTTTGCCATCATTAATTCTAAAGTGGCTAATCATCCCGTGATTTTAAAATAATATTATTATTTTATTAGTTTCGAAATAAAAAAAATAAACCAAATATACATAGAAAAATAATACTATAAAAATGGAAGTTGTTATTCCTATGTTGAAAGGGGTGTAAAAATAATACTATAAAAATTACTATTAGTTTCGAAATATTCAACCAAATACCGCAAAAGAAAATCCCCATATATACGTCTATGAAAGATAAATTTGATTTTGCTTGCATGTAGCTCTTTCTTGGATTGGATTGTTTTCTATGTGGTTTTTTAACTTTTTTAGAAAAAGTCCACACTTGTTTAATTGCCACAAATTTATTAATAATAAATATAGAGTGGGACATTGGGGAATATTCAATTTATTAATTAATAATGAGAATCAATTCCATACTTTATTGTTTATGGTCCCACACCAAATCGTATAGTACTGAATAATTTTTGTCTGTCTTCCTCACACTTCACAGTGCACAAAAATAAAGTCTCTTAACCTCTCCAAATTTTATTATATTGTATATATTATTTTTGGTTTAATTGCCACAAATTTATTAATAATAAATATAGAGTGGGACATTGGGGAATATTCAATTTATTAATTAATAATGAGAATCAATTCCATACTTTATTGTTTATGGTCCCACACCAAATCGTATAGTACTGAATAATTTTTGTCTGTCTTCCTCACACTTCACAGTGCACAAAAATAAAGTCTCTTAACCTCTCCAAATTTTATTATATTGTATATATTATTTTTGCTAGAAACTACATATAAATATTTTATAACAAATTAGCATATTTATAAGTCGATATTTAATAAGTTGAATCATAAAATTTCATAATCGAACCAAATCGACGTAACTTATTTTTTAACCAAACAATCATGTTTTACCTTTTCATATATATAAAAAATATTATTAATGTTGGTGTGTGAAATAAGGAGGGGGGAAAACTGTACTGGACTTGGGACAGTACAAAAATCATAACGGCATGAAACTGATTTCTGTTTGCTTCATTTCCCTTTTAATCAGAGGGTTAATCCAAATTTCTAGAGAATGAGTATATTATTCGGAAATAATGGATTAAAGATATAAATTTAAAAAATTTGATCTTTAAATTTCTATCGCTAAATTTCTTAAACTTTAATAATAAATTCAAAATCAATTATATAAAGTCGATTGAACATATTAATTAGATGTTATATCATCTAGTACTGCTAGTTTTAATATAACCATTTGGGTAGTTATACAAAAACCTCATAGTGGAAAAAATAAAAGAGAAAAGGAATATCCACTATAATCTGTAATTAATGAATTACCAAAATTTAAATTTAATGGTACAACTACTTAATACTAAAAAGTGGGACTGATACTTAAATTAAATATTTCCAACATGCAAGAAAGAGCTAACTTGCATGCAAAATCTAAAGGGATCATTTTGCTTGTAGTTAGGAAGAATAAAATATATGTGGGTATTTTTCTATGTATATTTGATTGGTTTTTTTTTTATTTCGAAACTAAAAAAATAATAATATTATTTTAGAATCACGGAATAATTAATCACTTTAGAATTAATGATGGCAAAACAAAATACACCAAATTGTTTTGTTTTTTTAAAATAAAATAAAAGAAATGTGTGTTGAAGTGAAAGAGATAGACTAGGTTTTGTAGCTATTCATTATTATTCTTTTTGGAAGAATATGTAACTATCATCATTATTTCATGTTAGGGAGAGTGTGCTAATTTAATGTGACATTTTTAATTTTGAGATTTTATTATTTTTGAATATTATATATATATTTTAAATATTTTAAATTATTAACTTTCGTGACTTATAAATTTTTTTTACGTAATTTACAAATATATAATCGAGCATGAAATAGAATTAATTCAATTACTTTTTTGTATTTTGATTTAGATTTATTAAATTCAATATTTTTTTTATTGTAATGAGGACGTATAAAAAGGGTAGCAAATATATATATATATATATATATAATCGAGAAATGGGAACTTTAGTATTGTTAGTAACAAAATTGGCTGCCCTCCAATATATTGTACGTTTAACCATGGTTTAAATGAATTGTAACTGACCTTATGTTTTTAGCCATGATTTAAATGAATTTTGCCGTGAGTAAGAAATTTCAAATTCCATTTATGCCCCCTTATCAATCTCTATATATAGCCACGGCTAATATTTTATCTTTTTGTCTTCACACTCTTTTCTTCATCTTCTTCTTCTTCTTCACAGCTGCAATGGGTTCTCCATTGGAACAACTTCCAGACGGTGTCATTACGGAAATTTTTGGGAAGACGAAATGTGCCAAGTCTCTGGTTCGTTGCGCAAAGCTTTCTACAAAACTTGAACCACTGGTTTTAGCTGTCCGTGTTCATACTCTCTACTTACCAATTATCATCAGACAGAGATTTGAGGATCCGGTTCCGGTTCCGGTTCCGTCTGTTCCACCATCCGGTAACAGTAACAGTAACAGGGGTCTTTTTCAAATTGCTTGGCTTTTTATCAAATCGCCATTTTTGGTGTGCATCAAGTTTGCTAATAAGGTAAGGGAGTTTTTTGCTTTGATTGTTGGATTTAAGAAACCCCAACCCCCTCCTCCTCCTCCTCCTTTCCCAAATCTTCTTATTATCGCACACCGCACTACGTTAATGCCGGTTTCTTCTTTTCTTGAGGTTTTTGTTGCTTGTATCGATGCCGTGAAACAATCAACTTTTTTCCCGAAATTGAAACCCCCAAACTGTTTGGAACTCGTCTTATCATTTCCCGATAGCAGGCATGTATCTTTGATAAAATGGAGGGGCCTTTATCATTCACTTCAAGATTATTACTTTATACTGTTGATTCGAGAGAACATACATGACATTTCTCATGAGTTTGTTGTTCCTGAACCATATCAGTATAGAGGTTATGTTTCTCGCATCTATTTAAAGCTTTTTTTGCGTATGATTCGTCGTATTAAGACGGGAAACTGGTACTCATCCATACAAGATATAGCTATTTCTTATACTAGGAACGATTTGCATGCTATGAGGGAAGAATTGCCTGGTCATGCTGGTGATTGTGTTGAATTCAGAGGAAGAGGTAGAAGGTGGATGATGAATGTTGTTAGAATACCGGAGAAGAATGTTAAACTTAAGGGAGTCACTTTGGTTATTTTTAAGGGTGATGATTGTGCGGTTGAAGATAGGATGATCATTCAACACACTTTTGAGGAAGATTCCATCCTGTTTGAAGCTGCGTTGAGGGCTTATGATAGTATTCACACTGTGTTTTAGATATATATATTCTCTTCTTGTTGAAGCTGCTGCCTATATATGTTTTCCTATCTTTTTTTTTTAGATTAATTAGGCTCTTAATTAATAGTAGTATGTTTTAGTTAGCCTTCTTGTTGAATGCTGTTATAATTAATTACTTTCTGAAGTTTATATTTTAATATGTCATTTATTTTTGGCTATAAAGTAAGGTTTATGAAATTTGTAGTAAAGTTTATATTTTAATATGTCATTGTTTCTTATATTTATTTTTGGCTGCTGATCATTCCATACAAAAATCTAAAACGGTCATTCCACATATATTTGTCTCGAGGGATAAAGAATAAAATATGGGGATTTTCTTTTCCGGTATTTGGTGGAATATTTCGAAACTAATAATTTATAGATTATATTATATTTATGATATTTTTTTATACCCCTTTCAATATGGTATAACAACTATCATTTTTATTATGGGGAACCAAAACACTACCAAATTGGGTTGTTTAATTAATTAAGTAAAAGAAATGAATCCACAAGCAATAATCGACAAAAGGAGAGAGTGTGTGTAAGGAGTCGTTTGATAAGATATATAAAATTAGTGATGAATTAATAATAATATTGATGAAATTATTTCTTTAGAAGATAAATTTATAGTTTTGCATGCATGGAGCTATTTTTTGAACGTGGAAATCACTTTATTGTATGGAAATTATGTGGGGTTTGGATTGAATTATTTTTATAAATTATTAGTTTCCAAATATTCTTAAGTATTATATTATATTATTAGGCTGTAATGTTTGAGTTCAATTTTTAGGACTATATCTTTAAAATTCTTTTAGTTATGCACTCAAAATTATTTAATCATGTGAGTTTGCTAGCAAAACAAAAGACGGCAAAATAATGTTTTTGTGCAAAATGAAAAGTTAGTATAATAGCTGTAAAACACAAACATAATATAATACCAAAAATGCCCTCATAGTGAAGAAACCATGTTGATCGGAAGTAATATGTTTATTCACATTTCTTAGATAAAAATATAACATTTCACTTTGTGATAAATACATAAAAATCGCTTATTTTTTTAATCTCTGTTGAAAGATGAATAGATATCTTATAATTTTCAGCTTTCTTCATGGATCAAAAGGTGGTCCCAACTCCCATGCATCTTCTTTAAATAGTCTATTGATTTTAATTTTTTTTGTCTAATTTTAATTTAACAAAAAAAAAAGTAAAAAGTAATAATTTACGTCTTGTGATACTTAATTAAAGTATATATTAGAATGGTAGAATATATTAAAATAAACATCATTACTAAAAAAATGGAATTACCAACATGGAAGTATGTCCTACTGATTCCATGCAAAAATCATTTCACATTTGTCTTGTGGGATAAAGAATATTACAAGAATAAGATATGGGCATTTTTTCCACGGCTTTTGGTTGAATATTTCGAAACTAATAATTCAAATTATATTATAATTATAATATTATTTTTAGGGATAACAATTTCCATTTTAATAATGGCGAAAAAAAACACTAGTAAATTGGGTTTATTTTATTAATTAAAAGAAATGAGTCCACGAGAAACTACAGAGGCGGAGCTAGGTGGGGGTTCATGGGTTCAGGCGAACTCACTAGCTTTTTCGTAGAGCTTATATTTGTATTAGAAAATTAAATAAATATATGTATATTAACATGTGAACCCCAAAAAAATTGATTAAGAACCCCCAAACTCCTAATCTTGGCTTCGCCTCTGCGAGAAAGAAGTGACGTGAAGATAGAGTATAAGAAGTCGTTTGGTAGAGTGTATTTATAAGAATAGTGGTGAATGTGATTAACTAGTAATGTTGATGAAATTATTTCTTGAGAAGAGAAAATTTGGAGTTTTGCATGCATGGAGCTCTTTCTTGAACGTGGAAATCACTTTATTGCATGGATATTAGTTGGTGTTTGGATTGGATTATTTTTATGTGGTTTTTAACTTTTTTGTTTTGTAGAGTGAGACAGTGGGTAATGTTCAATTTTCTTTTTCTAATACTTTTTAGTTTTTTTTTCTACTTTATTTTCTCAAAATAACATGAACAATGAAAAAATAGCCAACACCATATGGGAATGGTGGTAGAGTTTCCAAAGGTTATTATTTGTAAAATGTAGTTGTGAGATTGAGGGAAGATAATAACGAATAAATAAAATGTTATATTTATAAGATTGGAAAAAGATAATGATGAATAAAATGTTTGGACTCTCGAAATGTACGAGGATGCTTTTAATGACATTTTTTAAAAGTTCGAGCAACATAGAATATATTAGTAATTTCATTTGCTCTAGACTTCTTTTTTGAATTTTGAAAAATTTATTGTTATAGATGAGTATATATGTTTTCAAAAATTTTGCTTAAAATTAATCACATTAATTAGTCTTTTTGAATCAACAAAAATAACATAATTTTTTTAATACAATGCATTTAAATTGGCGTTATTCGATCTGATATTTTTTAATCTCTTCTTGATTCTCAGGAGAAAATGTTGTATCGTGCCATATTTTACTGTGAAAAAATTAAAAAGGCTAAGAATTGTGTACCATTATAGTTTTTGATGTGATAACATCAAATCAATGTGTGGTTCTAAGGAATACATATATTATGCTTCATAACAACTAAAAATTTGTAATATATTATAATGTCATTGGTAAAAGGCAAAATAGTGTTGTTGAGTGCACTGCTTTATTTTATTTTTTTTTCCTTCTAATTTTCTTTCCAGTTCTTGCTCGGTACAAAAATTGATATACTCAATAAATAATTTAATTTAATCATTTGTAAATTCCAAACTTAATATGCAAAAGTCAGTACTGCATTTGTGGTACTAGTTTGCTTTATTACTGGATGATTTTTAAAGCATAAATAATAATAACCTACCACTTCAATATGAATATCTAGTAATTAAGAAAAAAGTACATACTTGTTTAATGGCATAATACATAAATATACCTTTTAACTTGATTTTATTTTGCATTTATGCCCTCTAACTTTGGGTATACACAAGTAAGCACTTAAACTTGTATAAAATTAAACGATAGACACAAATGTCCTACATGAAAATTTGTGTCCTACGTGTATTGTGACATATAGGACTCGTGTGTCTATTTATTCAACTTTATGCAAGTTTAAGTGCCTATTTGTGCTCACTCAAAGTTGGAGGCATAAATGTAAAATGAGAATAAGTTAAAGGGTATATTTATTCATTATGCCCTTGTTTAATTGCCACAAATTAATAGTAATTAGTTTTTGGGACATTCTGGATAATTATTTTTTGGGACAACTTAGCTAGAGTAATAAGGAGTGGGACATTCGTATACTGGATAATTATTTTTTGTCAGATACAACAGGTGTCTGCCTCCCTCACAGCACTCACTCTGTTGCTTTTAACTTTTCATTATTTTCTAGCTAAGTTGTACGAATTTTCAAAGCATGATACAGATGCTACTATTATTGAATTATTTATGTTCAAAATTTCTGCTACTCTTTCTAACTAGCTAAGCAAATATTAGACAAGGGATTATTTGATCAACTATAAACTCAATTCTTTCAAAATTTGTAGGAGTTGATTGTATGAAATGGTTCAATCGCTTCACGCCCCATAGGCCACAAGGGGTGTGTGTCATTGCCTTCTTTGACACCATCACAAACATTGCCTTCTTTGACACCATCACAAACATTGCCTTCACCCACTATTTCTATTGCTTTATCATAATTTCAATAGCAGTAGCCGACCATTGACTTTTACTAGACATTAGTGCTATAGACTTTAAAAACACCGACAAAGTGTGCTAATTGCGTCATCTTTAGCGATTATTTTTGGTATAGTGTGAGATGCCAGGATAAAAAACTAAAACATCTAAATTGTTGATTATGAAGAGTCTTGATAGACTATTTAAAATGTACTGACAGCAGTCAAATAACATTAGACGAAATACTTTGTTAATTAAGATTAACCATAGTCTCTACATAATCAATTAACACGCAAAACTCAGTATGTACACAAAATAACTCAAACGTACATGTCGATCACAGATTTCCTGATCTCATTAACACTGGGTTGAGCCCCCCTCAACTTGAAAATGTTCTCGATAACAGCCACTTCTGTTGCTGTAGTGTCCGACCCACAAAATGCTGCCCAGTCGTTGACAATCATTCCAGCAGCTATCACTTCACTACCGCGGTTCACAGTTCCTGCCATCAAAGGAATATCAAGGAGATATGCAAGCTCCTTCATCTCTTCAATAGATGCATGAGGATGTACCTGAGTCCAACAAAAAGTTTAGCAACACCAACAAAACAACACGCCAAAGTCATTAACAGGTTCAAACTTAACTTACCATATATATTTAGCATGGCTAATTCACAACTCGACATCATAACCCATATTAATTAACAGTAGCATTGCTTATTCATAACAAGTTAATTAACACATGTATACGTTGGACACTATGCGAGCAAGTTTTGCCTTCAATCACATTCACCATTTACCCTGTATTTTTATTAAGAGTGAATACTTACTAGGGCTGGCAAGGGGACGGGGACGGGGACTGGGGGACGGGACGAAGGGGGACGGGACGGGACGGGGGACGGCGTTGGGGGGATTTTGGGGGGACCGGGATTGGGGGGACCGGGATTGGGGGGACGGAAAGACGTCCCGTCCCGTCCCACTATATATACGGGATGGGATGGGATTTTGCGGGACGGGACGGGACGGGACGGGGGATTTTTTATATACTTATTTTTTTGTATTGAAAATTTGAAATTACATGTTAATAAATAATATTTTTAGTTTATTTGGTTTTCTATACATTTTTAGTTAATAAATAATTCTTAAGTTTTCAAATTTCAAATTTGAGAAGTTCAAATTTGTTTTTTAAATATTTTAAAGTAATTTAAATTTGAAATTTCAAATGTCAAATTTCTATTTTTAAATTAAGTATTTTAAAGTTAGTTTAGTATACATGTAAATATGTATCTATATATTAAAATTAAAATGCAAGACCATATACCATAGTTGTATAAAAAAGACTTGAATAAAACTTTCAAATTTATTTAGAAGTTAGAACTTACAATTTACAAATATTAGCGGAGTAACTAATCTACGCAGCCACCTTCTAGGAAGGGTTCTGTTTCAATAAGTTCTCAAATGTAAAACTAATATTTGTTACAAATATTATATGAGTAACTAATTTACGCAGCCACCTTCTAGGAAGGGTTCTGTTTCAATTAGTTCTCTGATGTAATCTAATATCTGTGTTCTCCTTTAAAACTCAATTCTAATTGTCGAATCATATCGATGGTGACATCCTCCGGTGTTGGCAAACTTGCTAGAAACTGTTGTGACTCTAATTCATCGTCAGTAGATTCAATGATCGATTTAATCCAAGATTCTTGTTTGAAACTTATCTTTGGCAAATTATAATTTCTTCTCTCGGCGTTGACCCAGTCTCTAAATAAAACTGATGTTTCCAAACTTTCTTCCGCCAATGAATATCTATGATCACCAATTTGAAACCTTGCCGCACTAAAAGCAGCCTCCGATGCAACTGATGAAGCTTGAATAGCTAGAACATCACGAACCATTTTGCTCAAAATTGGAAATGCAACACTCCGCCTCCTCCACCATGCTAATAAATCTTCATTGCCATCTTCGTCTTCCACTGTTTCTAAAGATTGATTAAGATATTCTTCAAAATCATCACGGTTAGTAGAATTAAGACCAAGAAAACCTCGCATATAACTTGAAATTCGAGCTTTACTCTGAGGATTAGAAGTTTGACCAACTTCTCCTTGAGTATTTCCCGTAGTTCTATATTTTTCATACAAATATTTTGCTTCTACTTTTATGCTAGACTTACACATTTCACAAGTTGGACTTTCTTCCGGTAAAATTTCTAAAGTATCATAAAAAGTATCAACAAGTGCGTGCACACCTCGTAATTTATATTCAGGATGAAGTAAAGTAGCAGTTAAATAAATTTGAGGAATAGGAAAAAAATATTTTTTAAATTTTACAATCATACCTTCAATTGCAACTCTAAATTTTTCAATTTTTTTGTATTTAGAAAATTGAATTGAAATAGCACAAATATTTATTAATATTGATGAAATAGTAGGATAATAAATTCCAGAAAACATGGTTGTAGCATCATAAAAAAGTCTTAAAAATTCTATTAGTTCATTAGTTTGTTCCCAATCTTCTTCACAAATTCTATCTAATGGGTCAGCATTATGAGCATTAAATACCATTTGTAGGGGATTTTTATATTCGTAAGCAACTGAAAGCATTTCGTAAAAAGAATTCCACCTTGTTTTAATATGTCTTGGAATTTTTCTTGGTGGCAAATCACAAAGTACACAACGCTCATTAAATTCCCTAATTCTAGCAACTTTATGAGCATAAAAAATCCAGGCAACAGCATATTCAATTTTCATACAACCACAATCAAATAATTCAACACCATCTTGTACAATTAAATTTAATACATGTGCAACACATCTAATATGAAAAGCATTAACATCAATTGGACATAATCTAACTTTTAACATACTAGCAGCGTTTGTATTATTAGATGCATTATCTAATGTGACAGACATTATTTTATCTATAAGCATGTAATAATCTAAAACACTCAAAATATTTGAAGCTATATATGGACCAGTTTTTTTCTCTACACATTCTTTATAACTTAAGATTCTCTTTTGCAAACTCCAATTATTATCAATCCAATGTGCTGTAATAGTTAAATAATCATGTCCATTAACACTACGACCCATGTCTGAAGTTATGGACACTCTACAATCTAATATGCTAAACATACAACGAAGAAATTGACAATATTTACCTTGATGTTCAAAAACGTCAGATTTAACAGTATTTCTTGAAAAACCTCTATAAGAAGGATTATAAGTTTGTTGAATATATTCAATAAAACCGGGATGTGAAGGAAAACTATAAGGCAAACCACAAACAGAAACCATTTTAGCTAAATTTTCGCGATCTCTTTCCTTACTATATTTACGTTGTGTTAGTGGACCACCGGGGTTAGAAAGATCTAATGTTCCTTGAACCATGTTAGAAGCCCCTACCGATTCATTAACATTAATATCAAAATCATTAACTGGAATTCCTTTTTTTCTATCGGCTAATGCTTTAGCTTTTTTATATTCAATCGGCACACAAGATAACAAATGTCTATTTAAGCCCCCCGTCCCACCTTGACCCCCACCTTGTTTATGTTTAAAAGGTTGTTTACACTTATTACAAATTGCAATAGAATTTTCTTTATCTAAAGTCATAAATTGCCACACAACAGAAGTTTTAGGGCGTTGATACTTCACCTTCTCCCTTGTAGGAGGTATAAGGGGTGAGCGTTGACAATTTTGCTCCGTTGAATTTATAGTTTCAGTTGGAACTTCTGTCACCGGACTAGTAGGTGTATCTTCTAAATCTTCTTCTCCTGGATCAACTTCTACTTCTTCACCTGAATATTCATCAAGATTAGGATTAATATTACCATAACGTCGTTCTAAACTTTCATGATCAAGTTGAACATTTGAATAAATATCATAAGAAGTATCATCAACATAAGTAGAATCATTTGTATTAAATCTAACTCTAGACATTGATTTAGAAGAAGTACCACCATAGTTACTCTTATTTTTTTCCTTATTACTTTTTTTATTAAAATTAAATAATTTACTAATGACACTTGGTTCTTTCTCTTTTCCTTTACCGGTATCTTTTTTGCTAGAACTCATATTTAATTATATGTAAAGTGTAATATAAAAATAATAATAACACAAAAATTAATGACGAAAACTAAAATATAAATATTATGAAACGAATGTACCAAACGTCTGCGTTAATAGCAGACGTTATAACCGATTCTTGAAACTTGTAGTTTGTTGTAACTTGTAATTTGGAACTCCAATACTTGATAGCAAATATGAGAATTATATATATTATAATATAATATGAAAATTTAGAATTGAAATATATGTATTATGATATAATATGAGACTTAAATGAAATAAAAAACTAAGATTTGAGATTGAGAGGATATAGAAAATAGATGAGAGAATAGATGATTTTGTAAGAAATAATAAGGGATAGAAGGGTATTTATAATATTAAAAATGGGTTAAAGTGTATTTATGATAACTTGAGGGTTTAAATTAAAATATTAAAAGTAGGGGGATGGTAGGGGGTGGTAGGGGGTGTTGGGGAAGTGAAAAAGTAGGATAAATCCGTTGGGGGGGCCCACTAGCCGTTGCCCCAACGGATATAATTTTAAAAGTTAAAAAAAAAAAAAAAAAAAAAAACCGCGAACCGACCGGTTCAACCGGGCCGGGACCGGACCGGGACCGGGCCGGTTCGACCGGGACAAAAAGGGTGAACCGGCCCCTAACCGGTCCCCTATCCCGCATGGCCCCCCAACCCGCGAACCAAACGGGACCGGGTCCGGCGGGCCGGTTCTCGAACCGGTATCGGGCCGGTCCGGGCCGACCCGGTCCCCTTGCCAGCCTTAATACTTACCAAGCCTCCCAAGTTTGAGAAAGCACAATAGCTTCCAACAAGAATATTCTCTGCTATTGTATTCCGGAGAACTTCCACACCAAGAACATCAGCAATCATCTCTTCAGTTTCCTGATAAAACTAACATCTGTCAATCTTAGGTGATGGTGTTAATCTTTTTTAGATGAGTAGACTCACAAGTCAAGATCCATGACAACAATAATGGGAGTCTAATTTTAATGTAAAACAATAGGCATATAAAAATAAATGTAAATCTACATATCGTAGGAGAAGTTAAAAAAAAGAAATTAAAAAAATTACCATCTTCTGGAACAAAGTTTAGCATAATCTATAGCAACTTTAAAGAAAAACATAACACAAGCAGGCACAGAAACCCTGCTGACATTGTAGAGTTCTACAACAGTAATTCCTACAAATTGTAAAGATACTCTACTTTAAGTAACCGTGTTAACCCCGAGGGCCATGGTCGGGAATTTGATGGATAAGGGGCCTACCCCTCTACCCTTCAAGATTTGAATAACAAGTTTTTTGTCCGTGACACACACCTGACATTCATGTGCTACAATCTTACTTTAAACCAAATCCAACAGTGAGGTAAACATCCCTTATCCTATTGGACATTTCTGGACGTTGAAACAAAATACTAATCCTATCATACATGACAAGGATTTACTTTTAAACTCAGAGAGTTGTTGGGTTTTCTAATATAAAATAAAAACTGCAGATGAATTATGTGCACCCACTAATATAAAACTATTGACGTGATTAAAGTCGAGAGATCTACAGAAAATGCATTCCAATTTGTAACATAAAATAGCCAACAGATAAATTACCTTGTCAAGATCTACATGTGCAAGAGAAACATTATCATTGCATGCTATGCAGTTTCCAAGGGCAGATAACCGCTCTTCAATGCGGTGAACCACTACTCTGTCCGGGAGACTGTTCCTCAAGTGCCAAAGTTCTTCCAACACAAACACAAAAAGAAAAAGGTAAAAAACGAATAGAGCAAATAGAAGTCTGGTCAATCTGTTTTGGGGAGAAGAATTTATTGCAATGACAAACCCAAACCAAACAAATACGCCGAAAGAGGCAATATTACACATAAAAATATGGAATTTTATATATGCATTACTTGTCCTGTTACAGACTGCTAGCCATAAAGATACAGTTAATCACATCATCGTAAATATGGAAGATGTATCTACAACATGATGAATTATATTAGTATTACCTTGATCTGTAGTAGTGTGAGGCAAAAGAAGCCCATTTTTGTTTCCTGCACAAAAATCAGACAAGTGAAGATTCAGTTAACATAATAAGGATCAGTGGGCAACAAGACATTAAAGTTTCAGTAGCTTAGAGTGTTTGTCAAGTACCAGCACAGAGTCTTCCAATTATCCTCGTTCCTCCAATGGAAGTTTTGATCACTGGAAAATTTTCAGGTAACGCATCCTCAAACACGCTGGAAAAAAATACAGATCATATAATTTTCACTGAGCTAAGAACCTGGAAACTATATTAAAATATTGTGGCACAAGACATTGGGTCCATTCATAAAGTATTTATCCACATTCCTTGATTAAAGTATTTATCAAATCTCATACTCTGTGAGCTCAACTCCAGCATTTTGTTTACACATTTGTAGTTATAATTTAAATAAAATCTCGAATATAATGGGCCAAATGATTTGAAGAAAAGCAAAAAAGAAAAAAAACCTGTAGAAGTTTTCAGAACCCCCAATTGCAACCAAAGAGTATGCATTGGTCAGCTTTGAAAAAACTCCAACTTCACATGAATTCTCAAATTGAAGCCCTGCAATAACAATAAATATCATTAGAGAAATAACCTAAAAAAAAAAAATATGTATCCAATTTGACAATGAAGCAATTACTCACTAATAGCCATTGCAAGTGCTAGGTTCTTGGAAGATCTGTAAAAGCCAAAATGATTCACACATGTTAACAAACGATAATTAACTAGAGACAATTCTACAATAAAAAATCATATATCTTGTTTTCAATAATCAAACAATTCCCACAGTACAAAAACGTCTGTCTCAAACCCACATCAGAAGCTACAAGTTGCGTTCTTGCCACCATAATGAAGCCCTATACATAAAATTATCATCTTTAAAATTACTCACTCCTTTGTTTTTTATCTTTCTGCTTCTATTCAAAAAAATAACCACAAGCCAGACAACAAAATTACTAGAAAAACTATCACCCTAAATATTAAAAAAAATACTACATACCAGATAATATTAAAGAATGAAAACAAAAACGTGTTAAGAAATCATACTTTTTACACAGAAATTTGGGTTTCACGCGGACAGAGAAACGTTACCGAGTTTTACTTCTTTTTTTTTTCCCGGCAGGACAGAGGTCGGTGAATTTTGTGAAAGTTTAGGTTATATATATATATATATATGAGAGAATATATTTTGAGTTGGACTTAGATTTGGTTTTAATGGACTCTGAGATTTGGGCCTTACGTTTGAAACATTCTTATTTTTCACTAATGAAATTTTATAAAAAAACTACGTAATAAGATATATTTCACTATCATATATTTCGTTTAAGAATTCATATGGTAAGAACCATGGGTGGACCTTCGGGGAAGAAGTCTATGGTACTACTCCACAACCTTGAGCTAAGCTAAAAGACCAAAAAAGAAAACAAATTACAAAGCCTTTCTAGCAAGCTCCAGTATCATGTTTCGCAAAGTATAGATAATATATTATGAATCATATTGTGTTACTGTTAAGTTTTATTATATTTCTTTACTAGTAAAATTATCGGTGCTTCACACGGAAATTTAATATTACGGAATTTATAAAATAATACTGCTAATCTATCGGTCATTAAAATTAAAACACCATATTATCTTACATATAAGATTACGTAGTAACAAATATTAATAATATAAAGGAAAATGAAAATTACATCTTATCATTTATCCTTAATAACATAAACATAAATTAATGGCTGTAAAAATACATATTAGGATTTGTAACATAAGCAATGGCGTCAGTGAGAAAATCACTCTATTTATAGACAACAAAGAATAGTGTGAACAATTTTTTATCGTGCCTTATCGGAAATGTTACAATTATTTGAAAAAGTTACAACCCTTCGAAAAGGTCACAACTTTTCATAAAAGTGATAACTCTTCATTAAAGTCGCAACTTATTATAAAAGTCGCAACTCTTCATAAAAGTTGCAACTCTTCATGAAAGGGGAAGGCTAGTTTTTGAAATAAATAAATTAAAAGATAATTCTTGTTTGTGGTGGCGCCACGTAGGCGGGACTAAGGTTATCTTTTATATATATATGTGTGTGTGTGTGTGATATGATTTCTATCTCAATACTTAAAAATAGCTCGTGCCTTGTACAGGCATCTTTTATCTAGTATATATGAGAGAGTATAATTTGAATTGGACTTGGATTTGGTTTTATTGGATTTTGAAATTTGGGTCTTACGTTTGAAACACTCTTATTTACTACTAGTGAAATTTTATAGGAAAACTATGTAATAAGATATACTTCACTATCATATACACTTTTAAAATATTAAGTATCTTATCATATATGAGAGAATATAATTTGAGTCGGACTTGAATTTTAATGGACTTTGAGATTTGGGCTTTACCTCCAAAACACTCTTTTTACCACTAGTGAAATTTTATAGGAAAACTAGGCAATAAGATATACTTCACTACCATATACACTTTTAAAATATTAAGTGTCTTATCATTAATTAAGAGTTTCCTATCATATATTGAAATAAATACAATTAGATACACAAAAATAGAGAGAGGCAACCAATATTGAGGAGCTAGATGTCACGCCCGAAACTCAAGGAGTGCAATTGACACCTAGTGCCACAAGTTAGGTATGAGCCGACCCAGCTACACCACTTGTTAGTGACGAATGGCAGCCACACACAATTAAGAAAATAAACAAGTATATCTCGACTTAAAAAAAAAAGTCCTTCACCGGCAAGGCTCTTGTCAACAACTCTACAAAGAAAACAACTCTCCAAACAGTTCATATAATACAAGAATCAGCTAGCACAAAAGCTTGTTTGGGCCGTCGAGGCTATTATGGTGTCTAGAGAAGCATAAATGTTATGTGTGCCATGAAAGTCATCATAATCTCTACAAAGAAGTTGAAAATAGTTACGTAACTATATGTCAAGCAGCTATCAAACATCAGCCAACCTGAAAGCAAGGACAACATGACCAATAACATTGCTATGCAACCCAACGCACTAGTCTGCAAGTCTCTACGAATACAACGCTCGTTCTTCAGCATTATACGCAATGGCACGTAGTGTATTTATCATAGTTGAGCAATCAGGGTATATTCTGCTTGCTTTCAGTAGGATACCGTTCATGGCTTTTATCTTTTTTGTGGCCCTGGAGACTGGAAAACATAGTTACTACGTAATTATTATAATAATAATTCTACTATTTTTTAACTATTTTAAATTCAAAGTCCCGTTGTATATAAGTCCTGTTGTATATCCATTTGATTATTCATCAACTACTTTTAGTTTCAACGTTTTAATATGTAAAAAAAAATCTAGCAACAAAGCAAAGTTAATCAATTTAGAAAAGAAACACAACATCATAATCAAACTAATTAAAGTTCACATTTTCATATTAAAAAAAAGTTATTTCACCAACATGGGTTGTGGTACACTGGTAGGAGTGCTTTATCCTTAACCAGAGGTCTCAGGTTCGAGCCCTGGATATGGAGAAAATTATATTGGGAGCGCCACTCCTAAATGGGCCATGTAGTGCAAGATCTGGATTTTGTCGGAACTCTAATATGGACTCCGGACACCTTGTGGGAAACAAGAAAAAAAGAGGCATTTCTACTAAAAGAAAAAAGGGAAAATTACACGTTTAAGCAAACATATACTACTTAATTACTCATCATAAGTATAGTTTGTTATAATTACCACTCGCGATTAACATTATACATTAATTACTTGTTAGCCACGTTGTATATGTATAATTCACCAAAATATACAAATACATATGTATAATATACAATTATATAACCGATATATATATACAATTCACCTCTCTCGCACTCTTTACCCCCTCTCTCGCCTCTCTCCTCAGTCCTCTCTTTCCAAGTCTCGCTCATCTCTCTCCTCCTTGTAACATGTAGCTACGAGTTGTAATTATCAAACTATAGCTATAGGGAGCAATTAAGCTATTTTTAGGTGGCTATATGTGAAATTTCCTCAAGAAAAAACAAGTGCAAGGATTTTTAAGGAGATATTCACCAGGAGAGGCCCAAGCTAAGGGCTAAGGTGAATAGATGAATTAAAAAGCCCATTGAAGGAAATTTAATTTGGGCCAAATGTACAAATTTCCCAATAAAATTCGAAGTTTTTGTACAATTTTTTTTATTTTGGGGTGATCTTTAATTTTTACTCTAAAATATACTAATATATATTTTTTCTTTTTGTTGTTCATTTAGTGAACAAAATAGTTATATTTATGACTTAGTTTTGTTTGGCATAAGTTTAGAAAACTTTCGCCTCATTCGATAAAAGTTCGGTAAAAATTAAGTTTATCTTGCACAAGTTTGGTAGTATCTAATTTGCTCGGTAAAATTTAGAGAATTTTCGTCTTGTTCAGCCCAAATTCTGTACAAATTAAATTATTTGGCATAAGTTGTATAATATCTAATTCACTCGACATAAGTTTAGAATTTTTGTCTCACTTGGCATAAGTTTCATATGAATGAGTTGCGACTCTTATGACATAAACTTGTGGGTTTTGAAATTGAACTTTTGTTTAGCATTACACAAGTCCTGTAGGAACTATCTTTTTTTTTTTTTACAATATAACTTGTGAGTTTTAAACTGAATTTGTTCTCGATAAGCATAAGTTCTATAGGAATAATGCATAACTTGTTATGCATTTTAAGACATAGCTTGTGTTATATTATGATATAAAAATATAAACTATGTCGAACAAAAATTATTTGTTATTTTAATGCTAGAGATATTTTTTACCACTTATTATTCTACTTAAAATGTTGAAGAACAAAAAATTTTAAATCATCAAATTGGTAAAGACTAGGTTGTTCTAAATCGAACCATTTTTTTTTGGTAATGGGTTATTGGTTCAGCGATTTTGGTAACAATTTAAACCTTTTTTTTAATATATCGGATTATGGATTCTAAAAGGTTTGAAGTTTTTTCTTAACGGTTTAACAGATAACCTGATAATAAATCAATAAATTATATTTACATCATTAGATATATAAATACAAGGCTTAGTTCCATACTTTCATTTCTAGCTGTGTCAAACTCTTGGCTATTCTACAAGGTGTTAGTGTTCTCTTTAGAGCAATTTCAATTTGTCAATGCATATGCATGATTCATTTTGTTTGTCGTCTTGTTTATAAGTGTTTTTCAATGTTTTTTAATGTCTGAAATCTTAACGGTTAAATTAATAAGCAAGCCGATAACGACTGATACGTAGCCCAACCAAAATAATGGGATTGACCCATGAAATCCCTAGCTGGGCTCAGCGCATAAAATACGTGTATTTGGTCAAAATGTTGGTCAAACTTTTTTTCAAAAAAAGCGACGGACATAGGGACTCTGTCCGTCACTTTGAGAAATATTTTGAATTATTTTTATTTAAATCGTCTTCCTGAAGACGGTTTTGTGTAAAATAAAAAACAAAAATATTATAATACCGACTTTCGGATGTCGGTAAAATTAAATAGTATGTAATAAATTAATATTTTCAATTAACTTTAAATAAATCGTCCTCCGAATGACGGTTTTATATAAATTAAAAAATAATTTAATATAAAATACTGACCTTCCGATGTCAATATTATTTAATTAACATGATTGTTTTTTATTTATGTTAAAATTTAATGTGATACCGACCTCATGAAGTCGGTATTTTTTATTAAATCTAATTTCTTTTAATAAAAACGACATCCGAAGGTCAGCTTGTTTAAAATATTTCTATTAATCATAATTTTGTTATTGTGCATAATACTAAAATTTCATTTAAACCTACAATTAATTGTTCAAAAAGTGTAACAATTTTGTATACTTTTATAAATAAAAAGTTAGAATTCGTGGAATAAATAAAAAAATATCTATAATTTATATTTAGAGTATGAAATTACGTTTATATGAATTAGGAGAAAATTATATATACTTATATTTCTAGAGTAATATACAAATTTTATCAGTCTGTCGTTTAATCATGAAAAAAGAAATATCTCATCTCATGATGTAGAGGTAAAGAGCTAACATATAATCCATTCGAGTATGAAATGCAAGGTAGTATTATTATATACGTTCGATCTTGAATGGATGTCAAGTGTAGTGATCACCTCCTAATTATGATGACATGTAAAGGATACTTCATCGGAGTATGAAATACGTTGATTAATTATATACTCCTCGAATAGTGTAACAAATCAAGTCTTATATACTAGTGGTTCAGATATGAAATATATTATCAATTAAATAAATACGTATGATAAATTCAAGGATATATATATACATATATATATATGCGTGTGTGCGCGCGCGCGTGTGTGCGTGTGTGTGTATGTATGTAATTTTAATTTATAAAATTAACTTGATCGATAAATTAATTAAATTTATTAAATTAAACTACTGTTGATGTATAGTTAAATTTTATATATATATATATATATATAAAATTTTAATTAATTAAATCAACCTAAAAAATTAAATTTATTAAACTTAAAACTCTAGTTCTTAGTGACAAGACTCACTCTTCTCTCACTCCTCTCATCTAATCGGCGCTCCCATCCCCGACCGGCGCCACGCCACCATCGTAGCAGCAGCGATAGGTCGCGCGCAGCAGCAAAGGCAGCTCGCACTGGCCAGCAGCGGGAGCAGCTTGCACCGGCCAGCAGCGGGAGCAGCTCGCACCGGCCAGCAGCGGGAGCAGCTCGCACCGGCGCCTCCATCTCGACCGGCGCCGCCTCCATTCCGACCCACTGCCCTTCTCCTTTAGTTCAAGGTTAGGGTTTCATAATATTATTTTTAATTTCTTTCAATTTGAGTGTTGAATTTGTTAATTAGTGTATTGAATTAGTTTTTTTTATTGATTGTTAGTTAATTAGTAAGTGAATGATTTAGGGTTTTTGATTGTTAGTTTGAATTAGGGATTATTTGACTGTTAGTTTGTGTTTGTTGATTGTGAATTGAAAATTTTAATGTTAGGGTTAGTTTGAATTAGGGTATCTTAGGATTTGTTTGAAATTTGGTATTTCTTTAGTTAATTAGTTTGATTTTGGAATTGTAAAATTAGATTGAATTAGGGTATTTAAGGAGTTGTTTGAATTTGGGTATTATTTGAGTTAGTTTGAATTATTTTTGAGATTTTAGAACTAATTATTTGAATTTGGGATTAGGAATAGCTAGCTAGTTTGAATTTAGGATTTTAGCACTAGTTAGATTTTGGGATTTTAGGACTAGTTTGAATTTGTGATTTTAAGACTAGTTTGAATTTTGAATTTAGGATTAGTTTGAATGATTATTGAGATTTTAGGACTACTAATAGTTTGAATTTGAGATTTTAGGACTACTAGTAGTTTGAATTTGGGATTTTAGCTCTATAGTTTGGTTTTTGAATTCTAGGAGTACTTCCAATTTGTGATTTTAAGACTAGTTTGAATTTGGAATTTGGAATTTAGGACTAATAGTTTGAATTATATTTGATAATTTAGGATAATTAATAGTTTGAATTTGGGACACTAGCTAGCTAGTTTGAATTTGAAATTTTAGGGATTTGAATTACAACTTAATTAGAACTCATAGTTATTTATAACTTGAATTTACTATAAATTGAACTTAATTAGGAATATGAACTTGAAATTAGAACTTGAAGTTGGAACTAATTAGCTTGAATATATAACTGATTAAGTTTAGAAATTAGATATGAACTTCAATTGAAACTTGAACTTATTAAAACTTGAATATATATATAACTAATATTCTTGGATTTGAAGTTTATATTTAACTAATTTAAGAACTTTTCGTGCTAGACAACTGAGGAAACATCTAAAAAAGTTGATACAAGACTATATTGCTTCTTTCATCAAAGTTGGAGATAAGGTTGGTGCTTCTAAATTTCTTAAGTTCAAGTACAATTGTTTTCAATAATGTGTTTGTGTCCATCTAGTATTAATACTTAGCTTTAATTTTATGAATAATATATTTGTTAAGCATAAGTACCAACACTAGTTGATCCTATAGATGACAAAATTGATTTTCTTGCAAGATCGATTTGTGTCCATCTAGTGTTGATATTAAGCTTTAATTTAGGAATAATGTGTTTGTTAAGCATAAGTACCAACACTAGTTGATCCTATTGATGACTAAATTGATTTTCTTGCAAGATCGATTTGTGTCCATCTAGTGTTGGTATTAAGCTTTAATTTAGGAATAATGTGTTTGTTAAACATAAGTATCAACACTAGTTGATACTATTGATGACAAAATTGATTTTCTTGCAAGATCGATTTGTGTCCATTTAGTGTTGATATTAAGCTTTAATTTAGGAATAATGTGTTTGTTAAGCATAAGTACCAACACTAGTTGATCCTATTGATGACTAAATTGATTTTCTTGCAAGATCGATTTGTGTCCATCTTAGCTTTAATTTAGGAATAATTTGTTTGTTAAACATAGTAAATCAATAAATTATATTTATATCATTAGATATATAAATACAAGGCTTAGTTCCATACTTTCATTTCTAGCTGTGTCAAACTCTCATCTATTCTACAAGGTGTTAGTGTTCTTTTTAGAGCAAGATTCATTTTGTTTGTCGTCTTGTTTTTAAGTGTTTTTCAATGTTTTTTAATGTATGAAATCTTAACGGTTAAATCAATAAGCGAACCGATAACGACCGATACGTAGCCCAACCAAAATAATGGGATTGACCCATGAAATCCCTAGCTGGGCTCAGCGCATAAAATAATGGGCATCTATTTTGTATAAGCCCAACATCTCAACCCAAAGCAAGTCGGCCGAAGTCTTCTCCGACAACCAACTTTGTTCTGAGAAAATACTTCATTGCTAGCTGTAGCTCGACAGCCGGCGGTGCCTCCATTTGCTGTAGAAAATCACAAAGTTCATCTTTTTGTTATCTCCATTTCTGTATTTGCTTTTCTATTTATTTTGGGAATTTCGACTTGTGATCATAACTTGTTTGATGAAATGCCTATGATGTGAGGTATTACAGGACTTCATTTTTTTACTTGTTTTGTGAAACCGTATCTGTTGTATTGAATTGAAAAACTTGAAAATTGGAAGAACGATGATTGTTTGGATTTAGATGTGTAATTAAGGATTGTATGCTGAATGATTGTGTTATTGAATTCATAGGTATTGCTTGCTTTTAGTTAAGGTGTATGTACACTCTACCCTTTCCAGACGCCACTTTGTTGTTGTAATCCCTATGTTTCAATTTATGTGCTTGCTTTTAGTTAAGGTGTATGTACACTCTACCCTTTCCAGACGCCACTTTGTTGTTGTTAATCCCTATGTTTCAATTTATGTGAGGGGTGTGTGTGGGCACAAAGTTTATTTAAGAAATTGGGAACTTTTGGGAACAACTAAAAAGGAAAAAAGGGACATAATTGGGATATAGGATCACAATTTGTATCCTTTGAGTGCATTCCACTCAATGCTGTACATTTTACTGAGAGTTTTGAATCATTTGGAATGTTAGGGGAAAAGTGAGACCTTTTATTTCACTTTTGTCGGTCTAATTTCCATGTGAATGCTTTGGTCATTGAGATAAATTACTTATCCTGTTATGGTAGAAAGTTGCTGCATTCAGTTACCATATTTTTGTCTAATGCAGAAGGTAAGTCTTACCGTATCTTGTTATTCATGAATTTTAATGTCGCTATACACACTTTTTTCCAGGAAGTGAAGTAAAGTTAAAGTAATCCCAGGTATTGTATGCAAAAAGAACTTTCAAATGCCATAAATGCAGACTGCAATTTTATCTTCCCAAATGTCATTCAGTTGGCTAGCATGTTAACTTGATTGTTCTGGTAATATGTTTTGATTACTAAGAGAAGTATTAAAGGAGCATTTGGACCAAGTACGGGACGGAAAACAAGCTCTCTAAACTACTACTATTTAATTCATTCATGTCTTTTTTGAAGTACAGTCTGTCAATCTAAGATTTTCTTTCACTTTATGTAACAAAAATTATATGTTAGCCTCAATTGAAGAGGAAATGACTAAGTCTAATTCTGCTAAGAGGGGGCCTCTCTATTGTCATAAAGTTCTGAGATTTTCTGATGTGAGCCTTTGACTTTAGATGCCAAGAATTTGTATCCTAGTCTCAGTAGTTTAAAAAAAGAAAGAATTTGTATCTTTTAGTCTCAGTAGAAGAGGAGTATGATTGCTTAGTTTCTCCTTTTCTTGGTTTTTTTCTTTTCTTTTAAATCTTTCAAATATAATGCTTCGAAGAATGATTCTTGTGGAATTAAATTTTTTTGTAAAAGTTGTTGTTCATTCAACTTATTCTGCCGATGCCATGTTACAGTGTAACTGCTGTCAAGTTTCAAGTCGATTAACGTTGTCTTACTTTGCACTGTATCTGCACTTTGCAGGACACCTTTATCGATTGTAATATGATGAGAAAATATGATCAGAGGCCTCCTTTTCTTTACCTTGTTTTCGGTGATACACATGAGCTAGTTTAAGTGGAGAACTCAAAAATTAGAATGATGTAGATTGCCCTTGTCAATGAAATAAACTTTTTATATGATTTTGGTTGTTCAAGGGATAGTGGAGCTATGAGGAGGATGTGGAGCAAAGCTTTTTCGGTTTCTCTAAATGTGCTTCTATGACAAGAAATTCCATGAGGGAAATTCAGTGACTTAGTAGCATTATAGAGTGTTGCAGATAGCAAACGAGTGAGAAATATCATGGATGTCTTTCCTCTTTCATCTTCTTCTTTTTTTCTTTTTTGTTTTGGTTCTTCATAGTTTGTATAAAATATATGGGCAGATTTGATTGTGCTGCTTTTATGCCTGATTTGAAGTTCCAAATGATGTTATTTGCATGTTTAACCAATTGGATACATTCAGTCACTGAAACTTGTGAATTTTCCTACTTTTGCTTTTAATTTTCAGATTGAATAATATCTCTTGTAATTTCGTCTCAGCTCCAAGCAAGATTTGAAAGAGCATCAGGTGCCTTTTATTTTCCGTTGCTCAATCAAGGAAGTGTTATTTCTACTACTAATCTTGGTCCTTCATTCACTTGAAATGTCTTTGCGTAAACCTCCACTTCCTCGACTTCTGCTAAACAATGTCTCGTGTATGAGAAATGCTCAACAAATTTTGCGCCACGTAAATGTTTCCCTCCACGATGGTGGTGCACTTGTACTAACAGGCACCAATGGCTCTGGTAAATCCACATTCTTGCGCATGTTGGCTGGTTTCTCAAAACCATCAGCTGGTGAGATACTCTGGAATGGCCATGACATTACTGATTCAGGTGTTTTTCAACAGTACAAACTTCAACTCAATTGGCTGTCTCTTAAGGACGCCATCAAAGAGAAGTTCACGGTCCTTGACAATGTTCAATGGTTTGAAGTTCTTGAAGGCAAGCAAGGAAGGTCTCTGCCAGCTTTGGAGCTTATGGGGCTTGGAAGATTAGTAAATGATAAAGCACGGATGCTTTCTATGGGTCAAAGGAAAAGGGTACAGCTCGCCAGATTGTTAGCAATTGATCGGCCTATTTGGTTGCTCGATGAACCTTCAGTAGCATTGGATGACGATGGTGTGAAATTGCTCGAGTATATTATTGCAGAGCACAGGAAAAAGGGTGGTATTGTCATTGTCGCCACCCATCTGCCTATTCAGATTGAGGATGCAATGTATTTAAGGTTGCCACCAAGGTTCCCAAGAAGGATGACTTTAGTAGACATGCTCGATAGAGGCGGCCTCGACTGATCTTTAAGAAGATAAGAGTCCAATCTAAAGAAAGCTCTCCAATGAATTCAAAAGGGAGCACATGATGTTAAAGAAACATGCAAGTTTTCTTGTAGTGGAATCAAAGTTTCCACTTTTCTTTCATTCTTGATGATTGC
Organism: Solanum bulbocastanum; assembly: GCA_037074985.1. Taxonomy (NCBI): domain Eukaryota; kingdom Viridiplantae; phylum Streptophyta; class Magnoliopsida; order Solanales; family Solanaceae; genus Solanum; species Solanum bulbocastanum. The sequence goes on from CM073608.1 coordinate 50,867,440, forward strand.
AAAAATTTCTCTATCTTTACTTAGTTCCTCCTCGTTTTGCACTTTAGTTTGCCGCTAAAATGTGCTGAGAACACATTCCCTTAGGCTTTGGTCTAATGGTAAGAGCCGCAACATTAGATGTGTGGATTAGACGTACATCACGAGTTAGAATTTGTTGCTGACAAAAGCTTGGAATTCCATTATCCATCGAGTTTCGACCCATGTCGGCTAGCACTCGGGGATTTCTTGTTTTTTTGTAAAAGAAATTTATAATTAACACCTTGCATCAGATTATCAGATGTAGTGTTTCTCTTATACAACATCCCAAATAGCTTAATTGTTTGTATGCTAGTCTGAAGCAGAGAATTTGACACATTCAGTACTTATTTGGCTTTTGTAACAACTTTGTCAGCAAACTAGGTGCAGATTGGGTTAGTATTTTTTGGTCAAGAGTTCGATTTCCGATATTGTGATCTCCTCCTTTCACTTCCTATCTACATTTTTCTATATATAAAACTTAAAGTAATTATTCTTGATGCAATTATCGAACAAGCGTGGTAGCGACCTACATAGTCTAATTCGTGATTGCAACATTGCAATTACTAAACAAGAATATGTTAGCAAGCTTACCTAACACAAATTCAAATTAGTTATTTTTTCTAAACTTCAAAATTTAGGAATATACGAGGAGAAAGATAGAAATTCAGATTGTGAATTAATAATCGGGAGTTCATAATTATTTATTTATATATGGAAAAGTCCGATCAACACTTATGTATTAAATAATTTAATTCATATTCGATTAAAAAATGGATCAATAATACACTACTCGGTGACTTTTTATATAGCTCCATCTAGTTAACCATTAGTTTTATGAGCATTTTAATGCCAGGAAATAAAGTTGATGGCATTTTTGGTTCAAATAAATGGAAATAATAGTAGTATTTTTTAGCCAAATTCAATAGATTAACTATTTTTAAGTTAAAAAAAAAATCTTTTTCCATTCAGAAAAATCACGTGGTTACCATGTGCTCACACTAATTCCACAAGATCTCTGAGTGGTTCAATTTTTTTTTTCAAAAATATAAGTTTTCTGGGATTTTAGTTTATAATCTGCAAAAAAAAAAAAAAAAAAAAAAAAAAAAACTGAATCTTGGGGTTTATTGAAAAATGATGAAGAAATCATGGGTTTGTACTTTTATTACTCAATTTTCTTTATGTTTATCTCTTTTTCTTGTTCTCAACTTGTGTCAAAATTAGAAGCCAGTGATAAGGAATGGAAATGTGAATAATCTTCCTATGGATATATATATTTTATAAGTGTTGCAGGGGGTATTAGGACTATTGAAGAACAGACCCTTCTTCTCAAACAGGCCAATATTTCAACCAATCTTGAAACAAAAAGTTTTTTTTGGTTATTTGTGTAAAGGAATGATTTTTATTTGAATGTTCCTTGTTGAGGCATGGAATCTTGAACTGAATTTTGGTTTGGTGAAGATTGGCAGTGTTAGTTCAGTCTGTAGTTGAAGAATGTACACTTAACAATCAATCTTAAAAAAAAAAAATCTATTATCTATTGTTATTTGTGTAAAAGGATGTTTTTTATTTGAATGTATGTTGTTGGGATATGTGTTTTGTGCTGAATTTTGGTTTGGTGAAGATTGTAAGTTCAGTCTTCAGTAGAAGAATTATGAAACTCTGAATTTCTTTTCTTTTGGCATTAGTTAGTTGAGTTTGCTAAACTTGAGCCGAGGGTCTTTCGGATATAGTCTCTCTTCCTCCACGAGGTAGTGGTAAGGTCCGCGTACACTCTACCCTCCCCAGACCCACTTGTTGAATTCCACTGGGTATGTTGTTGTTAGCATTAGTTGGTTGAGGAAAAGGAATCAGTTTCAGTATAAAGTATGGAGGTGTACTCATCCAAAATTGGATAAGATTTAAAAATGATTAAAACATTTGGTAGAAAGTGCAACTAGCACATGTTGATAAAATGAGAGAAAGTCGCTTGAAATGGTTTAGTCATGTTATGCATCTACCTCCTATGTGTGGGTCAGTAGGTGTGAAATTATGGTGAGTGAAGGTGTTAAAAAGGGATGATTTAGAGATAAGTCACATGGAAGAAAGTAGTACGGAAAGACCTACAGTCTCTTGGCATCCATGTAGACTTAGAGAAAAATATGAGAAAATGGAAGAAAAAGGTCTATAAAGCAATACCAAATAACTGGAAATATGTTTTGGGCATGTTAGTACTTTTCCTTTAGCTCCCATGTTTTTAGGAGTCTTTCCAAATCTTTGTATTGTTCTGGTAATTGGTTTTGTAAAAACTTGAAATTTAATAAATTCATGTTCTTCTGACAAAGACGTCCTTCATTTCTTTTGTTCTGATGTTCAAATGAAATTGTTACCCGTGATGAAATTCATCTCCTTTGTATCATGTTCACTTTTGGCTGTTTCAGTTTTGGTGGAATCTGATATTGAATGAAGGTGGAGAAGGTAGCAAAGAAGTTCAACGCAAGATTCGTTATCAACATAAGCGAATTTGGGGAAGATGATCCTCTTATGCAAAATGTAGGCCCTCCAATATAAGTACATTATTCAGTGGTTATATGAATTTGAGTGCAATGATGCTAGTGTAGGATGTAACACTTAGATACTTAATGAATTGTGTTCAAATTAGATAATTTACTAAGTTTTCTTGGTCACCTGCTTACCGACCAATGCTTGGTTTTGATTCATATTTTCAAGATACCTAAAGTTCTAAAGACTTCTCCTTTTTTGTGTTCTACTGATTACATCTTGTTGCAAAAATTGGGTACTGATTGTATCACTCCGGCTTCACACGAGTTGTTTAAACCATGTAATTTAGACATTATGTAGCACACTAACTTGTCAACTTCTCTTCTTGTGCAAAAGATGTTTGGCTTGTGAACTTGCTTCTCTTTCAAGTGGCAAGCTCCCGGTAGTATTTACTACAAAAACATGTTCACTACTTTGTCTGATAAAAAGGAATCAATCTTAAATTTCCGATGAGGATTCAACGAAATGATAATCTTACATATCCACTGGTCCCTTCCTTGGCAGGCTACTTGGCATTTTCCTTCCATGAAGATTCCATGGTATGCTCTTCTATGAATAAGCAGTTTGTTCCTCTTGGACTAACTTTTTTACTTTTAGATCTCGGTTGCATCATTTGAAATGATTTGTTTTTGCGGTTTTCCTTCAGCCATCCTCAACTTATAGGTACTCTACTCGAGCTCTCAGAGGACAAGGGGTGAATCACTACCTTAAACAATTCAAATTTGCCCATGAAAGCTTAGATATTATAGTTGTGGATACAGGATTATATGAGGTAAATGTTTCTTTTTTTTATCTGATTAAATTGGCCTTTTATGCACATTACCAAGATGGTGTCACTTCAGCTTTCTGCTCACTTGATTGTCACCTATCGTCTTTGTAAGATAAATGTTGTATTTTTCTATATAATGTTTTACCTAACCCGCTTCTGATAGTGTCTGTAGCTTATGTGTGTTGGTTTTATCTCTGGAAGTTCAGAAAATTTATTCCAAAGACCCTTGGTTACATCAAATATGATGGCATGTCATCTGAAAGATAGTTACTTTTTGCTTCTTTGCCTCTTATCTATCTTCGATCCGATCAGTGTAAGGTTATTATATAATACATTTTACAGAACTTGGGAGGTTCAACACCAGAAGATCTGATAAATTGTCAAATTTTAGCTTGTGTTAGATTGACAGTCTTTTAAATAATTCGGGATAAAAACAGGAGTTGTCCTATTCTAATTATGGCAGTTGGCAAGTTCTTTATGCACTTTCATCTGTCATCTTGACGTTATTTGTCTTTTATATTTGCACTTGGCATAATACATATAGCCAAGAACACCTTCATGTTTAATTCTCAAAAGAATGTAGACATTTATAAACAGCTATACTTGGATGAGTGTGAGATGGCATATGATCTATAATCTCTTAGCTGTCTCTTTGATATGATTCTTTTTTCAGACTTTCCACCAGCTGATTACATATCGTGCTGCCTTTTTTCTTCATGAAAACAGTTCGTATCATTCTGCCTATATTACAAAAACTTGGACGATTATATAAATGAGTTACGATTATAGATGTAATTCTCCCATAGCACCCTTAATCTTAACCGGTCCTAGAGAAACAGTTCCCTTCTTTTTCCTTCTTCCCAGATAGGGATATCATTCTCATTCTTATTTACAAATTTCAAAATTTACTTTTTGCTTTTGCTGTAGATCACTTTCGACGTTTAACTTTGTTCTTCTTGTTTCTAGGTTGCTTCAAATGGTGCAGGAGATAGGTAGTCACAATGGCTGATAGACAAACTTGAAAACAGTGAAAACAAATGGTACCTTTAGATTGCAATCTTTTACTCCAAAGAGAATATGTGACAAAAGTGATATTGTGTGACTAAAGTGGTAGTATAAATACAGGTGCATTGCTGTTGGATTTCATCCATTGGTAGATTGCGAAGAAGATACTCCTCAAATGAAACTAAAACACGAATTCCAGTCTTTACTTGGCGTCTTTCTGAAGTACGGGGTGGTAAAGTCAAAATCTTAATGCTACATCTCCATTTCTTCAGCAACTTTTGAGAGCAAGGGACCCGAGGAATTCCTTAACACCAGATACCATTTTTATCTGCAAAACCAGCTTTCTATAACAAAAATTTGATAACTTATAGCCCCCAAGGCTTTGGTGTAGTGGTAAAGCGCAACACGTGATGCATGGGTTAGGTGCACGTCACGGGTTCAAATGTTGTTGTAGACAAAGAATTTGATACATAAGTGGAAAAGGATAGCGGATAGGACCATTATCCACCAAGTTTCAAACTGTGTGCTGTTGGTCCTAGAGAATTTTCTCGAGTATAAAAACGAAGATCTTTTACTGACATGTTGTTTTTGTTTTGCTTTTTCCTGTTTAGGATGCATATATAAGTGCCCCTGCTTGTGCTGACAATGTTGAGGAAAGACATTGCAAAATCCAAAACTAATATTGCCAGATATAAAGGACCTTTGCTGACTAAAGTGAATCAGAACTTGCCTTGCTCTATGTGAGTAGTTTTCTTGAACATCAGTAGACTTTTGAGATTACATTGCTCGGAACCTCCAAAAATGCTGCCCCACCCTTGTTGGATCCTCCCAAAACGTATTACTGTTAGAGGATCCAACACATACTCGACAACATTTTTGAAGGATCTAAACAACGTAGGACTCAAGCGAACACTTTACAACTATCATTTTTCAATTTTTTTTCTTAGGGAAAAGTAAATGGATTCCTACTTCACAAAGTCAGTGCTCTAGAGATTATGAGTTTTATTAAATCTTGTTTAATACTATTATACACAAGCTTCTTATATTATGTTCTTGATGTTTTAACAATTAGTATTATTTCTAACAGGTATCCTATTTAGTCACCTTGGAAGGTAATGTTGTGCAGAAAATTTTTCTCCATCAAAGAGGCAAAGATGTTATGTTTATATTCCTAAAGCTTCAACCATCATTTAGGGGGAGCTCCGATCACCTTTTTTCGTTCTAGTTATTGTTGTGGAAAAGAATGGAGAAGATCATAGATTCCATCAAATATTGGTGATGAATTGCCATTCTCGTCTTTTTCTCTTTTTTCAAGAAAAGTAGATTCAACATTCATGCTCAAGTTCGAATTAATAGGTTCAATGTTCGTGCTCAAATTGAAATTAGATCTTTTGCAAGATATCAATGTTTATTTGGAATATAATTGGATCCTTTCCAAGTTTTCTTGAGATGTTAATGCAAGCGGATTGTTTGAGATTATAAATTTTATGCACCAACGATAAAAAATATTTATTTATTTTTAAATATCATTAGGTTACTATACAAACATTAATTGGTAACCTAAAAACTATACATTAACGGATAATATAAGAAAATTTAATGCCATTAACTTAAATTCTTTGACATATACTTCTCCAAATACATTAATAAATAACTTTATTGTACTTTTTAGCATTTCACATATCTAAGTGATAAACAAGATATTATCTAAGCATCCGGAGAAGGGTAAAGACAAAAGTTGTCGAAATTAGTATACTGAAAGATACCAAAATAAATATGATCAACTTGTTATCGAGCGAGCAAGATAATGTAGTCAGTTAATGACTGATTAGTTTTATTCAAAACACATTACTTCTTGTTACTATAAGTCGTAAATCACACAGTCGTTCACTTCTTCGAAAAAAGCAGTAATAGTAGAGCCAATGTGTTATCCTATATTATCACAGATTTTATTGTACCTTGATTAAGTTCTTCACAAAAATAGATTTGGGCAAATAATACTAAAAGAAATATCATTATTGCTATTTATTATATTTATAGTTATATATATATAAATAAAAATTGAAATAATTTTTTTTCTACCACGTTTTCAAAGTACATTCAACTCACTAAATTGTGATATCAGAAGAAAAAAAGAATTAGATTTTAATATTAAAAGTTTAAGAAGTTGATGTTCATATTTTTACTAAAATATAAATCAACTTGTAGTATTTTACTTATTTAGACCAAAATACCCTTTCATTTCGACACACACGAGGCTAAGCTATCGCTTTAACAAACCGTAAATAAGTTTTCACACGAGGGCAAAATTAGAAACTTTGCTGCTTTTAAGATACTGAACTTCCATTGATGAACCAGAAGCAGAAAGCTTAAGCTCAGAAAGAAGAGAAGAATATTGCAGAGAAGAGGAATTTTTCTGAGGGTGGTTTACCTTTCTCTGCAAATCTGATGAAAAAAATGGAAAAAAATTCAAACAACCCTTGAAGTTATTGACTAAAATGGTCCTTAATGTACGCAGTTGAGCTAAATTCATCTCTCAACGAAGAGATAGAGATAGAGAGTGAGGCTCTAATTTGATACTTGCAAGAGAAACTAAGAGACCCATATCTTGACGGGCCGACCCGGAACGCAACCCGAGGTTAGCAGCCATGGTGATTGTCTTTATTTCTCTTGTTTTTATTAACAGATCTGAGCTTCAATTTTACTCTTGTAGCTTTAATTGTATTGTTATTCTAAAAAGGTGTGTTTGGTGTGAAGAAAAATGTGATCTTTTTGTGATGAATTTCATCAGTTTATACTAAGGCCTGTTTGGACATGCGATATGGAATCATGAGGTTAATAGAGAGAAGGGATTTTTTTTTGTTAAGAGTGGTTGCTCCTCTCTATTGTGCCCATGATTTTCTTTCATAGCAATTAAAGCAACAGCCCTTGTTAATGAAATACTCAAACAAACAATAGTTCAGTGTGTGCGTCTGTGTTACTTTTTCGCCCTTTCGGTGTAATTTTACAAATTAGGCTGTGTCATGACAATGTTTAATTGGGCATTGAAGATATTCCGACCCCGTATCTTGGCTTGGCAAATCCCAGGATGGCCTGTAACTGAAGCTCAGTCTTTTGCATGCAACTGGTGTTTTGCAGCCATGGCGGGGTTGCCTTCTCTTTCTCCGAGCAAAAATATATTATCTGAGCCTCAAATTTTTGAAAATTGAACTGGGGAACTCATGTGCTTACATTTAAGTTTGCTCCAATTAGAATGATGTATAGTTGCACACTGGGTCATTTGCAATTTTTTCCTTATTTTGTTCCTAGTTTATATTTGCATATCATAATATCCCACTAGTTTTGCACTTTTACATGAGTTCATATCATAGTATCCCACAAGTGGGGCATAAGTTCGGTTGCTAAAGGGAAAAACATGCAATTTCATGTTGTACACTATCAGAAAGATGGGTACTTTATCTACTTCTTAGATCTAAGCCTATGAAATCAGGGAGAGTTTAGCGGAAGGGACCCCAGTAAGTCTGCATTTAAACCAAAAGCACTTTGCTTTTTTAGTGAATACTGTCGATAGATAGACATATAGATAGAGAATATGATACTATGATGATAGTCTCTTCCCTTTTTCTTTTGAGCAACTCAATAGGGCACGAGACTAAAGGGACTGTATCTTGGCGGGGCAATCCGAATGGCTATGATTTTGTGTCATGCCAATGGTGTTTGCAGCCATGTTGTCACCTTCACTCTCGCGTCTTATCAACAGATCTGATCCTCAACCTTACTCTTAGGGTGTCTTTGGTATGATGGAAAACATTTTTCATGATGGAATCAGCATTTGGTTACCATTGTATCCCTATGAGGAGAGAAAAGTTGTGAAATTTTCAGGTGACAGACAAGAATCCTAAAAGAAGTCAACCAGAAAGTGAAATGAGGTTAACAGAGAGAAAGGCTTTCTTCTAAGGGTGGTTGCCCCTCTCTGTTGTGCCAATGATTTTCTGTGGCTACTAAACCAATAGCCCTTCTTCATGCAATATTCAGAAGCAGAATATGATTCATATATGATAATAATAGCACTTTCTGGGTTAACAAAATGAGGCATTGAAGTCAATCCGGCCTGTACCTTGGCCTGGCAAATCCCAGGATGCCAGCAACTGAGGCACTTTCTTTTGCATGCAACCAGTGATTTTGCGGCCATGGCATGATGACATTCTCTTTAAGGGATCGTTTCGTTGCTACTTAGGAAAGGAGTTGTTCATGTTAGGAGGTTTTTCTTGAAGGGTGGTTGCCCCTATCTGCAACTCCAGAGATTTCTCATAAGAAAAGAAAATGAAAAAAAAATCAAACAACCCTTTAAATCTCAGGGAATAATTATCCACACCCTGTTGAGATTTTTGAATCAAATGGTTGTTTATGTTATGGAGTTGAACTAAATTCATCTCACAAAGAAGAGATAGAGATGGATTTTGAGGCTTCAATGACACTTGACATGAGAAATTAAGAGACCATATCTTGGTGGGCCGACCCGGAATGCAACCCGAGGTTTGCAGCCATGGCAATGTCTTCATTCTCTTGTTTTATGAACAGCTTGAGCTTCAATTCTACTCTTGTAGCTTGTTTGGATGGTTATCTATTGTGTTGTATTGTTATTCTAAAAGGGTGTGTTTGGTACAAAGGACAATGTTTTTTATGATGAATTTCATCAGTAATTGGTTTCTAAGGTAGCCTCTGAAAAGAAGAAAGTCGGGAAATTTTCTGGAGAAAATTTAGAATTTTCCTAAAGAAAGTTAGCCCAGGAAGAAAAATGAGGAATAGAGAGAAGGGATTTTTGTTAAGGGTGGTTGCCCCTCTCTGTTATGCCAATGATTTTCTTTTTAACAACTATAGCAACAACCCTTGTTAATGATATACTCAGACAAACAACAGCTTAGCCGTAAATCTCAGTGTTTGTGTGTGTTGCCTTTCCCCCTTTGAAGTAATTGTGCAAAAGAGGCTGTGATGACAGTGTTTTACTTTCTGGGCTAACAAAATCGGGCATTGAGGACAGTCCTACCTGTATCTTGGCTTGGCGAATCCTAGGATGGCCTGCAACTGAGGCTCACTCTTTTGCATGCAACTGGTAATTTTGCAGCCATGGAGTAGTTGCCTTCTCTTTGTCCAAGCAAAACTGTAGTATCTGAGCCTCAAATTTCTGAAAATTGAACTGTGGACCTCTTGTGTTTACATTTAAGTTTGCTCCAACTAGAATGATGCCGGGGCGTGCTTGTGGGAGGGGGGTGTGCCACGTCGAAACAAGGGAATGAAAGGCCGCTTTGCATTTGTACAGCTATACACTGGGTGATTTGCACTTTTCCCTTATATTGTGCTGGTCTTTAATTTATGCCCCTCGTATCCAAAAAAAATTTGGCAGGGCAAGTTTATATTTTCTTGTTATTTTATCCCACAAGTTTTGCTAACATGACTTCAGTTTAAAAGAACTTCTGAGTTCTGCCTCACTAGGCATAAGTTCAGTTGCTAAAGGGCAAATCGTGCAATTTTATGTTGCACACTATCACTAAATGATGGGTACTGTATTTGCTTCTTAGATATAAGCCCATGATATCAGGGAGAACCATGAAGGTCAAAGGGAATAGGTGGTTGACTGGTCGTGTGTTGTTATGAAACTTCTCTATTTACTAGACACAATATTTTTAGGAATTTAAAGTTTCAAGGTATTACAAGTCCATGGTTCCATGCATTAGGGTTCCAATTTTAGTGTAGGTCAAATCTAATTGATTTTTTTATTTTTTTTGTTCTTGCAGCAGCTGACCATCTCAGATAAGTAAGGCTTTTGGTAAATTATTGTTAGGCTATTCTTTGATTTGATTATAATTATTGGTATTATTAATTTTTTCTTGGGCCGAGCTAAGTTGCTTGGACTCGGGTGCGGGTGTTCAATACGGGTGTAGATGTCCTATACGGGTGCGGATCTAATTTTTAAGATTCGGGGATATGGATCCATGTATGGACACGGGTGCGGGGACTTGCCTTAAAGTAATTAAAATATCTAAAATAGAGTTATAAAACCTAAATTATGAGATATTATGTGGAGAGCTTGAGGAGAATCCCGGAAGGAGATTAAAGGAGACAGTGACATAGAAATTTCTATATCAAAGGTATTCAATTTTTTTCAATTTCACCTTAACTTTTGTATTGATTACAGAAATTATTAAAACTGTCCCGACTTTCTCCATCGATTTTGGTCAAAGTACCCAAAATCGGTTGACCAAATCGGACACAGATCCCACACCCACTCCCATGTCGTATCGACACGGGTGCGACACCAAAAGTGAAGAGTCTGAGCAACTTAGGGGACGAGGATCTATCGAGAACAACCTTTTATCACACAAAAATAGTAATAATAGAACAGGGATAAGTTCTGCGTATACATTATGGTTGTTGTTACAGATATTAGATGTGCTTGTAGGCTGCTATAGTGGCTAGGGTTTTGCTTGAATGTCCATGTGCATATTCACCAACATTGAAAAGTGAAAAGGTAGGCATCTTATAATTTCCCCCCTATATATGCTCTTGATTGACTCCATTAATTTATGTTATATTTTACATTTATAAACTAAATTTAGATGATCATTTATTGGGCAGGACATATAGCTTCTTTGTTTCTCAAATCAAATTCTTTCCTTTTTGGGAGCTGATATTTTCTTTCTTTTGTAATCTGTGCATCTGCTTGATGCTTTGTTAATGACATTCTTCTTACTTCATCAGAAAAAAAAAATTCTAATAAGTATCAATTGCTCGTAGTCTAAAACAAGAATCATTAGTAAGTGAAACTAAAGAAGTGAATGTAATTTACTCTAAATATCGAAATGCAAAAAGTAAACAAATAATAAAATAATATGTCATCATCAAAAGAAAATTCAAGTGACTCATGGGATACAATATTTCTGGATGGAAATATCCATGAACAAATATTATTTTCGTATTGATTCATGTGATAGTTTAATAAAAAAATTAAATATATATATAAATATTAATATAATTTCATTTTTAAAATTTGTTCTTAAAATAAATGTACACACAATAATTTGTTTTTTGTTTATACATTTACTATTAATTACTGCGATAAATACGTGCAAAGCACTTACACTTTACTAGTATATATATATATATATAGGAAGAGAGAATACGAAGCTATGATGATATTTTCTTTCCTTCTCTCTTTGAGCAGCTCAATAGGACAAGAAATAAAGGGATTGCATCTTGGCGGGGCAATCCGGATGACTAGTGATTTTGTGTCATGCAACTGGTTTTTGCATCCATGATGTTGCCTTCATTCTCTTGTCTTATCAACAGAGCTGAGCCTCAACTTTACTCTTAAGGCGTCTTTGGTATGATGGAAAACCTTTTTCATGATAAAGTCAGCACTTGCTTACCATTGTATCCTTATGAGGAGAGAGAAGTTGTGAAATTTTAAGGTGAGAGCCAAGTATTCCTAAAAGAAGTCAGCCAGAAGGAGAAATGAGGTTAATTTCTTCTAAAGGTGGTTTCCCCTCTCTGTTGTGCCAATGATTTTCTGTAGCTACTACACCAACAACCCTTGTTGATGCAATACTCAGAAGCAGAAGTGAGAAGATGATCCATATATCTCAGTGAATGTGTATTCTTAAGGAATTTGCACTGATGACCTTGGTTGAGGTAGTGATGATAATAATAGCACTTTCTGGGTTAACAAAATGGGGAATTGAGTACAATTGGAGCCGTATCTTGTCCTGGAAAATCCCAAGGATGGCCTGCAACTGAGGTTCTCTCTTTTGCGCTGCTGGTGATTTTGCAGCCATGGTGTGGTTGCATTCTCTTTAAGGGGTTGTATGGTCGTTGGTTAGGAAATGAGTTGTTCATAGGTTTTTTTCGAAGGTGGTTGCCCCTCTCTACAACTCTTGTGATTTCGCATATGAAAAGAAAATGAAATAAAAATCAAACCCCTTAATTCCCAGGGAAAAATTATCCACACCCTGTTGAGATTTTTGAATCAAATAGTCTAATATGTTATGGAGTTGAACTAAATTTCTCTCAAAGAAGAGAGAGAGAGAGAGAGAGAATTATGAGGCTTCAATGATACTTGACAAGAGAAACTAGGAGACACGTATCTTGGCGGGGTGACCCAGAGTGCAACCCGAGGTCTACAGCCATGGCGATGTCTTCATTCTCTTGTTTTATCAACTGATCTCTGCTTCAGTGCTCTTGTTTGGATGGTTGTTACTAAAGTATTGTATTGTTATTAAGGGTGTCTTTGGTATGAAGGAAAATGTTTGTTTCATGAAGAATTTCATCAGTGTTTGGTTACTAATGTATCCCTCGGAGAAGTAGAAAGTTGGGAAATTTTCTGGTGAAAACTATGATTTTTCCTGAAGAAGTGTTGGCCTAGAAAGAAAAAATAAGGTTATAGAGAGATGGGATTTTTTCGTTAAGGGTGGTTGCCCCCTCTCTGTTGTACCAATGATTTTATGTTTAGCAACTAAACCAACAGCCTAGTTCCTCAGACAAACATTAATCAACAACTATGATTATTGAAACATATGCATGGGCCATGCAGTTTCTTGAATCTACAACTTAAGCCGTAGATCTCAGTGTGTGTGTGTGTGTTTTATCCTCCTTTTTGAGTAATTTTGCAATAGAGGCTGTGATGGTGACAATGTTTCGCTCTCTGGGCTACCAAAATTGGGCATTGAGGACAGTGTGACCCGTATCTTGGCGAATTCCAGGATGGCCTGCAACTGAGGCTCTCTCTTTTGCATGCAGCTGGTGTTTTAGCAGCCATGGCGATGTTGCCTGACCTCTTGTGCTTTGAGTTTGAAATACAATAAGGTTTTGCTCAGACCTCTTTATAACATCTGTCCTATGTGATAACATTTCAGTTTTCACTATAAGAGCCATGTTTTCTCTGGAACTGATTTTCAAATTATTGCATATTATATGCTACTTGTTGGATTACACTATGGGTATGTTGTTGTTTGTTTGTTGTAGTTTCATTTTTTATTCCTGTTCATTTTGTCTATAGGAAAGTGAAAGACATGATGAACTAGATGTTGGACTAGAAGTCAGTGCCTGAGCTGCTTTAAGTTCACATTGGCTTCCTTTTTTTTTTTTTTTTGAAAGACCCAGGAGGCCCATACAAAAGGACTTAGCCCAAAGTGCCAAGTCCATAAAACAGCAATAGATGAAAAAGAACAAATAAATCAGAAAAGGAAAGTGGAAAAGGGATGGAAAGGTCAGTCCTCTGGAATTGGCTTCTTGTTTAACCTGATCTCCATTGCTATAAGAAAAATAAAGATTGCTTTAACTGGTTTTTTGATAAGAAATTTGTTTCTTTACATTGGCATTAGCATAAAAGGCAGAGAAAGGTATGCTTGTGAAATGGAGGTCCCAATTGTGAGATGTAAAATGGAGGTGAAATTGAGACCAAAGTAATATGCATGTTCATGTGTATGTCATTGTTGCCGTCTTCGGCTGCTTCTTAGTTGCTAACCCCACTTCCACCTGTCAGCATAGAGGCTCTGATGAGAAATATTTAAGTTACGCTATGGATCTAATAAAACTGTATCTTGGCTTGGCAATCCAAATGTTACTGAAATCGCAGCCATGGCAGTGACTTCCTTATTTCTCTGAACATATGGATTGAAAAAGAAAACAAATACACGTGTATCTTGGCTGGGCAACCCTGTGGCAAGTGAGTTTTGTGTCATGCAACCGGTGTTTGCAGCCATGACAATGTCTTCATTTTTCTCGTCTTATTTTCCTCAACAGATCTGAGCCTCAAATTCTCTCTTAGGTTGTCTATGGTATACAACAAGTGAGCCTTAATCCCGAGTAAGTAGGGGTCAGCCATATTACTCACTATCCATGTAATATAACATATTTGGGACTCTAATGGATCGGGAATTCGAACTGAATGTCCACTGAACACACAACACACCTTCTGGTCTGGAGTCGGACGCGCTACCATTATGCCATGGATCCTTACGGTGTCTTTGTATGAATGAAAACACTTTTTTTCTGGATGAAATCAGTATTTCGTTAGCAATGAGGATAACGAGTGAAGGGATCTTCACAGATCACCTGAAATCTGAACATAGGCTGTGATGATGATTGCTTCTTTCTGGGATAGCTACTTTACTGTGTTGAGAAAATCTTACCCGTATCTTGGCAGGGAGACCTGGTATAGCATCATCTGCTAACTGTGTCTGCAGCCATGTCGTGGTCGCTTTCTCTTTCATGCTCATAGAAAAGCAAAGTCTGAGCCCTAACAGTTTAACGACAACCATATGCAAACCCAAACAGAATGCACCAGCTGGAATTGAACCCGGGTCTGTACTTCAGCAGGGTACTAATCTACCACTACACCACTGGGACCGAGAATTGATCATTTTTCCGCTATTTTATGTTGGCAAGGCAACAGCAGAACCATATAACAAATTAAAGGAAAATTTAATGATGGGGCTGTGATGATTGCTTGTTATTGAGCATATGGAACCTGGCACTGTAGTTTAGGCCTGTATCATGGCGGGGTAACACCGTATTGTAGGGGTTGCAGCCATGGCAGTGTCAGAGAACTCATTGCCTGAGATAATTACTTATCTGAGCCTCAAGTCTTTTGAAATGGCTGAATACATTGATGGCACCTCAATTAGGTTCTTCACTGTTTTCCTGAACCCCATTATAGATGCTGCTCTCCATCAACTTTTTAGCTCAAAATGAGTCAATTGGAGAAAAATGGGGATTTTTCAGGGTGGTTGACCATCTCCGGAATGCCAATGATTTCTTTTTTGCTCTAATCAACAGCCCCTTTTGCATATATATGTTGGTATATATATGTATTGTATGGCTGTTTCTGTCTATCTATCTATCACAACTCTGCTCCTGCATTTTCAGGCAGAGCAGCAGCAAAAGCATGAAAGGGGAGGATTAGTTTCTTAAATGCAGACTTATGGGATCTCTTCAGTTAAATTTTCTCTTATAAATCAGACTTTATCAAAATAAAAACAAATCAGCGTGTGTTTTACTTCACAAAAATGGAGGTTCAGCACAACATGAAGAATGAGGCCAACAGTGAGAAAAGGGATTTCTTGTGAGGGTAGATTCCCTCTCTGCTTGGACTATGATTTTTCCATCAACCAAACCAACAACCCTCTTCAAAAGTACTTACTACTACTACTACTACTTTAGGTTTCTAATTTCTCAGAGGTAAAACCAAACATCCTCCTGATCTAAGCGTTGTTTATCAAAAATTTCTTGAAATACTCCAGAGTCTACTGCAGAAAAGTTTCCATGTTTCAAAATAGGCTGTGATGATATTGCTAATACTGGGCAGATATACTGGGCATGGACACAATCCAACCCGTATCTTGGCAGGGCAAACCTGGATGGTTTGTGATTAAGGCCTTCTCTATCACATGCAACCGGTTCTTTGCAGCTATTACGTTGTCGCCTTCTCTTTGCCTCATTTTCTTGCAGGTCTGAGGCTCAGTCTCCAGCTAGTCTTTGTGGACTTTCTGAAAACTCAAGTCCTTGTTGTGTGGAAACCCTCATCATTTTTTTGAAAATTGCACGTTGCTGCATCTTCTTCCTTTGCTTTGTTCAGGATGGTTATTTGCTGTATTATCAATGAAACAGCAAGAAATCAATGTAAGAACAGGGGGGATTTATGGCTGTGATGATAATGCAATTTTTGAGCAATATGAATTGGGCATTGAGATGATAAAAGCCGTATCTTGGCGGGGTTACCAGGAGTGGTAGCAGCCATGTCGGTTTCTGGAGGACTCAATGCTTGATTATTTAATTGACATCTGAGCCTCGTTATGTACATGATGCACATGTATGTTGTCTGTATCTTACACACACACACACACAAAAACATACATATATATCATGAGAAAATGTCCAAAACAGTCTCTTATGTAGGCAGGAATGATTTTTCAATACGTGACTATTTTGGCGGGGCAATGACCAGGTTGCGTGTGATACTGTTGCATGAAACTAGAGGTATTTGCAGCCATGGCGTGTCTGGACTTTCTTTGTCAGCATAAATACAGATCTGAGCCTCAATTGTCCCTAATATTTTCTTTTGGGTGTATTGATATGGAGGAAACTATTTCAGTGAATAGATGAAGCAGCAAGGTAAAAAGAAAAATGGCAAACATTTCATTAGTTTAAGTCTGAGGCTGCTGAATTTAGAGAGTTGGGGGAGTTGTTTGAGTAGCTGCCCCCCTCTTTCATTCTCAGCAGCCAATGATCACTCAAAGTTAGTTTCCCAATTTCAAACCACTCTAGCAAAATAAGTTCAATGAATAGCTTATTTCTGAGCAAAAGTGAATTTGAGCCTCCCAAATTTCCGTTTTGTGTACAAAGGATCTGGGTTTTTATGGAATTCTAGAAAAGTTGAGATTTTAAAGGGTCGTTACTCTCTCTCCGATGTTCAATTTAGCTTTAGCCAATGAATCCCCTCCCCCCCCCCCCCCCCCCCCAAAAAAAAAAAAAATAAAAATAAAAAACCTCAGCTTTGTGAATGAGGCTATGATGATATTCTCTGGGAAGGAAGCTTGCAACTCAGATGTTTGAGCTGATTCATATCTTGGCTAGGTAAAGTCAAGGAATTTGTGAGGTGGGTTTTATGTGCTCTCACAAAAAGGCCTCTGCTTTTTGCAGCCATGGTGGATTAGACTCTTTCTGATAGATCAGATGTGAGCCTCTTTTCTGTGTTTAAGTTTAGTTCTACAATGTTTGGTCTGTTTCTTTCGTTCTTTACTTCTTTTTATCATCATGTTGTATGATATTGGTTTGGGATGATTTTAAACAGAATTTGATCCCAGCTTGTTTGGGTTCAAAACTTTGTGTTCCTTCTTATATTCATGTTCTTTTTTCTACTTTTGCGTAATATCTAGACGAATCCCAGTTTCAAAAGAAAACTGTTGTGTAACTACACATTTTCCAGGAGTGAAACTATTAGGTATTGATATGAAACAAGTTCGAAGGATATGGAGGTGAATGTTGATGCTAAAGCTAGTTGGTGAAATTATCTACACAAGTCCAAGCTTTCTTGCCTTATTTAAATCTTGAAATCCCAAGTTTCAGAGGCAGTGAAGTTTAAGCATAATGAAAAGTGAAAATTATTAGAGTTGATTCATGGCCTGGGTTGATGAATCTAATCGGAAGGTCTTCGTTGTAAGGCAACCAATGATTGCAACCACAGCATGTTAACTCTACTATTTCCTTTGATTAAATAGTCGAAAATCTGGGCCTCATCCCCAACTTGGTTTATTTGCATTTTTTTGACAAGTTTTTCTGTAAATAACTTTAAGCTAGATATAATGTGTGGTTCTTTGGTCTATTATTTTGAATTTCAGGTTCTCCTTTATCTTGAGTAGCCACTAGTTTGTTAAGGATTGGAGAGAGTTATGGCGTCTCCAATTACCCAGGATCATCTGTCGTTGTTCAGAGCCAAATTCTAACTTTTTTCTGTGTTCTTTTATCTAATTTCGTTTTCTTTTGGTAATTTTTATCCCAGTTAAAGCAGTAATTGGAACCTTGCTTTGACTTTCAAGTTTGTTCAACTCGTGGAACTTCAGATTGCGTTGATACAAGTTTGATGTTGGTGCTCTTTCATTCTCTTACACTCTTCGATGAGTACATGCAGCAGTTCAAGAGAGGCCTGTTTGCTCCAACACCTGCAGGTAAATGATTAAATCTGGTCAGTATAAGAACTAGACATATCCAGCAGCTGATTGACGTGTTCAAATTTGAATTTTGGCATCACAGAGAGAAATCTCAAGCAGTTGTATGATGTTTAAAAACTTAAGATTTTTTTGGTTATCTCTCATGTTAGTTGAAACTGAGATTTAAAGTCAGCATGGAGTTGATCTTTCTAAGATTCTTGGAATAGTTTGTGATACAGTATGAGAATAGGATGGATGTTCTTTAGAACTCTTAAAAGATCAAGAATTGTGTGACTTAAGATCCTGATTTAGCGATTGTGAATCAAGACAAAAGGTCGAATGTGCTTGTTCGACGCGACCACACAAAATGAGACTTTTCATCGTTACCTAATGATGAAGCGATATGATACAATGAAATTTAAATAACAATCAAAACAAACATTGCATTTAAAATAACAACACAATACAATAAATAACAACCATACAAAAAAGCCGTTATGATAAAAAAAAAAAGTTTGCAATATATGAGAACTTCGTGACCATCTTTGTGTACTAAAACAATAATGTCCTAATATGTTTGCTTGATAATTCAAACCTACAATAACCTTCCGTGGTATAGTATATTTCTTGAGATTTTCATGAAAGATAAAGAAGGAACTACTTTTTCATTCCCCAGTATGACCTTGGTCGGCATAGTGAACTTGGGGATTTGGCTATATATTCTAGTGTTTAGCTGAAATCTTCAACCATTGTTTAGCCAAGAAAGGAAGAATGAGACATCAGAAGGAAAAAATGGGATTTTCTGTAAAGGGTAGTTGCCCCCTCTCTTTGCTATGTCAATGATTTCTTTCTTCTCCATTCATTAAAGAAACCAACAGCCCTTTGATTAAAAAAAATCAAGAATTATCTACACATTTGGCCATAGAGTTCCAAATATTTTTATACAAATGACCCAACAAAGATATCTGCTTTTTTGAGACTTCGGAACCTCAAAATGGGCTGTGATGAAGATTTGCTTCTTTCTGGCTAACAATCTACTTCATCATGTTAAGAATATGTGACCGGTATCTTGGCGGGGCGACCTGCTAAGGCATCAATACGCTAACCAGTGTATCTGCAGCCATGGCCATGTCGATTTCTCTTTGCATGTTTGTAGAACAACAAAATCTGAGCCCTAAAGTGTACGGCAACCATTTGATAGTTTTTCTTGGAAATTGAAATACCCAATTGCTTTTTTCAGTTTTTCTTTAACACCCCATTTCAGATGCAGTGCTCTATCAATTTTTTAGCTCAAAGATGAGGTAATCGGAGTAAAAAAAGGATTTTTCAGGGTGGCTGGCCATCTCCGGTATGCCAGTTATTTTACTTAGCTCTAAGCAACAGCCTTTTTAGCATATGTATGAGGTCTAGACACCTCTGCTGTGTCAGTTAAACTTTCCAACTTACAAAATGATCATCTAGACATCTCTAGAATTTATGTGTTACGTGTGTGCACGGGACACAATGGAGATGAGTTGGAGTGTTTGGTTGCCATTTGAGATCAAGTTGAGGTGTCTAGATGTGCACTCTCAAAGTTGGAGTGCTTACTTGTCAGCCGAGACCAAGTTTGGGTGTGTTTATGTATTATGCTATGTATGTGTGTATTGTATGTCTGTTTCTGTCTATCTGTGACTACTTTGCTCCTCTGTGGCTGCATTTTCAGTTAAAGCAGCAGCAAAAGCATAGAAAAGGGACAGTTAAGCAGACTTGCAGGGTTTCTGGTTAAATTATATCTTATAAATAAGAGTGTTCTATAGGAAAGTGGAGGTTCAGCCTCAATATTAAGAATGAGGCCGACAGAGAGAAAAGGGAATTCTTGGAGGGTGGTTGCCCCCTCTGTTTGGCCTATGATTTCCCCATAAACAAAATCAACAACCCTCTTTCGGAAGTACTAGTACTGGTTTCTTGATTTCTCTAAGTTCAGACCAAACATCCCTCTAATTTTAGCTTATGTTACTGGACTATATATGCTCTTCCTTTTTCTGCTTCTGTATATACTATAGCTGATTTTTGCAAATATCCACTTTTATGTCCCTGTAAATACAAAGCTAGCTGTTATTTGTAAGAGTACTAAACCTTAATGAGGTGTTCTATTGATGTTGGTTAATCTGAAATAGGAGCAATCCGTGCAAAAACTTGAAAAAAAAAGGGCTGTGATGATGGGTAGCTTCTTTCTGAACTATAATCTACTTTATTGCGTTGAGAAAATCCAACCCGTATCTTTGGTGGGGCGACATGGTATGGCATCCATATGCAAAGCTGTGTCTTGCAGCCATGGCATGTGTTGCTTTCTCTTTGCATATTCATATACAGCAAAATCTGAGCCCTAAATGTTTTGGCTAAAAATGAGGCAACCCGAGAAAAAAAATGAGATTTTTCAGGGTGGTTGACCATCTCCAGTATGCCAATGATTTTTTTTCTTAGCTCCAATCAACAACCCTTTTGTATCTGTATCTGTGACTATTTTGCTCTTGTGTGCCTTCTTTTTGAGGCAAAGCAGCAGCAAAAGCATAGACAAATGGAGGTAAGCCAGTATGAAGAACGGAAAAGGGCCAAATACACCCCTCAACTATGAAGAATGAGGCCGACAGAAAGAGAAGGGAATTCCTGGAGGGTGGTTGCCCCCTCTGATTGGCCTATGATTTCTCCTTCAACCAAATCAACAACCCTCTTTAGTTGTATAGTACTGTTTTCTTGTTTCTCCGAGGTTATCAAACGTACTCTGATCTTATCTTGTGTTTGTTAAAAACTAGGAATTGTCCAAACGCCTACTTGTGGGGAAAGTTCCCATCTTTCAGAAGTGGCTGTGATGATAATGCTTATGGCAGAATTCTCACAGGTTAGCCCAGAAAGCAAGAATGAGACGTCAGAGTGATGGTATTTTTTGTAAAGGGTGGTTGCCCCCTCACTGCCATGTCCATGATTTCTTCTCCATTCATAAAAAACCAACAGCCCTTTCAGAAGAAAAAAAGAACAAGAATGTTGATTTTTTTTTTAATATATATATATATATATATGCATGCAATGACAAAACAAGCTAGCTGCTTTTAATGGGTGATTTACAAGAATGTTGATTGATCTGAAAAAATGGGCTGTGATGATGATTTGATTCTTTCTGGGCTATATCTACTTCACTGCATTGAGAAGATCCGATCCGTATCTTGGCAGGGCGACCCGGTATGGCATCATCTGCAAACCGGTATCTGCAGCCATGGCGATGTCGCTTTCTCTTTGCATGTTTGTAAAACAGCAAAATCTGAGCCCTAATGTTTACGGCAAAAGCATTTATATGTGTGTGTGAGAGAGAGTGTCTGTATTTTCAGATAAAGCAGCAGCAAAAGCATTGAAAAGGGAAGTGGACTTACAGGGTCTCTGGTTAAATTGTCTCTTATAAATCAGAGTGTTTTAGGGGAATCTTAGTAGCTCAGTAGGTTGGTTGGCTGGCTAATGGCTACCTGAACTTTCACCTTGTTGGTGAGGGTTCGATACTCCACCTTGTAATCCCCTCCCCCTTTCCGCTTCTCCTACCCCCAGTTTTTCAAAAAAAATAAAATCAGAGTGTTCTACAGAAAAATGGAGGTTCAGCCCACTGTTTAGAATGAGGCCAACAGAGGAAAGGGAACTCTTAGAGGGTGGTTGCCCCTGTGTTTGGCCTATGATTTCCCCGTAAACAAAATCAACAACCCTTTTCATAAGTACTAGTACTGTTTCTTGTTTTCTCTAAACTTAGACCAAACATCCCTCTAATTTTAGCTTATGTTTGTGGGATTTCACTGGGTAGGTTGTTGTTTGTCAAAAGTTGCTCGAAATTGTCCAAACACCTACTGTAGGGAAGTTTCCGTCTCTCAAATGAGGTTGTAATGATAATGCTTATGGCAGAATCCTAACCATAGTTTATCCCAGAAAGGAAGAATGAGACATCAGAGAGATAGGATTTTCTGTAAAGGGTGGTTGGCCCTCTCCTCCATGTCCATGATTTCTTCTCCATTCATACATAAAAACCAACAGCCCTTTGAGAATAACAGAAAAAGAAAATGAAAGGAGGGACTATATATGCTTCTTCCTTTTTTTTTTTTTTCCTGAAACTGAATTGATAATGCTTCTTCCTTTTTCTGCTTCTGCTTCTGCTGCTGCTGCTACTACTACTACTACTACAGCTGATTTTTGCAAATAGCATTTTTATGTTCCTGTATGCTAAATTGCTCGGACTCGGGTGCGGCTGGCCCATACGGGTGCAAATATAGAGGTCGGATCCTCTATGATCAAAATTTTAAGATTCGGGGATACGGATCCATGTATGGATACAGGTGTGGGGAGTTGGCTAAGAATAATTCAAATTTCTAAAAATAGAGTTATTAAATCTAAATTATGAGATATTATGTGGAAAGCTTGAGAATAATATTGATCAAGAGTAGAATCTTGGAAGGAGATAAAAGGAAAGGGAGTGACGATAGAAATTTATATATACAAAGTATGTCATTTTCATCAATTTCACTTTACTTTTTTGTTTTGATTAGTAGAAATCATTGAATCTTTCCAGAATTTCTCCCTTGAATTTGGTCTAAGTACCCAAAACCGGTTGACCAGATCGGGTACGGATCCCACATCTACACCCACACCAACTTCATGTCGTCATGGATCCGACACCATAAGTGAAGAGTCCGAGCAACTTAGCCTGGATGTATAAACAACAACATACCCAGTGAATTTCTACTTGGGGTCTTAAGGAGGGTAGGATGTAGTAGACCTTACCCTACCTTTATTGTGGAGTAGAGAGAGGCTGTTCTGATAGGCCCGAAGCAGGATTGCAAGAAAAATATAACAACCAAATAGCAAAATGGGTGATTTTGTGGCCCTGTATATGTACAAGGTAGAAATGACATAAGAATGTCGGTGAGTGTAATTCTCATGCTTTTAATGGCACAAGACAACTGATGTTGCTTGATCTAAAAATGGGCAGTAATGATGATTTGCTT
The DNA here is from genome assembly GCA_037074985.1 of Solanum bulbocastanum. Classification (NCBI taxonomy): domain Eukaryota; kingdom Viridiplantae; phylum Streptophyta; class Magnoliopsida; order Solanales; family Solanaceae; genus Solanum; species Solanum bulbocastanum. The sequence goes on from CM073608.1 coordinate 50,890,488, forward strand.
CTTTATGGGCTATACCCTACTTTACTGCATTGATGAAATCTGATCAGTACCTTGGTGGGGCAAACTGGTGTCTTGCAGCCAGGCATGTGTTGCTTTCTCTTTGCATGTTTGCAGAACAGCAAAATCTGAGCCCTAAAAGCTTACAGGAAGTATTGAATGGATGTCCATTCTCTGGAACTGGAAAATTCAATTGGATTCTTAAGTTTTTCTTTCATATGCAGTTCTCTATAAAATGCTCAGCTTTAAAATGAGGCAATCAGAGAAAACAAGAGTTTTCAGAGTGGTTGACCATCTACAGCACGCCTATGATTTTGTTTTTGCTCTAATGAACAACCATTTTAGCAGATCTATGAGATCTCTGTGTGTGTGTGTGTGTGTGTCTCTCTCTCTCTCTCTCTCTATATATATATATATATATATATATATGTATAGACTTTTGCTTCTGCTGCTACAAGAGCTGATTTTTGCAAATAGCCACTTTTGTGTCCCTCTAAATACAAAGATAGCTGCTTTTAAATGGTGCTAAGGGCACAAGACAACTGATGTTGATTGATAAAAATGGGATGTGATGATGATTTGCTTCTTTCGGGGCTATAATCTACTTTTGAGGAAATCCAACTTGCATCTTGGCAGAGCAACCCAGTATGGCATCAGTTTAGCAGAAACCTCATCCATTGCTTGACCCAGAAAGGAAGAATGAGACATCAGAGAGAAATGGGAATTTCTGTAAAGGGTGGTTGCCCTCTCTCTGCTATGTCCATGATTTTTCCTCCATTCATAAAACACCAACAACCCTTTGAGATAAAGAAAAGATCAACAATTGTGTAGGCATTTGGCCATAGATTCCATATATATGTGTGTGTGTATGTGTATAATATATGTGTATGTATATGCTTTTTTCCTTTTTCTGCTTGTGCTTCTGCAAGGTAGAAATGATGCAACAAGATAGCTGTTTTATTAGGAGTTCAGAACCTAAATGAGGTGTTTAATTGTTGTTGATTGATCTAAATATGGGCTGTGATGATGATTTTCTTCTTTCTGGGCTAATAATCTACTTCACTGCATTGAGAAGATGTGACCCGTATCTTGGTGCGACATCATCTGCAAATCGGTGTCTTGCAGCCATGGCGTGTGTTGGTTTCTCTTTGCATGTTCATATACAGCAAACTCTGAGCCCTAAAGTGTATGGCAAGCATGTGATGGTCTTAAATGTATGGTCATTCTTGGGAACTAAGATACCCACTTCGGTTTTTCAGTTTTTGTTGAACCCCATTTTCAGATGCAGTTCTCCATCAAATTTTATATTAAAAATGAGGTAATCGGAGTGAAAAGGTGATTTTTCTGGGTGGTTGACCATCTCCGGTATGCCAATGATTTTATCTTGGCTCTAATCAACAGCCCTTTTATCATATCTATATTATATTAAAAGCATGGAGGTCATTAGCGAAATGTTGTTTGCTTTTTTTACCCTTTAAAACTAGATTTCACACTAGATAAAGTTGTCATTTTTACTATATTCCTAATACTAGGGACTTCAAATCAACTAAAATTTATGTAATATCCTTTTTAATATATTTAGGACTTCAAATCAACCAAAGATGTGTTTGTGTTCAAGGAATGAGGCTTTTCTATGGAACTCGAGAAAGGTTGAGATTTTCTAAGGGTGGTTAGTCCCTTTCTCTGAAGTTCAATTTAGCCGATGAACTTTCCAGTACTTCTGTTACAATGAGATAGATCAACAGCCCTTTTATCATCTAATGCCAATAATGATCTTGCTGTTGATGATGATTAGCCATGGCTATGGTAGCAAACATCTAATTAGATTTTCAGAAAGCAGAAGAAAAAAAAAAAGAACTGCTTTTTCCTTCACTGATGTTCTCTTGGTTGGCCATGGCACGAGCAAAAGAACTTGTGAATTGGGTGTTGTGCTATATATATTTGTATAACATAGTGTGTTTTTGCAGTACCCTCATCATAGTTTAGCCCATGAATGAAGAATGAGACATCAGAGAGAGCTGGGATTTTCTGTAAAGGGTGATTGCCCCCGCTCTACTATTTATGTCCATGATTTCTTTCTCCATTCAGAAAAAAACAACAGTCCTTTGAGAAAAAGAAAAGATCAAGAAACTGAAAACGACCATGTAGGCGTTTGGCCATAGATTCCAAATATATATATATATATATATATGTTTTTTTCTGCTTGTGCTTCTGCAAGGTAGAAATGACATAACAAGGTAGCTGCTTTTTAAGAGTTCGGAACGTAAATGAGATGTTTTATTGATGTTGATTGATCTGACAAAATGGGCTGTGATGATGATTTGCTTCTTTCTGGACTATAATCTGCTTCACTGCGTTGAGAAAATTGTATCTTGGCAGGGCGACCCGGTAAGGCATCCATTTGCAAATCGGTGTATCTGCAGCCATGGCAATGTCACTTTCTCTTTGCATGTTTTTATACAGCAAAATCTGAGCCCTCTAGTCTATGGAAAGCGTGTGATTATCTTAAATGGATGATCGTTTCAGGAACTGAGATACGCACTTGGATATTTCAGCTTTTGTTGAACCCCATTTTTCAGATGCAGTTCTCCATTAAAATTTTTTCTCAAAAAGGAGGTTATTGGAGTAAAAAAGGATTTTTCAGGGCGGTTGACCATCTCCGGTATACCAGTGATTTTATCTTAGCTCTATTCAACAGCCCTTATATCATATATATATAAATAATAATAATTGGATGTCTCTTTCTGTCTCTCAGTCTGTTACTGCTTTTACAGGCAAAGCAGCTGCAAAAGCATAGAAAAATGGAGGTTCAGCCCAGTATGAAGAATGAGGCCAACAGAGAGAAAAGGGACTTCTTTGATGGTGCCTCTGCTTGGCCTATGATTTCCCCATAACCAAAATTAACAACCCTCTTCAGAAGTACTAGTACTGTTTATTGTTTTCTCTAAATTCTTTGAGGGTGGTTGCCCTCTCTAATTGACCTATGATTTCTCTGACCAACCAAACCAACAATCCTCCGTAGGTATATGTTTCTATTGATGATTAGTTGATAGCAGCAGCAGTAATACTCCCTCTCTTCTAATTCACTGGTCTTGAACCTGCTCACTATTGATATGGAAAAGAATCCATCTTTCAAAAGAGGCAGTGATAATATTGCCAATTCTGGGCAAGGAGAAAATCCGACTCGTATCTTGGTGGGGCAAACCCAGATTATTAACTGGTTGATTTTGCAGCCATGGTGTTGTCATCTTCTCTTTGCCCCATTTTACACAGATCTGAGCCTCAACATCCAATGAGTTCCAGGATCCAAACCCTGAAGTTCATTTGATGGAAACCTTGTTCATTTTAGCTCTAAAGGACAATCTGATCGGAGGAAAATGGGCATTTTTACAGGGTGGTCGACCATCTCTGGTATGTCAATGATTTCTTTGCTCTAATCAACAATTCTTTTAGCTTTTGTATGTGAATGAAGTGCACAAATAGCCACTTTTAGACCATTTCCAAGGTCATTGGGTGTTGTAATTTCCTGTATTTTAGGACCCTGTTTAGAGAATAGCTGAAGTTTACAAAGTTGCAGGGACTTGCAGTTTACAGAGTAATGGAAGCTTAGCCCAGTATGAAGAATGAGGCCAACAGGGAATATAAAAGGGAAATTTTTTTGGAGGGTGGTTGTCCTCTCTGGTTGACCTATGATTTCTCCTTCAACCAAATCAACAACCCTCCATTGGTATATTTGTGAAACTTCCCAAAAATAAATAAATAAATCTGTTGCCATTGATGTAATGTTGCTAGCAGTAGTAGTAATGTCATACTCTCTCCATTTCAATCGACTAGTCTGGAAAACTGTCCACAAATTGGTATAGAAAAGGTTCCATCTTTCTCAAAGAGGCAGTGATGATATTGCTAATTCCGCGCTGAAAATCAGGGCATGGAGAAAACCCGACTCGTATCTTGGCAGGGCCAACCCGAATCACGCAACTCGTTCATTTTGCATCCATGGCGTTGTCGTCTTCTCTTTACCCCCTTTTTGCACAAATCTGAGCCTCAACTTCCAATGAGTCACTTCGAGTACTCCGGGATCGAAACCCAGAATCTCATTTGATGGAAAACCTGGTCCCTGTTCATTTTAGCTTGAAAATATGAGGCAGTCAAAGAAAAATGTGGATTTTCTCAGGATGTTAGACCATCTCTGGTATGTCAATGATTTTTTCTTTGCTCTAATAAGCAACCCTTTTAGCTTTGTTTGTGGACGAAGTGCAGAAATTGCTGTTTTAGACCAGTTCCAAGTTCATTGGGTGTAATTTCCTGGATTTGCACTGTAATGAAAGCTCAGCCCAGTGTGAAGAATGAGGCCAACAGTGAGAAAAAGGGAATTTCTTTGGAGGGTGGTTGCCCCCTCTGATTGGTCTATGATTTCTCCTTTAACCAAACAAACAACCCTCTGGAAAAGTAGAAACAACCAACAATATTTGTTGTCATTGCCTTCAATGGTGGCAATATGATGCTGATGTAAGTAATACTATTCAATTTTCTGATCATTCTGAGCTAGCTTAGACCAAATGCTTTTGGTATGAAATACTCACAGATCTGAAGGTCTCATTTGTTTCATTAATATTTCTTGTTAAAGCTATTCAAATGGGCTCTTATGGAAAAGTTTCCATATTTTCTGAAAGAGGCAGTGATGATATTACTTATCTGGGCTGCTGTTTTGGGCATGGAGACTATTTGACCCATATCTTGGCATGGCAAACCTGGATGGCTTGTGATCGAGTCTTCTCTTTCACATGCAACTGGTTCTATTGCAGCCATGGCGTTGTCGCCTTCTCTTTGCCCCATTTTTTGCAGGTCTGAGCCTCAATTTCCAACTTGCCCAACTGGACGTCCCAGGACTCGAAGAGTTCTGAACCTAAATGATGAAAAAATCTCTGCATGCACACACATATCATGAGAAAATGTCCAAAATAGTCCCTTATTGAGGCAGTAATGATCTTTCAGTCTATCCTCTTGAGCTAGTAATTGAGCATTGAGGGTACCCGATGGCAACCTGGCGTGGTAATTACCAGGATGCCTGTGATTTTGTTGCATGCAACTTGGGGATATTTGCAGCCATGGCATGGCAGGACTTTCTTTGCGTGATCATAAATAGAAGAACTGAGCCTCAATTGTCACATTCATCTCACTCTGGATGTTTTAGTATGGAGGAAAATATTTTAGTGAAGCCGCCCTAAAGTGGCTAAATGGTGTCATTTCTACAACGAAGACCTTTGACATGAGGACCATAATGAGGCTGTGATGATTTTTTTCTTTACTCATCAGATGGTTGAGCATTGCTATATCTTGGCGTGGCAGTTTTGTTGGGGTATTGTGAGATAGTGGAGCTATTTTTGTTTCTGTGTCTCACAAAGCATCCTTAAGCTTGCAGCCATAGTAAAGCTTATGTATGAGAAAAGGCGAATCTGAGCCTCCCAAATCTCTGTTTGTGTTGGAAAAATGAGGCTTTTTATGGAAACTCGAGGAAGGTTGAGATTTTCGAAGGGTTTTTGCTCCCTTCTAAAGTTCAATCTAGCGAAGTGATTTCCCTATTCCTTTGTTACACAGGAAAGTACACCCAATGACCTTGATAATGGATGGTCTTGACCCTGCTTCCCTCATGGCAAACCTTCAAAGTCGAAGTCAGAAGTCAAAAGTTTCCATGGAGTAAGTGGGTCAAAGACCACATACATCTACAGGCCATTCTTGTAAAACACCCTACTTTATTGCATTGAGAAAACCTGACCCATATCTTGGCAGGGCGACCAGGTATGGCATCATTTGCAAACTGGTGTCAGCAGCCATGGTGTTGTCCCTTTCTCTTTGCATGTTCCTGTACAACAAAATATGAGTCCTAAAGTCTCTGGTTAATATCTCAAATGGTCACTCAACTGATGGGGATTGGCATGGCAGCTTTAAGGCTCTGTGAGATATGGGAACTATATTGGTTTTGTCTCACTGGACTACTGATGCTTGCAGCCATGCGCCCACGTCCATTGTTTAGCTTTTTGAATGAGAAAAGGCAAATCTGAGCCTCCAAGTATCTCTGTGTTCAGTAAATGAGGCTTTTTATTGAACTTGAGAAAGGTAGTGATTTTCTGAGGGTGGTTATTCTCTTTTCTCTTAAGCTCAATTTAGCCAATGAATTTTCTTATGCTTTTGTTAGAAAGATATAGTTTAACAGCCCTTTCATCAGCAAAATGTTCTTGATGATGATGATGATTGCCTTGTTTATGATAATAATAATAATATTAATAATAAGGGAACATACATTTTCCCCCCTTCAACTTGTCTAGAAAACCCCGAATCCTCAACCCTAAACTTTGTGAATGAGGCTGTGATGATATTCTCCAGGAAGTTTGAAAATCAGATTTTTAAGCTGATTCATATCTTGGCTAGGCAAAGGCAGGGGAATTCATGAGTTTGGTTCTTACTTGCTCTGTCACAAAGGTATCTGCTTTTTGCAGCCATGGTGAATTAGCCCTTTTTTCTGATTGATTTCCACTCAATATCTGAGCCTCTTTTCTATTTAAAGTTTGGTTCTACAATATGTAGTCTGTTTTTTTCATCATTCGTATGATCAGCACATATAGGAAGAGTCTCCTTTGAGAAAGAAACTTATTATGTATCCATCTACATAATTTCCATAAATTGTTAGGTACTGATACGAAACAAGTTCAAAGGGAATGGAAGTGGATATTTAGGATCCATTTACTGTCTTTAACCAATTTAATATTGAAGCTGGTTGTTGCTGCATTTATCTACACTACTCAAACTTTCATGCCTTTTTAGATCCTGAATGCACCAAGTTTCCGAGGCAATGAAGATTATTTATAATGAAAATGGAAAGTGAATAAGATGAGAGTTGATTCATGGCCTGGCTTGGCTAAGTCCAATTGGAAGGTCTTGTAAGGCAATTGTTGCTTGCAACTGCAGCAGTGTTAACTCTGCTCTTCCTCCTCCATTTTGGATTAAATAAGCAAAAATCTGAGCCTCATTCTTAACATAGTTCATTTTCTTCTTTAAACTAGTCTTTCTGGAAAGAGATTTAGATTACCATCATTAAGGAACCACTGAATCAACAGCTTCGGCTGTCACCGCCAAAACCCTAAAGAAAAAATTATTTTCTCGGTTGAGTTCATGCATTTGTTATCTGATGAAGGTGAATCCATACCTAAACATGAGTATGTCAGCTAACAGTCCGTTCTACAGTTCATGTCGCGGCTGCAGGATTAGCGGCATTCTTTTCAGGTGAACAATGTTGCATTTCATCGTTGCTGGGTGGTGGACCGGTGTCATTTCAATTGTTGGTGGTACTGATGGTAAAGATTGCTGGTTCAATCATGATTTGGTTGAATGAAAATTGGATCTGCCCTCATGAAAAGGTAAAAAATTGTACCTTCAATTTGCTTGTGTTTAAATTTAAGGTCATTTTGGCCAGTACTTTGAACTACATCTTGGAATATCATCAAACTTGACATGAATTATATCCCAGTACTACTTTATACCTAATACGCCTATGTTGCACTTAAATCTTGATTTACATCTTCTATAATTGAACTGCTATCCCAAAGCATGTTACTAAGTAAATTTGTGCATTATTCTTAAATGCCAATGGATGCATCCACAAATACAAGAAGGAAAAACCAGCTTATATTGAACCTGAGGATGAAGTGTAATCGCCAGTCGGTGACAGAAGAGAATGTTACTTCAAGAATGAGGCAAGCCCACCCACCCCTCGTGTTGTCGCTGAGCATTTCCAGGGGCCATAACGCCCGTGTATCACATTGCCTCAGCTTGCCTACTTTGCATGAGACCTCAAAATGCAATCCTCTGATTCTTGGCTACTGAAGTTCTGAGCTAATGCTTTATTCTTAATGTTAGCATTTGCTATCAAATGCTCCATGGTTGTATTTTTCTTACCAAAGAATGTTTATTAGTATGGACAATATTTCTGTTGACAATTTTTGTGCTTTCTTTGACGCCAAAATTTTCATTTTTATCCTCTTGTAATTGCAGCATCAAATATGGAATATTGTACTATTTACATTTGATAGTTTGTTATATATACTATCGTTCAATTTATTTGTCAAATTTTGACTCGACTTAGAGTTTAAAAATGTAAAGAAGATTTTTAAATTTTGTGGTCTTAAAGTTAAGATATGTGGAATGTAGTAGAGTGTCTTTCAATCTTGGAAAGTTAGTAATAAAAAGCTGCTAAAAAAGGACCTACATTCTTGTGAAACATATTAAAAAGCAAAGGACGTATAAATTAAAACTGAAGTAAAAACTAGCTTGAGTAACTTTTCTCTATCAAAAAAAGCTATCTTCTAATACTTGTCGTTCGTTTACTTTGCTAGAACACATCTAGTAAAGATGCAGGTTTTACCTTTACAAGTGCTAGAACACATCTAGTAAAAACGCAGGTTTTACCCTTACAAGTAAGGTAGAGAAGTTATTTCCAACTTTTCTAAAAGGCGTCCTGATGAATTGCTAAAAGACATTTGTTGCTTAGTACGCCAATTCACTAAATACATAGACATATACTTACATATTCATTTTTGTCTTTAAATCATAATTAGTTAGTAGATACATATCGTCACCTTAATCTATCAAAAGAAAAGATATAAGTTAATACACTGATAATATATTTGTGAATTTTAACTTATATAAATTGTATTTATAATTATCCTATTAGTAAGGTAATACAAGAAAAATGTTGATAAAATTCTCAAGCACAATTGAATATAGATGTCATGATAGTGAGGTGCGTGATACATGCCGAGAAAATCAAACAATTACTTCAAAATATAAAATATATTTTCGCGATAGAAAATAGAGATATAAAAATAGAAATAGCTTCCAAAATAAAAAGAACTAATATGAACAATATTAATGAATTGGATTTATCTCGTTTCGTTTAAACGAATTTGAATACGTAATATATACTCTCTCCGTTCTATATTAATTGATCATTTTCCTTTTTATACACATATTAAAAAATCATAAATAAGAATACAATTTTACTAATTCACTCCTTAAAAAAACTCTTAGAATTTTACAAACAAATATGAACTCTTTCAAAAAAATTAATTAGAAGAGTAATATAAGGAAAACATAAATAATTTTTTCTTGATTTAATAAAGTGAATAATTAATATGAGACAACTATTATTAGTAAGATGACCTACCTACGGCTTTAATTGTTATTACTTTTGCAGGATCTATGACATTATTCGAAGAGGTAGGAAGTTCGTTGAACATAGTAAAAGTCATTGGACCGAAGTCTCTGGGCTTGTGCAGAGGTACGAAGTTGCTCGACCAACGGGAGACCAGGCGTTGGCGGGGGCTCCATTTCTTAAGATCTTCCGTCTCTCTCCTAAGGGTCCTCTTCCTATTTAGGGGGTTTCATTACTGTGAGCTCGCAATGAGCTTGGAGGCGTCTATGGGGTGAGGGGGAAGAGTATGGGTAAGTTTTCTATCTCAAAGGCCCTTTTTCTCTAATATAGGATAAATCGCACGGCGAAAATAAATTGGTTAATTGTTAAAAGGAAGTTCCCAAAAAAAACACTTTAAAAATGTAAGGTCCTTAAATATCCACGTCTATCCCATAACATGAATTTCTCGTATATATATACACATTCACACTCTCTAGAAACCCAAAATCCTAAAAGAAAATTCTCCCTTAAAGATTCCATTTTTATCAAAAATCTCCCAAATCTTGAAAACCCCATTTGTTAAAACTTCAAAAAAAATGGCTACAAAAGTAATGGAAGTGATGAAGAATCTTGATTTAAAGAGGTATATGGGTAGATGGTATGAAATTGCTTCATTCCCATCAAGATTTCAGCCTAAAGATGGAGTGGACACAAGGGCTACTTATACATTGAACTCAGATGGCACTGTACATGTGCTGAATGAGACATGGTGTAATGGCAAAAGAGGGTTTATTGAAGGAACTGCTTATAAGGCTGATCCTAATAGTGATGAGGCAAAATTGAAAGTCAGATTTTATGTTCCACCATTTTTGCCTATTATTCCTGTAACTGGTGATTATTGGGTTCTGTATATTGATGAGGATTATCAGTATGCTTTGATTGGTCAGCCTAGCAGGAGGTATTTATGGGTAAGTTCCCTTTTTCCTAACTTTTGACATTCAAAGTTGTTGTCTTTGTCATTTGTTATTGAACAATGGATGAGTTATGGTAGCCTTGGGACAACGGTAAAGCTGTCGTCTTGTGATCAGGGGGCAGGATGGTGTTCACTATAAATGTATAAGATAATTTTTTGATTTTTTATGTACATAGATAGATGTCAGCCTAGTATGAAGTATATATGGGTAAGTTTCTTTGTTATTAAAGTTATTGTCTTTACCATTTTATATGAAAATTGGATGAGTTTTTAGTAGGTAGACAGAGGAGGAGTCAGGATTTTTAGTGTAGAAGTTCTGAACTACTTTTGCTTATTAGGTGTTGGATAGATAAGTTATAGACTCCCTCTGCCAATTTTTAAGTGTCTTAGTTTGATTGAGTATGAAGTTTAAGGAACAAAGGGAGGTTTTTGAATTTTGTGGTTTTAAATTAAAGATATGTGTAGTCTTTAAAATGGATGAGTTTTTGGTACATAGAAGTGAAATCATGATGAAGGTGAGCCTTGAAATAACTGTACAGTTTTTTCGGTGTGATCGGTTGTTTAGTCTATGTACATCACACACCCTTGGGTTGTAGCCTTCCCCGGACCTAATTACATGAAGATGGAAAGCTTTGTGCATCGGGCGACCCGTTTAGATGTATTATCATGTCCAGTGACCGAGTCTGTCAACATGCTAGTTTTTCTGTCATTGTTATGTTGATCTGCTCTCACTTGTAACTTTCTTGAAGAGTTATATCAACTCTTCGATTCTTTTTAGTTCTTTCAAGCCTGTTATACCTTATTTGCATGAGACTATTTATAATTTGTGGCATCTCAGTTTGCTGTTTATGTTAGATTTCGTGAATGATCCTCGCATTGAGCATGTTCATCCCATTAGATATCATTTGAAGCTTTTGCTTTCCTAAGAATCTGTACGTTTCATTAACGCTCTGCTGATTAGATTTTGTGGAAAACCATATTTGCCTACCTTTCTCTTCCTCTTCGTATTGAAACGAATATTGTTTACTAATAGAACATTAGGATCATCCTTCCATATCCAATTCCTGAACTTTTGTTCCATGTAAACTAAAGAAGTCAGTATATTTAGTTACACAGACTCCATATTATTTCAAGCCTTCTGTTTGTTAGGCTATCAGATGTGCATTTTTTTTTAACTGTGGTGTTTCGGCCAAGTTTGCACGCACCTCCCACCAGCATAGTACCGGGTATCTTTGTCCACCAAGGCTTGGACAAGTCGAAAAAAATCACCTAGTGTTTTTGCAATGTTTTTTCCAACGGATTCTTGTTTTCCGGCTTAACAAAATGTATTTTGTTGGCAGATATTAAGTAGGCGAACATGTCTTGATGATGAGATTTACAACCAGCTTGTTGAGAAGGCTAAAGAAGAAGGCTACGATGTGAGTAAGCTCCACAAGACGCCACAATCTGATTCCCCACCAGAGAGTGAAGATAGCCCCAAAGACACCAAAGGAATTTGGTGGATCAAATCAATCCTTGGAAAATAGGCAAAAACAGTACAATGGCCAAAAAAGAGAACTATCCAAGTCTTTACTTTAGTGTGTTAAATCCTACATGTTTAAAGCTTATGTTTTTACAAGTCTTTTTCCTATGACACTATGTAAAGTTGATAGTATTGAAAGTGTGCGGTTTGTATTTGAATCCTCTGTGAAATGTTGTGAACAAGTTTTGATAGTTCCCCTTTTTTATGCCCCGTGTCCCCCTCGGCGACATGAGGGCGAAAAAAGGAAAGGAAAGTATGGTGTTTCTCGCGCTTTTGGCATATTGGGCCCAGTGTGAGGCTTGCACGATAGGTTATTAACTACGTTTTCTTTGACGCGAAGTTTCTTGGATACAAACAAACTGGGATTTCACATCAATTGTTGGTATTGATAACTTTGTGTTGAAGCATTAAAGCATATAGGGGACCATATGTTTGTTGGATTAGACATTTGGATGCACGGTTCATTGGTAGAATTCAGCAATTTGAGTCATTGAAATTTATCGTACTGAAGTTTATCGAACCAATGAACATATTTTGTCAAAATATACTGCATGAAAATTTATCAGATCGAAGTTTGATTTACTAGACTTAACTTGTATTGGATATTTACTTTCAATTATCGATTACCAAATTAACGAAACTTATTTTGAAAATACCGAATTACCAAACCTTAGTCCCATGAATTGAACTAAAACCTAAGGGTCGTTCAATATAAAGTATGAGCATTTTGATAAATAATTTTATAAAAAGATACATTATTCAGTTTTTTATTTTATAACCTACGTAAAATTTAACATTGCCTATACCGTGTTTGGTTGTAAATGTAAGATTGTGTATTTTATTTTGTGGGAGGTAAGACGTGAAAATAAAAATACAAAGGACTAAAAAGCAAAAAAGATCAAACTAACCCTTATAATAGGTTTTTAATTTGATTAAAAAGTCAACAATACAGGATTAAAGATAAAACATTTCTAACACAAAATTCAAAATAACATTCAAACATATAGAAAGAAAAGTTATCAACAGGTCAAATAAAAGACAGTGTACTGACTACTACAAGGCCAAGGCAGAAACCTCTTCAACAAGGACTTGATAATATCCGCATTGAAGCGAGTTGGAGTATTTGCTTTCAACTGTAAGATTTTTTCATAAAACAAAAAAATTTAGTAAAATATATGCAATTACATAGTGTCTGTGTTATTGAGAAATATACCAGATAAGAATGAGATAGACCTCCAACATAATACATTGACCAAACTACCCATTGCATGAAAATATACTTAACATATAACAAGAATTGTTGAAGTAAATTGATATAAAAAATAAATATAGTTTTAAGTTACATATAGCCGGACATGAACGTGCTATCAAGTATAAAAAACTATGCATATCTTTAATCTTCACCCCACTATACCTATCATAGTTTCAACTTAGACCTTTTTAAGCTTCATGCTTTAAGTTTTTTTTTTTTTTTTTTTTTAATTACAGTAGAAAGGGTTCTAAAGAAGAATCTTACACTTTTCAAATATAACTTTACAAGAAGAATTCAACAAAATTGATTTTATTTATATTACCTCTTCCTCTTCTTTTGTTGGTACCGAATCCAACGCAGTTTGAATTTGATGTTCTAGAGGACCATCTGCTTGTAGTTCTGTCATCGCCTGGACCACTGTTTCTACCACCTGACCAAATATACAGTTAAATACTTTTGTTCAAGATGGTGTACTAAAACCAAAAAATAATCTCACCTTCTCGGTTTCATTCATATTTCCAATATGAATCAGGAAGTAAAGCATTCAGGGACTCATAGAGTCGTTGGATGACCATTGATCATGTGGATTGAATGAGCACACTCCAATAAAATACACCTGAAAAATAAACTAATTAGATTATATTACCTAACAAATAAAAGGAGATTTACTTCTAAGGAATATATGGCGTACCATTCTTTTTTGGTGACGAAGAATGTACATCACTTTAATTCTCATGAGTGACCTCAAAATATTCAAGAAACAGCGATCTTCATCCTGTCATAAATACATATCCTTTTAAAGTAAAATATTGATTTGTTGAATAATTTATGAAGTTTATATTGTCATACCAATGTCTCCCTCTCTAGATAAAGAGGAAAACTTATACAAATACATTCCCACTGTCCATGGCCATAGGCACTTTCCTCCTGTCAAGGTTAAACTTTGTATAGAAATTGATTAAACTCATGTATAGGGACCTAAAAAATGAGCCGATAGAAAAACAACTCCCCATATTGATGTGAAATGGCCCAAAAACAGTAGAATGATATAAAAAGAGAAGTAGGATACGAAATTGAGAAAAGGCTAGCAGAAAGCACAGTTCCTAAATCTTAAGATAGCTTGGTAAGACTGTGATGCAAATGCAATGCAGCCATTTTATCTTCAAAGTTAATAGTGGAATGGGGAGGAGTGAAGCTAAGATAGTTATAGGAAATAAACCAAAACTATCTTTCATCATAATTCAAGATTTTAGCAACTTATTGAAGACTAAATATATTATTCATCAATCTTGGAAAGAATTGAAAATTCATTTGGTAATACAGACCTTGTAAATGCAAGATCCACCGCTATTGATCTCCTTGGCAGTATTCACTAGGATATCCTGCAGGCGTTGATGACTGGGAGACAGACGCTCTCTTTGGTCATCAACTACAGCTTGCAAATCTTCTTCTTCAGGTTCTAGGTCACTTGTGAATAGAAAATATACAATCTGTAGGCATCCATGATCCAACAGAACCATGACTAAACAATAAACCCAACTAAAACATTGAATCAGAATAAGCATGTTAATTTTATTAAACCATGTGAAACTGGAAAACTTTGTGAAGTAGAGATCCCCCACCACAAAGTTTTCATGAAGAAGAGACCCCCTCCCAAAACAGCATACAAGGAAAACAGCACAAAAGCAAAGCACCTGCTAGAATAAAAAATAAATTGGAACATGAAATGTGGATTTTGGGTAACACAAAGGCAAAGGTAGGCCTAATTCTGGCTCAAACGCACCAACTTTTTTTGTAGAGAACAGTGACAGAACTTAATAAGCATGAATCTTGGAAGTTGAATACGAATAACAGATCTACCAACAAACCTGAAGTGCAAGTTTGATATACGATGAGTCAACCAAATTTGCACTGAAAGCTCTTTTATACTCGTCCACCACAACGTTGAAACCGACTTTATCACATGCAGTAAAAAATCTCTCAAAGCTCCTACACAAGACATTTTGCCCGATTTCACATGAGAACAAGCAACTGAGGAGATCTTCTTTTGCCAGTTCTGAGAGACCTCCATATGAGAATCCACTCAAGCGCACCTGTAACATGGAAATATTTGAAAGAAAAAAAGAAAAAGAAAACTGAACAAGCAGGACTAGGTGGAGCATTATTTTCCTAAACTAATCGATGCAACATTTCCCACATTATCACCTAAGACAATAATAGAATAGATATTTCAACTATGTACCAAATAAATCCCATCTATACAGCTATCAGTACTCTGTAAACTTCAACACCAAAACATTTAGATTAATTGATGTTTCCCATTTCAAAATCCTAGTGTGCGCGCGCTTTTGAAACTTGATTGAAAAGGTCAATAATTACACTCTAACATGGATGAAAATTTACTTATCCTCTCAGCACACTATCTTTCTGTATTTTGACATGAAAGCAGGTGAAAAAGAAGATGAGAGATCTCACGAAAAAGAAACAGGGAAGAACATATGGAAGTATAAAATCTAGACTAAATTAATTTATTTTCACCCCTCTGAGAAGGGGGTTTATCATTTGCTCCTGCTGAATTTTGCTGGGTGTTTTCATTTCAACGTGCATACAATGCTTTGATGTATATGCAAGGATGGGAACATGCAACATTTTAAAATTAAGGTAAAAGGAATTCCAATACCCTGGACAATGCAGGGGATTTCAAATAACTGAAAAATGAATTAGGGACATCCGGAAAGAGATTTTATCAGAACTCACATCCTCTATTTCATTTATCTCCCCACAAGCACTAGAATAACAATTGCATTTTCTTCATCTCTCATCACCACAAGTACTAGAAAAGATACAAGACAAAAAATAGATACAAGCATAGATGCTGGAAAAAGCACTACAATTTACAGAAGAAAATGGGTGCAATGCATATTCTACAAGTGATGCTTCTCAACGTGTCTAGAGCATGGGTCACCAATAGATACAACAATACTGCATTGGCCTTTATCATAATTTCAAATATTTGGGGTGGTTGCTATGTAAAATGCATAAAGAATTAGGGGGGAAATCTATGTATAAGTATTAGACTTATACAGTCAAAACATTGATTAATTTTCAACCCCATTGAAATGGAATTCGGTCGTTCGCTGGATTTTGATGGGTGTTTTATATCTACATGCATGTGCTTTCACGTTTATAGGCATCTATGGAAGGATGAATCATCAACTTTCATTATCACTATATTATTAAGGTATTAAGGTAAAAGGAGTCTCAATACTCTGGAATGATGCAGAGGAGTTCCAATACTTGTAAAATGAATTCAGGAAATTGGGAAACAGATAATATCAGATCATACATCCTCTTTTTATCTCCCATCAGCACTAGAATAACGTAATTTAGTTTTTCTTTATCTTGCATCACCATAAGCACTAGAAAAGATGCAAGTCAAACATGGTATTCTGTATTCAAAAACAATCTCCTAAAATTTCACAGAAACAGCCATTTGTCTAGTAGGCCGCCCAACTAAACGTAAGCAACGGGGCGAATGGAGGGCTTATCACTGTTCTTTTTGGCACAGAATGTACAATACAAGAATAAGTCAGAAAATTCAACTAGATTTAACAAAAAAAATAGCTAATTCAGCAAACGAATTAAATGTCTATAACAAAAATAGGGCATGTCAGATCATTACCTCCTCATCATCCTTTGTACACTGGTAAGTGACTTGCATCCCATTGGATAAAATGAGCTCTACAGCTCCAATATCAGAATGTTCCACTCGCTCAACAATTTTCCTGAAAATTGTGTTCATGAAAGCAAAAGCAAAAAAAAAAAGATAATTATCACTGGCAACATAACTATAATACTCTTGTGTTTTGGATCAAGCCAGTCAAATGCAAGTGCAGAGAGGTGTACCAACTGGAATATCTTATAATTAGGATTACAATTACAACTTCCTTAAACTTTACAGCTTTAAATATGACCTAATTCGTTTACCTATACATACACACACAAAAACATGGCATTAATGCCAAATTGAGCACAAGATCAAACTAAATTAGGAAACGAATTTGGTTCACTTGTAAAATAAGTGGATAGGATCTGAGAGTTCCCATGCTTTGTAGTTGAAGCCAGTATGTATGCAACTCTTGATTACAAGATGTACCACTGAATGCTGCATTGATTAAAAATTACATCAAGACAGTAAGATACATTTAGTAAAAGGATATTCACCCTGATTCAGGCTCCATCTCTAGTATCAGATTGTTTGAACCCTCAACTTCTTCATCTGACCATTGAGCAAGGGATCCCTCTTTTTCCAAGTCAGTAATCTTCTGCAATGACCCCTTCATATCCTCTTGCGTCACGAAATTCTTGCTTTGAAGTATGCTAACTGATAAATTAGATGCTTTACATTGCAACTCACAGAAGCTCTTCATCTTTTCCACATTGATACCTGAAAAATGGAGACTAATTACATCCTGCAGCTGTTAAACAAATCTGTCAATTACATGATGAAGTAAACTACAAGAACTTACTTTTAGTAAGAGCTACTATAAGCTGTGCCTGCAGCTTAGGACACAAATCACATTCACGATAATTGAAGTGCTGCATGGGAAAAGAGAGAGTGAGTTCTTGACACTAATCTAAGAAATAAACAAGTACATGCCATTTGAGACATACTCTGGTGTAGTTATTTTGAAGTTCCTCTGAAGAATGATCAAGACGATTCCGGTATTCGGTCCCAGCGATTCTCAGCCAATAGACACATCCTTCACTTAGTTCGTTTTCTTCTATCCCGTGGACTCTCAATCGTGCAATCTAAATAATATGTGCAAAACAATATTTATTGTGCAGTTATGTGCTTCATTGCAGAATAACTTTAATCGATTTATTGATCAAGAACACACCTGCTCTAAAAGATAAAAAGAATAAAGGAAATACTGGTGAATTACCTCCATAAGGAATGTCTCCAACACCTTAATTGTTTCACATCCTTCACACTCCACCGAAACCACAAAATTGCTATACATCTGTGAATCATTTTCTCTAGAGTACTGAATTTCTTTTGGGTTGGTCATGCTTAAAAAAAATTTCTTCAACCTTTCAACAATGACTTTCTGAAGAAGTATTTGTTGAAAGTGTATGAACACCTCATTCATATGTTTACCCCCTTGTTTCTCAAACATAAAGGAGACATATACCGGAGACTTCCCCCACTTCACAAACCAAAGAAGAAGAAATGCATGCATTAGCGATGATTTTCCAGAAATTTGACAATAAGAAGATACCTCATGAAGGAGTTCAACATTGCTAAAACCAAAGACTCTACAATGAGCATGCAGTAAAGAGACAAATTAGGTCTTAACAACTACCTTCAGAATTTCACTATTGACGTGTGTGGTCAATCTAGGCTCACATTGTTTAAGAAGAGGGAACTCCAAATGTTGTGGCACGCCTCTTGGTTGCCTTTCAAAGTAGGTTCTAATCAAACCAATTATAATCTACAAAAGGAAAACGAAAAGAAGATGAGTAATTTATGACTGTTGAATCAATACATAAACCTAGAGAAAGTTTATGACAAACCTGTGTTTCAGTTACATCACCCACAACAATAACAGCCATATGGATATACCAATTGGGACGCGACTGAATATTTAGAAGCTTTCGAACATCAGTGTGGTGCTCATCAACAGGCCAAAACATATTGGGACCATACAAGCTATAACTTTTCTGTGACCAACACGGAGGATTTGAGGAAAGCACTTGCATTAACTGCTGCAATCTCTCGAGAGGTTCTTACTTCATATCGTCCTTGTTTTTTATTTTATATTTTTTTGTGTTTTGGTTATTCTCCTAATTTAATAACTTGTTTTGCAGCTTGTTATCACGTCTGATGAACTTGAGAAAGAGAAATTAATCGTAATAGATGAGCTTTGGCATGATTCTCAGATTGTTGAGAAACAACATAGTCGCATTTTTAGTGCTCAATTATATCAAGGAACAAAGGTTGTGTGAATCTCTATTTACATGTACAATCCCTAAATGTACTGTTTAGACTGTTAATTAGGGTATAACATTGACTTAAAATGTGGAATTTGAGACAGTTTATGATTACTTTGCATCTTCTTAAAGTACAAGAAGGGGAGATATGCAACATGTATGTTACTACACATTATGGTTTCTTAATATAGATTGAAGGACGTGTTGCATGTGTCTTCTGATCTTTAGTTGGAACTTTTTCCTGTTTTGGTTCATTAAATGTACTATAAGCTACTTGTCAACTGATGTTGTCCATATTGTGTTTTAGTACGTTGAGCCTCTGGGTGGCACAGAAAAAAAATATACGAGTTTTTTCTGTGGCTCAGCGTACTAAGACACAATATGGACAGCATCAGTTGACAAGTAGCTTATAGTATAATTTAATGAACCAAAACAGGAAAAAGTTCCAAGTAAAGATCAGAAGACACATGCAACACGTCCTTCAATCTATATTAGGAAACCATAATGTGTAGTAACATACATGTTGCATATCTCCCCTTCATGTACTTTAAGAAGGTGCAAAGTAATCATAAACTGTCTCAAATTCCACATTTCAAGTCAATGTTGTACCCTAATTAACAGTCTAAACAGTACATTTAGGGATTGTACATGTAAATAGAGATTTACACAACCTTTGTTCCTTGATATAATTGAGCACTAAAAATGCGACTATGTTGTTTCTCAACAATCTGAGAATCATGCCAAAACTCATCTATTACGATTAATTTCTCTTTCTCAAGTTCATCAGACGTGACAACAAGCTGCAAAATATATTATTAAATTAGGAGAATAACCAAAACACAAAAAAAAAAAAAAAACAAAGACGATATGAAGTAAGAACCTCTCGAGAGATTGCAGCAGTTAATGCAAGTGCTTTCCTCAAATCCTCCGTGTTGGTCACAGAAAAGTTATAACTTGTATGGTCCCAATATGTTTTGGCCTGTTGATGAGCACCACACTGATGTTTGAAAGCTTTTAAATATTCTGTCGCATCCGAATTGGTATATCCATATTCCTCCAGAACTAGATGCTCAATAATGTTCGTGACACCACTTTCATTTTCCTCTTCACAAACAGCCCTAGTCAAGAGTCATGAAAAACTATATCATAGGGCAAATCCAAATGCAACTATTATACATTTACAGTTCAACTATTTTTCCAAAATAGATAATAAATCCTCCATATTCTTTTATTTACTTAGACATTGGATATGCTGCAGCAGTAACTAGAGTATGATTTAAAAGTTCGTAATAAGCAACAAACTATTTGGAAATGTCATTGTTACTTTGAAAGAAAACAAAACCACAGCATTACACTATCCAACTCAACCCTCCCCTGTGACAAAGAATAACTGATCACCATGATCCAATCACCTCAACAGATGTTAGCTAGTTGCTAGAGTTTAGTTACATTCAAACTCAAAATATATACTCCATGTATATTCCCTGTACTTGTCCTCTTTTCAAGTTCAAATCTCTAGTAAACACCTAATAAATCTATATATATCTAGATTTAGAACAGTGTGCAGAACTGTTAACCTTAGTTAAGACACAACCTACCAATCCACATCCAACATACATGTACATCTACAGATTTAGCACCATGGTTGGTGCACCATCCTCCTCTACAGAAGAAAACCTCCCAATCCACATCCAACCGTACAAGTAGATCCAAACCGACGAGCCTGCTGCCTCAACTTCACAGGTCACCCTCAAACTATTTTGTGACCCATAGGCCCATTGTAAGAAAATAAAATCATAGCATCTCACAGCACTTGATAAAGTAAAAACAAAAAATTACAGGAAGCTCGAAAATAGTACTATATTTATAAATACACTACACAAATGCTAGTTATTCTGAGAATGGAAGCTTCAAAAAAAAAAATCACAAATAACTCCTATAAATCGAAATACTCAAAGGAACGAGATTACATACCCTGCTTTTACGATCAACTTCACAAGTATTATATCTTTAGGTTTGCTATTTTTCTTGACATAGTATGTTAACCCATTCTGTAGGACGCCATGATGTTCTACTTGGAATGGAGCACTGGACAACCCTTGCTCATAATCCAGCTTCTCTATGGGCTCTAAAAGTTCAAACTCATCCGGCTCATCATAAGACTCGACTTCCCATTCTTCGTCTTCTTCTTCCTTATGCTCCGAAGGTTCCGGCGATGGTTCCATATTCACCGATTCAAAGCAAATTGTAACTTAGCTCAATGTTTTTTTTGTGCTGCTCTTCTTATTCACTTTCTCTCCCTCTCTGCTTACACACCAAGTACCTCTACTTTTATATGTAACATTTTAATTTTGTGTAGAGAAGATTTTCATAAATATAAATTTAATATATATATCAAATGGATAGTACAACAGCTATTTCTTTGCTGCTTTTGCCACTGAGGAGGCCTGCGCCTGCACCTGCACTACACTGTACTGGGGCTAGTCATCTTGTTGCACAAGAAAATCATTCACTAGTGTCACATACGCTATTATTATTATTATTCCACGTAACCGCTTTGATTAAGTAATCGTTTGGACTCGAGATTTTGGTATGGATATAAAATTTGAGAAAGTTAAAAGAGGTTATTCGAAAGATGTGAAGGGAGAGAGTGACGAGATTTCGGTGAATTCTTTTAAAATGTGTTAGCAATGCAAGTATGAAGTAGATCGATTGGATTGTTTGATGTCATTTTTAGAATGTTTGATGAATGGAGGTAGAGTAAAATCATCATGCCGTATAAGAGCAAAAGGGATAATCAATATTGTAACAATTATAGGGGTATATATAAGTTGTTAAGTCACAATATAAAAGTTTGAAAAAGGATGGTGGAAATAAGAGTGAGGAGGCTGAGTGTGTCTACTATCGAGAATTAATTTGTTCAACGGCAAAAGTTATTCATCTCGTAAGAAAATTAGTGAATAGAAGGAGAAAGTGTCACGTATTCATTGATCAAGAAGATCGCATATGACAAAGGGGTTCTTTAAAGATGTTTGGAGACTAAAGGACTACCCATACCTTACATTCAAATGTCATTTTTCAATTTTAATTCAAACACTAATTATGTTTTTTCGAGCATACTAATTATGAATAGAAAAAGGCTCAAACATTTAATCGAATTTTGAAAAGAAATTTATTTATGTCATTTTCATTTGAGAAAATGTTCATACATGTCATTATTTATTTACTGAAAATAGTTTTGATTTTATAAAATTATTTTTCACATGTATTCATTTATGATTCATGGTCACGTCATTAATTACATTATTTTTTAAAAAAGAAAAGGCTCGGATTAAATATGCTATTGAACTTTGAGAAAATGTACAAATATGGTATCGAACTTTGTGAAAATACTCATATGTCATGCATTAAAGTTTTAATCAAAAATGTTTTAAGTTAACGAAAAAATTGATATGAATAAGCCTTTTTTTCAAATGAATTTATGGACTTTGTTTCTTGCATTAGTGGATTATTCGTGCTTGTCTAGCAGATTAACTAAGTTGCCTTCGTCAACTTATAAAGAAGTGGACTCGCTACAAGATGTTATTAATGTTATGTCAAATTTCTCATTGAATGTTTTTTATATATAAAAAGTTGGAAACAAAAAACATAGCACCCTCTCCGTCTCATTTTATGTGGCACTTTTCGGATTTTGAGATTGAAACAAGTCTAACTTTGATCGTAAATTTTTCATAGATCTTTTTAACATTTTGAATTATCAATTGTTGTGACTTATAGTACTTTTTACGTAGTTTGCAAATATACAAATTTCATAATTAAAGATTTTATGCGCAAATTTCCGATCAAACTTAAACTGTTTGACTCTCAAAAAACGAATAATGTCAAATAAATTGAAACAAAGATAGTAGTATTTATTCGCATAGTCATTTCTTTTACTCAATTTTTAAACTACTGCGTACGTTGTACTCCTATTATTATTTTTCTTTCAAATCAAAGTCTTGCATCAAATTAAGCATGAAGTACTTGAAAAATAAACCCAGTAATCTTTTTTTTATTTCGCAATATTTTTTTTCTTTATCCTATATTAATCCAAACAACCCTTTTTACGTCTTGCATGCATGGTGGTGCTCTTTCTTGGACGTGCCATACTTGTTTAACAAAAAAAAAAGAGATTAAAATAAATAAATGAAGAGTAGGACACATTCTTTAATGTTGGAAATATTTAACAAGAGGGTATTTTTGGAATTTAACAAGAGGGTATTTTTGCATGCATGGTGGTGCTCTTCCTTATCCTAATTTGTGCAATGTATATAGAAAGTTAGGGAATTAATAATTACAAAAAGAATTATATGCTTTTTGAAATATTTGAAGTTTGTTATAAATTTATTGAATCAAGTGGGTTGTCCATTTACTTAATACATGAACTACTTACATTTATGTATACATATTTTTTAGGTTATATGAATCATTTTGGAGTATTTATTAATATTTAACATGGTGACTTTTAGAGTGATTTCTCAACCTATTAATTGAGTTGTTATCTATCATTGTGGGCAAATACATTAGTGGCTCCTAAAAGTTGGCACCAAGCTTCACTTAGACACCTCAACTGGACGATGTTCATTTAGACACCTCATGTAGAATCTCATTATATCATTTTGACACTTTTTGCTGACATATCAAAGTGAGTGTGATACACTCAACAATAACATGTGAAAGACTTAATTTAGTCATCTTTATTTTAGGAAAAAAGGACAAATATATCCTCCGAACTGACGTAAATGGTATGTGGATACTCTTTGTCATATATACTTTTGGGACATAATTGGTCCCCCTGCTGTCAAAAAATTAGAACATATATGCCCTTCACTCTAATGGAAGACTAAACAGGATATTTAATAAATGTCGGGTCGGTGGATAGCATTATGACATGTGTATGTCCAATAGTATAAAGGGTATATATGCTTTAGTTTTTGGACGGTTGGGGCACCAATGTCCCAAAAGTATGATGGAGGGTATCTGCATATCATTTACTATAGTTCAGGGGTATATTTGTCCTTTATCCCTTTATTTTATTTTCTCTTCTTCTTCTCTATTTTTCAAGTCACCGTCTTCCACCATTTTCAAGCTTAAACTCCTTCAATGGAGGTCGATTTTTTTTATAAAAATTCGTTTTCAAGTCATGTTTTTCTTCATTGTATATTACTTTTTTAAATCTATCATCACCTCCTTCCACCTTTTTTGCCGGTAAAATGAATACCAACACTCGTATTTCATATTTATTCTCCTTTTCTTTCTTCCTCTCCCTCTTTTCTTTCCACAAAACAACACTAAAAAGAAAGAAAAATAATAAATATGAAAAATAGCAAAAGAAATATTTTTTTTTCAAAAGCACAAAAGAGATTTTGAGTGTAACGAAAGAGACGATTTCCGATGGAAAATGAGGGTGAGGTACCATCACTGCTCTCCATTTTTTGACTCAAAAATAATACCAACACTCATATTTTATAATTTTTTCTTTCTTTCTCTCCCTCGCTCCCTCTTTCTCTCTCAAAATAACACTAGAATAGAAAGAAAGAAAAAATCGATACAATTTTAAAAAGTAGATTAAAAAAAAAAAAGAAAATTATTGGGTGTAGTGGAGAAGACAACTATCATGGGGGGGGGGGGGGGGTCAAATTGATTTTTTAGAATATTGTTTTTATTTTATTTACTAAATAAATTTTAAACTAATTTTAACTTAAAGTAATCATTTAAATGGTTGTTTCTCACGTCATCAATGAGTGTATTACATTCCCCTTAAGCTTTTTTGCTTATTGTCAAAATAATACAGCGAAACCCTACATGAGTTGTCTAAAATAAACATCGCCTAATGAGATGTCTAAATAAAACTTGATGTCAACTTTAGGGGGGCATCGATTGGACATATTTGCAGACATATGATAAGATGATCTCTATACTCTAGCTACTCTCCATGTATTTGGCTTATCTTTCTTGTAATAAATTGCTTATATTTTGTAACAAAGTTGATAATTATTGTGTTTATAGTACTTTTTATGTTATTCATAATATGTGTTATTCTTTTTATCTCAATTTATATGGCACAATTTTGAAAAAATAAGTCAAAAAATATTAAAAGCTTTTGGAATATTTGAATTTGTTAATTATTGGAATTTATAATACTTTTTACGTAGTTTTCAAATAATATATGATTCTCCTTTTATTTCAATTAATGTGACATTGATCAACCAAATTTTTATATTTTAAAAATATTTAGATTGTTAATTATTTTAAATATATAGTACTTTATGTAATTTATAAGTATGAAATTGAATTTTTTAAGTTGTTAATTATTGTGAAGTAATATTATATCATGAGTCATCATTACTGAATACTACAACAACAACAACAAGGTTTTTATATCAATAGTCACTCAAAGTAAGGTTAGAAAAAGTAGTTTGTATATAGATTATATTTCTATTTCAGAGATAAAATGATTGTTTCATTATAGATCTTGTTTCGAGAGAGAATATTTTAAAATAGTCTAGACCTTTTTTGAAATAAAAGTACAAAAAATAATCAACAAATAGTAACAAAATAATATAATAGCAAGAGAAACAACAGATATGGATGGCAATAGGGCGGGATGAGGTGGGTTTAAGTGTGTGAGGGGCGGGAGGGATGCAGGACAAGTTGAAGTGATTTTTTAAAAAAATTAATATAGGACCGGGCGGGTTGCGAGTATATGTGTTTTTATGCGGGTTCAATTTTAATTTTAATTTTAATTTTTACATGAGTAATAGAATATTAATTTATTAATATAATTTCTTTAAAACTATTAAAATATTTAAGAATCGCGAATAACACATAGAAACCGTTTAAAAGCATTTCTTGAGAGGTGAAAAGGTACCAAAAAATTTCATAAACCAAAATGCAAATGAGTATGTAGAGAGTGAGTATAGGATAGAGAAGAGAGAGAGTAATTGTACAACAGAAATGAATGTCTTAGAGTAGAAAAGGGGTTCAGTCGTCAGCTTTCGAACGAGCGAAAATGAGGGCAAACACAACAACTGGAGTGGACACAAGTATCACTACACTAATTAATATTCCCAGGAAATTCATGCTCTAGAAAATCAAACAACAGAGGTATTGCGACGAGTATTTTGCTGTCAAGGAAATTTAAAGAAAAATACAACTTCGCTGCTTTGGATCTCTCTATTTTACTCAATAGTGAATACCTAATCAGGAAGACACAAATTAAAATTGTGGAAACATAAACTAGAGAAGGCACAATACTTCTTCCTTTTCCCCAACTCTGTGATACATTTCTGAAATTTTCATAGGATATTATGTTATAGACGTCTGAATTGGTTTTAGAATACTATTTTATCTGGTCCTCTCTTTTATTACCCTATGATGTATGAAAAGAACACATTATGTAATTTTTACGTTAGTTGGTTTTGACAGTGTTATATGTCGTGTCAAATTAAAGGAAAATTCCAATTTTTGTTCAGAGATAGAGATACTTTTTTGCAGATAGGTTGAGCCGCTGTCGACTTTAACTACATTGTTTAACAGAAGCGAATTAATAGTAATAAGCAACTGAATAATATAATTGGTAATTGAGAATTTACAATGAACATGAACATAATAAGGAAAATCATCAATGCATTGTTTTTGGAGTGGAGTGAACTTTGTTTTTTAGATTGTTATTCAAGTTGATATAAGTTATAACCATGTAAACCTCCATTATTTACATGTATGTTTTTTCTAATGTTTACGACATACACATTCATCACAAAAGAAATGATCCTTGATCCAAGTTTATGAGAAGACGTACGCGTGTATGTTAGTTGGATAAAATGGACCTGGCATACCAATTTTCTATCAAATGGCAGACATGTAATTGATCAAAGTTGATGCTCTCTAACTTTAGCAATACACTTCTGCAGGGGCCATTTTCTTATTTGTACTAAAGTTTCTGCATCGGGTATGTCTTTTCAATTAGAATTTTAATAGCAGAAGTAGTAAGTTTTTCTTTCTTTTCACTGGGATTCAAGAGTTGGTGTATGAATTATTCAATGTCTAGGTATGAAAGAATTATGAGCTTTCAAATTTTCTTAAATTCCTGCCGAACTAGCCATATAATAGCCAGCCACTCATGGGCTGCACATGTTTCTACCCAAACTTAAAAGGCATCTTATGGATGTGAATAGTAGGATATATTTTGTGTAAATTAATATATTCATACCGTGTTATAGTTATTGGGATAGTGAATGTACGAGCACCAACTCAACACCACTGCATTTTATTTTGATGGTTCCCTATTTCATGTTATAATTTGGATATTTCATTGGGGTATCTGAACGATATCTGGAGATTAGTTATACCAATTAAACATATTTCCTTTATCTAGTATATCAATATGTATTGTTATTTTATATTTGCCCGTTAAGATAACTCAATATATTTCAAACACACAGAAAATATAAATTGAAAAAGAATAGACAAAAAAAAGAAAAAGCCAATGGAAAATTGTCACTTGGAATATTCTACCTTATCTTTTTTTTCTAACAAACTCACAATTGATTTCCTCACGTCACTTTCACCCGTACAAACACTCTATTAGATATTTGTTCAAAGTATTTGTTTGATTTAGTCAAATAAAAGTAGTTTAAATGGAGTCAATTAGTATCCTAGTCTTTAGCTAGAAGTTGCAGCTTTTAGTGGACTGTAAATGTGATATTTGTTATCCTATTTTTTAGCTATTTCAGTTTGTGTACAGCTCTATAAGAGCTCCTTTATGTTGATCAATAAAGTGACGAAATTTAACTCCCTTTCTTCCTTTCTTTTACTGATATACACGATTACTTTCATCAGTGGTATCAGAGCATAGGTTACATACAATAGCAGCAGCTAATATTCAATGGCTTCCTCAGACAACTTCGTACAACCAGCTATTCCGAGCTTCGATGGTCACTATGATCATTGGAGCATGCTCATGGAAAACTTCTTGAGGTCCAAGGAGTATTGGAATGTTGTTGAATCTGGAGTAGCAGAACCAACAACAGGAGCTACGGAAGCTCAGAAAACAGAATTTGAAGCCTTAAAATTGAAAGATCTTAAGGCTAAAAATTATCTGTTTCAAGCAATCGATCGTTCCATTTTGGAGACTATTCTTTGCAAAGAAACCTCCAAGCAAATTTGGGACTCCATGAAGAAGAAGTATCAAGGCAATGTGAAGGCAAAAAGGGTACAACTCCAAGGACTCCGAACTGAATTTGAGAATTTGCGTATGAAGTCAGGAGAAGCAGTTACAGATTTCTTTTCAAGAACTATGGCAATTGCAAACAAGATGAGGATCCATGGAGAGAAAATGCAGGATGTCACCATTGTTGAGAAAATTCTTCGATCAATGACACCAAAATTTAATTTTGTTGTATGCTCTATCGAAGAATCGAAGGATATTGATGAACTCTCCATTGATGAATTGCAAAGTTCTTTGTTAGTTCATGAAAAAAATAATCATCCAGCAGGATAAAGAAGAGCACGCGCTGCAAGCAACCACAGATAATCCTTCTAAAACAAGTAGAGGTCGAGGCAGAGGCCAAGGTCCGAGTAGGGGGAGAGGAAGCTATAGTCGAGGTAATCAACAGTACTATCAGCAGAATGATAATCAGTTTCAAGGAAGAGGAAGGGGACGTGGAGGACATGACTCAACAACTCAGAGACCAAAGTCAGTAGACAAATCAAATGTTGAGTGCTATCGCTGCCATAGGTATGGTCATTACCAATCAGAATGTCGAACAAATTTAAATAGACAGAGTGCAGAAGTATCTAACTTTGCAGAAAAGGAAGAAGAAGTTTCTCTCTTGATGGTGTGTTATGCAAGTGAAGAAACTCGACAAAATCTGTGGTATTTGGACACCGGGTGTAGCAACCACATGTGCGGAGACAAGAATGCATTCTCTGAATTGGATGAAAGCTTCCGCAATACTGTCAAGTTTGGTGATAACTCTATTGTATCTGTCATGGGAAAAGGTAATGTCACTTTACATGACAAAGATAACTCTTTTCACACAATTTCTAATGTGTTTTATGTTCCAGATTTAAAGACCAATTTACTCAGTATTGGTCAGCTACAGGAAAAGGGTTATGAGATATCCATTAAAAATGGATTATGTCGAATTGAAGATTCAAGGCTGGGTTTGATTGCTCAAGTTAGCATGACAGCAAATCGTATGTTTCCACTTCAGTTGCAGAGTTCGAGTTCTTCCTGCTTCTCGGCCAACGTAACAGATACATCGTGGTTATGGCATTCCCGTTATGGCCACTTGAGTTTTGGTGGCTTAAGCACTTTGCAACGGAAAAATATGGTCAGTGGTCTCCCTCAAATTGAAACTCCTTCTCAAGTATGTGAGGAATGTGCAGTTGGCAAGCAGCAACGTAATCAATTTCCTAAGGGAAAATCATGGAGAGCCAAAAATGTGTTAGAGCTGGTGCATTCTGGTCTTTGCGGCCCAATTAATCCATCTTCAAATGGAGGTAAAAGATACATAATTACCTTCATTGATGATTTTAGTCGGAAGACATGGGTCTATTTTTTGCAGGCCAAATCTGATGCTTTTGAAGCTTTCAAAAGCTTTAAAATTATGGTTGAGAAAGAAGCAGGAAGCCAAATCAAAGTACTTCGCACAGATTGAGGCGGGGAATACAATTTCACAAGAATTTGCAATTTTTTGTGAAAGCAATGGCATTAAAAGGCAACTGACAGCAGCCTATACGCCCCAACAAAACGGTGTCTGTGAGCGCAAAAATCGCACTATAATGAATATGGTGCGCAGTATCTTGACAAGAAGCAGTGTTCCAAAAGCTTTCTGGCCTGAAGCTGTTAACTGGAGCATTCATATTTTGAATCGAAGTCCTACATTCTCTGTTCAAAATATGACACCGGAGGAAGCTTGGAGCGATCGAAAGCCTAATGTTGATCATTTCAGAATTTTCGGGTGCATTTGTTATGCCCGTATTCCAGATCAAACAAGAACGAAGCTTGATGACAAAGGTAAGAAATGCATTTTCCTTGGTGTTAACGACTGCTCCAAAGCTTACAAACTATATAATCCTATCACCAAGAAAACTGTCATTAATCGAGATGTAATATTTGACGAAGAAAATTTCTGGACATGGAGTGAATCTGGTTCTCAACGACAAATTCCAGCAGACTTTGATGGGCAAGATGGAGCTGAAAATCAACATAATACAGTGGTGCTGCAGCAACCAATCACTACTCAAGATGAACAAGTGGTGACTCAAGTCTCACCGGCAGTTGCAAGAGAACCAAAAAGCAGAAAAAGACCAATATGGATGGATGATTATGAAGTAGCAAGAATTGGTCAATCAGAGGATCCAGTTGTTCATTTTGCTCTTTTTTCAAATTGTGATCCTGTAACCTTTGAAGAAGCAGTGAAGCAAACAAAATGGAGAAAAGCTATGGATGAAGAGCTTGCAGCTATTGAAAGAAATAACACATGGAAGTTGACTGAGCTTCCGAAAGGGCAGAAAACAATCGATGTGAAGTGGATTTTCAAGACCAAATTGAAAGAAAATGGTGAGGTGGACAAGTATAAAGCTCGCTTGGTGGCAAAAGGTTACGAGCAGGAATTCGGTGTTGATTATGAAGAAGTGTTCGCTCCAGTAGCAAGACATGATACAATAAGATTATTGATTGCATTGGCAGCACAAAATTCGTGGCCCATTTTCCAGTTGGATGTCAAGTCAGCTTTCTTGCACGGAGACTTGAAAGAACAGGTATTTGTCAAACAACCTCCTGGTTATGTTAAAGTTGGAGATGAATTCAAAGTGTATCAGTTGAAAAAGGCTTTATACGGACTTAAACAAGCCCCACGAGCTTGGTATAGTCGCATTGAAGCCTATTTTTTGAAGGAAGGTTTTTCTAAATACCCATATGAGCACTCTCTTTGTTAAAGTTGAAGGAGGAAATATGCTTGTTGTGTCCTTATATATAGATGACTTGATTTATACTGGAAATAATGTTGTTATGTTTGAAAAATTTAGGCAATCCATGATGCTTGAATTTGAGATGTCTGATCTTGGAATGATGCACTATTTTCTTGGCATTGAAGTGGTGCAATCTGCTGTTGGTATTTTTATTACTCAAAGAAAGTATGCTCGAGAAATTCTTGACAGGTTCGGAATGAAGAACTGTAATCTTGCCGAAACTCCAATTGAAGTTGGTCTTCAACTTGTGAAATATCCAGAAGAAGGGCGGAAAGTGGACAGCAGAGTGTTCAAACAAATCGTGGGAATCTGATGTATTTGACTACTACTAGACCTGACATAATGTATTATGTCAGCCTTGTTAGTAGGTATATGGAATGCCCAAAGGAGATTCATCTTGCAGCTGCCAAACGAATTCTCCGTTACGTGCAGGGAACAATTGATTGCGGAGTGTTTTACAAGAGAGGAGACAAATCAGATTTTTGTGGTTTTACTGATAGTGATTATGCCCGAGACAAAGATGACCGAAAAAGTACTTCGGGCTATGTGTTCATGTTGGGTTCAGGAGTTGTTGCTTGGTCTTCTAAAAAGCAATCTATTGTCACTTTATCAACCACTGAGGCAGAATTTGTAGCTGCTACAGCTTGTGTTTGTCAAGCTATATGGTTCAGAAGGATACTTGAGGAGCTGCAGTTCAAGCAAAGAGGACCAACCGCAATTTATTGTGACAACACATCAACGATCAAACTCTCCAAAAATCCCGTGTTTCATGGCAGGAGCAAACACATAGATGTCAGGTTTCATTTCTTAAGGGATCTCACAAAAGATGAAGTCATTGAAGTTCTCTATTGTAAGAGTGAGGATCAAATTGCTGATATAATGACAAAGCCTTTGAAATTATGCACATTCCAGAAACTCAGGAAGTTGCTTGGTGTTTGTAATTATTTCAATTAAACTGAAAGCATTCAGTTTAAGGGAGTGATTGTTAGATATTTGTTCAAAGTATTTGTTTGATTTAGTCAAATAAAAGTAGTTTAAATGGAGTCAATTAGTATCCTAGTCTTTAGCTAGAAGTTGCAGCTTTTAGTGGGCTGTAAATGTGATATTTGTTATCCTATTTTTTAGCTATTTCAGTTTGTGTACAGCTCTATAAGAGCTCCTTTATGTTGATCAATAAAGTGACGAAATTTAACTCCCTTTCTTCCTTTCTTTTACTGATATACACGATTACTTTCATCACACTCTCCATTAAATAAAAGAGCACAGGCACACTCACGTATAGATATAAAATAAGAAACCCTCGAGATACATTCACATCAAACGTTTTTGCCCTAATCATCAACCAAAGAAGAGCGGCGATGGAGATGGAGAAGCAGAAGGAGAAGGAGAAGGAGAAGCAGGAACAGAATGAAGAACATCACATTGACAAGAAGCAGAAAACGGAGAATCAACAGGTTTTCTTCGTTTTTTTCGATTTCATCTCTGATATAGAGTTCTTCTTCAATTTTAATCTGAATTTTCCCCCTTTTTAAAACTTAGGATGAGGTTGTTGAACCTCGTCGGCCTTTGAAACTGTCTCGCAAAAACACTCTGCATCCCAAAGAGGTGATTATACTCTATTTTGTTTTGTTTTTAATCACTGATTTCTGTAAATGATTTTCTATTCAAATTTGTTTATGTTTCAGAGCATCCATGACCTCCTCAGATTCGGATGCAGGGAAAAGTGAGTTTTTTTATATGATTGTTATTGTGTACAATGCTCGTTTGGAAGATAACAATTAATTCGAACCACAAATCAGATTTAAACTGGTAAATTGGAATGTGATGTTTTTTTTTTGGATCTATTTAAACTTTGTATTCACTTAACAATACAATATAATATGCTTTATGAAACAATACTTAACAACAAGGTTTAATGTTTATTGTGATTTTTTGCTCTGTTTTCGTAGTGATCTCTGGTTGAATGCTCCAGCTTGCATTCGCTCCCCACCTTATGCGACCTGTTATGGCATTGAAGAAGCTAGAATCTTGCTCCGGGAGGATCGCAGAAAACTAAAAAAATCCCTGGCATCACCTTTAAGTTGGTAGTCCTCTTTCATTATTCCTATCGGCTATCTCGTGATCTAACTATCTATTAGGACTGAAGTTAATTGTAGTTATGAAGCTTTTGTTTAACACTATCAATTAGACTGAAGTTAATCGTAGTTCTGAAGCTTTTGCTTAACATATTATGTTAAGATCGGTTTGTTTATTTCCATGTATTAAGTAACTAATTGGGATCTATATGCTATGGTTATCTACCTTTTTGCTTATGTGTTTATCGCGTTTTCTCTAACTTTAGTTCAATATTGTTGTTCGTAAGTTCAAGCCCTTGATCTGAGGCTTATTCTTCGACATTGTTGTTATATCTTTGTTTGTTGGCTTAAGAAGATTTATGGATGAAGTTATCAATTTTTCATCCTCCCAACTGTCAAGTGCTCATCGTGTTTTCTCAAACTTTTACTTCAACGTTATTTATCTCCTTCTGTTTCGTTATATTTGAATTTGACCATTGATTCTTTGTCTGTTCGATCCTACATTTTGCTCAATGTTTTGATTAAGACCAAAAACCGATTTCTAAAATTGGGTTATTTTGTTCATTTGCTCAACATGATGGTTATTATATCTTTGCTTCTTGATCTTGGTTAAAAAGTTTTATGGATCAATTTATCTTTCCAATTTTCATAATGGTTGAAAGCAAAATGTTTTCATCTTGTTATTTGGTTGTGAGGAAATTTTCTATGTCATCAACTATGTAGACTAAGGGGTATTGTAATCTCTCATATATTTTTTTCGTGTATGTGATAAAGAGTGACGAAACTTGTTTTTATTCAGTCATAGATTAGTCTAAAGAACGAGAGTTAAACTTTCTGAATTAAGTCTTGCGGAAAGTCGACAGCTAGTCTTTGTTATTTCGAATAGAGTTCACCAATTTCCAATTTCATGTTTTAAAAGAGATTAGTGAACAAGATTCAACAAAATTCTTATGAATGAAAAAGAATCAGAAAATTAGTAAATTACGAACTATTAGCAGGTCTATTCCGTGTTCTTACCTCGTGGAGGTAGAGATCTTAGAGATTATTTTGAAAAGACTCTCGACTCGAGTAATGTACATCCAAGAAAATACACAAGGAAAGAGGACATAACAAATAACTAGAAAAGCATAACATAGCATTTAGAAGGATAAAAAACAAGAAGCAACAACAATAATCAAATAATAATGCGATAATTGCAGCACAAAAAATAACTAGTAACAAAAATAGTATGACAAACACAAACATGTCCTACATATTTTTCAGGAAAGTAATGCACGTATTTGTAGTTATTTTTTGGCATAATACATAAAATAAAGAACTTGACTTCAACTGGCAACTAACCTCTAAACACCTCAACTCGTTCCATTATATTAGTTGAACACTCCAAAACTTAGAAAATAATCATCTACGTACTTATAAAATTTATGTCACATCAACGTTATGTGCCCACAAGATACAGTAAAAAGAGTTGAAATGCTTAATTATCAGTTGAAGCCAAATTAGTATCTACATCTTATGCTTTTATCTTTTTGAAGAAACGATAATACATTGTCCTTCCCTTTTTTTTGGTATAAATTTTGCTTTACAATTTTTCCTTTTTGTATAAAGCTAGACCGTTCTCACTTGTGTCCCCAAGGTAGCTACGATAAGGAATCTTAGTAGTCTAGTTGGTTAGCTATCTGAACTCTCATTTTGTTAGCGAAGGTTCAATTTCGCTGCATTGTGATCTCCTCTCCATTTCCCCTACCTCGACACCCAATTTAAATAAATAAGTACTCCCTCTGCCCCAATTTATCTAACATTTTTCCTTTTTCAAGAGTCAAACAATTTATGTTTGACAGGTAATTTACGTATGAAATCTTCAATTTTTTGAAATGAAATTTATATATTTATTAATTAGATTTAAAAGACTGAAAAATTTACGATCAACCATATATTTATTTGAATCTTGAAATGCAAGAAGTGACTCATAAATTGGGGCGGAAGGAATAAATGAGAAGGAAACTACGATAGCAGGGGAGCTAGTATAAAAGAGTTGGGCTACAGACTGGGCTTTACAAAGCATTCCGTTCTCTACCTTTTGGCTAAAATAAAGTGTAGTATATGTTCTTATCAGTTTAATATCTTATACATGGGTCATCGACTCGCAAGATATTAACTCATAAGTTGCACTATATATGTGTACATTTCAAAAGAATCCGCATATATATACAGAGTCGGAGACGAATGCAAATGATTCAGTTGGACTCACAGAACCAGCTCTTTAAAAGCAACAAGTAATTAGCATTTAAGAGTTTTCTGCGATCGATAACACCGTTCCCGAACGGGAAAAGAACAATGAAAAAGAAGGCATAGTATGCATATATTGTTAAGAGACTCTTAAATGAGCAAATAAAATTTTGCTATATCACTAGATCCTCCCTTCCTAACTTGATAGTTACAAAAACCTCATAAACCTGAACCAAGTGAATAAGCATCAAATCCGAATTCTTCTCCCTCTAACATGGCTCCATCTTGATCCTGCATTTTTTCAAACAAAATCATTTAGTACGTTAACACACCAATGTCTAAGCAATGTTGCTCAGACTCTTCGAAGATGTCCATGGGTGCTTGTCGGATCTTCCAAAAGTGCATTTTGGAGGATCCAACACGGTTGTGACAACATTTTTTGAGAATTATAGCAACATAGTTAGACAGCAATAAACGAGTTGATTTCACAGATTATTAGCTGAGAGTTGAGTGACCATTTGAGAAATCAACCCACAACAAACCGACATAATAATGACCATTAATCTTTGAGAAGAAATAACCGAGAGTATTCAAAATCCGTGCTTGTAAATGCAAAGGGGACTAACAAACTAAGAAGATGAATCTAACATAGAATTATTCAACTGAAAAGAGATGCATAAAACAATGAGCTTTTAAAAGTTGAAGGCATCAATAGATGCATTAGATGTTGATATTGATTGATTCGTACAAACTAAAAGAACTTTAGGATCAGACCTACCTGTAACTCATTTTCGTCTTCTTTTGTTAGTATAAACATATTTCATCAGTAGACCATATAAACTATTTCTCAGACAGGCACAGTGAAGATCGAAAACATAATTCTGTTTGTCTTCCCTCATGAAAGCAGAAATTGCCTCTACAGCACACCCTAGAAGACATAGTTCGAACTGCTAGTAGCTTGTTAAGTTACTTTTCATTATTAAAGGTTGATTTTATGGAGAATTCCTATAAGTTGACTCATAAATATGTGAAGACAATAAACCTCACTAGTTTGCATCCAAGACATAAAGTTCCTCGAATGATTAACCGACTCTGCCAATAAAAGGTGCTCCAAGTCCAAGTTGCCACAGTAGAAGACAACCGACAATGTCATTTAATGGTGGTTTTTACTCCTCTTTGTGGTGGCAGTAGAGAGTGTGCAGGGTGGTTTGTAACCCTCTAATCTCTATCGGTGTTGGTTACAAGGTAATACAGGTATAACTTAAATCACTCTCAATGTCATATAAACAGATATATTTTTTTAAAAAAGCTTATAAACAGATATTTGTCTACGCTAAAAAGAACACCAAGTTAAGTAAGCATCCTTTCCTCAAGAGAGCTTATCTGATCTATCACCACACCAGAGACCGCGGACTCAGGTCAAGTATTTAAAAAAGTAGTACGCCCAGCTGCTATTCAGGTCTCAAAATGCTTCTTTTTTAAAAAAAAAAAAAAAAAAAGGTGTTCTGCCTAGGCCAGCTTGCGCACACCTCGTTTGAATCTATGACTAAACTTCAGAATAAAAGCTTCATAAATAAGACAAAGACCAAAAGAGGTTCGCTTACCCGTTTCATTTCACCCATAAGATCATCAAGGGAGCCATAGCACTGAGGAAGAAAACCAACTTGTTGCTTTGTTGTCTGGAAGAGGAAGTCTTCATTTGTCTTTGTCCTCAAGTCATGAGTTAATTTTTCACTTTCACGATTGTGTATGTGAATGGAAGAACCTCCATTTGATCTGCTGGTCAAAGAAGTCTCTACCCTTGTGCAGAACATATCATTGTTTTGGTCCATAGGATGAGTTAAAGAGGCCATTCCACCATTGCTTGAAACTTGAGAGCTCATGTTACCAAAAATATTGTTTGAATTGTGGGAATAATGTTGATTCTGATCTGGCCACCGTTGGCAGGTTGCTTGGTTCATAATCTGAACAGCACCCCCTAAACTTTCACGGCATTGTGTTTCTGTTCTTGAAGCCTCGAAAGGTATGGAAACTATGGCGGAGGTTGAAAAATCAACAGGGTTGTTCTGCAAAAGAGGGCCAGTTGAAGTATCATTGTCTCGTACTCTGTCTTGAGGCAAATGGCTGTTGCTGAAAGGTTCATTTAATGGAAAGGAGGTTGACTGGAACTTCAGAGGCTGGAGAGAAGTTTGCCAATTCTCATTATATCTATCATGGTCCAGAAAATTGGAAGAACCACTTACACCAGTATTGAAGGCCTCAGAGCTAAAAGAGGCAATGTTGAGAGAAGTCTGATTTCCCAATCCCGTCCCCGTCAGTGGTTGCTGGGAATTCACTTGAAGCAAAATAGGATTATTTGATACATTGGGCATAGAGCTGTTTGCGCTACCAACCAACCTAGAGTTAGAGAATGTACTGGCCGTTGTATGCAGTCCTGACTCATCCAAAGGATTCAACTCTCCTATGTGTGTGGCACACTTACTCTGCTGCAGTTGATCAAGCTCCAACGATGCAGGAATCCCTTGGAACAAATTAGCATTCTGGCTTGCAGGTGGAACATTTGCATTAAATTTCATCAAGGCATTGATGGAGTTGTTACTCAAATTTTGACCATGATTAGGTTGGAGCATAGGTGAAGATGCCAGATTGCGAAGGCTTACACCAGAAGGACTATTTAGTCTGCCAAGCAGGCCTCCTGATGCATATGATGATGATAAGCTAGCCTGACCGAACCTTCCTGATCCAGCCAACGTTCGAAAACCACCAAGCCCGTCCAGTGAACCCATTCGCATGTACGCAGAATCTTTACCCCCTAATGCAGCGGCAGCCAAGTTGGCTTGCTGGGCATCTTCCGCATTGATCCTTTTCAAGAAGAGCCTATACTTCTGAGGCACAGAACGAAAGACGAATTAAAATTTTATACCTTTGTGCTTTTACCAAAAAGTACAGGACACGAAGGCCGAAGCACAGACAACTCCTGCAACACCTTTGTAACAACAACAAACCTGATCCCACAAGTGGAGTCTGAGGAGGGTAGAGAATAAGCAGACCTTACCCCAACCTTGGGAGGTAGAGAGGTTGTTTCCGTTGATCGGAACACCTTTGTAATCATTAAGACAATATTGGAGGAAATAATCTAGCTTAAGATCTGTATAGTTTCCCTTTATTATATTTCCACATGCATATTCAAACATAAAATGTTCGAATGAGCTAAATAACAGTTGTGAAAACATAGCAAGAAATTTGTTTTTTCTAAGATGTAGCAAGGGTATATGATTCTTCCTATTCATGGTACATGCTTTTAACATTCACCTCATCCATTTTCACATCTCAAAAAAGGTCTAGCCAGAAACCCCCTAATTTTGTAAAATATAAAGAAACGGGACTCAAATGCAAACATAGGGAATTATAAAGAACAAAGAGAGAATAATGCCTGGAGATGGCTCGCCACATTCTCTCTTGTAAGTCCTTCAACATTCATCAGATCAAGAATCCTCTTAGGCACAGCTTCTGCAACAGAAACGTAATTGGGAAATAAGTCCATTAACAGGGGAACATACATGATAAAAATAGACGAAGAATCTAAGATAACCACATTAATGCTAAAAAACGCACTTTCAAGGCCTAACTGATGAACTGCTGTAACAAACTTCTTGTGAAGCTCTATAGCCCAAACTACACGAGGTTTCTTCTGAGTTCCAGGATCTTCATCGTCATTTCCATTTTCATCGCTTTCATATTCTTCATCCTTCCTTTTCTTGTTAACCTTCCCGTTTTGATCTGCATTACCTGAAAGCTGTGATCCTCTCTTGTCTTGATCATCAGACTTGTTTTGCTTCTTAGGCTCAACTTTCTTTCTCCTTATTACATGTTGCCATATATTCTTTAGCTCCTCAAGCCGGACAGGTTTCACCAAATAGTCACAAGCACCGTGGGTTATTCCATTCATTACAAGTTTGCTATCACTGTTTGCTGACAACACTGGACAAGAAAAGGTCAATGGTCACAAAACAAAACAAACTTTAACGGAAAAATTTGATATAAGCAAAAAAGATCTTCAATTCTTGATGCAAGAATATTTTATCTAACGGCAGCCAAGGGAAAAGAACAACAAGGACAGATAAACAATTAAATAAATGAAGGTATTTATACTTATGACAGGAAGATCCATCTCGAGACCAACAAGCTCCAGAAGTTTAAAGCCATCCATATCAGGCATGTGGACATCACTGATCACCAAGTCAAATCTATCTTTGTTTTCCCTCAACATCTTCAACGCTGTTCTTGCCTGACTTGTCGTAGTTACTGTGAAACAACAGACCATTTTCAGAAAATGCAATTTACATTTTGATTGGGAAACAAAAACATTTCAGTCAGATGGAAAGAACCGAAAATAAATGAAGGAAATCAAGTCAGGAAGTTCCAAATCTCCACATAAATTTACAATGGTACACATAGTTGAACTCCAAAGCTGTCATGAATAACGACAAAAACCACGCCTCAGTCCCAAACAAGTTGGGGTTGACTATATTAATCTCACTTATTCATTTAAGTTCACATCATATAATCATCATACTAAACTAAATAGAACCGAAAAATAAGTTTTACATACGCACGTGCGCACGCGCACACACACTCGCACACCAAAGCTGTCATGAACATCTCAGAGAAAACTAGGCTTCAAACCAGACTATCCAAAACGAGAGTACAATAATGGAGAATTTCGACTTGATTATACTCCACAGTTAATCTGTACACAACAACAAATGCGCCTCAATCCCAAACAAGTGGGAGACAGCTATCCATTTAAGCTCAACTACACAGTCAAGTTGAAAAAGCCAAAATCAAATCAAAAGAACTTCAACATTCCTTTTTTTATTTATGACTTCCCTTGTTGAAAAAACCACAAGGTCTTTCCGAAACAGCCTCTCTGCCTCCACGAGGTAGGAGTAAGGTATGCGTCCACTCTATCCTCCCAGACCCCACTTGTGAGATTACATAGCATATATAGCTGTTGACTTTCATTATTAAAAAGCAACAATCCAATTTAAAAGGGACATGAACCATGCATGAAGAGAAAAAGCAAAATTAACAGCAATTGAGAAACATGAAAAATCTTGGAACTATGAAAAACAAATTCTAAACCTTTTTTTTCTGGGAGTTGAAGATCTAAACTTCTCCTTATAAAAGTCTAAATCAGAACAAAGTTATGATTTTTTTTCAGAATGGAACAGCAGACAACTTCCCAAACAGCAGAAATTGCAAATAGCATCAAACTGAATCAATTCAATAAATTTACCAACTACTCCAAATTGATAAACCAAAAAAAATGAAATCTTTAAGCAAAAACATAGAAAAAAGCATAAATACCGTGATACTGGCATTTCCTAAGTAGTCCATCCAACAACTTCAAACAAATTGGGTCATCATCAACAGCAAGAACCCTCATACCAACTGGAAAATTATCATAGTTTTCCCTTTCACCACCCATATTTCCTCTAATTTCCTCCACAGTCATTTCAAGAATCACAAATTAAACAACCCCACAAGAGAAAAAAGACCACCCAAACAGAATCTGAAGAAAAAGATTACAACTTTAGCACAAAACCACAACAGGGTCACTTTTCAAGAATCTTTCTGAAAACCCCAGATAAGAAAACACTTTGAATAAATCAAACAACTGATGAACAACAAGAAGAAAAACAAAAAGAGGAGATCTTTAGAGAGAAAGAGATACAAAGAAGAGAAAAAAAGAGACAAGATTGGAACTTGGAGTTATAGTAACTAATGATGGTGACTGGCCAGAACAAAGTGAATGGTTTTCAACTCAACAATACACCAAATCATACAACTTTGTTTCAAATCATTACAACACAACCCCACCCCCTAAACTCTTCTTCCCCATCAAGACCTCAACTTTTTCTATGTGTTTGTCTTTTGCTTTTTTCTACCCACCCCCAACCCCACTCCCCTAACTCTCTTCTTATCACAAAAAGACATTGGTAATAATAAACAATTGATTTTTTTTCCATTTGTGCTAATGTTATATATGGACATAAAGCTATTATGTTTTATACAGTTGCCAGTTGAGGTGAATATATATTTTAGTCTTCTGTGAAGCTTTTTTTTTCCAACTTTACTCTCTTTTTTTAACTCATATATGGGAACCAGAAGCATGCTTATTTGGAACTGAGCTTTCTGTAGGCTTTTTAGAAGTTATCACATGTGACTCATCTTCATCTACATTACACATTTCAAGAAATCTTAGCCTTCCATTTTGGATATTCAGTGTCCAAACTAATCTTGACCACTTTACCTCTTACACTCCGACATTGTATTGTTTAAATGAATATAGTACAGTATAGTACAAGTAGAACTACTATATAAAAGCCAGGTGATAAATTAAATAAGATTATTAAATAACAAGTAACAATCAAAATGATGAATTTTTGAGTGTGAGGTGTGAATTGAAATTTAGTTAGACTCTAAGCATTTTTGTTAGATATCGCTTTATCTTTAATATAAGAACTTTTTTACGTAAATTCAAATTTAATCAACCTCTGACTAGGGATGAAAAATTAAGAAAAAATTCTTATTTAATTGGTTATATGCTTAAGTTTTTTTGGATCTTACTTGGATTTATCTGATCTAGAAACATTGCAAAGCAAAAACGCAATTAAAGAACAATAGAAAGTGAGATGGTTGGCTTGAAAATGTATGACTTATACAATAAAGTTATTTTTTAGGACCTTTTTTTAAATCTAAAAAAGTACTAAAACTTTAACAGAAT
Source organism: Solanum bulbocastanum (assembly GCA_037074985.1). Lineage (NCBI taxonomy): Eukaryota > Viridiplantae > Streptophyta > Magnoliopsida > Solanales > Solanaceae > Solanum > Solanum bulbocastanum. The sequence continues at coordinate 50,932,525 of CM073608.1, forward strand.
GGGAAATTCATGAAGAAATATTTTCTAATTAATAATAATGATTTAGTACTTGAATGCTAATGATATTTTCCTTTTGTAGTCGTGTTTTACAACTTTCATTTCATTAGTTTCTTTGATTTGCGTGATTTAAGGTTTTATTTTTTGCAACTTTTTAAGGAATTGACTTCACATTAATTAATAAATTAATTGATTAATTAATTATATGAGTAGTCACCCATTAATTAGTTACAACATTATTATTTCATGAGAAAATAGGGGTCTACAAACGAAATTAAATGATTGGCAATTTTTCCTTTTTGAATAAAAAAAAAAAGAAACACAAATTTCTATGGTATGTTTAGATAAAAGAATTAAGAATTTTCAAAATCGAACCACAACTATAAATTAATTGTAAAATTGGTTTATTGGTGTTAATTATCGAATTATCGGTTGGTGAATAGATTAAAATTTTATACTAATTAACGATTTATCGTTGCGGAGTGAATTACTCAAATTTTTTATTGGGCAATAGTTGACCGTTAAGAATTATCATACTTATATTTTTTTTTAAGGGAAAAAGGTCTGAAATATATCTGAATTTTGATTAAAATTGTTGTAACAATTCCAAACTTTGGGAAGGATCTTTTACCCCTGCACTATTTAATAATATATTTTAAAGGTATATATGTGTACACGTGAACATCATAAATATTGCATCGTTATGGCACATATATACCTTTAAAATATACTATTAAATAGTGCATAGGATAATATGTCCTGCTCAAAATTTGGTATTGTTACAGTAATTTTGATCAAAGTTCAAATATATTTCGAATCATTTTCCCTTTTTTTAAAGTATGTATAGGAAGTACATATTATTAACTCTAAAGCCCTATTTAGTATTGAAATATTAAGTAGCTGTACACATGAATATTTGTTAAATAAACACTTATCTGCACGCATCCTCAAAATTTAAATTTTCATATATTTTTTACTATCACTTAATTACAGAATTACTAGCTTAAGTAGTATTGAAAAAATTATTTTGTTTGATGGGAAATTAAATATATTGGTGGGAGCAGAAGTGAAAGAAGGGATCGAGCGAATACAAATATACAATCATCCGTTAATTACTAATCTGATGCTGAATCAACCAATATTTTATTGAATAACTAATGGATTAGTATATTTAAAAATTGTTATCTGATAAATCATACCATTAAACGTAATTATCCACCTAATTGATCTAATAAGTTAAATTGTTTAACATAATGCTCTCAGTCGCTACTAGTTAAAAAATCGAAAAGAATACTCTCAATCGCTACTAGTTAAAAAGTCTTGACTTCAAAGCCTTGAGAACCAAATCATTAATGCTTTGTCCCAATAAAATATTTTTTGACACAAACATAAATTTATCAAATTTGTAAGTACTGAATATTGAGTGAAATGCTACAACCATTTTCCACACATTGTCAGCACAATGATCACATGGGAAGATTTTTATTGATAACAATTTGACTCTTCATTCATTCCATTAAATCGGAGAAGTATCGAAAATATTTTTAAATTTGATATGAATTAGTATTAGATTTATACTTAAATTATTGACAGTTTTTAAAATATTTTTTTACTTGATTAATTAAATTTATATGCACCATCGATCTTGTAACATAAGTGAAATACATTTCTAAATTCTCGCCAAGTTTAGGCTTATTTTCAATATTATCTCGATTTTTTATTAAGAACTCAATGTTTCCGCAAGAGTTTGAGACTATACTTTTTATGTTATATGACATATATGAGGTACATCTAAGTTTAGTTAGTCTAGTAGAGGATGATTTTAAGGTTGTCGATGATTTGAAAATGAAACTAATAATTTGCGCATCTAGCTGTTTCCAATGCTTCTCCCATTTAATAATATAATATAATATAATGTTCTATAGCTGCTTTTAGTGATTAGTGATTGTATCTTTGTTTTATGATTGAGAAATTCATATAAAGTTATTTTTGGTAGCTTTCCAAATTCAAGAATGATGAATTTTCCCATGTATCCTTTTACTTAAATAATGAGTTTAGTTCTGTGCTCAAATTTCATTGAAAATGTTAATTAAATTAGGCACAAACTATCAACACAATATTTTTAAAATGATCTCGCAAAATATGAATTATTACTCTTCCTAAACATACTTGACAATAACTTATAGATAAAAATAAAACTATGAACTGTTATAGAAACGAATTAGTTAATCACAAATTATAATCTATGTTTGTTTAACTGATCGATTCGAATTAATTAAGTTTTGTTTTGAATAGTGTTAGATTTCTCCCTTCAATGATTTTGGTTGTATTGTTAACTTTTTTAATTTTATTTTCCTTCCGATCAGATCTATATAAGTGCTAATTTTTTTTTTCCTTTGGTTACAAAATATAATATTATGTAAAAGATGACGATAAGTCTTATATAGAATGTCTTATTGATTTATTTTCATAATTTTCAAGGCATAAAATCATTCACTTGTCTATGTTGCATACATGTTAGATACATTGAATCTATCTAAATCGACTATTATTTTATTTTTCTTTGTTGTCAAGAATAAAGTTAATATAAAGAAACGTACGCAACAAGTTTTTCTTTTATAAAAATTAAGTTATAAAATTTATTGTTAACGTGTTGCTAAATACTTCATAGCTTGCCCTTTATAATTCATTATTTGCCTTTTTTGGTTGAATAATTTATCATTAAATAAAATTATTGACAAAACTTTTTGTTATTTTGTGCCAGAGGTTAATAGTGACAGTAAAATTAATTAAAGGAATATTTATCTAAACAATTTACCCAAGTAAAAGGTGCATAAAAGGTTAAGCACTAGAGGTAGTAACTTTTTATTTTTTTAAAAAACTACTGGTACAATGAACTTTTAATTAAATAATTTAATAATATCATATTGTCAACCATGTGCCACCAATTAATTTGCGAATCAAATTCATTATATCAACATTACCTTAATCAATCCTCATTATGTAATTATTAGGAAAAGGTTTAAATCTTCATTAGTGACATATTTGGTATGTTGTGAATGACAGTGTGAAAACAATTGTTGAAATTATTATTTAACCAATTTTAGCATGAACATTAATCTATAAAATTTATACATATCTACAAATTTGATGGATTTTTTTTTTTATAAATGTGTAAATTTTACGAGAATTTAAAAAATTATGCGAAATATATATGTGAAGTGTGATTTACATGTCTTTTAATTTAATTAAAAGATTAATAAACTGTCTGGAAAAAGATGTTAGCTTAAATTATATTTGGGAAATAAAATTTACAAATCGCGTTTCAAGAATGTGGTTTAACCCGTCATTTTTTTGAAATTAGTATGTAATTAATGCAGCTTCTTACATAGTTTTTTTGTTTACAAAATTTAATGAATGTTCATGTGCAAGAAAAAAAACTATAAACTCAATAAATTTTTTAATATTTATTCAAATCTAGTACTAGCTGTAACAGACTAGTTCTAAATTATATTTTTATAATAATAATATGACAGTTGAAATGATCTTGTTTGATACTTCAACACGCACCTTTTATTTTTTATTTTATTATTGTAGACATGTGTACAACTGATAGATTGAAACATATCCCATTTAATATGGAAACTCAAAAACTTCTTCAGGTGTAAAATTTGGATTATTTATTAGCAATATAGTTTTGTGTGTTATCTCACTTTTTGTAAATAATTATCTTTGAAGTAACACGATGCACGTAAAAATTCTTTATGATAAACAAATTAAATGTATATAATGAATTTACAGTGAACAAATTCGATTTATACTTTCAACATATATGTTTTTGCAATATAAATTGGTGTCTTTTACGATTATGCATAATTTTTTTATATGATTTATGAGCACAATACATTAAATCATATATGTATTAAAAATTAAATACGATAAATTTATCCATGCCTTTAAAATCATGACGGTCTGAATAATCAAATAATATAATTAAGTTAAATATTTAACATGAATCATACATGTTTGGCATGATTTACATGTCACATACTTCTTTATTTGTAATTTTGAAATCATAACAATCCAATATGATCTATGAGAAAATCAGTAAGTCAACTAAGACAAATATAATACTCCATTATTAAGTCATATCATTCTATCAACGGAAAATGGTCAAAAATACCCTTAAACTATATTTTGGCTCATAACTACCCTTCCCATCAAACGATTGGGTCAAAAGTGCCCTTCTTATTAACTAAAGTTGTTAAATGCCATGTGGATGCCACATGGATGCCACATTGCATGCCAATAGGGTTCCACTGCCACATATACTAAAAGGAAAAGGGTCAAAAAAACGCTTAAATTATCTGAAATAGCTCATTTTACCCTTAAACTATATTTCGGCTTAAAATTACCCTTTCCGTCAAACTATTGGGTCAAAAGTGCCCTTCTTATTAACGAAAGTTGTTAAATGCCATGCAGATGCCACATGGATGCCACATTGTACGCCAATAGGGTTCCACTGCCACATAGACTAAATCCCTAAACCTTAATTACTCTTTTTTCCCCCTCATTTCATTATTTTCCAAAAACGATTTCACCCCTTATTAGAATAAAATAAGAAAAAAAATTTACCAACTTACAACCACGAATATCCACTTTCAAACCAAGCCACGAAGAAAACTTTGAAACCCTAGCCGCAAAATGAGGGAGAAGGGTGAAATGAGGGGGGAAGAAGAGTAATTAGGATTTAGGGATTTAGTCTATGTGAACCCTATTGGCATGCAATGTGGCATCCATGTGGCATTTAACAACTTCCCTTAATAAGAATGGTACTTTTGACCCAATAGTTTGACGAGAAGGGTAGTTTTGAGCCAAAATATAGTTTAAGAGTATATTTGAGCTATTTCGGATAGTTTAAGGGTATTTTTGACCCTTTTCCGTTTAGTCTATGTGGTAGTGAAACCCTATTGGCGTGCAATGTGGCATCCACATGGCATTTAGCAACTTTCGTTAATAAGAAGGGCATTTTTGATCCAATAGTTTGACGGGAAGGGTAGTTTTGAGCCGAAATATAATTTAAGGGTAAATATGAGCTATTTCGGATAGTTTAAGGATATTTTTGACCCTTTTCCGTTCTATCAACTAAAAAGATTGATCAATTTTATTTTTCAATGCCAAATCAATCAAATCAACTCATAAGTTGTTTTTTTTCTCTTCTAGATCATCGGTTTGATTTGACTTTATAGTTTGAATTGTACACTTCTACTCACTATGTTGAACATATTCATATCAATTTGTCATGACTTACATCAACGATGCCAATATGACCTTACCACTCATTTTTTTTCCATCAAATTTAAAAGGGAAAGTTATGCAGAATAGCAAACATTTAGCATGTATAAGGTAATATAGCTATAGTTTAAGAAAATTGTAATTCGCGGCTACAATTTTCCTAATTCTTGCTATTTGCCTAATCTGTATTCGATTCCTAATTGTATAAATCCAGAATTTTATATATGTTTACCCTAAAAATTTGTATATATTTTAAGAAAAAATCATAATAAATTACCTTGTTTGTATATTGACAAGAGAAATATACAATCAGAGTTCTGACAAATTCCTAATGTATAAATACATAATTTGTATATACTTACCATATTTGTATATTCACAAGAGAATTACACAAACATACAGAAATATACAAAATGTAGCTTCCACATAAAATGAAATTATAGCTATAGAGCGCAATTATCGAAACCATAGCTATAGAGCCATATCATGCATATTATTTTTGCTATTTCTGAAATTTTTTCAACTTAAAAAAGAAAAAATATTCCACTTTGTGCAAATCATCCCAATAAGGCCCATGAGGAAGTAGCCCAAATAGATTGTGAAACTCGAGTGGGCCGCACCGCCTCTGGCCCATACTATATATATCCACCAGCCTCAATATTTTTCGGGTCATCTTCAATATTCCTCGAGTCATTTCTCTGCAGCTAAACCCCTACGGCTTTCGGTTCCAGAAACTTCGCTCATCGATTCAGGTTTGCGTTACATCCTCTTCACATTGTTATTAATTTCTAATTTAATCATGTTTTTTTTGTTTGATATTGCGTTTGTTATGTCTTTGAATTCAGCTAATTAGTTAATTTCGTTTTTGTTGAATTTTTGATGTTGTTAGTAGCTATTTTGATCGTGTTTTGTTTGATATTGAGATTGTTTTGAGTAGGAATTGAACAATTTAGTATTGGTTGAAGTTTACTGTTGTTAATAGCTACTTGAATTGTGTTTTATTTGATATTCTGTTTGTTTTGTGTTTGAATTTAGCTAATTATCTAATTTCGTTTTTGTTGAATATTTGCTGTTGTTAATAGCTACTTAAATTGTGTTTTGTTTGATATTGAGGTTGTTTTGTGTAGGAATTTGTGTAGGAATTTGAACGAATTAGTATTGGTTAAAGCTGTTGTTAGTTGCTACTTTTGTTTGATATTGTGTTTGAATTCAGAAAATCACTTAATTTTGTATTGGTCGGATTAGTCTATTTAATAGTAGTAGGAGATTGTTTTACGAAGGGGGGGAAATAATTTTCATTTTTAATATGTTTTGTTATGTTTTATGTTGTAAATAAATATTTTTTCCGACTCTTCTTTAGTTTTATGTTTAGATGTAAGTAATTGAGTTCACAGTATTATACCAATTTGCTTTTGTTGCAGTAGTAGAAGTAACTTGATCATGAAATAAGGACATCCCTGTTAACCTCAATTGTAAATAGTAAAAGCATTTAATTTATATATAGCAGTTTAACAAAGAAATGAAGAAAGATGCTTATAGAGTCATTCACATGATGATCACTGTGTTTGTTAGATATCGAACTCGAGTGATTCTTGATAAGTGATAGGAGTAGTAAATTAGTAACGCTTAAAGTTTGATTTTTTTTCTTCGTTCTTCTTGATAGTTGTCAGTTTTGGCTAGTTTGCCCGTACCAGCTAACTCAGCTTACAGAACTTCGATGGATAGGAAGAAATCGCCTTTTGTTAGGATCTAAACCCAGTCTTCACTTTATTGAGCAACTTATTTAAGTTCAATGATTGCATACATTTAATAATGATCTCTTCTTAGACAATATTCAAGCAAAGGGCTCTTTTAGCCTGTTCAAGGAAAAAGGAATCGGGCAAGAGGGTGCTTTTATAGGTGTTCAAAATTGAGAAGATTTAACCAATGAGACTAGTGTAATTCCGACTTATCTTGTGGACTAGAAGGCAGTAGTTTATTCATTAAAATGAAAGCGATTCACTAATATTCCGACTATATGAAATGAGTTGAAGTAGGTTCACAACTCAAAAGCACTCCAACTTCTTGCTTTTCTGCACCTTCGTAGTTTGTGGTATTCTGCTAGTCATCAGTTTCTGCTTGCAAAATGAAATGTAGGATAGTAAATGTTACCTGTTCAAAAATAAATAAAATGAAATGTAGGATAGTGAAGCTAAGATCTCTGCAAGTTCTTAACTCCGTCTTTGTAAAGATTATATCTTAACAAACCATGAAATAACCAACTGGTTTAACCATATTAATTTCTGTGTGTTGACGTAGATATCATTGTTACCCTCTGCGTAGAAATCAGAATTAGAGGTGTATAAAGCTGTTTGTGTTTGCAAAGTGCATAGTGTCACCACTCACGAGCAATTGCATTACTTTAATGAAGAGGATTTTTCTTGGGAAAATCTCCGTGAGAGTCCAATTTTTTTTCCTGTTGATGGGTCGAGACAATATTAAATTTAAGAACCAAAAAGTTGATTGAATATTGCCTGCACCTTTTATCTTCCCCTTCACAAAATAAAATATAAAAGAAAATACTTTGTGGAACTCAATTTTTCCCACGGTCCATACCATTGTCCATAATGTTTGACAAATCCTTATCAGGAGAAAAGTACAGGAGCTAAAGGAGTAGGAATAGAGCGAGTCCATCTCCATCTAGTTAGTGTCAAAGCTGACAAATCAAAGCTGTTTTGGAGAACTCTGTAACTGTTGCCATTTTCTTCATTTTCCTCATCTGTAGGGCATCACAAGTGGGAGCAGGATATGTTAACATTAGGAGGATGATATCTATCTTTTTATAGAATTCTGTTCTTTTTGCTTCTTGGCAGACATGATCGGTTTTGGACATTTCTGTAACTGATGCTATTTCGTTCATTTTCCTTCTATCTGTAGGGCCTAGCAAATGGTAACATGATGTGTTATGATACCAGGGTGATAATATTTATCTCTTTATAGAATTCTATTATTTTTTGCTTCTTGACAGACATGATAAGTTTTAACTTAATTGTTTTATCAATCAGAATGATTTAGTTGCTGTATTCTACTTCTTGTCCCATTTATATTTTTTACTATGCTTTCTGCTACAATAAACATAATCATATAGATCTTAGAAATTCATTGTTTTGCTTTGTTTCTGCTGTCTGCTAATGACACTTGCTTAATTCTTCTTTTCCAGGTTAAGACGTCACTGCTAGAAATATGGCCAAGCATCATCCTGATTTGATCATGTGCCGGAAGCAGCCAGGAATAGCTATTGGTCGACTTTGTGAGAAATGTGATGGGAAGTGTGTGATTTGTGATTCATACGTCCGTCCTTGCACACTTGTCCGAGTTTGTGATGAATGCAACTATGGATCCTTTCAAGGCCGTTGTGTCATCTGTGGTGGTGTTGGTATTTCTGATGCTTACTATTGCAAGGAATGTACTCAGCAGGAGAAAGATAGGGATGGCTGTCCAAAGATAGTCAATCTTGGTAGTGCAAAGACCGATCTGTTTTATGAACGTAAAAAATATGGTTTCAAGAAGAGATGAGAGTCGGATACCTCTTTCACCCTTCGGTGAAGTTCACTACTGGAGTTCTGTACTAGTATGATGGTGTCAAAGTTAGGCATTCAAGTACAGGCTATGTAACTTTTGCGCTATATTTCCTTGGAACTTACTGTATTACATACTGGTATCACAAGTTTTAATACATTGTAATTTCGTTTTGTGGCAAGATACGCAACAAAATGCCAACGTTAATTGACTGTTCGATCTTTCTCTATTGGGATTTGGGTGTGAAGGTTTTACTTCAGTTTATTCGCTCTCGTGATTGTTCTCTGTACTCTTGTTCTTTTAGCTGGAGCTAGTTGATGGGATTTGTAATAGGAAAGTTACATTAAGAACAGAACAGCACATGACATTAACAGAGAATTTAATATTCCACCATCTTCAAACTTCTTGAAGGTCCAACATAACTTCCACATATACAAACCATACAATAAGAAACCAAGTTTTATGCAGTGAATCTGTAGCAATATTTACATAAATAAATCACTTTAGGTACTATAGCAGATGACCATCTTTTTATTTCTGTTACAACTTACGGACAATTTAGATCATAGTCTAAAAATACATTTCGAACAAACTAGAATAAATGTGAAAAAATGTTGACTCGTTCAATAATTTTCGCAAGTTATTGCAGTCTAATTTTCTGTTTGTAACGTTGAACAAAATATATAAACAAACATTAGCCTCTAGTCTAATGTTGCTCAAAGGCTAACTTTTAAAGAGAAACTTTCACAAATAACCACTATAATAAACTTAATTATACTCCATAGCTATAGTGTGCATATTTACGGGATGTAGCTATAGTTTAAGCTGTCTCGTTTGTATAATTTGCAGGTTTGTATAATTTTCGGGTACATTTATATAATTCAGTTATTTTTGTATAAACTCAAAATAATAAATTTATACAATTAAAAACATCAGAAGTGTAAACACTCATACAAATTATATTATACAAATTTCGAATTATATAAAAGTTATACAAATTTTATTATATAAATTCTGAATTATACAAACATGCGAATTATACAAAACTAAAAAGCTGAGCTGCATAATTATAGCTAAAAGTAGGTCGCGAATTATAATTAAAACAAACTATAACTATGTTAAGTAATTAACTAGTATATGTTTGCTTATATGCGTAATTTTCCCAATTTTAAAGGACTATACTTTTAGGCCTAATAATGGGCCATGTGCAATAATCAGCACCCGAAAAGTTGGCCCAAATAGAATACCAACACAGTGGGCCTTGTGTTACATTGTTATATAGAACCAAAACTAGGGTTTTTGTTCGTGCTTTAGGGTTTCAATCAGCATCAGAGCGTTAGCGCCGGGAATCTCCAACAGCAAAAATGGTGAGTTTCTATTCGAAGTATTCAAAATTGCTACATATTTTACGCTCGTAAATGATTAATCTGATTTATTTTCAATTTTTTTAGCCTTCTCACAAGTCATTCATGATTAAGAAGAAGTTGGCGAAGAAGCAGAGACAGAACAGGCCAATTCCTTACTGGATCCGTATGAGGACTGATAACACAATCAGGTATATGTTCACTAATTGCTAAATGGAGTATTGTGTTATGATTTATGTTGATTTTTACTAATGAAGTTTTATTTTTGTATTTTAGGTACAATGCTAAGCGTAGGCACTGGCGTAGAACCAAGCTAGGATTTTAAGGTGGAAGAATCGTGTTTTATTTAAGTTTTTTATGGAAAAACTTTTCGGATTATGTTTTATTTTCCGGCTCAATAGGAGCTCATTTGCTGAGGAAACAGATTGTGTTTTTAATTTCGGAAGAGATTTATATATTAAGGACTGATTACGAAGTTGTTCTGTTTAATTTGAGCTGTTTAATGTTGGCTAACAGTAGTATTTTGTTATTGCATTCATGCATTGAATTATCTGTTTGTGATTTACACTTGCTGGGGAGTGTTTGTGTTGATTAGATGTTTTTTACAGAAGTAATTAGCTTTTGGTTTTACTGATCGTCGAATCTTTCCTCTCACATAGCTCAACACTGGAATTTTTCTCATCTGTATGAAAAACTATTGACAAGAATTGAAACAAAGAAAAAAATTCTAGTTCTTTTCACATATCACCATTGAGTTAGACTAGTGAATGTTAAATTATATCGAAAGGGCTATAATTTGCTTAGGAGTTTGGATTTTTATGGGATTGTTTCTGGTAGCTGGTGTATTATCATACTATCAACTGATGCACCAACGTGTCATCCTCATCTGTTGGAGTGATAGTTGTAAGTTTAACTTGTATGATGTTACCTATTATAGGCCGTTAGTTGTAAACCATGTTGATTTGAGTTATAAACATATAAAGTTCTGTGCTTTAGGCTTATAGAAGAAGAGTGTTTCTCCTCTTTCCCAGCTATTGTGACGTAGTAGGAACATGATCTCACCAGTACCAATACCTTGTATATTGTCACTGTCAACTTATTGTCAAGGTCCAGATTGCCTTTTATCCTTTGCCTTTTTATTTCCACATCAAGGCGACTTCTTCATTGGCTGTTGTGTCATTGCGACACCCTTGAGGCCTAGCACATATTTTTGGGATGATTGATTAAACTTGCCAGGATATTATGTACTTGTAGTCCATTTGAGTGGTGTTGAAAGTGTATTTGACCAGAAGTGTGACTTGGGAAATCTCTCTGAGTCCTAAGATACCTTGATTAGTTAGGATTGCTGATCTGGATTTACTGGCACCCTGATTACTCTGCACTTCAGTGTCTGTGGGCTGTGGGATGTGCATGTAGAATAATGTTCTTTACTGCCATTATACATAAACATGGACTGCAAACCGGGGTGAGAATGACGTCCATGAGTTCTAACTGAGCATTTACCATTGGCTAGTTTATAGGTTTTTGTGTGTTCTATATCAGATTGAGCCCTCGGCACTTGTCATGGCTAAGAGGTGTTTGTATTTTTTGAAGTGTATTCTACTGGTACTTGATGCATGCATTTGTAGAACTGACATGGCATTCCATGGACAAGTATAGTTCTGTGGTGTAAACTATGAGAGGATGGACAAGTATATTTGTAGAAATGACTTAGCAATGCGTGGACAAGCATAGTTCTTCTGTGCGATTTTTTAGATTTCCCAGCCCTCCGTCTATTTTCATCATATTGCAATGAGTTTTGAGGCAAAGTGATTGACTCTTGTAAGGGTCTATGCAGAGCATTCTGTAAATCTTGTTCTGATCAAATAGGTTGTAGTGGTCTCGTGACTTGGCCACATGTTTTCAGCTTGTGTTAGCACAGTGGTATTGCCATTTGCACTTGTGTGATGGAGGGATGGGGGAACTGTATGATACTTGTAACGTATTTTGGATTATGGATGTATACAGCAATTGGTTAAATTTGTAACAAGCTCATGCAACTTTTCATCATTTGTTTGCGGATTTCTTTTCATATGAATAAATCAGATGAAAGGCCTTCATTGACACCAGTAAAGCCTGTGTACCAGTGTCTTCATAACACATTATTCATTCTATTTATATCTAAAATTAAACACTTAATTATCTTTTTAAGGGTAGTAGAAAATGCTAGTGAGACGAAGTGCTCCATGTGTACGATTTTGAAGCAGAGCCTTCTCAACGTTGAGGCCAAGGAATCGTGTCCGAATGTATATTTAGATTTTCAAATTTATCGACATTCGGATACCAGAGTTAACGTACTCTGGTGATAATTTTTTGAAAAATTAACGTACTATGGATGGGTCCTCTAATATTTCCTACCGATCCATGCTACTCTTCGCACTATGGATGGATCCTCTAATATTTCCTACCGATCCATGCTATTCTTCGTAATATACCGCTGCCACCAGGGCTTACATCCTCTTAAGTCCTATCACCTACTAGCTGCATGCATGCGTCTATTGATTGGAAAGACCGAAGTACGTCACTCTGCATGCGTCTATCGATGGAAAGACCGAAGTACGTCACTTTGATTGCCAGTGGTGCGTCTATCGATGGAAAGACCGAAGTACGTCGCTTTGACTGCTTGGGAAGTAGGAGGTGTTAGTTAGAAAGGTTCAACCAATGTTCGTTCAATCAAGCAGCATTTTTTTTCTTTCTTAACTTGAGGAGAGGCAAGAGGGCTTAATCGAAAGCTTCGATAATAATCATTTTGCATTTTGCATTTTTGAGACCTCAAAAACTTTTTAAAAAATAAAAGTCTATCATGGTGAAATCCAAGTCGTTTAGGATAGACTCCACGTAATTGTGAGGACAAGCGGAGTTTGATGACAATTTTTTGAAAAATTCTGTTGAATTTTATTTTAAGTACTCCGATAATTTTTAGTTTAATAAGTTGCTCAGGTTTCAGATAATTTGAATTTGAATTTAATAAGTTGCACATGTTTCAGATAATAAAAGTAAAAATAGAAAACATTAAAACAAAAAAAAAACCCACTAAAAAAAGAAGAAAGAGAAATGAAGATTCATATGTAAAGTTTGTAGGAGTATATTTAGGAAAAGTTAAGAAGTAGAGTTCCATTCCAACTCAAATTTTATTTAAATTTAAATCTTTTTCTTAAAAGAAGATCAGTTTATTACTCTTCCTTATTTTATTTTTTTTTTAAATGCAATGCATATATATTTTTTTTTTATAGTTAATCTAAATATTTATTAGTTATCAATAACAGAATAAAAAGAGGACCAGTAAAAAGAAGACCACTTTGTTACTTCTCTTTATCCTTGTTATTTTTTTTTCTTACGTTTGCTCCCTCTTTTTCCTTATAATTGTTATTTTAATATTTTTTTCCAACGTTTGCTCCCTTTTTTCTGTTTATCTTCTTTACTTTTTTATTGTTTGTTATTTTTTAATTATTAATATTATTATATATATTTATATTAATTAAAAAGGATAAATTTATAAAATAATAAGAGTTCTTAAAAGTAAGACTTCATTTAGAACTCTTCTACTATGGATTTTTATTTTTAAAATAATGAAAAAAATTCTTTCTTTTTTAAAATCTAATGTATTTTAAATACAAATACTTTTAATTCAAATTCTTATAACAATATTTATTAAATTAATCTTTAAGTTTGTCAAGTGACATTTTATTAGCTTGCCACTTGACCATCTTCTTGAACATTGTCATTGTTGGGAGATGTTAAACTTAGGGGCCGTTTGGTTTGGACTTTGGATTGTAGGGATATAATCTCAACATAAAAATCAACACAAGTTTATACCATTTCAACATTAATGTCACACTAGAAAGTCGAATTAAATATGAGCGAGTTGGAAATCAATTTAGTATTAATTAATTTTTTCCAGATAAAAACAAATATTTGACTTGTTCACATTTCATATGGATGAGAAGTTGAGAAACAGATAATATCGATATCCATATTATTTGTGGTTACCTAATCTAAGTTAAATCCATATTATTCATGGTTACCTAATCTTTTTTCTCAAACATAACCTAGCTATTTTTGCCGATAATATGGATTGATTAAATCAATCATTCAATTCATTATATCCAAAGTAATGATAATAATAATAAAAAATCCCCAAACAAAAGGAGAAAAAGTTACTATTTTATTTACTCTAATATACTATTTCAACTAATATTGCTATTTTATTGGAACCATATGCATTGAAAAAAAAACATATGCATTGACAATAAATAAATAAAATAGCAAAAAATATTCAAGATGGAGAAAAAAAGGGAAAAAAGAAATCTCAATATTGTGTGGTTTTGCATGTTTTTAGCATTAGTAAAACAAAATATTAGGACATTTAAAGAATGGAGAGAATGTATAGCAATTCTTATGGCTTCTCCTTTTTTATAGGATTATCTCAAAATTAACCTAAGGTGTTAAAGATATAAACTCTTGTTTAAGAGATCATTAAAGAAAGTAGTCAAATTAATTAACAAGTAATTAACATATAACTATATATTATATGGACTGATTTGAAAGAGGGAATTTGTGTTTTCAAGAAAGTGAGCCTAGATGAGGGAGAAGACAAAGAGTGATAATAATAATAGAATTATTATTTCCTTAATATATTTCTCTTTCGTTCTTAATTCTTCTTCCTTGTTGAAAACTCACTTTTTTTAATTAATTGGTTTCTCTTAAACTCCCTCTTTTTTCTAGTATTTAATTTATCATCATGGCGGCTAATTTATCCTTGGAAGAGCTTAAGAATGAGAAGGTTGATCTTGTAAGTATAATCTTTCCTCTCGTGTCGTAGCAAGATTCAGAATTTAAATTTTATTTGATGAGTTCTAAGTATTATGTTTTGTGTAAATAATGATGATAAATTTGTTGATTACATAGTGCATCTTCCATGACTTTCGTGGTGACAAGATTCAAAATTTTAAATTTTATTCGATGAGTTCTAATTATAATATTTGTTGTGATTTTTAGTAACTTTCATATTATGTTTGGTGTAAAAATGATGATGAATTTGTTAAATTTGTTGTTTACATAGTGCATCTACCTTATTGTGGTGACAAAGATTCAGAATTTAAATTTTATTTGATGAGTTCTAGTGATAATATTTTTTGAGATTTTAGCAACTTTCATATTATATTTTGTGTAAAAATGATGTTGAATTTTTTAGATTTGTTGATTACATATTGCATTAGTGCCACTCTCTTTGTGAGAAGATTCAGAATTTAAATTTTATTTGATGAGTTCTAGTTATAATATTTGTTGATATTTTAGTAACTTTCGCATTATGTTTTGTGTAAAAATGACAGATGAATTTGTTAAATTTAATTTGTTGATTACCTAATGCATCTACCCCTCTCACGGTGACAAGATTCATAATTTAAATTTGATTCGATAACTTCAAATTATGTTTTGTGTAAAAATGATGACGAATTTGTTAAATTTGTTAATTACGTAATGAATACATGCATCTTTTTCCCATGATCATATTGTTTATGTAAGATTTATATATATATATATATATATATATATATAATGAATGATGAATAATTTTATTTTATTTTTTTATTTATGTATATATATAATAAATGATGAATCCTCTTGGTAAATTTTTTGCCTCTGCCATTGATTGCATACCATGTGGTCGTGTTATATATGTGGATTTAATTGAACCTAATACCTCCTACTCGAATAATGTACCCATAAGATAATTTTATTTTAGTAATTATACGTACAGATCACACTCATTATGATATAACCTCACTAACTCTAGATTCTGAATCCATCTCGACTCGATGAAAATGATCTTGCAGGAAAGCATTCCGGTTGAAGAAGTATTCCAGATACTAAAATGTAGCAAAGAAGGTTTGACAAAAGAAGAAGGCCAAAAAAGGATTGAAATTTTTGGCCCCAACAAACTTGAAGAGAAAAAGGTGATTTTTTTTAAAAAAAATAATATTTTGATGTTTCATTTTTCTGTTTTAGAAAAATAAAGATGAATAAACACTGAAAATTTGTGTTAATTTTTATTATTACAGGAGAACAAGGTCCTTAAATTCTTGGGGTTCATGTGGAATCCTCTCTCATGGGTCATGGAAGCTGCTGCTATCATGTCCATTGTCTTGGCAAATGGAGGGGTAAGAAAAAAATATACTATATATAATTGGAAGTATTTTTCGGAAAATATTTTTGAAAAAACTGAATGTTTATTTTCTCATGTTTGGTTAACAGAAACTTTTTTCGACTTAAAAGGGGGGAAAATGACTTCCCTCACTTTCGTAAGGAGGAAGTCGTTTTCCTTCACTAGAAAAATGACTTTCGTCATACCAAATGCATCTCTTTGTTCATATTTATGGCTAATTAGAAGTTAGAACAAACTAATATCTAAGGTGAAATTTTCGAAAATGCAGGGTAAGCCACCAGATTGGCCCGACTTTGTAGGTATCATAGTCTTGCTTGTTATCAACTCTACTATCAGTTTCATTGAGGAGAACAATGCTGGAAATGCTGCTGCTGCCCTTATGGCTAATCTTGCTCCCAAAACTAAGGTACACGTATAAGTAACTGTCGAATATAACATGTTTTTTTCTAATATTGTAAGCTTTTAGATGACACAGTCATATACTGTTCATGTTTTTTGGTGATTATGTTTCTATGTGCAATGGATGAAATGCTAATTTGATGTTTCTTAAATGAGGTAATCATACATGTCAACATAGTATCAGACATTCTAGGTCCATAAAAAGAATCAAGTCCACGATTGTGGAATGGATGATTTATAATCTTGAGAATGTGGTTCTCAGGTTTTGAGAGATGGAAAATGGTCTGAGGAGGACGCTTCGCTCCTGGTTCCAGGTGATCTGATTAGTGTTAAGTTGGGTGACATTATCCCAGCCGATGCTCGTCTTCTTGAGGGTGATCCCCTGAAGATTGATCAGGCTGCACTTACCGGTGAGTCCTTACCGGTCACCAAACAACCCGGTGATGAAGTTTTCTCTGGTTCCACTGTCAAGCAAGGCGAGCTCGATGCTGTTGTCATTGCTACTGGTGTTCATACCTTCTTTGGAAAGGCTGCACATCTTGTTGATAGCACAAACCAAGTTGGCCATTTCCAAAAGGTGAAAAACCTCTATGATTTGGGATAGTAATTCATTTTCTCGAAAGGATTTGTTCCAAAATAGCATATGCAAAGAAGAATGGATCTTGAAGTATTGTTTCTAAAATTTGTTGTGCGTTATATCTATGATCAGGTGTTGACTGCTATTGGAAACTTCTGTATTTGCTCAATTCTTGTGGGAATAGTGATTGAGATTGTGGTGATGTGGCCAATTCAAAAGAGAAAATATAGAGATGGAATTGACAACTTGTTGGTGTTGCTTATTGGAGGTATCCCAATTGCCATGCCAACAGTCTTGTCTGTTACCATGGCTATTGGATCTCATCGGTTGTCCCAACAAGGCGCTATCACTAAGAGGATGACTGCTATTGAGGAAATGGCTGGTATGGATGTCCTCTGCAGTGACAAGACCGGTACCCTCACGCTTAACAAGCTTACAGTTGACCAAACCTTGATTGAGGTTCGTAATCAAGACAAAAATATACCCTTTTTGTTATGAAAATTCCTATCATAACATAGCGACTTATGTTCGTGGTTGTAGGTATTCCCTAAGAACGCAGATGCAGACACCGTTATGTTACTTGCAGCTAGAGCTTCCAGGGTCGAAAACCAGGATGCTATTGATGCTTGTATTGTTAATATGTTGGGTGATGCTAAACTGGTAATGTGAAACTAGAATTAACTATGAACTTCATCGTTAATCTGTCACCAAATAGGTTGTAGATTAGCTTAAGTACTTGTGATATTGCAGGCAAGAGAAGGCATCCAAGAGGTTCATTTCTTTCCATTCAATCCGGTTGATAAGCGCACTGCAATCACCTATATCGATGACAAAGGAGACTGGCACAGGGCTAGCAAAGGTGCTCCTGAGCAAGTAAGATATATAATCTCTTTTATACTTCAATTTCATACACTTAATTTCAACATTTAGTGTCTAATGTAGCATAATCTTTTGCTAGATTATTGAACTCTGTGGGCTCAGTGGATCTGTTTTAAAGAAATCTCATGAAATCATCGACAACTTCGCTAACCGCGGTCTTCGTTCTTTGGGTGTTGCAAGACAGGTAAAGCAAATATAATGTTTGATAACTTTGTTTGAGTTAGTGCAATGCAATGTATCATGATAATTTTTGTGCAGACTGTGCCAGAGAAAGACAAGGAAAGTGCTGGTTCACCTTGGGAATTCGTCGGGCTTTTACCTCTCTTTGATCCACCAAGGCACGACAGTGCAGAGACAATTCGCAAAGCTCTCGAGCTTGGTGTTAATGTTAAGATGATCACTGGTGACCAGCTTGCTATCGGTAAGGAAACTGGTCGCAGGCTTGGTATGGGAACCAACATGTATCCATCTTCAGCTCTTCTTGGTGATCACAAGGATGAGTCCATTGCTCAAATTCCTGTTGAGGAGCTTATTGAGCAGGCTGATGGCTTCGCTGGAGTCTTCCCAGGTAAATATCTAGCAATAAAATACAGTCAAATCCCTCTATAACAGTGCTTTACCTAAATGATGTTATAGAGAACATATAATATAACACAACATGAAAAGCAGTTCAAAAAGTAAAAATATTGACAGTAAAGTGAAATGTTGTTATATTATGTAACAGTAGTACCTTTTGTTTTATTTTATGTGAAACTCCCTCATTTATGATCTTATAGTCATGGAAATGTCATGACATGTTTAAGATCAAAAGTTTCTTTCCTTTGTAATACTGGAACTTACACAAGAATATATTTTGATTCTTTTGAAGAACACAAGTACGAGATTGTGAAGAAGCTGCAAGAAAGAAAGCACATTTGTGGTATGACTGGAGATGGTGTGAATGATGCACCAGCACTGAAGAAGGCAGATATTGGTATTGCAGTTGCTGATGCAACAGATGCAGCTAGGGGTGCATCTGATATCGTTTTGACCGAACCAGGTCTTGGTGTCATTATTAGTGCTGTTTTGACAAGCAGAGCCATTTTCCAGAGGATGAAGAACTATACTATCTATGCAGTCTCAATCACAATTCGTGTTGTGATGGGATTCATGCTCATTGCGCTCATTTGGGAATTCGACTTCCCTCCCTTTATGGTCCTCATCATTGCCATCCTCAACGATGGAACCATCATGACCATCTCTAAGGACAGGGTCAAGCCATCTCCTTTGCCCGACTCGTGGAAGCTCAACGAGATCTTTGCCACTGGGATCGTCCTCGGAACCTATCAAGCTCTCATGACTGTTCTGTTCTTCTATGTTGCAGCTTCTACTGATTTTTTTACCGTAAGTTCTTTCCTTTTTAATCTTCCGGAACAAAACTTACCATCATGCCAAAAGCTATAACTGATAGCAAGGGTGCAACTTAATTTCTTATAATTTCATCAACCAAGTACCCATGTTCGACCATGACTCCAACCCGAGCCATCCAGGCCTGTCAACCATAGGCAGGATACTGTTGTTACCCCACAATTTATATCTCAACAAAATGTACTTTTGGAACATGATAAACAAATTTATCTTGTGTATTTGCAGGAGAAGTTCGGTGTTAGATCAATCAGGGAGAACGAACACGGTCTTACAGCTGCTGTATACCTTCAAGTTAGTATTATCAGTCAGGCTCTCATCTTCGTGACCAGATCAAGAAGCTGGTCATTTGTGGAACGCCCCGGTGTTTGGCTTGTCATTGCTTTCTTGCTAGCCCAATTCGTAAGTCCTTAAATACAATCAAACCTCAATGAACATTCAATCTTCACAACTTTGTATATACATATATTCTTACTAATCAAGATCCTGTTTTTTCATTTTTCTAACTCAGTTGGCTACACTTATCACCGTCTACGCGAACTGGAACTTTGCTAGGATCCATGGAATTGGATGGGGATGGGCAGCAATCATATGGGTCTACACCATTATTACATATCTCCCTCTTGATGTTCTTAAATTCATTAGTCGTTACGCGTTGAGTGGTGATGCCTGGGATTCAATGATCCAGAATAAGGTAAAGAAACAAACAGAGCTATAGCCTCATGATCACATTTTGTAATCTTAATACCGTGTTTGACAAGTTCAATTCTCTGTCTTTGTTTCTTGTAAAACTTATTAGACCGCCTTCACAACAAAGAAGGACTATGGAAAAGGCGAAAGAGAAGCACAATGGGCCGTGGATCAACGTACACTTCATGGTCTCCAGACTGCAGAAAGCAATGGCTTATTCCATGACAAGAACTACAGGGAATTGAATGAAATTGCTGAACAAGCTAAACGTCGTGCTGAAGTTGCAAAATATACACACGAGTAATTGAAAAATTACTCGAGATTTTCAAGAACCATGTTGCGAGTTTGAGGAATTTTACACTCTCAAAGGAACATGTTGAAATGATCTAATAATAAGACAATATTGTCTAAGATTATGCAATGAATTATGGGAGATAGATGCCTATTTATTTTTTTGGCAAGGGCATTTTTGCAGCTAATTTTTGTTTTCTTCAAAAAGTGTATGTACATGATGTTATCAATGTTGGATGAGTTCCTAAATTGGTGAACTACAAAGGCTGCATATTAAAAAAAAAAAAAAAAAAGTAAACTAGTAGCTATATACATAAAGAATTTCTATAACATTATCGTTTATGTTTTATTTTTCTTTTGTAAATATTTATTTATTTATTAATATATTTAGTTTTCCTAAAATACGTCCAAAAGGAAAGCATAATGTTAGGTTTTATTGACTATACTATACGATATAAAATAAATTGATAATACGATAATCATATTACGACTTTTCTTACAATGTTACAGAAAAAAAGAAAAGAAAAGAAAATTATGTTCTACTTAAACATTAGTAATAATTGTGTAACATGTTAAGTAAACATTGTTACTGCTATTACAATTTACCTAAGTGGATTCTCTTGAATGGAGAAGGTAATAGTTTAACCTTGATCACTTGTTATATAATTTTTTTAACTTGGCAGATATGTTTGTCAAGAATCCCAAGTTTTCATATACTAGAAAAAATTAGTATTTGGGCCAAGTTCTAATATTTGAATTTTAAAAAAAAATCAAAAATTACCCAAACTTTTATATTTTATAAAAGATATCCATAATTTATTAGTTTCAACTAATATTTATCTACCATATCTATCTATTACTCCTAATAAATAACTAGATTACTCCTCTATCTATTTTGAATGACAAATTGAGAAAAAGAACTCATAATTTCAAAAGACTTCAATTTGAAATGATGGAACAAATAGAAGGCAATGCAAGGTTTTAAAATTTTAATTCTTGATTTATAAACCTATTATGATTCAGAGTTTAAGAAGTACATGTCCTAATTAAGTCCTTTTAGGATTAATTATAAAATTAATGAGATGTAGTTTAATGTAGAACAACATCTTTTACTCAAAAAATTAAATAAATTAATCTCATTGGACATGAAAAAACATGAAAATTTCAATCAATGTATTTCAGACACAAGGGACATGTCCTTTTTTTTTCTAACCATGGTCTAATACAAGAATAATGAAACCTATGACAACAAATAGGAAAAATAAAAAAATCATCTATGTTTAATTTCTTCGATACAAATCGAGCAATCACTATTTTCTCCTTTAATTCCCAGAGTTTTTATTGCTTTGTTTGAAATAGCCATTACTACGTCAATAGTAGCTGTTCTTTCTGTTCTTGTTGGTGTTGGTGCTGATGTTGGTGCTAATTCCTCTGTATCGATCGAAAATACTACCATTTTTATGAACCAAATTACAAATAAAACAAGAAAAACGATAGCTAAAATAGAGAAATAATCAGCAGGGGAAAGACCTAACATTTTTCTTTTTGATGGTGATGATCAATCAAGGATTCATGTCTATTTATAATTTAAGTTGTTGATTTTATAAACCTTATAGAAATAGGATTAAATTATTTTTCGAAACTTTTTAGTAGGAATAACTAATTAAGGAAGGAAATACTTTTTTTTTAATTAAATCCCAAATCATTTAGAGTTTGAAGTAAACTTGATGCATGTAATTTTTTACCAATTGTCACATAGAATAAACTATTTTTTTCCTTCATTTCAATTTATATTAAAACATTTTTCAAAAAATATTTTTAATTTTTTTTTTTAATGTTTGGTTGGTAAAAAAAAATTAAATATATTTTCGATAGGAAAAAACAACTTTCTTAATCATGAGAAAAAAAATTCATGTTCGATTGGGCAATCCATATTGATCGTGTCTTGTCTTCTCCTTCCCACTCTGCAAAACACCTCTTTTTCATCCCCATCGCGTAGCTCCCTCCCCCCTACACCCACTTCTACCTCCCTTAGTATTTTTCTAGATTATATACAATTGTTTTTAGGCTAATATTTTTTGCTTACGTACCAAAAGCATGAAAATAAGTAAATCCGATCAAGTAATAAAGACAAAGGAAAAGGTTGAACGTGCGTTGGCTTCGACCTTGGGTCGTTGGTGAAGAACATTACGAAACCGCCCAAAGAGTTAAAGCAAACTTTAACGTTGCAAAGAACTTAGGACAGAGGATCGTTTACTCGTAGCAAAAGGGCGAAAAATTGAGGTTTGCACTTATTCTCCTAGAAAACATTTTCTCTTCATACCGAACACACCCCCAATAATCCAAAATAGGTACATAACATATGAATTCCACATTCATAAAAGAAAGAGAAAATAAAACACTTAATGAATTTACATCAAAAGTTACAAAGAGATGCCTTCTTCTCGACTGAGTTCTTGTGATGAGAAAGTAGCATTGAAAAGATTTATGAATTGCTTCAACTTCTACAATAGAGAGAAATGAACAAGAAATATATACTCATAGAATAAGGTCTGTTATGATTCTTTTTGTCGAAATACTTACCAAAATCGCCAGATATATATAGGAAATGTATATACACTTTACGATCGATATGTACCAGGAGACTAAATTAATATTGAACACATTGATCAGATCCTCAAATCGAGAACTTGATTGCATACTTCGAAAGGATTCAAAAACCAAGAGATGATTGATTTACCGTCAGTTTTGGATGTTCAAATGTAGATGTTACATAGTAAATGTCATGATGTTCGTGCATTCTGCATCGATGCTTATAGTATGCCGCTCAAGAAGCCCCTGAAAGAATGTCAAAATACGTCTATCAATTAACACGAAGCCAACTTAGACTACTCCAAACATAGATAAAAGGGAGGATAGTTAATCACATACCAAAATCCCTCTGCTTTTTTCTCTTGATTTCTGCAGAGTTATAATCGTTAAGTATCGTTTTAGTGCAGTGATGTAGAGGTATAATGAACAGATTTAATAAGTGTAGGAGTTTATAACGAGCTCAGGTTTATGATTTGTAGTGTACCTTGATTTTCCTTCGAAGGCATCGTTCATTTCATCAATACTTGGCCTCTTTGCAAATGTTGCTAAGGATATGTATTTTTCCTTCCCTGGTGATTCATCGACTCTCTTGTATAACTCGTAAGGATATGGATACGACATCCTATAACATGAGAAAATTAGCAAGAGTGTGAATGTTGACAATGGATATATCCAGCCTTTCTTTTATGAAGAGACCATTACAACAAGGATCTATTAATTAAGGAATCATTCGATTTAGAGACTAGCTATGCCGGTATGAGTTTGGTCATTGTGAAGCAAAGAAGAAAGCATTTTTCATGCCATTTAAGTTCCCCTTCTTCTTCGTGTTATGACAAAACGAATCAAATAGCATAGAAACAAATCTAACCTGAGTGCACCCATAATAGGATATTGTGTTCCTGCATAGTAGAGTAGCCGGAATTGATAGCATATCTCAAACGATGCAGCATATTCCAATCTCTTATCTCTACCCATTGTCTTGAAGATAAAGAGAAAATCAATCAGAATGTAGGACGAAGTTCCTTTTACTGTTGGCCATTATGGTTCAATGGTTACTAAACTTACTTGCATGATACCACTAGAAGCAGGTAAATCCTGCACAATTAGTATGTGATATATCAGAGTCAAGCCATTTGTGATCATTTCATCATAGAGGAGAAGTGGAGTCAAGCTATGAACACCAAAAGTCTAAGCAACATTTATTTAACGGGTTTTCTAGTGCCACTAAAAACTGTTGTTTTCTATGAGAGAAAAATCATTATACATGCAAGATGAATAAATGGATAATACTTGGATAATTTGAGTTGGTAATCAACATTTTAGTGTATAATGGTAAACTAAGTTGTGTGGACGCTTTACTTTCGATGTCGCACCCAAACGGATTCTCCAAAAATACACTACTTTTGG
Source organism: Solanum bulbocastanum (assembly GCA_037074985.1). Lineage (NCBI taxonomy): Eukaryota > Viridiplantae > Streptophyta > Magnoliopsida > Solanales > Solanaceae > Solanum > Solanum bulbocastanum. Next base: position 50,957,183 of record CM073608.1, read on the forward strand.
GAATCCGACATGCACCCGTTGACATTTATGAAAAGTCAGAGTAACATAGATGGTAAACACCCTTAATCCAGATTAGAAGGCTTAAGCACAGTTTTCAATATTTAGAAATATCTAGAATCAACACTTTCAGTAGAAAAATGAATTCGTCTCATTTGCATATCTACATGTCGAACAGTACTCTCTACGTTACATGGACAGATGGACTTGGGTATGAGACGATGCATTTAAGTTCTTGGACACTGCCAGAATCAAAATATGTTTTACGAAACTACAAAAAGAAATTAAGAATGAGTATTGTTAAATATGCATCAACCACAAGCTTCACCTTGGTAGGTGATATTAAGTATTGGAAGGGACATGAGAATAATTTATCGTTCAAACAACTTTTGCTACTGCAATTGAGATTCATGGTAAGCCATGAGCTGTCTTTTAGTTAAAAAGAAAGTCACATTCATTAACGAGGTATTAAGATCCTAACCTTAAGTTTGGGGTTGACAAGAATAATTGGTCGGTTACCCGCTGCATCAGTCATAGCTTTCATATCCTGCATTATTCAACAGGAGGAAAAGAATTTAATAAATTGAATAAGAGTAATATGAGGAAAATACAGCAACTGGTTCACAGTGAATCACATCTATGATGCAATTTCCGACAGCATTCTGGGGAGCCACTAGAATGAACAAGTCATCTTGTTTTTCAACCTCCTTGCCACCTGAAAAATACATAAAAATTGGTAGTAAACATGGAGTTGACCAGCAATCATGAAAGAAGGAAATTCAAGAGTGTGATTGTTAACCTCAGAAAAATTGCAGGTTAAGCATTCGTGTTAGCACGTGTAGACTTGCACAACATACACAAATAGTCATCACAGTACAGAAACATTTATAAAGCTATGGAGTTTCTACAATCAGCTCTACTAGAACAACATTCTCAAATAAATCCCTCACAAAAGAAGTGGATCTAGGATTTTTATGTTTAGAACAACTCCTCTTATTGCTTACTGGGTTTAGGATGCATTATTTATATATATTGACTGCATTTCTTAATACAACTACAGGGTTTGAGCCAAAGTTGTTCTACCGAACACGTAACTTCTGTTGTGGCTCCACCCCTGTCTCACAATGAAGAGAAATGTTGTGCACAAATGTGCACGGATAGATTTGCATATTATGTCTTAGAGGATCATTTATAGTTGCACAAAGTGAAAGTCATCATGTGAAATATTAATCTCTGTAATACCTATAGAACCAATATTGACAAAGTTGCCCAGCGCGCCATAATCACCCCAATCCATGTACTCTAATATCTTTCGACTTCCTGCAAGCTGCAAAGGCATTCCTGCAAGTGCACCTTCCCCCATAGACCCTTGGACACAAACCTACAAATGAGATCTGGATAAATGCATATGTATAATTTGCCTTCTTTCAAAGATAATAGATTAACTAAGAGTGGAAAAGAATAGCCATCAGCGACACAGACCTTGACACGCTTTCCATCATCAGCAAATGAAAGAGCAAGTACCCGGATAAGTTCCATTAGAGTACCTATTCGATAAACATCCTGTGGATTTAAGATACTGTCAAACCTAAATAAACTATGGGCATATGATCAGAAAATTTGTTCTCACCATTGAAGGATTCAGCTCCGGGATATTGATTTCTATCTGTTAAATCAAGATAAGGTATTAATACAACTTGGATTTAAGATAAATGTAGATGGGAAAAAGGCCTGGATTCCTTGTAGAGGTTCCAATGAAGAATAAAACTAATTCTCTGGCATAACTAAATGAACGACTTAGTTTCTCTCGTTTCATTGCAATTTGATCTTCAAAGTTTGAACCACATTTTTTAGATACAATCAAATAGAAAGCCCCAAGGGAGCCATAGTCTAGGAGCTCAAACTATGTTATTGAATAAATCCTCATGCACGTCACGGGCTCCTTTTCCTTATTTTTTTCCAAAAAAAACTAACAAAAGATGCACCATATTCTGACCCCCAGCACAGTCATTGAAACACGCTTTACATATGAGATTAGATAGAATATTGAAGAGCATATATTATAAGTTTACAGGATATTATTAAATAGAATGGGACAAGATTCATCTTTTAAGCTAGCTATTTTCATGCTATCTCCTTTTCTTTTCTTAAAGTTAAGAAAAGGTGACCTTTCCATGTTTCGAGTTATCTGGACACCAGAATATGGCATATTTCCTTCAAATAAGTAGAGTTATTCATTGGAACTATTTCAATTGAGTAATCACATGTTATCCGTAAGTGTTCAAAATATTTAGTGATTCGTTCTCACAATAGCATAATTTTTTAGAAACAAGATAAGAGATATCTCCAGATTCCATCAAATAGAGATATCTCCAGATTCTTTCAAATATGAACTTCAAGGGGAAAATAATCTAGTGAATCTCATGTGTCAACAGATTTAAAGTATAATAACAAGCTATTTTTTTTATTGGCTGACAAATAAACATACTGGCTTTCTTCTTAGGAACTCATCAACTCACTCAAGGAGGCATATCATGGTATATTCAGAAAACAGTATTTCACCTACATATGCAAATAAATATCTTGTATCTACATCCACTAAGAAAGGTGACTTCTCAATCAAAGTGGACGGAAAAAGTGGTACTTGAACAAAATGGTTGAAAGAAGGGGATAAAAAGGACAGCCCGCTGCACAAAGCATCCATCATTAGCAGGGTCCGGGGAAGGGCTGCACAAAGCATCCATCATCCATCATGGTATACATCCTACCCTAATGCAAGCATTACCGGCTGCTTCCACAGCTCAAACCCGTGACCTATAGGTCACATAAAGACAACTTTACCATTTTTACAAGGCTCCCCTTCGGTTGAAAGAAGGGGATGTCTTAATTAAAATGATAACCAATCAAAATTATCTTATAAAACAGTTCTACCAACGCAAACTACTAACCTTATCTTAATTACTTTTGAATCAGAGCAGAGTCATACCTTTAAACGAGTTTTCCCATCATTGACAGCTCTTTGAGTCGCCTGAAGCACATCAGTGTAGAAATATTCCCTAATTTCTCTTGAGTGAGGAATATTATTCAGTCTAGTTGGTATTCCTCTCCAATCCTATAAAGATATAAGCAAAATGGTCAAAGCTAAAACCAATCATATATCTTTCTGTGCAACTCTCCTTAAAAAATGAGGGAAGTTGTGTTCGTGATTTACGGTAGCAGATGATTCACCTTCCTCAAAGATATCATATCAGCTTGAGTACTGGAAATTACTGATTCTTCTGCAAACAAAATATGGTAAAGTTTCAAGATCCAAATTGTTATTGAGCTAAGAGTCTGCTAATTTGGCTGATCAGCATGTAGATACAAGAAATTCAAAAGGTGACCTGCAAAAATCTTTTTTATTGGTGGATGGAACATCTATTTGACTATTTCGTATTTGGTTTTTAGGGGAAACAAAAGGAAATGAGAAAAGGAAACATTGGAGCTTATACACGTTTTATATATGGGTGCTTTAGTTTCTTCTATAATCACACTCGGAAAATGCTTTAAACAATTCCCACATACTATAATGTGTAAGTGAAAAAGCTGCAAAGGCTCTATCATCTTGATTTCATCCATATTAGCTTCACAAAATATACCATGTTAATTAAGTTCCCATTTGGTTTGAACTGCAAACATCAAAAGGACCTAACTTAGCTTCATTAAGTTTACTCCAATGTTTTTCAAATCAAACAGGCTTCACAGCATGAAGAGAAACAAGATGGCAAATATGAGAAAAAAAGAATAGAGATATATTTTAATTATCGAGGTGGATGCATTATATATCAATTAGAAGATTTCAAAAAGAACAAAAGGCAGGGGGATTGATAATTGAGACATGTGGTTAATCATGTGTTACGCAATCTTTACATCTCTTATAGAATACAAAGAACCTCAAGAGAGATATTTCTAAAGAAAAAAAGATTCACACCTGATTTTCTTGCATCTTGTTCCTCTTTCTGCACGCGAGACAATAAGGAATCAATTTCTGCAAATACTGCATCTTTGCCCCGGTTCCCATCAATCTGTATGTCACACCTCATAAGTAAAATCACTAGAAAAACATACAGAATTTCAAAATTATATTATAACAAGAGTAAATACCAAATCTACCTTATTCATTATATCTGAGTACACTGGTAATATTGCTTCAGCATTTTGCTTGTATATTTGCAAACGTGATTTCACCTGAAATACATTTAACACACCTGGTTAAACTGTAACTTGTCGATATCTTAGATGCTTCAACTTTTCTAGATATATCGAAGATGGGCACTACGTAGGATTAGTCTATATTATGGTGTCTTGAATATCAGAAGCACAAAAATGGTTTGTATAAACCAGTCTTAGTAGCAAGTACATGTCTAGTAAACTAAAGCACGGCAACAATGTGGGGGTTAAAAGTACCTTTTCCTCTGTGTCATCAGGACGAGTTATGAGCCTTGCTTTGATGTCCTCGGTCTCTGGAGGGAAATTAGTAGCATGGTATATCTTACCAGTGAGAGGATCTAGCCTTCTACCAACACATCTGTCAATAAGAATCTCATCAGGAACCTGTAGAAGAGAAGGACTTTTTGGGTAAAAGATGAAACACAAATCAAATGGAAGAAGAAGCAGACTAGCCTGTTCGGATTTGCTTTTCATTTTTGACTCATAAGCCAAAAGCCATAAGTTAGAATTTCTAACTTATGGCTTTGTCTTATTTTTAACATTTTAGCTTAAAACTTATTATAAGCACTTTTTAACTTACCCAAACACTCCAAAAGTGCTTAAAAAGCTATTTTAGCTTAAAAGCACTTGAAATAAGTCAATCCAAATGGGCTCTTAGGATTTCTTCTTCAGTCAAATTCTATTTGTGAATTACTCCGATAAAATTTGGAAATTCTATATCTCACTCTTGCTCTATTATACCTTTTTTGGTATATACAGAGAAAGCACATAGGACAACCACATCAATTCATGAATGTCTGCTATGACAAGGAGAAGAACATAGGACAACCATATCAATTCACGTATGTGTGCTATGACAAGAAGACTTCACTTATTTTTTATCAATCCATGTGCTTTCATCATGTAGCGTTCAAGGAAGTCATTGACTGCATTACTCAACATAATATAGCTGGGGGTTATATTGCTCGAACTTTTCAAACTGTCGATTGGTGCATGTTGGATCCTCCAAAAGTAGTGTATTTTTGGACGATCAGTCACGGGTGTGGCGACATTTGTGAAGAGTCCAAACAACATTTAGAGGCAGGTTTTCATGTTTTCTACAATGTCTTTGTCCACTGGACATGTATGAATGACTCAACCTACTTAAAGTGATCCTCAACTCCGAAGATATTTCAATTTCTGTTATGATCAAACCTAAAACATTTCAAAGTGCACTACGTTACCAGAATTGCAACATCATGTCACATACAGCATCAAAATTTGAAACAGTGACAAAAACATCTGACCTAACTTTCAAAAGATTGTCTTATTTGTGACGGGAAAGAAAATGCAGATTATGTAATGGTAGAGTGAACGTACATCAAGCACGATGTAGATATCTGGTCTGATATTCAACCTTTCCAGACTTTCTGCTTGAGCCAACGTTCGTGGAAACCCATCCAGAAGCCACCCTTTTTCTTTTGCATCTTCCTTTGATAATCGTGTTGTCACCATCTGTAACAGAAGTCGACTTTGAAAATCATAAAAAGGGACAGTTATTTTGTTTCATTAACAAGACACTTGAAAGATCTCATACAGCTGTTACAATCTCATCAGGAACCAGGCGACCAGCGTTCATATACTCCTTAGCTTTATTTCCAATATCTGTACCAGCCGATAATTCAGCTCGTAGGAGATCACCAGTTGATATGTGCACCAATCCAAACTGAAACAAACCATGATAAAATATCATTCAAGAGGAGATTTTAAAACAAACAAAATTCCCATTCCCAAATTTCGTTTAGTTCAACATGAATCGTCACACCACAAAAGACACTTTTTTTTTTTGTTCAATCAACCCATTGGTCTGACTAATCAAGCTTTGTGTTGTGTAAGGCCAATACTGAAGGAGGAAGCGCTCCCTACCAGAGATTTCTCCACTCCCATTGCTCGAACCCTAGATCTGATTAAAGGTAGAGGAATTCCATCCATCCCACTACATCATTTGATGGTCACGAAAAACAAATAACAGACATTTGGCTATTTAGTTGCTTTAGCATATTCAACAATAAGTCATGGTCAATCATATTCAACACAACGTCCTGAACGATCAATCAACTATGTACCAATCGTTAACTAGTTGGGCCGGGGATAATAAGTTGCTACCACCTTCCAGTCAAAAGATAATTCTATCATCAATCACAGAAGAAAACAAGAGAGATAGAGAAATTGACCTTTTGTACAATCAATTCACATTGAGTTCCTTTACCAGATGCAGGGGCACCTGATATCATCACCTTTAAAGGCTCACTTCTAGCACATATCACCTGAAGAAACAAATACTTCCAAAATTTAATTCGATAAACAAAATTATACATTGTGAGTGCAAAATACAAGTAAACCTCACTGAAATGTGAGATTCGTAAACTTGAAACTAAAACAGATTATCGGCTACAACAAACAAATATGACCCGACCCGATCATGTAAAACTCTTTTTACACTGATAGTGTATACAACTTAAATTCGTTACAATTTATACAGCTAACCTTGATTTTGTGATTTTTCCTCAAATGAGTCGGTAGATTGACATTGTGAGACATGATTACTTGTTCCGAGTAAGCAATTGAAGATGATAAACGGATAGGATTCGAAGAAATTGGTACTGATGAAGATGATGATGAGTAATTACAAGAATTATTCGTACAGATTGGAGAAAAAATTGGATTTGAAGAAATATTATGAGTAGAAATGTGAGGAAAATTCATAGTGACTGAAGGTATCATCGCCATGGAAGAAGAAAAAAAAAAGAGGGAAAGAAGGAGTAGTGACAATGGCAGATATTAACGGATTAACTGCCACCACAAAAATCAATGAAATGAGATTTGGGCTTTGCCCCGCTTTTAAAATGGGCCTTGAAGACTGATATTGGGTCTATGGTGATTTCATTTACATAGGATCTTCGGGTGACACCCTTTAAATTTTGACCTACTTTAAAGAAGAGAAACTTGTATGAAGTAGCAAACTATTAATTCAAATTAAATATTATAGCTATAGTTTATTTTATTTGTAATTCGCAGCAAACATTCCATTTTTTTGCCATCTGATTTGGAATACAATTAGTCATTTTCGGTATACAATTACCCATTAAGTATACAAATGTATAAAATGCGTTTTTGTTTGTATAAAGTGAGGGAAAAGTGTATATTTTTTCGTATTTTGGTGAATCATCGAGATTTTTTATATTATATTGAGTAAGATTTGCACTAATAATAAGTTTTGGTGATCGTCAAGATTCGTGACATGATCAATTGTGAGTATCTTTTCAGTATATGTTGTTGAATTCTTACGATTAAATGGCTAAAATCCTATCAATGGCTATAACTCAAAACACGTCTTTTTCCTATAAAATAATCGAAATCAATTCAAAATGACTTCAAATTTAATATATATATATATATAACATTAAACCTAATAATTAATTCTTTAGATTCATAACAATGTCGTTTGTACAAATATTTTTTGGATACGATGGTGGTTATAGAGAGTTAGAGACTATAATATCTAACATAACACGCAAATTGGTTGGGAATAAACTCAGTTGTTAAACTGAAATGTGTCCATGAATTTTTGGTGATAGAATTCCACAATTTTTTTTGCCAAAATTTTTCATGCACGTCCATTACAACTTTATTATGGCGCTAGTTGGTCTTGAGGGGCAAACAAATGCATTTTCAAGTGTAAACGAGCCCCAAAGTAGGAAAACCCAGATTTTACCGATTTTTGGTCCAAGAATTTTTGGTGATACAAGATTCCAAAATTATTTTTGCCAATATTATACATGGATATCGTTACGAACTTATTAATGGCGTCAGTTGGCCCCGATGGGCAAACAGGCACATTTTACAATTCAAACAAGCCCCAAAGCTGAAAAAACCAAATTTTATCGATTTTCGTGTGTTATATTCCATGGATTTTTAGTGATAGGATTCAAGAATTTTTTTTGCCAAAATTTTGCATGGATGTCCATTACGACCTTATTAATGGCGTCAATTGGTCCCGAGAAGCAAAAAGGTGCATTTTCAAGTTTAAACGAGCCCTAAAGCAAGAAAAACTAGATTTTTTTACCCATTTTCATGTGTTATAGTTCATGAATTTTTGGTGATACAGGATTCCAGAATTATTTTTGGTGAAATTTTTCATGGACGTCCGTTACGACCTTATTAATGGCGTCAGTTGGTCCCAAGGGGCAAACAGGCACATTTTCAAGTTCAAATGAGCCAAAAAGGAGGAAAACCCATATTTTACCGATTTTTGTGTGCTATAGTCCATGGCTTTTTGGTGATAGGATTTTGAATTTTTTTTGCCAAAATTTTTCATGAACATCCGTTACGACCTTATCAATGGCACCAGTTAGTCCCTAGGGGCAAACGGGTGCATTTTAAAGTTCAAATGAGCCCTAAAACAGGAAAAACCAGATTTTACCTATTTTTGTATGCTATAGTCCATGGATTTTTGGTGATACATGATTCCAGATTTTTTTTGCCAAAATATTTCATGGACGTACATTACGACTTTATTAATTGTGTTAGTTGGTCCCGAGAGGCAAACAAGCGCATTTTCAAGTTCAAACGAGCCCAAAAGGAGGAAAACTCATATTTTATCGATTTTCGTGTGCTATGTCCATGAATTTTTGGTGATAGGATTCAGAAATTTTTTTCGGTGAAATTTTTCATAGATATCTGTTACGACCTTAATAACGACGCTAGTTGGTCCCGAGGGGCAAACAAGCACATTTTCAAGTTCAAATGAGTCCAAAGCAAGAAAAACCAGATTTTACCAATTTTCGTGTGCTATAGTCCATGGATTTTAGGTGTTACAGGATTTCAGAATCATTTTTGCCAAATTTTTTCATGGACATCCGTTACAACTTTATTAATGACGTAAGTTGGTCCCGAGGGGTTAACAAACGCATTTTCAAATTTAAATGAGCCCTAAAAGAGGAAAATCCAAATTTTACCGATTTTCTTTTGCTATAGTCATGGATTTTTGGTGATAAGATTCTGATTTATTCTTGCCGATGTTTTTCATGGACGTCTGTTATTACCTTATTAATGGCATCAGTTGGTCTCGAGGGGCAAACATGTGCATTTTCAAGTTGAAATGAGCCCCAAAGCAAGAAAAATCATATTTCATCGATTTTCATGTGCTAGTCCATGGATTTTTGGTGATACACGATTGCTGAATTATTTTTGCCAAATTTTTCATAGACGTTCGTTACAACCTTATTAATGTCGTCAGTTGGTCCCGAAGGGCAAATAGAAGCATTTTCAAGTTCAAATGAGCTCTAAAGGAGAAAAATTCAGATTTTATCGATTTTCGTGTGCTATAGTACATGGATTTTTGGTGATAGGATTTTGAAATATTTTTTGCCAAATTTTTTCATGGACGTCCGTTACGACTTTATTGATAGCGCCAATCGATCTCTAGGGGCAAACGAGCGCATTTCTAACTTCAAACGAGCTCCAAAGTAAGAAAAATCAGATTTTACCTATTTTTGTCTGATATAGTCTATAGATTTTTGGTGATATAGAATTCCAGATTATTTTACCAAAATTTTTCATGGACATCTATTACGACCTTATTAATGGCATCGGTTGGTCCCGAGGAGCAAACAGACGCATTTTCAAGTTTAAACGAGCCCTAAAGCAAGAAAAATCAGATTTTACCAATTTTCATGTGTTATAATCTATGGATATTTGGTGATACAGGATTTTAGAATTATTTTGTCGAAATTTTTCATGAACGTCTAGTACGACCTTATTAATGGCGTCAGTTGGTCCCTAGGCACAAACAGACGCATTTTCAAGTTCAAATAAGCCCAAAAAAAGGAAAACCCATATTTTTCCAATTTTCAAGTGCTATAGTCCATGGATTTTTGATGATACAGGATGTCAAAATTTTCTTTTCAAAATTTTTCATGGACATGTGTTACGACCTTATTAATAGCGTAAGTTGGTCCCGAGGGGCAAACAGACGCATTTTCAAGTTCAAACGAGCCCAAAGTAGGAAAACCCGGATTTTACCAATTTTCGTGTGTTATAGGCTATGATTTTTTGGTGATACGATTTCAAAAAAAATTTGGCGAAATTTTTTCATGGCTGTCCGTTACGACCTTGTTAATGGCGCAAGTTCATCCCAAGGGCAAATGGGCGCATTTTGAAGTTCAAACGAGCTCTAAGCAAGAAAAACCAAATTTTATCAATTTTCGTGTGATATAGTCCATGGATTTTTGGTGACACAGGATTTCGAAAGTTTTTCTGCGAATTTTTTTCGTAGATGTCCGTTACGACCTTATTAATGGCATCAGTTCCTCCCGAAAGGCAAACGGGTGCATTTTCAAGTTCAAAAGAGCCCTAAAGTAAGAAAACCCAGATTTTACCAATCTTTGTGTATTATATTCCATGAATTTTTGGTGATAGGATTCCAAAAAAATTGCCGAAATTTATCATGGATATCCATTGCGACCTTATTAATGGCGCCAGTTGGTCCCGATGGGCAAACTGGCTAATTTTAAAGTTCAAACGAGCCTAAAAGCAAGAAAAGTCAGATTTTACTGATTTTCTTGTTCTATAATCCATGAATTTTTGGTGATACAGAATTCCAGAATTTTTTTTGCTGAAATTTTTCTTAGACGTCTGTTATGACCTTATTAATGGCGTCAATTGGTCCCATGGGGAAAACTGTCGCATTTTTATGTTTAAACGAGCCCGTAAGCAGGAAAATCCATATTTTACCAATTTTCGTGAGCTATAGTCCATGGATTTTTGGTGAAAAGATTTCAAAAAAAATTGCTGAAATTTTTCATGGACGTCCGTTACGACTTTTTTAATGGAGTCAGTTGGTCCTAGGGCCAAACGGGCGCATTTTCAAGATCAAACGATCCCCAAAGCAAGAAAAACCAGATTTTATCGATTTTCACATGCTATAGTCCATGGATTTTTGGTGATATAGGATTCCAAAAAAAAAAATTTGTCAAAATTTTTTTCATTGGCGTCCGTTACAACCTTATTAATGGCGTCAGTTTGTGTCGAGGGGCAAACGGGTGTATTTTCAAGTTCAAACGATCCCCAAAGCACGAAACTTAGATTTTACCAATTTTTGTGTGCTATAGCCTATAAATTTTTTGTGATATGATTCAAATTTTTTTTATAGATGTCCGTTACGACCTTATTAATGGCACCAGTTGGTTTCGAGGGGCAAACAAATACATTTTTAAGTTCAAACGATCCCCAAAGCAATACTATTGAAATTTTATCAATTTTCATGTGTTATAGTCCATTGATTTTTGGTAATGTAGGATGCCAGAACTTTTTTTGTCTAAATTTTTCATGGACGTCTATTATGACCTTATTAATGGCGACAAGTTGTCCCAAGCGGTATACGGGCACATTTTCAAGTTCAAACGAGTCTCAAAGTAGGAATACTCAGATTTTACCGATTTTCGTGTGCTATATATAGTCCATAGATTTATGGTGATGGGATTTCAGAATTTTTTATGCCGAAATTTTTCATGGACATCCGTTACAACATTATTAATGGTGTTTGTTTGTCTCGAGGGGCAAACAAACGCATTTTCAAGTTCAAACGAGCCCCAATGCAAGAAAAATCAGATTTTATCGATTTTTGTGTACTATAGTCCTTGGATTTTTGGTGATACAAGATTCCGAAACTTTTTTGCTAAAATTTTTCATGGACGTCCGTTACAACCTAATTAATGACGTCATTTGGTCCCAAGGGGAAAACGAGCGTATTTTCGAATTCAAACGACCCCTAAAGTAGAAAAATCCAAATTTTACTGATTTTTTTGAGCTATACTCCATGGATTTTTTGTGATAGGATTTCAAAAATTTTTTAACGAAATTTTTCGGGGACGTCCGTTATTACCTTATTAATGGCGCCAGTTAGTCCCGAGGGGCAAAATGGGCTCATTTTCAAACGAGCTCAAAGCAAGAAAAAACATATTTTACCAATTTTGTGTACTATAGTCCATGAATTTACGGTGATACAGGATTCCCAATCTTCTTTTCCTGAAATTTTTCATGGACGTCCGTTGCGACCTTATTAATGACGTCAGTTGGTCCCGAGAGACAAACGGGCTCATTTTAAAGTTTAAACGAGCCCCAAAGCAGGAAAATCAAGGTTTTACCAATTTTTGTGTGTTACATTTCATGGATTTTTGGTGATAGGATTCAAAAAAAAAAAATTGTCGAACTTTATCATGGATGTATGTTGCGACCTTATTAATGGCACTAGTTGATCCCGAGGGGCAAACTGGCTAATTTCCAAGTTCAAACGAGCTTCAAAGCAAGAAAAACCAAAATTTTTATCGATTTTCTTGTTTTATAGTCCATGGATTTTCGGTGATACAGAATTTCGAAATTTCTTTTGCGAAAATTTTTCATGGACGTCCGTTACGACCTTATTAATGGCGTCAGTTGGTCCCAAGGGGCAAACAGATGCATTTTCAAGTTCAAACAAGCCCCAAACCGATTTTTGTGTGCTATATTTCATGAATTTTTGGTGATAGGATTCCAAAAAAAATTTGCCAAAAAATTTCATGGACGTCTGTTAGACCTTATTAATGGCGTCAGTTGGTCCCATGGAGCAAACAGACGCATTTTCAAGTTCAAACGAGCCCAAAGCAAGAAAAACCAGATTTTACCAATTTTCGTGTTCTATAATCCATGAATTTTAGGTGATACAAGATTCCGAATTTGTTTTTTGCTGAAATTTTTCATAAACGTCCGTTATGACCTTATTAATGGCATTAGTTGGTCCCGAAAGGCAGCACTAAGGTAAAGCGCGAAATTACTAATATTAATCCAAATCATAATATTCACTATTATAATGCGAACTAATTTGAATTTACACACGTTGTGTATTGCGCATAATTAAAGGAGAGAGCATTGTTGTAAAAAAAATTAGTAAGAGGTTAATACTTAATCCCTTGATCTGTACATATAGAATGGCAATATCTCCATCAGTAAATAGTTGATTTCTAGCAATAATTCACAAACCCATATATATAACTCGCAATGAATCGAAAAAAAACATAGACTGAATCGAAAGAAATCATAAAAGCAACATAGGGAACATAGATATAACTTCGGATCAGGTCACGAATATTTAGATCACAGAGTGCAACACAAGGGATGAATCAAACTAATAACAATGTTGAACAGAGATATAGCATCGGATCAGGTACAAACCATCCTGAAGTTCACAAAATGCAGTACAGCAGGAGCGAATCAAAAAAAAGAACATGCCTAGTGCAGTCCCACAAAGGGTAGGATGTACGCAGACATTAACTCTACCTTCTTGATAGAGGTCGATTCATCTCAAAGGAAAGAATCAAAGCATGATAAAAGGGAGATAGCAACATTGAATAGCATGATACAAAAAGCAAATGAAGCAGCAGCAACAACAATGATAAGAAATGAAGAACAAGATATCCGAAAAACAGAGACTGAAGCAGAATATCACTTAATGCAACACAAAGGGGTGAACCAAACAAATAACAAAATTAGACATAGGTACAAGAATCACTAATATTATGAGAAAGCCCTTTCAAAGATAACAGATTCATCACTATTAATAGAAAACTAGAGAAATGATAACAATATGATGTTCATCCTACCAACTGATGAAACTTTACTTCAGTAGATGCAATGACTTCTATAAAGAATTTAACAAAACTTTAGGAGTTCATTGTTTTTCTCTTCAAATTACCCTACAAAATGACATTAAAAGTAAAATAGACTGGTTTTCGATATCCGCCCACTGCTTCTTCAATGGTTGATTTGTTTACTTGCAGCTCTTCAAAACCAAGAGACTTCTTCAATCTAGCTTCACTGAAGAGAACAAATAATGTACAAACCAGAAAGATGAAAGGAACCCAACGGTGCCTGTTGCAAACATAATTGCCAAGACCATGAAGAGGGAATATCCGAGGTAAAGGGTGGCGGAAACAGGGCCGCTTAAGCTCTTGAGGTCGAATATTAGATAGTTGATGGAGTATAGGAAAATGTATATCGCAACTGATCCAGAAGCAAAGAATGACTTCCACCACCATTTCCAGTCCTCCACACATAGATGCATGTAGGTTAGAACAAGAGACACCTCAGCACAAACGACTACGAGGAGGATCATAACGATGAGGAGAAATCCGAAGACATAGTACACACGACCCATCCAGAGACTTGACATGATAAAAAAGAGCTCAATGAACAGAGTGCCAAAAGGAAGGGTGCCTGCCCCGAGAACCAAAAGCCAAGATGGATATTTCTGTGCTGGAATTTCGCGTGGAATCTGGTTGGTTCGGACTGGATATTCAATGTGAGGTGCCTTTGCCCCAAGGTAGCCACCAATCAGGGTTAGGGGGACAGAGATACAGAACCAAAGTAAAATGAGAACGACAAACAAAGAAAAGGGAATGGCCCCTGTGCTGTGACTACCCCATAACAAGAAGTTCAATACAGTTAGAATTAGGAAAGAAAGTCCAGGGAAGAAACAAGCAGCCTTCCACGCGACTCCAACCCATCCCTTGTGATCACCACAGAAGATTGTCCTCCAAAGACGAACAGAAACATAGCCAGCTGCAACACCAAGAATCATGTAAAAGAATAGCATACCTGTAATCAATGTTCCACGAGATGCTGGGGACATGAATCCAAGGGCAGCAAACATAATAGTCACTACAGCCATCCCCAAGATTTGAACTCCATCCCCAACCATCGCACAGAGAAGGCCAGGGTTACTAGGGGCACGGAAAACATCACCAACAACAAGTTTCCACCCAGATAACTCCTCGTTCATCTGTGCTTGAGCTTCTTTGTCTAGTTCATCATACCTTGCCAGATCCCGGCGGATTGTTCTCAAAAAGATCACGAGCACAATACCAGCCAAGAAAGTGATCACCATAAGGGAATTGAGTATTGAGAACCAATGCACCTTTGCACCTTCCATCTTCAAATAAGCATCCCATCTCGATGGCCACTTGATGTCACTCTCCACAAAGTTCACCTCATAAGTAAAACTCACAGGTTCATTTTCTTTAATAGCCATGGACACAGTTGTCGGGTCGCATTTGATTGGAGATGGGAGCTTATTGTACATTTTAAGATTCTTTAAGGAATCAGGCGTATGCTGGAAACTACAAGGTACAACCTCAAATCCAACAACCATATATCCAGGTGCATCAGATCCTTCATTTCCAACTGTCGAAATCACCTCTGATCCATCCCCGGTACCCATCACACGAGCCACATTAGTCTCCTCAAATTTATGAACGAGAACCGTAAACTTCAAATGATTAAACACATAATATGCATCTTGCACCTTAATCCCAACAGGATACCCCGTCCAACGCAAGAAGTAATTCTCCTTCTTGGTATACCGAATAGCAGGCAAATTATCAAGAATCAAATTCACCTGATACATCTCATCAATCCTCTCTTTTAAAAGCTTAAATTCATCAGCAGACAAAGGTTTAGTTTGACACAAGAAAACCTCAGTCTCATTAGTATACATCTTAAACCTATAAGGAGAATTCTCAATCCTATCACCCATAAGAAGCTCACCTAGATTTTCTGCACTATCCTTCACACCCTCCTCGGGCTTACAGAAAGGCAAACTATAATAACTATAAGGCAATTCAGTGTCAATTGAAGTCAATGAATTGACCTTAACATTCAAGTAATCACCAACCCCATATTTATGAGGATAACTTCCAGGCAGATAAAACCCATAACCCAATTCAGAAACCAAACAGATACACAAAACCCAAATCTTGAATTTATCAAAAGACCCCATTTTTACCCCTTTTTTTGCTCAGATCTAAATGAATTATCAAAAGGGTGTATTTATAATGCAAAGATCAGTACTTTTTCAAATGGGTATTCAATATATATCAAGATCGATCTATAACATCAAACTTAAACCAGATCTGATTAACATTGAAACAAGAACAATGAAGCATATAAAGAGGGGAAATTGAAGGGTTGTTAAAAAGAACAAATCTTGCTCACCTTTGATGGAACAATATGCACTAAATTGGAGAAGAAAGGAGCTGTGAGAGTAAAATATGAGCTGTGTGGAAGATTTAATGGAAGTGGTGGAAATGTACAAACTCCATGACTATGGAATTTATATACATATATTAATTCCTTTACTTCGTCGGTAGGAGATCTTGGCTTAGCATGTAGGCCCTTAATTAAATGACTTATATGTCCCTAACTCGTAACGTATCTAGTGTAATTTAATAAAGTGTAGGATGTATGCACTATTGAGAAGTAGAAAAATCGTTTTTGATAAAACTTTCCCTTTCTATGACTTATACTACCCGTTTGATAAAAGGGACAAGTGAAAACTAATTTTAGGATGAGTTTATCTCATATTTAATTGTGATTGAATTGCGAAATAATTTATTTATCTCGAAATTAACTATCCATGAATTATAATAGTGTTATTTTTATTCATGTTAAAGATGATACATCAATTTGAACCCGCATTGGAGTCCAATTAAATTCAGATTCACACTAAAAAGTTTCACATATATTAGGGGTAAGGGGAAAACGTTCTCGAACAACAACGACTTATTATTAAATATTTATTTACACTTATTTGTATATCACTCTATACAAATGTGTTTCTTAATTTATAAACATTTCTTGAAATGCCAAAGAAGTAGTATTTTTTCTTGCCAATTTCTAGTTACATATTTCCTACCTAATTTAAAATCTAAATTATTGCCAATATCTATGTTTTTATATAAAAATAGGTAGAGTTGCCTAAAAATTAAAATCTTAAAATGGTACATTTTACAGCTTGCAAAATGCTCTTTTGACTACTCAACAATAGTATCCTTTGCTTTTTCATGCTTGTCACGTAAATGTGCAGCAACTAATTGGATCTATATATTTTTGTATATTTAAAAAAAAAAGCCTAAAAATAATTGATTAATAAATAATCATCTAAGCCATCAATGATATTGAGAATTATTATTATTATTATTATTATAAAGAAAAGCAGTAGAATGCTTTTGTATCGACACGTATGAAGATGAATATCCTAACATCAATTATTTATAGAAATTTGATGATTGTTGTATATTTATATACATATTTTTAGATTGTGAAATATTCTAGGATCAAACTTTTTCATGACAATCTATTGTCTATAACATTAATTTTATTATAACGTTTGAGTTTTCTTTAGTATCAATTTTCCACATTATATCATATTACATGTTCTTTATAATCACATTTCACTATATATCGTATTCAAAAATTATTCTGATAAACGACTTTATAAAAATGTTTGATTATATAAAAGTTGTAACTTCTCAATTTAAATTTTGACTTATGTTGTTATCGTGTCAAACAAAAGTAGAAGTGAAATTATATATTTTTTTAGGAATTATAATGAATAATATTGTTTATTAAAAAAGGATTTCTAAAACTTAAGAAATACGATACAGTATACAAGCTTTGATGAAGAAATCTTACCTAAAAGCAATAAAGAAATGAAATTTGCTTAAAAAAGAAGAATTAGCTTTACTACAACTGCAATTTATCTGTTTTTAATTTCAAACATAACCCAAAAAATGCAATAATCAATCTTTTTAATTCCTAGTTATTTGTCATTTAACGTTGATAAAAATTAACTTAAGTGGTTAAGTAAATATCTATAATAAATAAAACATATGTTATTTATTTCTTACAATATAGTCTATTATTTAGTTATTAGTTGATTATCATATACTCACACCGTTTCATTTAAGAGTGTAAAAAATATATTTTTTTTGAATATTGTGATTTTAAACACTAAAACGAATACGTACTAAAATTAGTTTTTTTAAAAGTATTTTAATTTTAAACATAGCATGTCATTCTTAGAAAGAGTATAAAAATAAAAGTAAAATATTAGAATTAAAAACTTTCTAAATACATAAAGATAATATGCTTTTCAAAAAAAGCTAAAAGTATAATTAAGGTATAAAATGAAACGAATGGAATAACACTTTGATAATCAACCTAAGAAATAAATTTAGAACCTAAAAACCTTTGACTTTAAAATAACCATATAAGTACACTTTTTCTCAAATTCGATGGAGTATAGATAGTCAGGGGGCTGACCTACAAGCCTACAACAGAAATTATTGAAATCTATGTAAATTTCAAAGTTATATTTATAATAATAAAAAAAATTATAAATAAAAACAATTTATTGAATCTTATTGAAACTTCAACGTTAAGTTGTATGAGTGAGTATAATACTAGAATGTGTTGAGCTTTTTGAGAAATTCTCGTGGGGCAATTTTTTTTATTTTCACGAGATAGAAATAGGTCATATATTTTATTTTTTTCAAATTTTACTGAGTATGTCATTATTTAAAATCTAATAAATATTAAATGATCAAGCTATGATTCAAAAACATAAATTTAAAATTTTGAATTAAAATATGAGATTAGGAGGATGATTAAATTTTACATTAAGGTCTCTTTATGTACAACTTTAAGAAAGTCAACTCCCAACGCCGTGCGCAACCTGAACTTTTTCATAACATGGCAACTTGATAATAACACATTTCCCAATTATCATTATCCCCATAAAGATTTATTTTATTTTCACTTAAACAAGTTATTTTCAAAAAAATTATTTCACCAATATAATTCAAATGCTAAGTTCAATATATTTGCAAGAACTATGTTAATGTGTCATTTCTTACAATTCTAGATTAACAAAGCCCAAAAACGAAAAAAGTATTTATTTGGGCCAAAGATTATACTTAGGACTCATTTGGTTGGGGAATAAATTATGAAAAAAGTTACACAAATATACAACATAAGATATCATAATCTCTAAAATTTCTTACTACTTTAAAAAATTATAAAAATCTCCTTTAGAATACATCCCTCCTGTTAAGTAATGTATCATTTGTAATGTATCGGACAACCAAGGAATGTATATAAGAGCAATGAAAAATTGAAAACTTTTGTAATTGGGGAAACTTTTGAGATATGATGTAATTAGCTCAAAATGTATGAGATCTCTGTACTTTATGCATAAATTATCTCACAATTAATTATTTTGAGACTAATTATTCTAAAATTGTTAACCCATCCTCAATGTGGAGTAAAAATAAAATAAAAATAATAACATTACAATTCTGGGATAACTATTCCATGATTTTATCTCAACCAAACATGACATGAACTCACCCTAATATTGATCTCGAGATTAGATATTCCTTATCCCCATACTATACGAGCCCTTAAAGTTTCATACTAGATCAGATTCATCAGAGCAATGGACCCAATGATAGACTCAATCCAACTTTGACTACATTTTTTTTGTAAAAAAAACAAGGATCTAAGAGTCCATCAAAACTAATTTTTCCATCTTATAAAAAGTAAAATAAGATTTGCATACATTATATCTTTTTTAGGGGAAAGGATCCATCCGAGTTATAAATCTTTCGGCAATCCTCAATGGTGCAGTGGATTAAAGCCACACGACTACTTATACATTTAACGGTCTGGATGAATTTATGCAATTTTTTTGTTTTAAATCCCTGCTATTTGTCTTGTCAAGCAAAGCATTCAAATTCATTTTGATAATTCTTTTCATCTTTTGTGGCTCAGATTAAATTCCGGTTGAGAATGTCAATTATCACCAACACCACTACTTATTTAAAGGTGAAAAGGGAGTTGAGATGCAATTCTATCCTTATGTTGAGAATAAGAATCAAATCAATTGAATCACTCCCCTTAAAATATAAAAAAAAATATGTATCCTAAATTCGAAATAAATTGAATTCAGCCAAATAACATTTTGAAGAATTAAAATGAAGTTAGAAAACCATCTATACTCCCAAATCTTTGGGATTAAATTGTTATTGGGAGATATATAAATAAAAAATGAAAAGTCAATCAAAAAGAACAATAATATGGTTTATGGGGGATAAATTAAAAAGCTAGGTGGGGATTATCTTTAGTGATTTTTGTGGTTATTCCTGACAAATTCATCCGGACCATTAAATGTATAAGTAGCTAGGTGCCTTAAATCACTGCAGAGGATTACCGGATGATTTATTACTGGACATGGTGTTTATTGTCGTTATTTGCTAATAAGTTAAAAAAAAAATAAAAAATTCTATCATACAAAATTGAATATTAGTCAGGTAATATGAGGATATATACCAATTTTCAAATTGGAAGGGTATATGGATGAAAATATGTATTTTAAATTTCATTAATTATATGACTTTAAATAACTACATAAATATAGAGTAGTAGACTCCTCATACGATTCAAAATTAAAATATTAGACTTTTACTACAATAAAGAAACTGAATATTTAATATTAGACTCGTTATAGAGCTAAACAACTAGTTATTCTACAAAAAAAAAAGTATTGAAATGGTAATTATTAGATAATTACCGCATCCACCACGAGCTGGAAGGTTAATTTGTTGTAGAATAAATTAGAGGTTCAAACCTATATTTCATAAAAAAAAAATTTGAATATTTTCATGTTATGTTGTTATATGTCTTCTATAATAATATTGAGGCATATATTATTTTTTTTTAGTGGAGCAAGATTATATAGAAAAGTAAAAGTTAGGGTGAGTAAATTTTCAATCAATTTCCCACAATAACTTCTTAATTAGTAGTCTATCTTTAAGCACCTAAAAATATTGAAACTAATTGCAAGATCAATGAAACACAAAGATGATGAAAGTCATGATATTTAGGTCCACTAAGTACGATAGTATGGGAATTTTCCCAACTTGTGGGAAAGCTACAATTAGTACTTGTAAATAGTAACAGTTTTCTAAAAAATCAATCAATCTATTGAGCTAAGTATAGTGCTTTAGACTCATACTTCATCGTTGTCTGATCTTTTCAAACCTTAATATAAAATACGGATTTTTCATGTCTAGCTATATAGGAAAGATCATATCTAGAGTAGATATCGAATCTCATTTCTTATCAATTTCATGGTTCATTCCAATCTTTAGTAAGTCAAAGCATTCAATGAATTGTTGTGATTCTTTCTGAATAGCCTGAATTCTTCTGTCGAGAATCACTTTGAAAGTACTGAAATTCATCCGACTAAATATGATAAGTCATTCCTAGCCCCCATTGCTAAAAAAATTCAAACAACTTATTTAAATTGAATATCTGATTACTTTAAAGGTGATTCCAATATTATTTTTTAAATTTTCTATTCAGTAGTCGATATTTACATTAAAACTCGACTATTGTTGATTATGAATAATTGATGATTCTTCATGAATGGACAAGTCGAGTGCGTGTTTCTATTATGAGATACATTGTGTGGGTCATCCATTTTAAATGCACTTCACTATACCTACCATTAATTCTTTTTCCTTGTACTTTGGTGAGTGATTGGGGCATATCTTTATATTATACGAAATTATCACGATCTAAGTTCAGTTAATTTAGTAATAAAATATTTTTAAACTGTCAATAAAATTAATAATTCACTATAAATTTATGAATGTTTTCTATATTTCTCTCATAATTTAATTTAATTATATTCTCAAATATTCTTTATTATATGCTACATGCTAGTTTAATCTTTTTTTATTGGCCAAATACGTGAATATATGTATTAAATTAAAAATTAAACTTTACATAATCTTTTTTTAAAAAACAAAAAGTGAACATTATAAGGCCGACAAAATATCTAGATCTAAGGAAAATAAATTAACACGTTGAATAGTTGCATGGCCCATTCACCTCGATTGTACCGCTTTTGCCGCTACCCCACACCCCCACGCAACTCACCCCCACCCCTACACGTTTTCTTCTCCTTTTTAATTTATTTCCCTTACACTTCTCTCAACGTCTTTCGCCATTACCACCCTGCTCTCACGAGCAAAATACGGTAACCACAGGTGGTGTATTTATGGCTACCGGAGCTGCCGGCGATGCAATTTTCCGAGGAGTATTTGAAGGATCTATCTCCTGTCACGATCTAGAAATTTCAAAAAGGCCATACCACCGGAATTGTGGCTGTGCATTGCATAAATCGAGAGGGAACTGTTCTCATTCGTCGAGATATATGACTGTTTCGTATCCGATTCGCCGGTCGTGGAGTGAAGGATGTTTATCGTTAGTTGCGGCGGCGTCAGCGGCGGCGTCCGGTCATTCATCGCCGTGTTCTTCACCTTCTGTGGCGGTTGCCGATATCAGTAAGAGGAATTTGCTTCCGGTTAATGAAGACGGTGAAGATCTCGTTTTCAGTAAGGTTTAATAATTTTTTTTTTCTAATTATAATAATTGCTGGTTTTCTATACTCTATTAAACAAAAAAAAATTAGTTGTTTGATTTTATTGAGATTTGCTTGTTTAATGTGTATTTGACAGCAAGGAAGCAATCTTAAATTTTAGCTTTGAATTATCATGATTTTTTTTTGTTATCACTTTCAATTTTAATTCCTTCTTAATTTGTTTTAAAAAATTTCTTATTGAATTTGCTTTTTATTTTGAATTCTTATCGTAAACGGATTATATATGGAAAAAATTAAATGCTTAATATTTTACTGGAATCCAATATATTCGTGAAATCTGTACAACGTATTTTGTAGTTCATATCGCCTTATTTTTTTGTATTCAGACCTGCATGCTCGCATTTCAACTAATTCGACGAGATATATGTCATATTTTCGTGATATTCTCCTACTTCATTAACCGCTAATTCATACAAACCCGTAAAACTTTAAATAATTTAAACTCATTAGGAAATGAAAAATATAAAAAAAAACCTATATGAATACCGTACAATGTAGAAAGCATTTCATTTTTAATTAAAAATTTCGACTTTATTTTTAATTAAAAATCTCGACTTTTGTTTTTTTTTAAGTATATTAATGAATGTGTCGTTTTCCTTTAGTTCACGTTTCCTATGGACTATATTATGTACTTACTATATAGTATATGCCAAAATTAGCTTCCTACGAATAATATGGTGACAAATTAAAAAAAGGAAATATTGTAATCTTGGTTGTTTATTATTTTAAGAGTATCCAGTGGGCGGATTTCTCTATTTTTTATTAGAAATTTTGAATTATTTGTTCCAACTTTTGGAATATAAAAATTCTTAATACAAGTCGATTGCTATCGACTCTTTTTCTTGTTCGATAACAAAAAATATGAGGGAGCTAGGTGTGACGTGGACACCTAACACTTAGAATATGCTATTAAATCTACTTCGTAAAAAAAATTATATTAACAAAGGTAAAAATCAGTTGTTTTTTTTAAAAAAAATTATTCATAAATTGTTGAACTCTCTCGATATAAAAAGATGATTTTATACAGTGAAAAAAGAGAGTTAATAAATTACTTTTAAGTCACACGTTCAAATATCACATGTAATCCATTTTAGTGCTTTTTTTTAAATCCCATTATACAAAATTTTGATTTTATCATATATTCACGTGACATGAAACGTGACATGAAATTGAATTAGTTGACCAAGCGGATTCCGAATATGGGATGAATATAAAACAAAGTGGATAATTAAAGGTGGCAAATTAGGACTTTAATTCTACTACCAAGGCTAAAACATATTTTTTCAGAAAGGGGTGGCAAAGTGGCAAATTAGGACTTTAGAAAAAGAACCCTTTTTTCGATAGAAGCAATGACTATCTATTGCCAACTGTGATTATTGTGATTATTGAGATGGACTTAAATAGAGCGACATTTAAACACGGAACGTAAGTAAACATAATACTTCCATTTGTTTATGTTTTCATTTTTTTTAATTGAAAATGATTATAGTTTTTAACAATTTGTCCATTCATTTTGGTTGGAATGTAGCATTAACTAGATGATATCAGCTATAGAAATCCTCAATAATCATCGGCTATCTTTTTCATATTAAATAAAATGATTCGATTCACTAAGCTTTTATTATTCGTGGACTTCATGAAAGAGCAGAACCAAGTAAGGTCTGCCATGTACATTTGTTGTCATGTTTTGGACTCTATGCAAATGGACCAGACCTTCAAATATAACTAAAGTCAGGGGCAAATTTATGTACATTTTTTGGGTCACCTGAACCCGTGGTCATCCGACTAACTCGATATATTACTTCTATAATTATTAAAGAATATATTAAATTAAAACTTGTTGAACTCATTCTCAAGATGGCTGGATGGTTCACTGGTATGATTGCAAGATTTCAACACAAAGGTTGCAGGTTTGATCCCAGGCAGCCCCAATTTGCTTCTATTTATTTTTACCAACTAAAAATACATTTGGTGCACCCATTTTCTTGAAATCCTGGATTCGCCTCTGAATGAAGTCCTATAATAACATTTTTTAAGTCATGTACTGAAGTTTTGACTCAGAAAGAAAGTCTATACAACAATTATAATTTATAATTTAAAACATACTTCGATGCTGTATAAAAGCACAAATGCATGAACTTCAAAAGCACAAATATTTGAATTTTAAACGTGTTTTGTCTTAAGTTTGCTTGCATAAACAATTGCGTAATTTTATGCTGTATAAAAGCACAAATGCATGAACTTCAAAAGCACAAATATTTGAATTTTAAACGTGTTTTGTCTTAAGTTTGCTTGCATAAACAATTGCGTAATTTTAGGAAAAATTTACAACTTCAGACGTAGATTTGTGCGACTTTAGTCATGTTTTTCGGAAGTTAATTTTAAAGTGGCTAAACTTTATTTAAAAAAAATTATACTTTATAGCTATGGCTTAAATGGGCCTCCTAAATAAAATCGATACACTACTTTATTAGACATACGTCATCACCATATATACTAATTTTACCTCTAGTTTAAAACAATTATATATATATATATATATATATATTACCACTTTCAATATTTTATATCATATATTATTGAACATATAATCAGATACCCACATCTCTTAAAATTAGGATTGATTGGTTACAAGCAAGATCTTTGGCTGGAGAAGTGAGAGGAAGCTGGGCAACTTTTGGAGTTGGAAGATAAATCGTTCATCTCGACTTTTAAAATCAATAGATACATATATCTCACAAGTAATGATATATGTATCTCAAAGTCGAAATATTCGAAACTTTAAGATACAAAGGAAGGAATTGATGAAGAAGATGAAGCTTACAATTACAGAATAACTGTAGTTTATAATTTCATTATTTTAGGAAAACTTGTTAAAGTTGATACGCAAGGATCCTGTAAATCCGTTTGGGTGGTTAATTATTCATCAATTAATCCTTTAATTAAGGAAATAAGTTACACCCCTTTAATTCAAAGTAATAAATTGTGTATCTCGACTTTTAACATGATGGTTACATGTATCTCGCAAGTAATGATACATGTATCTCAATTAATCCTCTAATTAAGGAAGTAAGTTACAACTAATTAATTTAAATAAATAAAATATATATCTCGATCGGCAAACTCGTGTATCCTAAACACGAAATATGATAAAGGGAGTAATATTTGAAACTAGCGAAATTTATGTAGTGTGCCCTTGTATTATCCTCAAATATTTTAGATGCTACTAATTAAACGTCACAATTTGATAAAAAGAAATTTCATTACTATTCCTTAGATTATTAGAATAATAAATCATTATAATACTTCAACTAATCATAATTAGAAACGTTTAATTTTTAAAAGAACAACAAGGCAAGCTGTCACTCCCATTTCCGATTAATAAACAATAATAATAATAATACAATAATAAAATATCTGATTAGCTAATGACCTTGTGGTCCGAATCCTTATCATCATTGTTCACTTTTCTGAAGATAGATTTGTACTTTGGGGTCCTTTTTAACTTATCAAGAAAAAATAATTATTTTTCTTTTAGATTTAATATTATACATCAATAAATGGAAATAATGTGATAAAATTATCATGTCAATCATTATTTTTTTATTATATCTATCAAATTAAAATAATAAATAAAAGTGAACTAGGGATAGCTTAACTAATCTTTCTCATTGTATGGTTTATCATTATTATCAACACGATCTGTCAAAGCTGCCTACAACATTAATATTTATTCCACTTAAAAAAGAATAACATCAAAATAACAATAAAAAAGGCATTGGTTGTCACAAACAAAAAGTTTTTATGTTTATTAAGTACAATATGAAAACTATTTTATATATACACCAATCACCGTTAATTACTTTTTCTTTTTTGGCAATTAAAAGACTTAATAATCACCAAGTGCAAAATTACAAAACTAAGGGAGACAAAAATAGTATATATATAATTCATAGGATTAATTATTTATTTATTTTTCCCTGATATTTATGGATTTTGAAACTTTAACATCTTCTTGATGATTTATTAATTAGGTAGATAATGTTAGTTGATAAGAGTTGCCAAAGGAGACTTTAGCTCAATTAGTTAATTATTTTATTCATCTATGTATTCTTTAAACACCAGCTGGTAGCTAAGAGGTCATGATTTGATTAATTATCAATGCTTGGTGAAATTTGATTGCATTTGATATTTATACATAATCGATCTTTGTAATAATATTTGTGTGGCTATAAAAGCTTATCATTCAGGTAAAACGTGGAAATAGTTCACGTTAGATTGTTTTCAAATTAAGAAAAGTATCGTTCTTTTCTAAATGGACTAATAATAAGAAAAGAGATAGTTTGTCTTATTTTTGAAATTACAAATCCCGCTTAGAAATTTTTTTTTTTTCAATCTAGTGTCCAACGCTCACATTGATGCCTGACTAATTTAAAGTTGCGTCCCATAGTCCGTTGCACCAGTTTTGTTGGTCCCACTTAGGAAACTTACATGTAAAATATTCATTGGTTAACCTAGTTATATAATTATCATATCATATCTTTTTTTCAAAAAAATATATATATTCACGACTATTCTATTTTTTTAATATATATACACGACTATACTATTAAATTAAATTAAAAGTTGTTTCTTTATTATCTCATTTTCTTTCTCTATTCTACGAAATGATCGCACAATATAACTTGTGAACAAAAGCTCCAATAATAACAACAATCATGGAGTTTCATGATCATTTTTCTCTACAACAACACCAACAACAAAACGTCGACGACGACGTTTCGGATCAATCGATGAATTTCTCCGTAAAGCTAAGTCAACAATATAGGGACGATGTCAATAGCAACGAGCAAAACAACAACAACAACAATGATAGTAACGTTTGGAATCAGAGTGAGAAATATAAAGCGGATATTTTGAACCATCATTTATCGGAACAGCTTCTTTCTGCACACGTGGCTTGCCTGAGAATCGCGACTCCGGTGGACCAGTTACCGAGGATCGACGAGCAGTTGACGGAGTCACAAAATTTGGTGGCAAAGTATTATGTTGTTGGTCAAAGTCAACGGTCTCTTGATGATAAAGAACTTGATCAATTTATGGTAATTTTACTATTTTTAAGAACTTGATCTATGACAAATTCATGAACTTTTTTATGATGTTTAAGATTTAATATATAGTATAGATTTTAAGGGTTGATTATACATCGGATCGGTCGTTGTATAAGGAGTTTTATTTTACACTATCAAATTATCTTGATTTATTGTAACAGATAATCTGTCTTGTTTTTAAGATTAAATCTCACAATTTAAGATGATTTTGGTGTAAAAATTGCGAAAGAGACTTCCTAGCTTGGTCTTGTCGGCAAGGATCAACTAGTGTCCCCGTGTGAAAAGTCCTTTCATGAAAGAACTCATAAATAGTTCGTGTCCATTATTTATACTATTATTGAGTTATGCCTTATGTCCGGTGGATGGTGAATCCTATCTAGTATTGAAATTAACTTTGAGTATTTTCTCGGTGTCCAAGAAAGGGTTTAGTGGCAATAACTTAAGCTCTTAATATTTGTATGTACAAAAAGTAATATTTTCTGAATGATGTTCAACTGACTGACTTTCAACATATGTCACTATATTGAAGTTTCGATATTTTGTGGTTGTTTCAAACCTCAACAAAGGAATAAGAGGGTTCATACATATGGTTTTTTGTTATTTCGATCTCTGTATATAACTTAAACTCTTCTAATTTTTATTAATAATTATGTGTAGGCACATTATGTTTTGCTGCTCTCTTCTTTTAAAGAGCAACTGCAACAACATGTTCGTGTCCATGCAATGGAAGCTGTCATGGCTTGTTGGGATCTTGATCAATCTCTACAAAATTTAACAGGTAATTAATATAACCATCTTTTATCGGTTCGACTGAATTCAGTATTTTCACTACAAAATTCGATAGACATACTAATACATTTAAATCCTATGTTTTCGAAGAATATGAAGTTTATGTATTCATAGTCAAATATTTCTAAACATTTTGTATATTTCTTAATACATAAACAAAATCTACACAAGAGATTTTGGGCACCTATGGATCCGCCCCATATTCTTGATCAGTAATGATCCATATAGCCGACCCCAACTTATTTAATACTGAAACATATATAATTGGTGATGTATCAAATTATGAACTCGTAATTTCATAATTACATCGAGTTCAAGAATACTAATACTTACAGATTAAACTCATCAAGTTTAAATTCTCGGCCCGTGATAGGGGTAGCATCAGGAGAAGGTACAGGTGCAACCATGTCAGATGATGATGAAGATACTCAAGTAGAAAGTGAGACATATTGTCATTATAATGGAATTTTAGATGGACAAGACAGTAATGGTTTTGGTCCTCTTGTACCTACTGAAAATGAAAGATTTTTAATGGAACGTGTGAGGCAAGAATTGAAACAAGAGTTCAAACAGGTAACAATTTACTATGTCTTTGTGGATTTAGGACGGGTTCTGTTGGTACATTCAGTTGAATTCAGTACTTTCGGTTATAAATATGTGTAGTTAAACATCTTGTGGTTGCGTCAATTAAAAAATAGTATTCAATTGAAAAATCAAAGTGAAAAATCAAAGAAAGACCTTATTCCTTTCGACTTGATGTTTTCTCAATTTTTACGTAAGGTAGATATTATTTATTTTTCGCTTTCCTTAAAGGATATAATAACTAGAGTCAAATTTTGATTTGAAAAGAAAAATCTTGCTTTAATAGCTGGAGTTTAAGTGTACTCGTAATTTTTTCTTTAAAAAAAAGTCGGAAGTCTGATCTTAATGCCTCTTAAAAACAATTTTTTTAGAAAAATTATTTTAATAAGATAACGCTCGCTATAAATTTACTGATTCTAAATCTTGAATTATATATATTTTTTGTTTTCTAGGATTACAAGGGGAAGATTGTTGACATTAGAGAAGAAATTTTAAGAAAAAGAAGAGCAGGAAAGCTGCCTGGTGACACTACTTCTGCCTTAAAAGCTTGGTGGAAATCACATTCTAAGTGGCCTTATCCCACAGTAAGTATTACCATACACATTAAGTCATGAGTTTGAATCGTGGAATTACCTATTATTGATGTTGGTGTCAGTCGTTAGTTAGGCGGCCCACATTATGCGCCTTCTTGGGGCACGGGCAAATGTAGACATTTAAGTTTTGGGCTCGATAGACTAGCACTTTGAAATTATAATTGACGTAGAATTTAGAAACCATATTAAAGTTCAAATCTTGAATTCGTTTATGTTTTAAGGTGCAACGGAGTGCTTAGGGCACAAGTCTCACAGAACTAAGCCCACACATGAGTCTTGAGGCGTCTTGTTAGAGCTCTCCCTGGGGCGAGTCCCAACACTAAGTGAATATGGAATGCTTCGTGCATCGAACTGACTTATTTTAATGCATAAAATTTAACCTTCTTGTTGTTTATGATACTTATATATAGGAGGAAGATAAAGCAAAATTAGTGAAAGATACAGGATTGCAATTAAAACAAGTCAACAATTGGTTCATTAACCAAAGGAAAAGAAATTGGCACTCTACTCCATCATCTTCTACACAAAAAAGCAAACGTAAAAGGTAGATTTATTTTTACTAATTAATTAATTAATGTTACTCCAAATAATATATTTTACTAACTTTATCCTAATATCTTGGTAAAAAAATATATAGTGCAGGTGAAAAATCAAGAAATGATCACTTTACATGACAGGGAGAAGTGAGAATATCATGTATTAAGTGGAACTTGAATGAATATGTTTGATACGACGGAAGTCATTTTCTGTTCTGTAAGATACTCTCGATGTTCGATTAGTGAGACGGATTTTTAGCTTATAAGTTGTGGATGCACGTTAATTCAATGTCTCAAATTTAGACTTTATGTAGATATATACAAAGTCATATGAACTTTAGTGTACGATTTTGATTTAAAATGGTTGTTGTTTTGATGTGCTATACTTTTTATGATTTTGTCTATCGAAAATCTAATATTTGAAGCTTTGTAGGTTTTTATAGTGATCTCAAATTTTTAATAATAACTAGGTTCATACTAATTAAATATTCAGTGAATTTCTTAATATATAAACCATAAAGTCTAAAAGTTACTAGGTTCACAATTTCACATGAATCAATAAACAACCCTCTAGCTCCGTCCAATCAAAGACACATCCATGGATTTAAACTTCATGAGCTCGAATCAAGATTCCACCACAACTCTTCTAATTTATTGGAATGAAAATTCATTTTCTATACGTATTTGATGAAAATTTATTTATATAGAATCTAAGTAAAAACTATTGAATTCGGCTAATATCCCTATATATTTAAGCAAACATTACAACATTACATTACAAAAAGTCATACATAACAACACTACTCCAACTCAGTGGCGGAGCTAGAATTTTTAATAAGGGGTTAAATATCTGAAGAACTAAACACACTAACTAACCGAAGGGGTTTGACATCTATTATATATAGATAAAAAATTATTTTAACCATGTTTAAATAGTATTCCCTTCGTTTCACAAAGAGTTACCTGATTTGACTTGGCACAAAGTTTTAGAAAATAAAAAAGACTTTTGAATCTTGTGGTCCTAAATTAAACTTATGTCAAATGTATTAAATTGTCCTTCAATCTTGTGGCTTTAAACATGCCACGTGGAAAACTGAAATTAAAATGTTACCAAAAAAGGAAAGAAATCATTCTTTTTGAAACAGACTAAAAATGAAAGAAGATCATTCTTTTTTAAACAAAGGGAGTAATATTTTCCGCCCCTGCTCCAACCAAGGTAGGTTATGATGGAATGATAAATACTCCTTTTATCTTTATCTTTAATAGGGAGTATTTTACCCCAATGTGTGATTCATGGCACGAATTCAAATTTAATCGGAATTCAATGCGGTTATCAAATACGAGTAGAAAAAAAGAAGAAGATAGTACTCTAATTATATTAGTAACATTTTCAATATATTTTAAAATAACAAGTGTCACAAACCATTTTTGCTCTGTTTTTGAGCAATAACAGGGACAGCGAACCTAGAGGAGAAATTACACAAAAGCCCATCTTCTTCCACACGAGTTCCATCATCAAAATTCAGAGCATAGCTCTGAGCATCATACTGAAATTGAGCTCTCGATTTCTTCGAATTACGATTCATTTTTCTTACTAAATTCTTTAATATCACCAACCATGACTCTCTGTGCTCTGTTTCATGATCCTGTAGCAGAGATCTTCTGTGAACTTCATGGCCTTTCCCCCAATTGAAACAGGAAAACTTTAAACAACTACACAGTCCGCATCCAGTTGGAGAAGATGATGAATCAGTTTTGGTTTCTTGTTTGGAATCTGTAATGGGAATGTAACCATTCATGATACTCTGTTTTTTTTTCTTCTGACAAAATGGAGAGGAGCTTTTACTCTTATTTAGAAGTCTCGAGTTTGAATTTTGAGTATGAAAACAATTCTGATAGAGATGCCGAATGTTAGTTGGTCGATTCAAAATAAATATCGAACAGTGAATGAGAAATCAAAATATGTATATTGGGTGGAGTATATATATATATGTAACCACCAAGGGTTATTGTTGAATGAACAGAGTTTTTCACTCTTAATTAGAAATCGTTGAGCTATTAGAAAAGGCTTTTAATTTGAATAAGTTGAATTCAAAACGAATATCGAACACATAATAAAAACGAAAAATAATATGTTTTTATGTGTTGGGAGGAGAGTGGGTGAAAGAGGAGAATGATGGGAATTTGAGAACTGGTGAGTGCTTACTTATATGTATTTGTGTGTGCGTGTGGGATGTGTGTGTGAAGGGATAACAACTAAAAAGGGAGTAAGAAGAGGACAAGTGGTTGCAAATTAAAGGAAGGTTTTAGAAATATTAAACCAATAGGAGTGAAAGGAAGGGTTTTTTTTTCCATTTCCAAACTATTGACAATCTTAAAAATACTCATTTACTTGACTAACTGATCTTAAATATAGATCTCGATCTTGCAACATGAGTAAAATACCCTCCTAAATTCTTGTCAAGTTTAGGAGTATTTTCAACATTTGACTTTTTATCAAGAGTCTCATGTCCTTACAATAGTTTGAGACCACTATCTATGTTATGTGAGAGATTGGAGGTGATCGGGGTATTTCTATGTTTATTTAGTCAAACAGATGGGTGTTTTTAAAGCTGTCAATAATTGAGAGACGAAACTAATAATTTGCATCAAGTTCAGAGAGATTTTTAACACTTCTTTTCTTATTTTTCATATCAACATAAATAAAGCACATGGTGTAGGTTAAAGATTTTTATTTGGTCCGGAGAAATAGGTTAAAAAGATTGGTATACACATAATCAAAGTATGATCGAAAAAGCTATATAAACTCACATTGTTACGATGGAATGGATGCAATCATTTCATTTTTAATTAAAGATTTCGAATTTGAATTTTGAATAGGAAGAAATCAGCACTACCACTTGTCCACGGATTTGTCCACTTGGTAAACCGTGTGGTCGCCCAAAAAAGTATCTTATCAATTAGGTGAAGTAATTATAACAAGTCTTCAAAGCAAAGAAGAAATAAAAGATCGTTGGGTATGATAAATAGTGTTTGATGCATTTAATTAATTGATTTTTCGTTTTCACGTTGATGTGACATACCATTACTATTAATTTACTTTGACATAATAGAGAAATACTTTCTTGAAAAATGTATAATTATTTAGTTGGCAAATTTTTTATGATTTAGATGTGTTCTTAATTCGTTTTATTATTGTGTGTGAGTGAAGCAAGCGGGGTGGAGGGGTCTAAAGTTGTCTAATTATAAATTAGTTTGCTTGTTAATATTGACAATGAAATAATTCTATAATCAAACATGATGTAAAAAATATTTGCTAGTATAATATTTAGATTATATGTCATGTTCAACATCCTATTGGCAATTCATGATGCTGACTAAATTCTCACTATCATCAAAATATGCTAGCTGTTCTTTTGTGTCATCTTCCTTATCTGTTGCTTTTCTTTTCCCCTTTTTCTTTTTACCAACATAAACTAATATTTTGAGATCTTATAAAAAAGTATATGAGTCATAAAAGAGTCATCTTCTTATCCAAATAGAGATTCTACTAAGACCTTATATATTAGAGTGTTGATTAGTCAAAATCTTTCATGTTCAATAGTTGCATGTTGCGGAAATGAGGATGTTGAGGTGATCATACAAGGAGCGTTAGGATTAGAAATGAGGATATTCAAAATAAGGTTAGAATGACATTCGTGAATCGAGGTAGACAAAATGACAGAAGTGAAAATGAGATGGTTTGGACCAGGGGCGTAGCTACGACACCATTCATCAGAAAATTACGTTGTATACATATGTCAAATTCTACATATAAAAGATATATATTTAAAGTTGGATACCCTTAGCAAAAGCTATGCCTTTGGCGTAATGGTAATGGATTTTTAAATCCCAAATCGCACAAATTTTTTATTTTATTTTAACAGGCACACATCATTATTTTTGGACACCCTTAATAAAATTTACGGCTCCGCCCTTGGTTAGGACATGTGAAGAGAAGATGTGAGGATGCACCTGTGAGGAAATGCAAGAGGCTGGTTATAGAAGGTACGCGACGAGGTAGGGGTAGACTGAAAAATTATTGGGGAGAGATGATAAAATAGGATATGACGCACTTCCGATTACCAACGATATGACATTAGATAGAAAGGTGTGAAACACATGTATTAGGGTAGAAAGTTAATACAAGTATAGTGTTGTCTTGCTTAGAGTGGTAGGTGCTTGCCAACATATTAATTGTATTATTATAATCCTTGTTTTTTATATCCATCAATATTTATTATCATTTTCGATAATCTATTCTAGCATATGTTGTTTATTGTGTTTCAATTATTGCACTATTTTATTGTTGTTGCTGCTCCCTTCTGATAGACTTTGCACTGTATTCTTGTGACATGTTATATTTTCTTCTTTATAACTAAAATAGTTGCACTTAAACCGAAGGTCTTTGGTAAGCAATCCGTCTACACCTACAAGGTAGTGATAAAGTTTCTATATATTCTACTCTCCTCATACCTCATTTGTGAGATTTCATTGGGTATGTTGTTATTCTTTAATAGATAAAAAAAAATTACCTAAAATTTAATTTATTTAAAATTTAAATATAATATCTCATGATTTTCAACCCATTTCTGTGTGACCACTAAATTATTGTGACAACAAATTAAAGAAATACTTTAACCCTACTAGGAAGTTCTTTTCATTTTTCATTTGATATTCCATGCATACTCGTATCGATTACATCCAATGAGCATCGAGAAGTCTCTTATTAGTGCTTTCCAATAAGAGAGACTTCATTTTCAGAGCTTCAACCCGAAACTATTAAAAATGAAGGAATACTTAACAGTCTCTATGGTCTCTCTACTATGAAGATAAAATACAATGCAAAGAGAAATTATCAAAACCAAAATTCAGTCTCTAAATTCTGATTTCTTTCTCCCCTAAATTTCATATATATTCCCAACAGAAATAGAGGTAAAACAAATAATTTGCAGTGGAGTGATAAATATTCCTCAATTCTTAATTTGAATAAAAATCTCGAATTTAAGACCTAAATATGAACTCGTATTTAGTAGGGAGCATTTTATGTCATAGTCTCGAATTTGAGCTCTGAATATAAGCTTATCTGAAGCATTTTATCTCATAATCTCGAGTTTGAGCTCTGATTATGAGCTCATAGCCTCGAGTTTGAGCTCTGAATATGAGCTCGGGAGCGTTTTACCTCCAAAGTGGGAGATCCCGTCCCAAAGTAATAATCATAGCAACGCAAAGAAAGCAGACAAACAGCGAAAAAAGGCAAGAATTTTAAGATTATAAATCTATGTACAATATCAAACCCAACTGTAATTTCATCTCTATAAAGAAAAAAAAAAAAAGAGTAAAATTACCACACAAAAGCACTTAACTTGCAGCAGCTACTTCCCTCACTGGCATGGATTTCACCGGCGGCGAAGGAGGAAGTCGAGAGGAGAAATTCCTCAAAGGAGAAATTTCTTCATTATCATCATCAAATCCATCTTCAAAATTCAGCGAATAACTCATCGGATCGTAACGGAACTCAGTAGAAGCGTGTCTTTTGTGCCGGTTCGATCCAGTTCCGACGAAATTCAGAATGTTTAATACCTTATCTTTCAATTTCGGAAGGTTACTAGGTTCTTCATTGTTGACCCAAATCAGCGCCGGATTCTCATCGGACGATGACGGCGGCGGCGGCGGAGGACGGTAGTGAGGGAAGCAACAAGAGAAACAGAGGGAGAGCTTTTGCTTGAGAGATGGAGGTGAAGTAGGTACGGAGAAATCATCGTTTTCATCCATTGGAGCTGAGAATTGAGAGTGAAAATGGGCGAAGAAAATTTGGGGATTTTACATAGAAAAAGACGAAAAGGGACAAATTGGCCTGTTTTGGTTCCCACTGCGGCTATTCGCAAGGTGGTATTGTATATACTCTATCTGTTCAAAAATAATTGTTCACGTTTTGATTCTCAAAAATTAATTGAATTAGTTTAGATGTTAAAAATTATATAAAATGGAATATATTTATAAAATTTTTCATTGATAAAATAATATATTTTAAAATATTGGTCAAAGTTTATATTACTTTCTTGTAGAAAAATAAAATTGTGATAAGATCGAAAAACGTGTTAACTAATCCACAAGGCGTCAAAATGGTTAGTGTGCAATAATGTCTAATATATTCAATCAAATGCAGGATAAAGAATATTTCACCTAGATTATTATATTTTAGACGTCACACTAAACGATTCCTATATTATTTTCTTAGTAAGTGTATCAAATTTAAATGTGACAAATAAAATTAATAAGTGCGTCAAATCTAAATATGACAAGTAAAATTAAAGGAAAGAAGTAATTCCTAACATATTTTAAGGGCTAATTACTTTTAAATTAGGAAATGATTATTTGAACCCATTTGACTCTTTAAAAAAATTAAACCCATAAGTTTTGAGCTCATAATTATACTTTAAGCCAATATTCAAACTTCAAAAACAAATATAAAAAGGTAATAAAGTATACATAGAAAAAAAAGAAGTATATTTCACACAAATTTCATAAGCTAAATGCTAATTACATTATATTTCTACTCTTTTTCAAATTATAAAAATCTCTTAAAATTTAAGAATTTTAGATACATCACTCAACCTTTCAATATATCACGTCCCGATTTCAAATACATCACTCAACGTCTGATACATCACTCATTTGATACATTACCTTTGTTGATGCAAGACACATCTGTCTCTATACATCGCTCAATATTCCATACATTACCTTTGTTGATACAAGACACATCTGCCCCTAATGTATCTGAGAATAAACAGAGAATAATTTTTTGTAATTTTTTCAATTAGTAGAAAATTTTAAAGAATATGATAAAATAGGTCGTTGTAATTTTTTTCTAAAAAAAAAAAAGGCAAGGTGGACTTTGGGGTGGGGTGGAGTGGGAATGGGGGAGGGGGTGTGATTTGCATTTCGCCATTTCCTGGGAGGTTCCCGGGAAGACAGTCAAAACTCCCAAATTCTTCTTCCCTTAATTTGTACGACACAGTCTAATTTAGAATGTTTAGATCTGAACAAACATTTTAAAAAGAAGAAGAAGAGGAAAATTCAAAATCCCTTTGGATAATTTGTTGTTCTTGTTCTTCTTCTCGGTAAATCTTGGCCTGTACATAAACCCCATATACAGATTGACTCAAATTACATACAAAGATTTGATTTTGAATGTATGAGATTGTAAAAACATGATGGAACTCAAACCCCTTAATTCAGTTCCACCTATAAAGCCACCACCAGGTCACAATCTCTTCCCTACTCTCAATCCACCAGATAAGACTCTAACTTTCCACAAATTTTTGGTCCTTTTCCTTACTTTTATAGCATATGCAGCTTTTCATGCCTCTAGGAAACCACCTAGTATAGTAAAATCAGTTCTTGGCCCTGAGATCAAAGCTCTTAATGGTACAGATAGCACCATTGTTGCAACTGGATGGGCCCCATTTGAAGGTGCTAGTGGGCCACATCGTTTAGGGGAGCTTGATCTTGCATTCTTGTTAGCATATTCAATTGGGATGTATTTTGCTGGACATATTGGTGATAATATTGATTTGAGGATTTTTTTGACTGTTGGAATGTTGGGTAGTGGGGTTTTGGTGATTGCTTTTGGTTTAGGTTATTTTCTTGATGTGCATTGGCTTGGCTTTTTCTTAATTGTTCAGATTTTGTGTGGGCTTTTTCAGTCTATTGGGTGGCCTTGTGTTGTGGCTGTGATGGGAAATTGGTTTGGGAAGGCTAAAAGGGGTTTGATAATGGGTGTGTGGAATTCAAATACCTCTGTTGGTAATATTATAGGTTCTCTAGTTGCCTCATCTGTGTTGAGTTTTGGTTGGGGTTGGTCTTTTGTCTTGCCTGGCTTATTCATTTTGGTTGTGGCAGCTTTGGTTTACATGTTTCTTGTAGTGAGCCCTGATCACATTGGTCTTGAATTGGCTTCGAAGGAGATTGAGATGAATGTGGAGGGAGTTGCATTGGTGGGCTCGGAGACGGGTGAAGTGGAAGAGGAGGGAGTTCTGGAACCCGAAATGGAGGGTGCTGGTGCAATCGGGTTCTTACAAGCCTGGAGGTTACCAGGAGTGGCACCATTTGCGTTCTGCTTGTTTTTCTCCAAGCTAGTGGCTTACACATTTTTGTATTGGTTGCCCTTCTACTTAAGGCAAACAGGTACTTATTTCGCGGAACTTTTACTGGGAACCTTCTTCTCTTGTGGTATGTGATTAAGTTTAGGATTGCTTCCTTTTTGCTTCTTGTTGTAAAACTCTGCCGTCCTGTTTTCTATGTGAATAACTTGACTTGAATGATTGGAACTTGTTACTTTGCACTTACATTGGAGTAGTTGAGAGTTGGAGACACATATGGTTGTGCATTCCACATTGTGTTCATTTGCTTCTGCTAGAACGAGAATAGAGTTCGCAAAGCTTTCACTTTGGCACTTGTAACAGTTTTGATGTTCAAAATTAGATCTTAATCTGCTGATTTAGTATAACCATTAACATGTTATTGCTTTGTTTATGAGTGAAGTACTCCCTGTTCTATGTTGATGACCCAAACAAATGTTCGTTCTGATGTCCAGTTGTGTAAAATTTAATCTCCGTTTCAGCCACTCCTACCATGGGTTGCATGCTTACAATTTTGTTGTTATTGCAGTTGTTGCTGGTGTGCAGCTGTCTCACAAAAATGCTGGGATCCTTTCGACAGTTTTTGATATTGGAGGAGTCATTGGAGGGGTTTTGGCAGGAGTCACATCCGATATAATTGAAGCTCGTGGGGTTACTTCCATTGTGTTCTTGTTGTTATCAATACCTTCTCTTCTTTTCTATCGCACATATGGGAGCATATCTATGTTTACCAACATTGCTTTGATGCTCATTTCTGGTGCACTTGTCAATGGCCCTTACTCCCTTATTACCACAGCAGTTTCTGCAGATCTTGGTACTCAGAGCCTGATAAAGGGGAACTCTCGTGCATTAGCTACGGTGAGTGCAATTATAGATGGTACTGGTTCAGTAGGGGCAGCTCTCGGGCCACTTTTAGCAGGATATATTTCAACAAGAGGATGGAACAGTGTGTTTGTCATGCTAGTTCTTTCAATATTCATTGCAAGCCTATTTTTAATCCCTATTGTGAAAAATGAGATTAAAGGTAAGCTGAACGAAGGGAAATGGCTTTGGATCAGCATGATTAAAAGGTGATTCAGAACCTCTCGAAGGTAAAGCTACGAATACCTCTTTATGAATATGAATTTGGTTCAGGATTTGAACCTTTGAAGTAGTGCAGCAGCTCCTATTCTTTTGTATAGATTCTTGAAGATCTCTATAGAGGAGTTCAACAGTAGACTCGCGAAGCTGTTATTCTTGTGTGTCCTTTTTCTGGATATCTCATTTAACCGATACACATTTCACAGAACAGTGAATACTTGCTATATTATTCTGTACTATTCAGCTGACTTCGAGTATCAGTTTTGTGCCTTTTTGCGTTTCTTGTAGCGTGAGATGGATGTGTTGCTGTTCTGTTGAAACATATTAATGAGAGAAATTTATGTTGATGTATAATCTGAAACCTCATAGTTGCTGGTATATACCATTTTCTTACTTTGCTTGTTGCTACATTCAATTGTGATCTGAATGTGTTAAACGAACTAGTAAGCAAAATAGTCCTGTTGTGCTTATAAAACGCATGCATGGAGATTCTGTCTGTCGAAGATTCAAAAATCTTTGAGGGGAGGAAAGAAAGAATGCATGCATGGACATTTTGGTTGTCGGAGATTCAAGAATCTATGAGGGGAGGAGAGAAAGAAGGTACATGGTCAAAGATGCTTGCTGGTGATAAGCATGTAAGCAGATCACTGTTATGTTGCTCGAACTCTCAAGCTCTTTGTCAAGCTTAATAGTGATGATCGCTGTAGAGATGATATTTGTGGAGGTGGTGGTGTTATCAGAGATAGTACGAGT
Organism: Solanum bulbocastanum; assembly: GCA_037074985.1. Lineage (NCBI taxonomy): Eukaryota > Viridiplantae > Streptophyta > Magnoliopsida > Solanales > Solanaceae > Solanum > Solanum bulbocastanum. Next base: position 50,997,380 of record CM073608.1, read on the forward strand.
GCTCTTATTATGGCTTACTCCATTCCCTTGGGTGCTGGAACCAGCAACTGGGCAGAAGCAAAGGCCATGCTTTTTGGCCTTGAATGGTGCATTGAAAGAAACGTTGCCACACCATGTGCAAAAGTACTTTCGGAGGATCACACGCACATACCCCAAGACAGCAGAAAGTATGGATGTCATTTATCAAGGTCATTACCAACAAGATATTTCGTGTTTCAAACAAGTTGAGGTCAACCATATTAACCGGTTGTGATAGACTGACATCCAACACAAAACTAGAATTATATAATTGCTGTAATAATGTAGTAGTATATAACTATAATATTATTCAATGATAATCTAAAGGTTATGCTACCAGAAGCTGAATTTTAAATGTGTGCCCTTTCAGTAAAGGGTGCATACAATTGAAGAATGAATTATTTACAAATTTTTGGTTCAATGGCTTGCTCATTTCTCCCACAGCTTTTATTCCATCTGCTTCAGTTCTAAATTGGAACATTACAAGGTCTACCTCAGAGATATTTACAAAGTCGAATTCGTTCTCAACTGCTGCCAAAGTTAAAATTTTTTGCATGCGATAGCTCTATCCTTCGAGTAAAGATTTCAGATTCTGAAGCCCCTCGGCAGAGATACACTTCCTGATTCTTGATCTTTGGAATACGATAGGTGGTGGTGGCTCGGAGTGAAAACATACCATGACTACTGTTAAGTTGTCTATGGCACCGCGTTTTTTGGCCTCGTCTACTATTTCCTTGCAGCATAATTTCACATTGTTGTGTTCTTGCAGTCTCCTCCGGGCAAAATCCACTGCGTTTTGGTTTCTGAAAACATCCCAAATTCCATCACTGCCGATGATCAGGAACTCGTCCTCCTTAGTCAGTGTAAGCAGTTTTAGTTCAGGTTCAGCACTCAATGGACCACCTTTATCAACTTCCTTCAGGCCCTTGATGTGCCAGTTACCCAGTGCTCGGGTCACGCCCAACTGTCCATTCAAATAGCCATCATCGACAAATCCACCCAAGGACTCAACACGTGTTCTTTCATTGACACAACAAGGTCTGTGATCCCTTGACATTTCTATAGCCAGTCCACCTCGAGAGAGAACAGCTCGACAGTCACCAGCATTTGCCACGAGTAATGATCTGCCAATCAGATAATAGTACAGAAAGATAAGAACTAATACTAGACACTGATCTCCCAATGTAGTTCAGTGAATATATATTTGTAAGGATAAAGAATGAATGAAACCAACAAAATTCCCATACTTGAAGAATGATACAACTCAATAAGTCAGCATATGGAGTTATTGGTATTTATTTACTCAGATATGTGATATGATGCCCGGTATTACTAACAAACTAAAGAAAGCTTCAAAAATACTAAGAATTCACGCTGGTTGATTGAACCTATGTTGCTCAGACTTTTCAAACCTACAGTCGATTGTGTATCGGATCCTCCAAACCTATGCATATTTGGAGGATCCAACATGGGTGCGGCAGCATTTTTGGAGGGTCCGAGCAACGTAGTATTGGACTATAAATGAGAAGATAGGATAAAGAGAAAATAGTGAAGTATGACAAGGTCAATATGCAGGGATTGTCACCTTCCAAATATCATAGCAGTGAGTGCAGTTGTGCCTGAGGACAAGGCAGAATCGAGGGAGCATGAATTGGCAAAAGCAGCATCGGTCTCCAAAAAAGATTTACTGACCACTTTTTCAAGCTTCAAAGGGAAATCTGCATCCTCGACGATGATTCTTGGTAAGCAGTCGCGTACAAATAGTGCTGCTCCCTTTCCACCATGTCCATCAAAGACCTGTCACTAAAACCGTATGCATCAGAGGTCGAAGAATATCGAATAGTAGATATGCTACTAATTTGTAGAAAGCTTGGCTTATTACATCTTTTGAGTTCTCCTCCATCTCTCCTATGGAAATCCTATTCTATATAAAGGTGAAAAGTGATTCTCAATTAAAAACCAGTAAAGTATTAGACAATATGTTTGGTCCTAAATGGGTAACTAAGAAGATAAGTTTTGTACACCTGCAGGTCCAAGTGTGAGCTCCTATGCCCCACGGCCACATAGGTAGAGATGCTTAGTGTACTGAGCTCAGCGGCTTCATTATCGAACACTGGTCTTTTTTATGAGAGCAGGGGTTGATCGAGTATGCAAAGATACGAGAAGTCCAGATCACCAGTCATCACTAATGCTTTTTATATAGTTATATTTGATTATTATTACAAATCTCGCACTATTTTGCAATGGCAGAATACCTAACCCTCTCACGTCTCACCCCACCCCCACTTAAACTTGGTAGAGATTATTAGTTGCACATCTAAACTATTCATTGTCCTAATTCTCCCCTGGATTTGGCTATTTCATAGCATTTACCCCCAAATTCTTTTTATCAATACGACAAACAAATCTTATAGAGAGTAAAGAACAAATGCACATACTAGTAAATTGAGCAAATGTTCAAGTACGAATGATCGTGATGCTCAATGAGTTTAAAGAACTTACTCCATAGAAGGAGATAACTTCCTCACCACTAATACTATGACCAAAGTTCTTAGCCATGTCTGCAATACAGATGTGAGTATCTTCCATATCACGACGGCCTCCAATATCAGAGCACTCTCCAGACCTAAGAGTTGGGAGGAATTTATTGAAGAGTATATGCTGACGGTCTGCAATAGTCGTATCCTCAGCTATACTTTCCATCTGAAGAACAAAGGAAAGAACTTAATTGTAAGGTAATGAATAAGTTCATAGGCATGTTACAATCAGATTAAATGTTATACTGCTGTTCAAGTGAACTTTCTATTTAGAAACGAAGCTAAAAAGAGTTATTTCAGCAAATAGTACAGAAGGAGCATAGGGACATGAAGGTGTGATACTACTCAACTATGTTGCTCGGACTTTCCAAAAATGCTGCTGCACTGTGTCGGATCATCCAAAACTACACTACTGTTGGAAGATCCGACACACATCTGATGTTATTTTTGAAGAGTTCATGCAACATAGCTATAATCATCATCAAGAATTTCCATCTATGAATAACTTTTGACCAGAAAGACTAATAACACTGTATAAACAGATGAAAAGAAATCTACCAAATCCCACACTTCACTGGAAGAAAGAATCCCGAGAAGTGAAAATTACAAAAGATAAACACCCATAATTAATAAATAGGCCATCTAACAAAAGTTGACAAAATCAAAAAGGAAAAGAGAAAGAGAAACCAAGAAAAAGACATGTTGAGGTAGCAAATAATAGAGGAACATGAAAGCCCAAGCCAGCATAATAACAAAAGATAATTGAGAACACAATTATTGTTCCTTCAAAGTACATCTCCGATAGTAACTATACATTAAAAAAGAACAAAAATCAAATCTTGCAAGATTATTGAACAAAATCCCAAATTGACCAATTTCTTATGACTAACAGCTCTCAACATCCACTTGCAAACCCAAAAAAGCATAATCACAGCAAGAAGTACACCTCAATCTATACTAGTTAAGAGTCAGCTATATCAACCCTTTAAATCCATATACCAGAAAACAACTTAAATGTTGCAAGATTATTGAAAATTATTTCCAAATGGACCTCAACATTCATTTTCAAACCAAAAACTCTCTAAAGCATAATTCTAAATAAGTTGGAGTCAACTATATGAATCCTATTTTTTCGTATACCATAAAAAGATTATGTCCTGCAAGCTTATTGAAAAGATCCAAAATTAATTACCCTAACAATTAACACCTCTCTCTTTCTTTTGAGCCGAGCGTCTATCAAAAACAACCTCTCTACCCCCACAAAAATAGAGGTAAGTTCTAGGTACATCCTACCCTCCTCAGATCAGAAACATCCTCTCTACCCCACAAAGGTAGAGATATAAGTCTGTTACATCCTACCTACCCAGATCACAATTATACGGGATATGTTGTTATTGTAAACAAGTAACACCTCTCAACATCCATTTGCAAACTAACTGGCGGAGCCAAGATTTTCACTAAAAGTAATCATAATATAAAAAAGTAAACACATGATGTTTCAAATCCCAAACAAGTTAGGGATCGACTATATGAATCACCACTTCTTCATTTAAGCTCATTTCATACATACATAAGAAAAAGTAAACACACAAAGAGATCAAGGGAATTCAACATCTACCACATATAAACAACAACACCTATGCTTCAATCCCAAACAAGTTAGAGATCAGCTATATGAATCCTCACTTCTTCATTTAAGCTCATTTCATATATACATAAAAAAAATTGACCTTTAGTGTAAACAGGGATTCACATGAACCCCTTGTAGCCCTAACTCCACCTAACCCAACAAAACTTAGCCCAACAGGTAAAAGAGATAAAATAAACACTAATACCTAAAAAAAAATGGAAAATTACTATATAACACGTATATGATTAATAAAACAGATCCTTACTGGGAATGAATTTCTCATCACAGTATAGCTAGAAGATGAGTTTTTTTCAAATTTCTCTTTATGGGTATTTGGGAATTCACTTTCTATTTGTAAAGATCTGATCTTTTCACTGCAATCAGTCTTGGAAATGTCCAAATTCTCCATATCCTCACCCACTTCCTCTGAATCTTGCACACACATTACTGTTTATTTCAGTTTTAACAGGAAAAAAAATGGTATATATTTATTTTTCCTCTTTATTTTCTGCAAGTTGTTAGGGGATAAAAAATTGCTGAAAGCTTTGCGAAGGAATAGAGAATATCAATTGAAATTTTGATGCGAAGATTCTTGGAATATGTAAAGGGGTCAGATGGAAATTGATAAATCAAGATTATATATGACTGTGTATAATATAATGTGTGTGTGTATATATATATAGAATACAAACAATTACAATACAATATAGAAGAGAGACAATGAAAACCTCAGAAGTTTCCAGAATTATTATTTTTTTCAAGAAAAAAGTGGGGTGTATTACTGTGAAAAGCAATGAAACAGGGGCTTTCCTATTTGTTTTTGAGGTTTTTAGGTGCAACTTTTTTTTTCCTCTTTTAATTTTTGTTGGTTAGTATACTACTTTTACTTTATGGGAAGCTTTTCCAATAATTATAATTGGCATAATATAATTAGTTAAATTTGACCTTTCATGATAAGTAAGTATTGTAATTTTGAAAATATATATATAGATATTTTAATTTGATTTTGGTTGGTAATTAAATATTTTATTTCGATTTATTAGTGTTTTGTGAATAGCCGATGTTGAACGTTACACGTAAATTTTGAAAGTGTCTAGATGATCATTTTGTAAGTTATAGTGTTTAATTGATGGTGTAAAGACTAGTTGGAATGTTTACTAGTCACTTAAGATCATATTTGAATGTCTATTTATATATTATACGAATATAATTAGTTATTGTCAAACTTAGCAAAGGAATAGAAAGACAAAAGAAATATTATATATCATGCTAATGTGTGATATAATATTGATCAAAATTCATTAATCACTACATGATATTAAATTTAGTTGATTTAGTGTAAACTACTAATTATATTAGTGTATTATTATACTTATTGTTACATTTGACACTATGTCTTTATAGTAAGTTATTATTTGAAAGGTTTTAGTTTGCTTATCTCCTTACTTTTATAAAATAAAAATAAAATTTACATATATTTTTTTTTTCAGACTCTACTTATAAAATTGAGCAACTTGTTTCTGTTTACCATCAATATACTTGAGTTACACAAAAGGTAATTCTTTAATTGATAAAAGAGCAAGGAAATGACTCATAGATTCCACTTTTAATTTCATGAACCAAACATCTATTGAAAAAAAGTATATCAACTAAAAATAACAGAACACATATTTAAGTACATATATATATATATATATATATATATTAATGCAAGTCTAGAAATGAAAGAGTAGAAAATAAAAAAATAAAAATAGAAGTGGGGAAAAAGAGTTATGGGATGGTATACCTAACTTAATGATATACATCTCTGATATATATATGAAACACATGGTAATATTAAATTCCATATAAAAAATTTAGCTGTTCAATTGAGTGATTGTCAACATATTATTATTCATAAATAATTAATGCCACATTTATATCCACATAATAAACGTGTCAAAAAAAAAGTTCATTTGTTTTCTTTTTTGGAAAGGAGAGCTATGACAAATCAAATTTACATAAAAAAAAAAGTAGTACTATATAATTATTCTACCACTCCCTTAATATTATTTTTTCGTTTGGAACAAAATTCTTTAACGTTTGAGTTAATTTTTGAGGTTAATTGAGATATAAACTTCATCTTTTTCACATAGTATTAATTAGATCTTGACACATAATTGATGTTGCAGTAATGTTGAACCTCTCGTGTGTATAGCTCAAAGCATGTTTGGTAGTTTTAGAAAATATAAAGTGTAATATGTATTTATATATAGTTATCGCCATATATGATTTTCACATGATATGAACTATTTTATTGCCTGAATTAGGTTCAATAATTATTTATTCGCTCTTTTTTTGGTTGTTACGAAATAATTACAAATTTACAAATTATTAACCTAATTAAGAGTAACGTGAGCGTAGAAAAGTTGGTACGTATAAACAACTTATATTACTTAATTTTATATTTATCAAAATGAAAATAATAAAGCTGTTGGAGATAAGTAATGTTGCCCTTATTAAAAGTAAAAATGATTAATTAAGAGTCAAAGTTTGCTAATTAGTCAGTGTGAAAGCAATTAGATATGATGTAACATAAGACTTTCTCCATATTTATACATGGGAAATTAATTATATTATTGGGCCACAAATTTAAAAAGTGATGTAATTATGTGTTTTTATAACTTGGTATTAAAAAGGAAGAGATTATGATATTTATTCTTTTTTTTCTTAGGATGATGCAAGAAAATGACATTAGATATTTTTGTAACCATAAAGTAAAAGATAGTGAGGCACTTTAGTATTCTAATCTTTGAAACCACGCTCGAGTCGCGGTGATGGAGTATTAAGTATTTCTTTAATCTTTAGATATAAATCTCATATATAGAGTTTTGGATATGAAATTGTTATTATTATGGAATACTTTATATTCAATGTGAGATTTCTTGACGCAAAATTGAATTTAATCTGTGGATGTATTACGGGGTATGAACATCGAGTGGGAAACAAAAATAAACTAAAAATTATGATAGAGTTAAGTACTTTTTTATTCTTAATTAGAAATTTCGAATTAGAATTTTAGATTGGAATCATCTTTGGTGTGGAATGTTTGCCCTTTACATTGTGATTTTTTTTACGCCAATTCAAATTAGTTCAATCAAAGTAAATATCGAACACTAAATATATATTTTTTTAAAATCTAATCTTGAAAAATAGGAAAAACAAAAAAACTTTTTGTCATGTTAGATGGTCCATAGCCTAGTCTGTTTGTATTGATGTCTACACAACAAACAAAGACTAAAATAAAGATGTTGATTCCTTTCTCTCGTTCCATTTTTTTTAAAAAAATGATTTAATTATCATTTTGAGGAATCAAAACATTTTTTCTTAATTGCGATTAAAATTATGTATAAAGACTAATTTATAGTATTTTATGAAATTGTATATGTATAATTATATCTAAACTATACAATATTTTTATCGTAGTATACACAAAAAAATGAGTCGTGTGACCTTCGTGCATCGAACTTTATTTAATTTCTTCCAAAATGAATAATATATTTTAAATAATTTAATTTTAAAATTTTATTTTATTTTTAATAACATACTTTTATTTATAGCAACAAACATATAGTAAATTGTCAAATAATGTTACATAATATTTTTTTGAGAAAAATATTAAAAACACCTTTGAACTAAACTTGAATTATTAATTTCATTCTAAACTATTAACCGCCTTAAAAACATCCTTCTAATAAACTAAACTGAAATACATCCCATATTTTTTTCTTCAATTAGGAGCAAAGTCCAAATCAATGAATTTCCATTGGTATGGGAATTTAGTCATTCCATTAATAAATGCTACAAGAATCTCTTTTTTTGTTGCATTAAATTAGGGTGAATGGTGGAAAATGTAGTTGATGGAACTTGACGTGGCCCAATTTTTGTCCAAATATTTTGTGGTCTATAACCAAATATACTCCCTCCGTTTCAAAAAGTATCTCTTCAAAAAAATATAATTTTTTTTATAATATTTTAATTTTAATTTTCCACGTAGCATCAGATTGAAGGGCAATTTAGTAAATTTGACATAACTTTAATTTAGGACTACAAAATTAAAATATCTTCTTTATTTTCTAAAACTTCGTGCCAAGTCAAACCAAACCACTCTTTGTGAAACGGTGGGAGTATAAAGTTAAAATATCAAACTAAAAAATATACAAGTTCTTTATATAATTTCATTTATTTCTTTTTGTGACCTTTTGTCTTTTAGGTTTTCTATCACAGATTCTATGGTGTGTTTCATTATCTTACCTATTCTAAATACAAAATTTACCTATGGTCTCTTTTTTCTTTTTTTTACCAAAAAGAGTTGTGTTGGTGAATATTGATATAATTCTTACAAATTAACAATGTTAAAGTAACTTTCATAATAGGAAATGAAGGTTTATGTGTAAGATAATACTCGCTCCACTATATCTTATATGATTTAGTTTGATGACTTCGCATGGAGTTTTAAAAAAGAACAGATATTTGTGTGACTATACATTATTTTTAAAGTTAAGTTATTATTAAATATAGAAACGTATCATTCCTTTTTAAATTGACTAAAAAAAAAACGAGTCATATAAACTAGGACAAGGGAAATATTGCATTTTGAGTTACAAAAACGATCATTTTTCGCCCTTGTTAAGCAAACAATAATAGGTATCAAATAAGCGAATTGAATTGAATTTAAGAATGTTAAAATAGATTGAGTTAAAAAATAGACAATGCTTGAACTGAAATGAGTTGAACTGGAATGAAGTAAAAGTTTGGTTATAACCCAATCACCTAATTTTTAATAGTATAGTATAAGAGCACCCCCAACCCCAACCCCCACCCAACAAAAAAAATGATTATGACTCAATGATCAATGTATTATTATTATTAATAATAATTAATATTATAAGAGTATAGTGCATGGTATTTTTATGTTACAAAAATCTTCCTAATCCTAAAAGAAGGGCAGCATTTCTGTACATTGTCGCAGCTCCTCCTATTCCTTTTTTTTTTTTTAAATCTTCTACTAATATCTTTTATTTTTCTCATTTTATAATACTTACGTGTCTATCTATTTTGTTTCCTCATTTATATAGGATTACATTGAATATGTTATTGTTATTCAATTTATACATGTCGACTAGGAAAAAAAATAAAATTAAGGACTCTCTATAAAGTTTGATTTAGGCTCAAATCTTGTTGAAATTGCCTTAACAATTTGAAATCTGAGAATAATGAATCAACCTCTTTATTTTTCTCCACTTAAATGTTCTTTTTCCTATAGTGCAAACTTCGTAACGTAACGTGCAACTAATCCACACATGACATACCTTAATCTTGGAGTTGTGGTAGAACTAAAAGTAGAGGTGGTTTTTATCATAATTTTCCTATTTAATTCTTCCAAAAAAAAAAGTGATCATGAACTAAAATAATTAAATAAACAAACATAGTGAAAATCCATTGAATTTGAAGCAATTTGAGCAAAGTTAAGTATTAATGTTAGGTGAAAGCTACAAAACTGCTTTTGTAGAATATTACATAAACATGATTTTTGTTTTTATAAATGATCCTCCTAATTAAAATTCCTAAGAATTTTCAAGTTCTTCAAGAACACAAAAAATGAGGAATATTAATATGCTAGCTAGCTACAAGAAAATAGGCTATTTTTGTAAACTATTTAATGGTGTCTAGGTCTATGTCCTCTTGGGCCATAATAATCTTCATGAATATTTGGCAACCAATGATGTGATTTTTTGACTACTTTTGAAAGTCTTCCTTTTGTGGTCAATGATGAACAATGGCCATCTTTGCAATGAGTACTAACTTCTCCAATAACTCCTTTACTACTTCCTATCAAATTAGTTTTTTCCTGCATAGTAAAAAAAATAAATATTATTAAGACATATTATATAGTAATTAAGTTGAAAATATATTTTCTCTTAAGCTTCTAGATAAGATAATCGTACATAAAGACATATATAGTCAGGACTTTTAGTTTATAGGTTTTGAAACACAATTTTATTTTACCTACTTGTTTGTTGTAGTTACTTATACATATTAAATGATTTTTTTCAACACAAATGAGGAGTTTTAGACTAATCTAGCTATTGAGTTCTGTTGAATCCGTAAGTTCCACCCCTAGTCGCACGATTAACATTTTATATACACCTCGGTCTAAAAGCCATAGAGAAAGTAGCTTCATTATGTTACATGTTTGATTCAAAAATAAATAAATATCAAGCACATAACGAGACATGCATGTTTAAGCTTTTAGATGGAATAATCAAAGAACTTGAAAATATTAGCACTCGAATTCTTAAAGAAAATGTTGTGTATATTCTCACCTGTAATTTATGCCCTTTCTTCAAGTGTCTACCTTGTGCTTCATGGATTAGAGTGGATAAATAAAGTAGAAATATAAGTAGCATTACTTGCTTCATATCTAGAATGGTATAAGAGAGATTATTTCTTTTTGGATGATGAGAATATAATGATTAGCAAAAGTTGATAGAATTGGAATTTTCTTGAGGAATATATAGAAGAAATAGTGAGTTTCTAACTTCAAATCTTTAACATATATATTGGAGTTGAATGGTGAGTGATAACAAATGGAGGTTTTGGTTTAATATATATATATATATATATATATATACACATGGAATTAAAGAATGACACATCAAAAGTCTAATTCTAGGGGACCACGAAAAAGTTTATTTAACATGTTACTATTTTATTGAGATTTATATACACGGATCATCAGGCATGATTGGTAGAGTAGTAAATACTTCTTTCATTCTTCATTTTTAATAAAAAGTTTCAAAGTTAAGTTCTAGATATGAAGTCGTTTGATAAGAAGCATTTTACTTTCAGTTTGAAGTACAAATTTAAGTTATATATATCATCACTATAAAATATATATTATACACTATCAAAAAAGATATTTACGCGTTAGACTCCTTAAAATGTGAAATTTGTAGTCTTAAAATCAAGATAAGTCATCTAATTACTATGACAAATAAAAGTTACATTATAATATAAATCATCACCATATTGTATATATAACTTAAGCTCTTTTTACATTATATGTAAATTTTAACATGTAATGACTAGTTAATTATTATTTTTACCAGATATTAATTGATAATCTCCAAAAATTTACATATAAATTGTTTAATGAGTATAGGTCAAAATAGGAGCCTTAGAGTAACTAAAACCTATATAGGTCACTAATTTGAATTGTGAAATTAGTAATTAATAATAATATCCAAACATGACAACTCATTGAAAATGGAAAAAAAATGTAAATGGTGTTTTGTTCTATTTCCATCATTAACAACTAACCCAACATTTACTAGTTGCTAAGATTATGGTATGTCTTGTTAGTTTGTCTACTGCTAAACCAAGAAAACTAAAACTTATATTAGCTTTCACGTGGAAATATATATAGCTACAAATTGGCAAAAAAAAAATAAAAGTTATATAAGAATATTTGTGTGTAACAAGGTCTAAAAATAAAAGTTATATAAGAATATTTGTGTGTAACAAGGTCTAATTTTTTTCATTCTATATTACATGGGAGGAAAGAGGATGCTAAACTGAACAGATAGTAAGATCGAATTAACATACGTATATTGTAAATTTTCTAACAACTTCTATCATTAATAATAGGGATAAAGGTCTGAAAAATATCCCAACTTTGATCGAATTTGCTGTTGCGATACTAAACTTTCATGAGGACCTATTAGCTCCCTAGACTATTTAATACCATATTTTAAACATATATATTTGCCCACGTGGACATAAAAAATAATGCAAAATTATAAACAGTAATGTGTCCACATGGACACATATATACTTTTAAAATACACTATTAAATAGTTCAGGGGATAAAAAATACACTATTAAATAGTCTATGGAGGTAATAGGTTCTCATAAAAGTTTAGTATCGCAACAACAAATTCGATCAAAGTTAGGATATTTTTCAGACCCTTATCCCTTAATAATAATATCATTAATCCTATTTAATGATGAATTAGAAAAAATAAGTTAGCTATCAATAATAATTTCGTTGCTAATTTCTATTTACTTTTTTAATGATTGTAATTGAATAAGTACTCCTATCTCCTACCATAGTAAAGAACTCTACCTTTTGTCATATATTTTTTTCAAACATGTAATCATAGAACAATTTTTGTCAATCTTTCAATTGTCTCTTGATTTGCCAAGATATAGCAAGGAATTGATGGATCAACTTCAACACATGCAAATATTTGACATCATAAAATTGGAGATATCCTTAATTCTTCTTTGGCAGATATATAGATAATTGTACAAGTATTTCCCAATTTTCATGATTAATCAAATCATGACATCATGGATTTACCAACTACTCTTTCATTCTTAATTAATCGACAATGAAATAAATATGAGTCGTGAGTGACAAATGCTTTTTCATTCTTAATTAGAGGTTTCAAATTTGAATAATTGAGTCTCCCTTGATATGGAATCGCTTTTGTTAGGAAGTGATCAATGTGGGACATTTCAATACGAATTCAAATTTAATCGAATTTCGATAAAAATATCGGATAATAGTAATTAAAAAAAGACATATCAATTGGATATTAATATTCTATTAATCAATTATCAGCAGACAAAGAAACAATGTTTTTTTCCCTAGGAATTGATAAAAAAATTTTTTGGACCACTTAACAGTAATTATTTTGGGACATGTTTTAGGAATGTTTCGACAATAAAAAACAGCAACTAAGCAATCTAATGTGGGAAAATAGTTGGTTTCCACTTGAATGAACTAATTGAACACTAACGTACAAACTTAAAATTTTAGAAATAGAAATTTGGGTCTATTAATTAATCTCACCAATTGGTGAAGTAATTTCCAACTCCGTTTGACTTCAATTTTTGTAAATCAATTCATAACAACCTAGTAAATTTATATTCATTGTTTTTCGAGGATTGACGTCACCTTTTATTTTTGGAGTTTTCAGGTCATGAAACAGTAATTCAAGATTATCTCAATTTTCATGTGTATTAATTCATTAAATTTTTGAAATAACTGACCATTTTTCGTTTGACGCCAAATTTCGTGAGTTCATTCGTAACAACCTAGTGAACGATATTCATCGTTACTCAAGTACTGACATCACTTTTTTGGGAGTTTTGAAATCACTTCAAAATTATCTAAGATTTTCATGTGTATTAGTCCATAAATTTTGCATAATATATATATTTTTAACTGCGTTTGATCCCAAATTTTGTGGATCCATATGAAGCGGCTTGGTGAAAGAAACTCATTGTTTCTTAAGGATCAACATCGCCTTTTCCCTCGAGTTTTTGTTCATGAAACAAAAATTCAGAATCATCTTAATTTTTTTGGTATGTATTAGTTCATATTCATAAATTTTTTGAAATAAGTAGTTGACAAAAACTTTGCTTGATAAATTTTCTAAAGTGAAGGCTATTTTTTTAAAAAATGCCAAAAGATCAAGACCAACCTATTTGTGAATTTGACCCATAATTTCCTGGTTAATGGGCCGCTCCTATCAGACACATTACATGGCCCGTTTTCTAAAAGGCCAAAAAGTGGCCTGGCCCAATTTCATTTTTGAAAGTGGCTTCAAAGTAATCAAGGCATGATACGTTTGAAGTTAGGCTTGATAGTTTCGACTACAAATATAAAGTATGTCTAAAGTTGGAGATAATCAAGTTTTACTTAGATATAAATATTCAAAATTTGAATTGCTTAAACAAATTCATTCGCATTGATTGAACACATTTCATAGATTTACACATATGATATCAAAAATATTGAATTCAGATAAACTCAATTTTAGTACTCTACATCCACCTTTAGACATGTATGTGTGAAGTTTTTTGAAGTTTGAACTCGTGAGTCTGAAGTTGATTGTTGTTAAAAATTTTGTTTGTCCTTTTTATTATGTTTTATTTACAAGTTGCACCGCTATAAGAATTGTATATTAGGAAGAAAGTTAAAAATGATGTAGAAATGAGAGCCTCATCATGTGGAGAAGTCAATTTAAATACTCCTATGTTTTTTTTGAACTCAACAAAACACAGAGATCTGCCCTCGTGTGCCTCAATAGCTGATTCATCCTTTTTGTTCCTCTCTCAATCTTTGACCACCCAAGGGGTCGTTTGATAGCTGATTTGACGGTGAGTTATGTTGGTATTAAATTTTGTATAGATAATATTTTATTTGGTTATTAATTAGAAGGCAAGTTTTTCATGTATAAAATTAATATTGTGTTTAGTTTATAATTTAAAAATTTGTAGAATTAATATATGAAATAAGTTAGAAGGAAATTTACATATTTTTTTTTTAGAATAAAAGATGGAATAACTATATTACATTACACCGTTAAAGCCGACGTAGCTAATTAATACTTGTCACAAATCCAGAAAAACCATCAAGATTTCTATATGAATTATATGTCGTTCATAAATACAAAATTTTTAATGAATCAACTATAGATCATCTGAAATTTTCTTTAGCGTAATCAAAAATAACATTTACGTGATAAAAATGGATCAAGAGATCATAATTCATGCTTCAATCATAACATAAAAACCATCAAATTATTATCAAGGGAGAGCACCAATGATTTTTCTTTCATTTTAAATAGTAGCTGAGGGAAAATAATAATAAAAAAGTAGAGTAATTAGAGTGGACTAATTACAAAAGTGGATTTTCTTGTTTTTACTTTGCTGTAAAGTTTTCAATCTCCAAGATAACATCTTGATTAAAGCATAATGGTGCAATAAACAAGGTTGTTTCTCAAAATTAGCAAATAAGGGTACACATTAATTAATCATGTCATTAATTGTCTAACTAGTGCTACATGACTTGTTTTCCTCTCTCAAATTAAGCCCATACCATTAATTCTGTGTATTACTACTATAATATAAAACAAATTAATTACTTGTTCATTAACTTATTCATTAGTGGAGTTGTTGTTGATTGTTGTGTTGCCATGTTAACTTCCCATAATCTGAATTTCCTCGTACATGTCTTGTCTTTGTTTAATTACTTCTTAAAAATGAAACTAAACAAGTAATTACTCAGATTGATGATTTTTATTTTAGATAAAATTATACGGTCAAAAATAATTATCTAAAAAAAATTCTTCTAATTTCATAGTTGAACTATCAGATATGCAAGTTTTCTATCTGAACTATTATTTATCAGAAAGTCAAAACACACCAAAGATACCAAAGATATAAAGATACAAGAATCAAAAGACAAATAAATAAATTGCAAGAGGTAGCTCATAATTCAAGAAGAGCTCCTTTAGTTTAGGGTTTATTAAGCTCTCAACACAAGGAGATAGAAAAAATTTTGTATTCAATATATATGGGGGAACAAAGTCCATGTTCTCTTATCTTACTCTTTCTTTTTTCCATATTTCTTTGTCTCTCTACATGTTAATTAAAATAATTTTTAACCTATGATAGCTAATTAATAAGTTTTTACACAATTAATATAATTTAATTTGTTGTAATATGTTGTCTGCCTTATCCTTTTCAGGTTATTAATCTCAATTATTATTGTAAATAGACTTTTAGTTATCTTTTCAATGATCTTTATTGTAATAGTGTAAAGATTCTACATTGCAAGTATATAAAAAAGTTAAACCTTATAGTATAAATTATAATTAAGCTCAGAGACAAAATGTTGTGTGTATGTACCCAAGGAATAATTAATTAATATATTTTCCATTTTCTCTGATCTCTTGTGATTCTCCTTAAATACACTATATCATTAATTCCATACTATAGTTCCCCTCTTTCTCCAATCAAAGCTTAGATATTCATGTCCATTGGTCAAGTGTTTGATTCTTGAACAACGCCAGATTCAGAATTTAAAGTTTCTGAATTTCTACGACTAGCTTGAGAGAATAATTGTTTATGTGATTATGGTAAGCTTTGGTTCCATTTCTTTCATCTTCTATGTGATTATATTGAATTATTCCTTCAACAAAACAATACTTTTGCTCCTTAAGTTTCATATTAATTAGTATATCAACATCTACTAATTGATTATATTTTTGTGTATAGGGAATTCAAAAGCCATCATGGTTGAAAGCTCTTTATGTGGAGAAATTCTTTGTGCCATGTTCAATTCATGAAAGTGCAAAGAAGAATGAGAAGAATGTTTGTTGTTTGGATTGTAATACTAGTATTTGTCCTCATTGTGTCACTTCTCATCGTGTCCATAGATTGCTTCAAATTAGACGTTATGTATATCATGAGGTTGTTCGACTAGAAGATATAGAAAACCTTATTGATTGCTCCAATATTCAGGTACGTTATTCATGTAAACGATAAATACTATTAGAAAATTGCTAATCTATAATGGAATTTTGGCTTGTTGGTAACGTTTCTGATGACTTTTCCGTTCTCTGATAAGCCAAATTCTGAAGGGACGTCCATCGAAAATTAGTGATTTTCTAATAGTAAATTGCATTATTTATTGTACTTGCTTTTGCCAACAATATAATGTTCTTGATTGTTGGCTTTTCTATTAATAAAAATAAAAATAATGTTGTTTAATTGTTTATAATTTTGCTAGGCATATACAATAAACAATGCTAAAGTGGTTTTTATCAAGAAGAGGCCTCAAAATAGGCAATTCAAAGGAGGAAACTATTGCACTTCTTGTGATAGGAGTCTTCAAGAACCATTTATTCATTGCTCTCTTGGATGCAAGGTAATTTTCTTTAATTTTAAGAATTTTTGTGTTTTGGGATTCAAACTAGGGGTTGTTTGGTAGCTGGTCAGAGTTATGCAGGTATAATTAGTAATGTAGGAACTAGTTATGAGTGAATCTATGTAATATTTTATGTATTAGCAGGAATTAATTATTCCATCTTTTATTTCTTGCATAAAATAATACATAGATTCTCTCATAACTTATAAATGTATTAGTTATAATATTTCGGATTTCTAAATTATCAACCAAACATCGTATTAATTTTATATGTGAATAACATATTTCGTATTTACTTACCAATTACCAAACACCATTTAAGTTATACGAAAATCAACGATAATTTGTTTCTCTTCCAGCTACCAAACGACCCTTAAGTACTCATATCTACTTAATCATATTCTTATCATAGTTGATTCCTAATAAATATGATCAAGAGTTATATATGCAAGATCTTAAACTATATGCATAATCACACTTAACTTGACTTCTTCCAAACATCAAGTAATATTGAGTGTTGTGTTTTACTACAAGTCATTTTTCCATGGAAAATTTGAAAGAAAAAAAAAAATTGGTGTTTGGGTTGATGAATGAAAAAAAATACATTGAAGTTTGATGGCAAGTTTCATAAATGAAAATTTTAAGGCAATTTTAATTGCAAGTGTTTTCTTGCTAACCAAAAACAAGAAAATGACTTTCTTATGAAAATATTTCCCTAAAAAATAACTTTCGCTATATCGATCACGTGAAATAACTTATTGACAATAATTTTTGTTTTGACATTATATCAGGTAGATTTTGTGCTAAAGCACCACAAGGACCTTTCCCCATTTCTAAGAAGATGCACAATTCTACAACTTAGTTCTGACTTCTTTATCCCTCAAGATATGGGCGACGATGACATGGCCATCGACACAGCCCATTCAACGATCGTGGACAATGACGAGCCATGGAGCTCGTCATCGTCCACGGGCTCGGGATCAGAGAACATGAGTTTTCCATGCACTGAGTTTGTAAGGAAGAAGAGAAGTGGAATGCATGTTTGTGGAAGATCAGCTAATAATTGTAACAACATAACAGAAGAAGATATGGCTACTAGTATAAGTAGAAGAAAAGGCATTCCTCAAAGATCTCCATTATGTTAGATTATTAATTAGTCGTTTTTTCAACCTTAATTTGTTTTAACAATTCAACGTATTAGAATAATGAAAAAGACACTTATTAATTTTATTCTAAAATGGTTTGAATTTTGGTGTTAGTTAATTAATTGGTTGGTTGGTTGGGGTGTTTTGTCTTAATTGCACCACGTGATATTCCCTCTTCGTATTTCATTCTTTTACTTGTTTGGTAATTTCAAAATTCCAACATCATATAATATAATAGTTGGAATTGTCAATTTGGAATCTTGAATTGTTTTATTCAATGATTTCTATGCGTACGAATTTCTATAGTCACGTAAATCAATTTTTACAATCCGTTACAAATGTTCTTTCAAGTTATATATGACTCCTTTCATCAAAGATCGATAAAGGAACATGGTTCATTTGTCTAACAAACAGAGGCATGTTCAGGATTTATACTTTGGGATGTCATTGAACTCATTGACTGAGTTTTTGTTAGTAAATTTGTTAAAACATATACAAGGTTTGAGTCAAAGACATTGAGTTAGGCTGAACCACTAGCGCTAATACTATACATACACCTACTAGAAAGTGTAATGCACAATATTCATATACTATATAGTTGTTAGGATTTGGTGTATGGTACAGGTAACTTGATGTATTTGTATTTATCTTTATCATCTTTATGAGTGAATATTTGTGGAATTTATTTCAGTCTGCATCTTTGCAACAACTATTACCATGATAATCGACTATATTGAATCTTTAATATCTTGCCATCTCCAGCACTAGAGTTCGTTTGGATAGTCAACACAACAATTACGTCTCAGTCTCAAGGTAATTTGAATCAACAATTCAAATCTTTGAATATCTAGCTATATTTTCCTTCGTTTATATCCCGTTTCACTAATTTGAGGATTCTCTAGCACTCAAACAAAGTCTGGGTATCAAAATATCACGTATACATGGACTCCTAGGAATCCATGGCACAACAAAAATTATACTTATATCACATATACATGGACTCGTAGGAATCCATGGCACAACAAACATTATATGTATATCACGTATACATGGACTCGTAGGAATACATGGCACAACAAACATTATACGTATATCACGTATACATGGACTCGTAGGAAACCATGGCACAACAAACATTATACGTATATCATGTATACGTGGACTAGTAGGAATCCATGGCACAATAAACATTATATGTTTCAGTAAGATACGAAGACAGCAGTATGAGAAGTATCAATGTTATTGATGCATCGTAAACTATTACCAATATAACTAGTGAGGATAACTTCCTGAATCCTGTTTGTGTTGGGAGTTAAGAGTAATGAAGTTTCTGAGTTGGGAATAATGCCATTTGCAGTTGTACGTACTATAATCTATCCAAGAATACCTGCATTGCATGATGGCAATCCTTGACGCCAGTCCATAATAACCAGAGTTGCTATGCTATATGAGAGGGCAGCTGCAACGACGAGTACATGGAAGATTTGATGGCTCTGTCCACCAAGGTCAAATGTACCTGGTTTCCATCTCTCTGGAAACCTTGTAACGTAGAACACTGCTCCAGCAGCATACAAAAAGGCCCATGGTGATCTCGTAGACTAGAGCCACGAGTACTTGTGGGTGATGAAAGTAGAGGGAAACAGCATGTGCTGCAGGAATCACACCTGAGAAACCCATAGCAAAGAACAGAACAGCCCTGAATGATCTAAATGTACCAGAGGTGAGAGCCGGGGCGAAAATAGTGATAATGACAAGGATACCAACTATAGTAATAGAGGATAGGTAAAGGAGACACCAGTGTGGCTGACAACAAAAACTGTAATATACGGGAGCAAAGAAAGAGCATATGATTATGATAGAAATCCCAGAGTAATCGAGACGCCAGAAGAAGAAGGTAAATTTAAGGGAGTGGCAAGCAAATAGGTGAGAGACAGAGCTGAAGACTAAACAGATCATAGCCCCTCATAAGAAAACAAACCAAAGCCATATGGCAACTTCATAGCCATCTCCATATGCACCTAGAAATGAGGGGTTTGAGATCTGACTAGTGTAAGAATCCTGCAATACAGAAATTAAATTTTATGATGAAATGATGCTTACTGTTTTGTTTACTGCTTAACATTTGCATAACACAAGCAATTTTTTCCCAAAGTATGATAGAGGTTAAGATGCATCACTTTTTTCCACTCAAAAATGTTAGTTATACTAGAACCCCTCCTTCGAGGGCCACACCTAGATATATAGCAAAAGGTTATCACTTTGCAACTGTACGTAGAAGCTAACTAATGTCACAAAGCTGGCCTGGAGCCTGGAGGTAGTGGCAAGTAGGAGGACATCAATGCTTTTACAACAAAATCTTAGAAGATAGGCAGCATTAATACATTTGGCAATGAACTCAATTATTTTCAGTAGGAAGCACCTTTAGTAGTTTCCGAAAAAAAGAGTCTTTTTGTGACTTCACCATTATTGGTCTAGCATTTTGGATTGATAGAGCAGCCAAGAAAGTAATAGTCCATTCAAGTTCATGAAACTTTTTGACAGCGAAAGATATCATGAATGGTATATATCTGACTGCCTAGGATCTCTTAACTGAAATTGAGACCACCTTTTTTTAACTACTCATCAACATCAAGAATTGAGAGAGCTTAATATGACACTACATTTGATCTGATATTCAACTTAAAGTGTAACAATACAAACAACCATCCTGATTGTAACCACAGATTTCTTATTGCAAATAACTCTTTTATCTTTTCTTTGAATTTTAATCATTCTACTTTTAAGACAGTCTGCATAGTTCATATCTATACTTCAACAAAATGTTGACCTACTCTATCTTCAAATTTGCTACTAATAACATCAATACAGACATATATATCACCCAAAAGTCCTGATTATAATATAGGTTCCAAATAATTTAAATAGCAGTTGGGTTGGATGAATTGCAGATACAGCAATACCAAGGACGATGCAATGAGGAAGTGCTTGTCGTCCCCAAACCAAAAGGGATGAGGGAAAAAGGCAACTTTATTTGCATTCTTGTATATATCACATTTTGCTTGTTGTTTTTTATATGCAGTCTGAAAGTAAAATCATGAGTAATTATTTTTTTGAAATTTTAAGTATTTTGTTAAATAAATTAATTGTGAAAAAATTGGGTGAATAAAAGAGGGATAAATCCGGGCCGTCATAGTGGATGTGGCCCAATATGGCTGTAGTAAATGTAGAAAAAAAATCCCAAAATCGAATATAATCATTCAAAAATGTGTTGGAGAATATAAATCTTTGTTAAGTGAGCAATCCAATCCCTTATTTTTTTGTATTTTGTTTTCTTACTTTTGTAATTTGATTTTTTACTTTTATAGTTCGATTTTTTTATTTTTGTAGTTCGATTTTCTATCTTTTTTTGTAGTTTGATTCCGTACTTTTATAGTTCAGTTTTATACATTTGTTGTTTAATCCCAACCCTTCTAATTGATGCAAATTACAAAAAAAAAATTAATAAAACCGTAGAAACTACATTAGGCACCATATTGGTGATCCAAAGAAATATAACTTTGCTTGTTTTTTTTTTTACCTTTACGCTTAATTTTTTTATTGTTATCTGTTACACTTATATGCAGGAATGTCGATTACCTTCATTGACAGTCAAATAATAAAGAGTTTTTAATTTATTCTTAACATTAATGATTGTGGTACAAGCAGTGGAGTTATGACTAACATTTACTTAAATGATTTTTGAGTCGACTTTATATGCTAAATTACTGAGTCAGACTCCTACTTTATACATCATAAAGTTTTTTTACCAATCAGATCACTTTATATGATAACAATCGATTATCTATCTATATTCGATGGGGTGGATTTACCAAAACTTCATAAATTGCATCTATCGAATGTGTTTTATGAAAGTTTGATAAATCACATTAGCCGGACAGAATGTGTGAAGCTTTCATCTCAAATCAAGAGAAATTATTTGTTGATCAACTTGATATATTGTTTTTTTTTACATAAGTGGAGTATGTTTATAAATGCTACCATGTTATTTTTCAGGACTATGAATTCCTAAATGATCAAAGTCAAGAAGTATTTGATACAATTAAGCAAAGTTTGATCAATATCATGATTTTAAAATCGCAGTTTATAAATAGTAAAGTTAGAATATGATTTTAATTTTTTTTATAAATTCCGTCAATGTGTTCTATAAATTGTATTCCCCTAATGTAATTTGTAAAAGTCGTTCAACTAATGTGTTTATAAATCATATTCTACTAATGTCATTATGCATCGGATCTCAAATGCAATGTGTATATAAGTCTTGTTCGCTTCTATATATATATTTATATATATATATATATAAAAGAGAGAAATAGATCTATATATGAGATTTGTCCTGTATATGAAGTTGTCGATCTCTTTATTTTCTTAGTTGCTAGGATTAATATTCAAACCTCTTTCCTTCTTCTACTGAATATTATTATGATTAAATAAAAGAATTTTAATCACTCAACTAATGTGATATATCCAAATATTTCCATATATTAAGACAAATGTTAGCAAAAGAACTTGAAGGATAACTTAATATAAAAGAGCTATTCAAGTAACAGTATCCATTGGTATATTACGTACTTTATAACTCTTTCATATGATCCATTCAATTAGAAATTGAATAAATGATCAAGTACTGATTATGATTTTATTTAATTTTTCTTTGCTAAACAACCGACAAATGGATAATTTCTAGTGGTTTTAGGTAAATATCTAGGATTGAAGCCAAATGGCCAATATGATAGGTTTGTTAACTTTAACTTGAAAAACTTGTATACATGTGACATTTGGATTTTCTTTTAACACTTAATTATACCAAAAAGATCTATCAACACAAAAATCCATTTATTAGCTTTTATATAGAAGTACATTTAAAAGAATATCTTGCAATATATATATATATCTAGTGGATAGAATTGACATCACCTTTAGATAAAGATTGATGTATACATTTTATATATGTGGAAAATTATTGAAGCCTTTCCTAAATAACCATATCATATATATAATTAATAACGAGTCTGCAGAATAATATCTTGATATTTGTAAGGAAAATTTAAATTGAATAATGATGGTAATGTGGAAACACAACTAACTATAAAATACTAAATTTAGGAAAAGAAAACGGGGATGTGAACTAGAAGTGGCAATATTTATTGTCGTAAAAAGATTTAACAATGATTGAGTTAATATCATAATATTCAGAGTTACAAAAGTCATTAATTATATTTATTACCGTTAAATATAATATAACGATAACTATTTTAATACCACTAAATAATTATTGTTAAACCCTATCTTTGTTGTAGTGATATATAAGAAGAGGACATGTAATCCACATATAGGCGGAGTCAAGATTAGAAATTTGGGGGTTCTACATTTTAGGAAGAAGATTGATAGTGGGGTTTGAACCCACAATACGGGTGTGAAAGATATTTTCACTGTCCCTTCCTTATCACTGAGTTGTCAGCCAATTTTTTTAGGAGTTCACAAGTTGATACATATACATATTTATTTAATTTTCTAATACAGGATCTACGAAAAAAGCTAGTGGGTTCGTTCGAATCCACAAACCCATCTCTAATCCACTATCTTAGGGCAATTATTGACAGTTATAGATACTTATTGAAAGCCAACAAAAAAAAATATTAAACACATATAAAAGAGACAAATAAATATGCAACATTTTGGCAAATGAACGTCATAAACACCAAAAGAATTTGGTAATTTGGAAAGAGGTGATAAGGAAATTTAACCTTGCAAGCAGAAGCTTCGACGAAACCTTTTTAAATTCCAAGGATAATATAAATAAATAAATAAACAATAAGTTAGTAACAAATTATTAATAAACAAATAAATGGAGTCTTTTTGGGTGTCCAAATTAATGAAAAATGAATAGTGATAGGCCATTAAGGCAATTCCAAGAGAAAAAATAAACTACAATAATTTTTGTCATAATCACTTTTGGGTGTACGTAATTAAACATATTTTCAACCTCATGTAACTTATAATTTTGGAGGATTTAACTATATAGTACAAATAATTTATTTACGTTTGTTAGAGACTTTTAATATGTGTAGCTTGTTATTTGACTTTCTTTTAAGATTATTAATTTCATAAGAGTTAATTGAAAGCATATAATATCATTTAAGTAACTTGATAGATATATAGAAATATAACCTTTAATATTTTTGGAAGTTAACCACATTACTTTCACCGTCTCACATTAATTGTCATGATTCCTTTTGAAAGTCTCTTTGTATTTTATAAAAGATACGATACTTTTTTTTTTTTTTAGTCGTTTAAGCCATATACACATGATAATTGATATAAAATATGTCTACGTACATCAATTATCATATGAATAATTAACAATCTTTACTAATATAGATTGTCTTAGAAATTTATGTTGAAAGCATCATCCTCTGAATTGACCCTACATTGTGTAATCTAGATTTAGTCGAGATTCTAATGTGGACTTCGTACGCCGAATACTAAAAAAAAAAAAATCTTTTACAAGCACTGATTGGTATCTATCAAAAACTAATAACTACTTTCATAGGGTAAAATTCAATATTAAATATATGAAGGAAATGTTGTCCAATAAACCAAAAGCATTGTTACGTACTAAAATACAGTGAATCAAACGAATTTACATAATTAAATTCAAGAAATCTTAAACATATTGGTATATTACATACACTACTCAATACATAAATGAAATTAATTAAAAGGTACAAACCACAAAATCAAGTTAGGACACTAAGAAAAAATCATGCAGGCCATATAAAGATGACAAAAATAAATAAATAAAATCTCATATATAGTGCCGGCTATTTTCTTAATTAATTGACAGCACAACATGCTCTTCCAAAAATCGAAACTTCCTTAATTTCCCGCTTAAAAATTATCATCATTTTTAATCGTAAAAAAATGTAAAAATAATAAATTAATAAAATTCTTTTTTTAATTGATAAAATCTTAGATTAATTCCCTTTAAAAAGCCCCATTATATCCATTGGAAGACTTAGTCATTTCATTTGAAAGAGTCTTTGTTTTAAAAAAAATATTTCAAAGTTTTAATGGGGAAATTATCACAGCAAAATCAGATTAGTAATAATTCAAGTACTAATAATGGAAATAATATTATTGGTTCAATTGTTAAAGTGAAAAGAACTAGAAAAACTGTGCCAAGAGACTCTCCACCTCAACGTAGCTCCATTTATCGAGGAGTCACAAGGTTTAATTTATTTTCTACAATTATATTATATCATGTAAATTGTTATTTTGTATCTTCATGTTGTATGTGTTCAAGTATGTAGTGGTTGAGACTTGAATTCATGACCTGAATTCATGACCTTTTGCATGCACTAGTATCATAATGTTGAAACGTGTCATGATTAAGACATTCATATATGGTATCATTCAGACAGACAAAGGTCCTTAGTTTAAATCTCATTATCACATGTTATTTTATACCTTCATGTTGTATATGTTCTTGATTTTGTTCTTTAAATTGTTGATGTTTTGTTCAAGTATGTGGTTATTATGTTTGCACTAATATCATGTTAAAATATGTCATGACTCACGTACATTCGGTATCAAAATAGATAAATGTCCTGAGTTCAAATCTCACTATCATACGTTATTTTGTATCTTCATGTTGTATATGTTCATGATTTTCTTCTTTAAGTTGTTGATGGTTTTGTTCAAGTATATATATGGTCATTGAGACTCAAGAGAATTCACGACCTTATGTTTGCACTAATATCATGTTGAAATGTGTCATGACTCACACATTCAAATATGGTATCAAAGCAAATAAACGTTCTGAGTTCAAATCTCAATATATGTTCTTGATTTTGTTTTTTAAATTCTTATTGTTTTTGTTCAAGTATATGTGGTCATTGAGACTTCAATTCACGACCTTTAGCCTGTACTAATATCATGATGTTGTTGAAATGTGTTTTGATTCGCACATTCAAATATATATGATACTAAAGTAGAGAGATAAACTTCCTGAGTTTGAATCTCACTGCCACACATTATATAAGATGGATTTCCAATGCTAAATCATGAAAAATAACTATTGGTGGCATGTACATGAGGAGTTGTATTGAAAATATTATTAAATAATAATTTTAAATTTTTAGATGAAATTATCGCACACTTTAACAGTTATTTATTCAGGCATCGATGGACGGGTAGGTATGAAGCTCATTTATGGGATAAGAATTGCTGGAATGAATCTCAGAACAAGAAAGGAAGACAAGGTTCATAATTTTTTTAAAAAAAATCCCACCATTTTATTTTTCAATTTAATTAATTCTCTAAGCTGCTAAACTAATTGACTCTTTTTTTTTTGTGAAATGGTGGACTCTAATGGAAATAATGCAGTTTATCTTGGTATGTATCATTATCTAAATTTTCTTGATTTTATATTTATTCGGTAAGTGAATAACAAATTTAATTAAAATTATAATTTTTAGGTGCTTATGATGATGAAGGAACAGCTGCTCATGCTTATGATTTGGCTGCACTTAAATATTGGGGAAGTGAAACCATTCTTAATTTTCCGGTAATTAATAACTCATCTTAATTAAATTCTTTTTGTATTTTATAAAACAGTTATTCACAAACTAATATATACAAAAAAAAATCTAAGATAATTGAAATTGTTATATATTTCAACATGATACTAGAGCAGATATATGTCACGAGTTTGAGTCTTACTATCATTTATTATTTAAAAGAATCTTCACGTACTTGACTTATGAAGAATCTAATCCGCACGTGAGCAACAATATAATAAGCAAACATTTTTATTGTGTAAAAATATTTGTCGAGTAAATCTTTAAAATTACGTAATTCTCTAACAACATAGGATTTCTGATGAAACAATCAATCATATATTTAGAATATTGATATTATCTTATCCTTTTAGGTAACAACTTATGAAAAGGAAATCATAGAAATGGAAAATCAGTCTAGAGAAGAATATATTGGATCATTGAGACGGTAAGTTAATTAACTTGAATACTGAATGTTATTTCATTTTCACTTAGAGGGGAAAAAAAGTTTTTAATTATTTGTTTGCTTGGTATAATACATAGGAAAAGTAGTGGATTCTCAAGAGGAGTTTCAAAATATCGTGGAGTTGCAAGGTATCAAATATAATTAACGATATTTTATAATATTATTGTTTTGATTTGTTTCAACTGAGCATTTTATTCATCGATCTATCGTAGACATCACCATAATGGAAGATGGGAAGCTCGAATAGGCAGAGTTTTTGGCAATAAGTATCTTTATCTTGGAACATATGGTAAGTACCTTGTTATATAAACATGTAAATTAATTACCTAATCATACTCAATTTAAAGCTAGTGTAAAAAGAAATTATATTTTGATTTATTGTAATAAATAACCCAGGATAAATATACCCCCGAACTATCGTAAATGGTATGCAGATATCTCCGTCATACTTTTGGGACATTGGTTCCCCTACTGTCTAGAGCATATATATATCATTTATACTATTGGATATACACGTGTCATAATCTTATCCACCGACCTATATTTATTAAATATTTGATCGACGGATTCCACATGTCCCTATTTAGTCTTTCGTTAAAGTGAAGGGTATATATGCTCTAGTTTTTTTATGGCATGGGCATCAATGTTCCAAAAGTATGATAGAGGGTATCTGCATATTATTTACGATAGTTAGGATATATTTGTCCTTTTTCTCTTATTTTAAAGTAATTAATCTCATAAGTCATATGTTATGAATAACTGTATATAAATATCTCTTTAGATGACTCGATAAATCAATATATAACTCATAATCACAATATACATGAATAATAGTTTGCAATACTAGATAAAAAAATGTCACATTTAAATAATTGTGAAAATCCTTAATCTATGACATTTAAGGTATATTTTTATTAAATTAAATATTTTTTTCGTGCGATCATTATCTACTAACTTGATTCTTTTTTCATAGGCTAATTAAACAAGTGAAAATTAAATATATATTTTTTTGATAATTTTTTATTTTTTATTTTTAGCTACACAAGAAGAGGCTGCAACTGCATATGACATGGCAGCTATTGAATATCGTGGACTAAATGCTGTGACCAATTTTGACCTTAGTCGTTACATCAAATGGCTAAAACCTAATAAGAGCAATCAATCAAACCCTAATGTTGAAACCAACATGATTCCAACTCCAAATCATAGTATTGGATCGACCTCGTCCTCTATGGCTATTATTTATCCTGATTTACAACTTACTACAAACACACCTATTTCTGATGGTTCAACATCTCAAAGTCGACCATCTTCTGCTACGTCAGCTCTCGGACTATTGCTCCAATCTACGAAGTTCAAGGAAATGATGGAAATGACGTTAGCGGCCGAGTGCCCGCCTGCACCGGTCGAATTACCCGACCCGGACCCACCACAAAGTAGTAGCTTCCCTGAGGATATAAAAACTTATTTTGATACTCAAGAATTTGGTAATTTTGGTCATGAGCAAGGGGAGGATTTGGTCTTTAATGAGATCAATTCCTTAATGCAACCCCTTTTGCAATTTGATTATGATGCTTAATTAGTCAAATATAAATTGATATAGTTTCATTTTTTTTTTTTTTTATATATATATGGTTGAGGAAATAATGGGAAATTCTTATCTAGGAAGTGTTTACTAGCTTTAGAGACACTTCCTATATAAGTATTTTCCAAATGTGATTTAGGTATAACAAAAATTCAGGAGAATATGTATTGATTATTGGAGAATATTATTTGTAGATAGATGAAATAATTTGCTTAATTCTCTTCAATATTAATTTTTAAGTTGTTTATTATGATCATTTGAAATAATAAATATTTGTAGTTTTTTTTTCTCATGTTTCGATTTATGTAAGTTGATTACTGTCGGTCATTTTCTCTTTAATTAAATCAAAATTGTGTGGTTTTGGAGGAGTATGAAATTGACTCATATCATGTGTACTAGATGGTAAGTGTTCGTGTGTGTACTGACCCAATATTTATCTATTTGTATTTTATATGAAATTGTATTGGAATGGAAATTTGAAAGTTGTGAAAACATAATTATTGTTTGGAAGAATAATATGTTATTAATCCTTTTTACTTATTTTCTTAAAATTTCATATCAGATCAAAATTCGGTAAATGAGTGAAACGAATGGAGTACTACCAATAGAAAAAGTAATTCTTTTTCATTAGAAAGAAAAAAATAACTTTGCATCTCAAAAAAAATTTCAAATATAATTTAAAAAAATTCAAATATACTAACAACTCTACATTTATAAAAACTAAAAGAATAAACTTTAAATAAAAAATAAAAAATTTAAGGTCTCCAATTTATTTTCGACTTTAGACCACTGATATAATTGAGTCATCCTGTATATAGAAATAGCCGAAACATGAAAACCTTGGGTAATTCCCTTTAAATAGAAACGATTTCATATTCTATAAGAACTTATCTATATAAAGTTCTTTTTTACTTTTTTTTCTAAAAAATTCCGTATCAATCAAAATCCCACAAACGATTAAAACGAATGAAATACTATTATTAGAAAAAAGTAAACCTTTTTATTAAAAATAAAAAATAACTTTACTTCTCAAAGATAATTTCAAATATATTAATAATTCCACAATTTTAAAAACTAAAATGCCGCTTAATGGCAAACAGTTTGGACCGGTACTAGCTTGTACCCTGTTAGCTAACTTGTTCCGGTAAATATTTATAATTTGCCTAAATTAATCTTTTCCTTTCTAATCCAAATTACAAATTAAAGTGGGATTATCAAAATTAATCTTTTCCATATTAAATTCTATATCTCTAATCCAAATCATAGATTACGTAGGATAACCAAAACATTCCTATAAATACACTCAATTCTCTCTGATTCTTTATTTCACAAACCCTAAAATTTAGCATTGAGAATTTATACTATAGTCTTTCTCTACTTAATTATTTTTTGAATTGTTATGGCTTTATCAAATTATGAATATGATCGTCAATGGAAGAATATATTACCAATAGGGTTCCATTTTGTGCCAACGGATGAAGAACTAGATATGTATTTGAAACTTAAAGGTTCTAATGGTTATATTCCACCTGGAATTTTTACTGATCTTGATATTTATCAACATGAACCTCATGAACTATCTGGTACACATTCTTATCCTTAGCTAGCGTTTGTTTAATTAAAAAAAAAAATCCTCCTGATTTATGACTTTGATTTAAATTTTTGATGAATTTCTTGAGTATTTGTCATTATAGTTTCTTACCATAAACATAAAGTCTTTATATTTGGCTAGTCCTTTTTTGTATTCCTTCTAACTTAATTGACATTCACAATATAATGTAGTCCCAGAGACTTTGAGAGTTTTCATTAGGGAGAGAATTTGTGTGATATCACTTGTGTCAGAGGCGAATCCAGGTTTTGAAGACTTCAGGTGTACCAATATAAGTTCTAAGCTAAACTTAAATTAAAAAAAATGGAATAGGTGCTAGTTTGGTTCAAACCCTAGTCTCGCAGGTAACGTCACTAGCTTATACGAGCTGCACAATGACACTTCTATGTTATTTATGGGTGCACTGTTAATTGTATCCTACTTTGTGCTAGTTTCTTAAGATATATATACATATATACACATGATTATTTTTTTTTGAAGTTAACGGGTGCATGTGCACCCTCACCAAATCATGTGAATCTGTGTGAACCTCTTTGTATTCCAAATTTAATATTTTAATCACGATTTTATTGATTAAATATATACTAATTTGAGTTTATTTTGCTTGTTAGGGTTTGCTGAAAAACATTGGAATGGACGTATGTATTTCTTTACTCTATCAAAAAAGAAGTTTGGTAATGGAAATAAAATTGCAAGAAATTTACATTCAGGAAAAGGTTATTGGAAATCTACACAAGCACGTAAAGATATTGTAAAAACCAATAATACAATTGGAACAAAAACATCTCTTGCCTACTTTAAATCAAGTCCAAATAATTCAAAAGGCAAAAAAACTTCTTGGCTTATGTCAGAGTATAGATTTCCTACCAATTCTCCACTGCTAAACAATGAGGTATATTAACATTTTATTTCATTTCCTTCTTATTTTTCAAGTATATTCTATGATTATATTTGACTAACTTTTTTTTTTTTTTTTTTTGATTTTTGTAGTCAGATTGTGAGTTAACACTTTGTGTGATATACTATCAAAATAGAAAGAAGAATGACAATGACGATGATAATGACAATGACAATGATAATGATAATGATGATGATCAAATTTTTAATAATTCATCGTGGTCAAATGAACATTCTTCACTGCAACAATATCAACCACTCATAGATATTACTGACATTGCTTCCACTTCAACAATGCAACCAAGTTTTTCTCAACTACCCTATGGTGGTATGGACAATTTTGATAATAATTATTCAAATGGACAAAATCATGATTTTCATGGATATGTTTCAAATATATATCCATATCTCAATTATGATAATTTTACTTATATAGGAGATGAGAAAATAGGTGATATTTCAAATAGTAATATTGTTAATTCTATTGATCAAAATACATTGGAAATATGTGTGGCTCCAGTTTCTCAATATGATCAAAGACCATCAACTGATAACCAAGATTATGATCATCAACAACTCAAGATGAAGAAGATCAAAAGATAGAAATTTAGACAAAGGTTATAATAAAGTTTTACACATATATATAATGTATTGATTTATTTGAAAGAATAATGTATACTATTTGTGTTTATGCACATGTACATTTAAATTTTAATATGAAATATCCTATATGGTAGTGCTAAAGTACTATTATTATCCTACGCTCTCAAG
This sequence comes from Solanum bulbocastanum, assembly GCA_037074985.1. Taxonomy (NCBI): domain Eukaryota; kingdom Viridiplantae; phylum Streptophyta; class Magnoliopsida; order Solanales; family Solanaceae; genus Solanum; species Solanum bulbocastanum. The sequence goes on from CM073608.1 coordinate 51,029,422, forward strand.
TAACTAGCTTTTGTTTTCATGTATATTTGCATGTACACAATTAAGGGGTAAGATCACAAAAATGTTTTCTTACGTATTTTTAAATATGGAAAACGATTGATTATCTTTATCCTGGGTGGCTCGAGCATATCAGAGGCCTAAAACCGAAAATTGATATATTGGAACCCTTAAACTTTTTTATCTATTTGAAGTCTATTTTTCTAGTTTTTTTTAAGAGAGTTGTTAGTATATTTGAAATTATTTTTGAGATACAAAGTTATTTATTTCTTTTTAATGAAAATATTTACGGTTTTTTTTTTTCTATAACTAGAACTCCATCCGATTCTATCATTTGTGAGATTTTGACTTGACACGAAATTTTAAAAAGTACAAAAGATTTTCGAATACTATAATTTAAAACTATTGATATCTATAATACACCAAAATATTTTTTAATCATGTGATTTTAAACATGTAAGAAGAACGAAACTAATGAAAAATATATAGTATCAATTGTTAATGCAACCAAGATATATTCTAAATTATTACTATTGATATGAAGTGCACACAAAGACAAAACTTGAAAACAAGAATATTGGAATCTTAGAAAATTGAATGCAACTGCTTTTAGATTTCTTTCTTTGCTTTGCATTAAAGTTTCTTAAGACTTAAGTTAACCCACAAATTCCTCCATATTTCTCATTATAACATCCCATTCAATCCATATTATTCTTGCCATCCAATTGCATAAATTAAGTTAACAAATAAAAGATATACTTATTAATTAATTAATTATTATGGCTGGTGATGAACAGAGGAAGCCAACTACCAGAAGAACACCTCTTAGCCAAATAGATGAGGTATGCACTATACTTTTTAATACTCTAATCTTGTGTTTAAAATTTAATTCTTGTTGTATAACGTGACAGAGCCAAAATTTTTTACTTAGGAAAATCAAAATATAATTTAGGGAAAAGACTGAAATATGTCATCAAACTTTGAGAAATAGTTTATCTATGACATATTTGAACTTTTTCTCAAAGTTCGATGATATATTTGAGCTTTTTTTTTTTTTTTTAAAAAAAATGAGTTAATAAATGACGTGGCCAAATCATAGTTGACCATGTGTAAAAAATGGTTTTGCAAAATCGAAATCGTTTTCTATTAACAATTAATGTCATGGACGAGCCTTTTCTCAAACATAAATGGCATAGATGAGCCAGACTTTTAACGGATGACATAGATTATTTCTCAAAATTTGATGACATATTTGAGTTTTTTCCCCGTAATTTATACCTTGCAAGAAAATTTGACATTTATATGTACATATTTACATAAAATGATTATTATTTTTTGTGACTGATTAAAAAAGAATTAACAATTTGCATGGGAATTAATGAATGTTTGATATTTCAGGAAAGGGTATGCATTATGTTGTCTATGGATGAAAGTGAAAGTGAAGATGAAGAAATTACTGCCTCTGATGAAGAGTTTTTAGACAGTGAGATTCAAGGTAATTAGTTATAATTTAATTACCTTATCCTATAAGGAAGTAATAAATGGTCTCGAGTTCAAGTCTTTTGAGATATGAAATCGCCTTTGTTTGTAGATTTTGAATTAGAGTTCTACGACGATGAGTATGATGACGATAATATGGAGGAAGATGATGTTGATCCAGATGAATTATCTTATGAGGTATATAATATGATAATTTACCAACATAGGTTGTGGTGCACTGGTGGGAGTGCTTCACCCTTAACCAGAGGTCTCGGGTTCGAGCCCTGGGTATGCAGAAAATCATGTTGGGAGCGCCAACTCCGAATGCGCCCTGCAATGCGTGATCCAGATTTAGTCAGAGCTTCAATGTGGGCTTCGGACAGGGGGAAACAAAAAAAAAAAAGATAATTTGTAATGTTTAGTTCAAAAATACATGAGATTTACTAATTACTTAAGTATGTAAATGTTGTTACAGGAATTAATTGCTTTAGGAGAATTTGTTGGAGTAGAAAACAGAGGATTAACTGAAGAAGAAATCAGCAAATCCTTACATTCTTCAACATTTCAATCCAATAATTCCAAGACACTTGTCGACAAGTAAGTGGTCGAAAATTCGATATTAACCAAAAAAAGAGAGAAAAAATTTAAATCGTTGGAACATTCATATAATAATTTTAGTTATTTTTTTCGCGTGGTCAACATGACATATAAGACGTGATTATCACCCCTTGGCCATTAGAATTTCTTTGGTTTCCCACCGGGAGTTTGATACTGACATTGGCGTCGATTGACTAATCTGTTTACATCACATAAGGTCTATTTAAGGGAAACATACTGACATTGGCGTCGATTGACTAATCTGTTTGCATCACATAAGGTCTATTTAAGGGAAATGCTTTGATTGAGTAATTTTTAACACATTGGAAAAGTGATTATTTTTGGATGAATATATAGGTGTGTTGTGTGTCAATTGGAATATGAAGAAGGAGAGAAGTTAGTAGCACTTCCATGTGATCATCCCTACCATTTAGATTGTATAAAAAAATGGCTTCAAATAAAGAAGGTAATTTAATTGTTAAATACTCTTAATTTATATTTTTAGCCTATTTTTCTTTTTTTGTTTAATATTTCTATATATTTTTCTTTTGTAGGTTTGCCCAATATGTAGTGATGAGATCTCATCTACTAATATTCCCAAGGAACTATAGCTCTATGTCACTTGTATTAAAAAACAAATTATTGTATTGAAATTAGTCAAAAGATTTATTGAATATGTCGAGGGAAATTTGGAACATGGATTAAATGCACAATTTTTTCAAAAAATATTGTACTAACATAATTTCTATTTGAATTGAGTGGTATGACCTTGATGTTCTCTGTTTATAGATGTAATGTTCATGTTTATCTTTGTAAATGAACTTTCACTTTGTTTAGAAAACAAACTTTCGTTTCTAAGCAGACTAGAGATGGATTCAGGATTTTAAATGTGTGCGTTCTTACAACGATATGACATATATTTATAGATATTTTAGTAAATTGTTGGTTTCATGGGAACTTGTAATTAACCTTCTAGTTCCAATCCTAAATGCTTGGTTGAATTTCAAAGAAGATTTGGAACATTTACAACAAAATGGGCTTGGAAGGCCTATAAAGAAGAACAAAAGAAACTTTCTAGTTTCTACAAAAAGAAAATAGTATGGTACAAGTAAAAGGAAAAACATGCTCTCTTTTTTATGACCTTGGTGTCTGAGCCAACTTGCATGCACAGCGACTATTTCAGGGGTACTTGCTATCTCCCAACAACACAGGTACCGAATAACTCTATCCATCAAAACTTGAACAAATGTGACAGAATTCACCTAGTCATGTTTTGACATCTAATGATCCTAAGTAAGTCTTTTCAAGCTATAAAACAGAACAATGCTCCATTGAATTTCAAGGAAGATTTGGGGGCATATACAATATGATGGACTATAAAACCTAAAAAGAAATAATAAAAAAAAAACTCTCTAGAAAAATAAAATAAAATAGTACTATAGTACAAGTAAAAGGCAAAACCAGCCTTTTTCTTCTCCTCTCACATCAACCATCTTTAACTTATGTTTTATTAGACTCTTCAAAAATAGTGACAGATGTGTGTCTAATCCTCCAAAAATAGTGTATTTTCAGAGGATCTGGCACGGCAACATAGCCTCCAATCCTATATGACTAAATCCACTTACACTTTTCATTTGTCTATGTCTATTTACATGCTGTGGTTTATCCCCTTTTGCATGAAAATTGCAAAAAGATTAAAAGGAGTCTAAGTTTCTTCAGAAAAAATATGTGGACATGATTCCCATTTACCAGTTTCTCTAGCTTCCCAATATCCTCCTCTATACTGATATGTATCACTACCTTTTGGCTTTCTAAACCACCTTGGTTTCCACCCTTTTTCCTGCATCTGTGATGCCTGCATGACAACAACTTGTTATGCGAAAAAACCTCACTCATCCGCGAAGAGAGCAAAAAATGAACTATGTTTTTCAAGAATTTGTGTATGAAATGAACTAATTGATACATCTAATGAGAATATTCATGAAACTAGCTAACGTTACCTGACGTTGCCTCTGTTCTAGGCGTAACTTCTCTGAGTTAGCAACTTCATATTCTCCATTTTCAAGAAATCTTTGATCAGGTCTAAGCCTTGAATCAGTTGGAGGCAACTTTTCCTGTTTGCAGAAACCGCGAAAGAAGGATGTAAATAGGTTTTGCATAAACCAGAAGTATCTGTTACAGATAGGACTATCAATTATAGGTACCTCAAGATCAGGAGAGAGCTCATTAAGTGTGACCGCGAAACGTGTAAAGCTGTACTTTGTTTGAAAATTTGATGGTTTGCTTTGCTTCCAAAGCAAATACGCCATTTCTTGTCCTAAATCCATCGATAAATTAGAGTAACTCAAACTTTCATCCCATTTCCCAAACACAGTTGCTGCTGTTTTTCCACTCTTATCTTGTACAACTCCTTGTACCTACAATGCCAAATTTTAGAAAGTAGGTACAAACACCGATAATGTGGTATACAAACACCGATATAATGTGGAGGTACTATACCTGGTGTGGATTTCTATTCATAATGGATTGCTTCTTAAATTTAAGCTTGCAAGAGTAGCCACCACTTCCTTGGATATGCATCGTACCAAAGTGATCACAATAGACTTTCCCTATAACGAGATTGTAGATGGACGTTGTTACCTGATATAGTATAAGTTAAACAGTTCAGCAAGCATGATAGATACAAGTAGTCGTTGCATTGCTTGTCGATCCACTACATTATTCTTACCTTGCTCCATTGGAATACTTCTCCATCATCGAACTCTAAGTTAAGGACACCAACTGGATCAAGTTGAATTGATGGACCCCAAAATTTACTTTTTAAATTGGTATCACCCCACATCTTCCAACCGCGGCCTTCACAGTAGCATGCAAGAATCAAGGGATGATGACTTACCTATGTCAACAGGTTTAAAACACAAGCATTTTATTGCCATTTCGTTGAGAAAAGAAGTATGAGATCGATTGAACTGTACCTTCTCCGAGATGAAACGTAGTCCCTTGTCTGGATAATTGGCTTCATATGTCTCACCCAATAATGGATTAAATGGCTTGAACTTTCTACCTTCTGTGCAAGCATATCCCGATACAGCAAATGCTGCAACATTAAGCATCCTCATAAGGCTATTTCCCTACAAAAAATAATGTTCAAAGCAATCACATCTCAAATAGCTAAAGTGGAAAACATTGAGTTCAAAGGACTAAGTTCTACTGGAAAAGGAAAACACACAACGTTCACACAACTCGTTGGAAATGCTTACTGTTCTCCCCCATTCATATGCTTGATCAAGAAGGTAAGAGTACTCAAAATCTTCGAAACATTTCTGCAAAGAAGATAGGGGTTCATTGAAGTAGACAGGAAGACAAACTCTAATTAGATCTTTCCCGATGTTATCTTTGATCATCGACCAAAGGCTTATTCCCTTCTCCTCATTAACGGGGTCAGGCAATTTCTCTCTTCGTTCTATGTAAGGGTAGTCACATTCGACAAATCTCATAAAAGAACTAAGACCATCTTCAGATGGATGAACCTCCTCATTATCAGAATCAAAAGATGAGCTTTCATCATAACAATTGGCGGTTCTCAAGGAACACGTAGAAAGACAATCTAGAGCATCAAAAAACAAGTTATCCGTGTGAACATCATCATCAATCTCCTCCTGCCTATAATGCTCTTCGTTCGATCTGCTTGTGTTTCCTCCTGCAAAATACCAAATTAGTTAGAGAACTTTCTTCATATTAGCAAGTTATGAAACAATATTTCACTTATCATTACATAATCGTCTAAACCATATTCTTATACTACCATTTTGATCACTTCTTATGGACTCGTTGAGAATGATTCTGATCTAGTTCATGGCCTAATAGATGTAGAGAGAGCTCTAATGGGATCTTCACGGACAGAAAAAGATTACAGTTAGTTTGATAACGATCAAGTAGCATTGCTTCTTCTCACTAGCTCACCTATCCAAGTTTTCAAACATTGCACTTAACTATGAGAAAACAAAGTAAAGAGCAAAATAAAGAAACAGAGAAAAAAAGAAGATCAATATAATGACAGCTCTAGTTTTATGAAAACTTCATGACATTAACCTTTCATATCGCTTTCTCGAGTTCCAACCTTGCAATTGTTGTTCATTCTAGGCATATGAACAAAATCACTTGTTATAAATGTCTTCTTTGCTCCAAACAATCCTTCCAACCATATTAACCTATCGTCCTTCGACTCTGCCCTCAATTGCAGCTTCTTCTTCCCAGTAATAATCAAAAACCTTCGATCGTCTGAACAACTTCCCATTACTGTTGAGTCCTATATAGATAGTAGTGTTAAGATAATATCCAATCCAAAATCAAAATCAAAATCAATCTTACAAAGCATATGATTCCATTTTCTCATACAACTTCTAATTATTCAATTTTATGAGGGACCTACATATATAACACTAAAAATTAATATCAAAGACAGTTTGATGCACAAAACATTCCGCGTTCATGCAGAGGGTCTAGGGAAGGGACGCATCCCAAGATATGTAATGTAGACAACCTATTCTACTATTCTTCATATAAGTCCAACGTCTTTATCTCTTTCTTAAACTTTGTGCTTAGTCAAACACCCTAAAAATATTAAGGATTCATATCCAAATAAGAACAAAAATTAGATATTTTGACCTTATATATACTAAAACCCATAATTTTTCCTTTTGGAACACAATCCAGAAAGCATAATATCATTATAAATTAGATACCTTGAGGTGGATTTCACGTAATGGTTTTCGAGGGAGGAATTGGTCAGATGGAGTTGTTTTACATGTGTTGATGAAACGGAATGATTTCTTCCCTACGACATTGAAGCCATTCTGTGTTTCGGAGTTGAAAACTTGTCCATTGATTTTATAGTAGAAAAGCACACCGTCATGAAGAACAAACCAACGAGGCCTCCATCCTCTACCAAAATTTGCCCATTTGTATAAAATTCCACAAATTCCATTATCCAAATTATCACTATTGTTATTATGTAGTTTGGAGGAACGTTTTCCGGGAGGATGATGACGTACAACCACCGTGTTTTTGTCAGCCACGGCGGTGACACAGCACAAAAAATGCATGAGTTTTTGCATTAATCAAAAGTTCCAAGGAAATTAAAATTCAAGAGATAAAGAAAAAATGATCAATTTATTCAAACTTGTTCTTTTGCCGCGAAAATAGGAGATTTTTAAATAATGGACGATAAGGAGTAATTAACTATTAGTGGTACCAATAAGTGTCTCAAGACAAGTTTTAGTTTTTATAATTATGATGTTTGGATCAACGTTATTGATTAAAAGATACTTATTACTTTATATTTTGTAGTGTGTTACTTCTTTATTTTACAAAGCCATAATACATATATACACTATGTAACTTGACATTAACTAATAATTTATGTTCTTCAATTTTAAGTGTGTATAAATAAACAATTAAATTTATATGATGTTGAACAAGTAGGTTCACATATCCTATGTGATGTCCTACAAATTAGCTCAAGTGAATTGTCGCACATAGGACGCTACGTAGGAAATATGTGTTTACATGTTCAATTTTATACAAAATTAAGTATTTATTTATGGACACTCAAATTGAAAGATATAGATATTAGCTGAGACCAAATTAAGTATCTATTTATGGACATTCATGCTTACTATGAAGATTAAGGGGCAATTCTCCATATATAAGAAGAATAAAGGACCATAAAAGCTGAAAATACAAAATAAAGTACCAAATACTACTTTCAAAAACTTCAGTGGTGGAAAAAGTAAGAAAAGGAAAATATCTCAGTTGCCCTAGTTTGTCACAATAAACCCCACCCACACCCTCAATTTTCTCAAATTTACACCATTGTGTTTGAATATTAACCTGCTTTTTTTCTTTCTCTCTCGCTTGATCTTCTCTGAGGTAACTTCTAAAACTCGTAATTTTTTGAAATTTTATTGCTATTGAATCTGAATTTTTGTGATTCAAGCTTGAGCGAGCTTAATTTTGTTGATTGAAGTTACTGATCAAGTTTTATTGTTGAAAATTTGGATCTGTGAAATTTCATTAGATGTTCAGTTGATTTGATGTATTTATATTGGATCTAGATATGAAATTGGATTGTTTTTCACTGTTTTTAAAAAAGAATTGCTAAAATTGAATTAGGGAGATATAGATTCGTTCAGGAGATTAATCTACAGTTGCATGGAATTTATATTATAGATGTTTGATTAATAAAATTGAGTTTTTTTTTGTATGATAAGTATTGTGAAAAGGTGATATTTGGTGCTTATAGTCCTTGCAGATTGTCTATTTAAAATTTCTAAGTATTTGAGTTTAACAGTATAATTCCTTTCTATGTTTAGTTAATTTAGTGTATTTTTATTGCATCTAGATAAGAAATTGGATGATTTTCACTATTTGTTATGAGAATTGGTGAAATTGAGAGAGGGAGATATAGATTCGTTTGGAAGATTAATCTATAATTGCGTGGAATCTATATTCCAGAAGTTTGAATAACAAAAAGTAGTTCTTTTATGTGTGATCAGTATTATAAGTTGGTGATTTTGGTGCTTATAGTCCTCATTTATTGTCCTTTTAAAACTTCTGAGTATTTTGGTGTAACAGTAAAAGATGATTTATTGCCTACACACAAGTATGTATGACTTGTTTTAGACCACAAGTTTCATAAATGCGTCTTTCTTTGTTAAACTCTGTGCCAAGTCAAACAACATCACATAAATAGGGACAGTGGGAGTAAAAAGAAAAGCTATTCTTATATATTTGTGTTACTAGAACTTGATTTGAGCTAATTGTTGTTTACAGTTATGTATTTATCCTAATTTTTGAAGTGAAAATGTGTTTTTTTTTTTAAAAAAAAATCTGCATGTAAGCGCGCTACGTGATTACTGATTCCTTAAGTTGATTTGATACAAAGGAGAAATATGTTGAGCTTCTGAATCCTTTTCACCCCGGTTCTCTGATATACAGTAATGTAAATACTCCTGTGTCTTGGCTAACTTGTAAGGTGTGTATAGATGTTACAAGTGTTTGGTTTGTTTTTAATGCTTGACAATTGTTAGTTTCTTGAAGATCGAAACTGTTGTACCTTCATTTATTATGTATTCTTCTTGTTCTGGAGTTTGCTTATGTGTACTATCAATCTGATGGTTTTCCGTTTGATCTGCAGTTCCGTATACAATGTCGGATGGTCAGGAGAGCGATAAGAACATTGAGATATGGAAGATTAAAAAACTTATCAAGGCACTGGAAGCTGCTAGAGGCAATGGCACCAGCATGATTTCACTTATCATGCCTCCTCGTGATCAAGTATCTCGTGTTACCAAGATGCTTGGAGATGAGTTTGGAACTGCATCAAATATTAAGAGCAGAGTGAATCGCCAATCTGTGCTTGGTGCAATCACATCTGCTCAACAGAGGCTTAAACTCTACAACAAGGTTCCACCAAATGGGCTTGTTCTTTACACTGGAACAATTGTGACTGATGATGGGAAAGAGAAGAAGGTTACTATTGATTTTGAGCCCTTCAAGCCCATTAATGCATCACTCTATCTTTGTGATAATAAGTTCCACACTGAAGCCCTGAATGAACTTTTGGAATCTGATGACAAATTTGGATTTATAGTGATGGATGGGAATGGGACTCTTTTTGGGACATTGAGTGGCAACACGCGCGAGGTCCTTCATAAGTTTAGTGTTGATCTGCCCAAGAAACATGGAAGAGGAGGACAATCAGCCTTGCGTTTTGCTCGTCTCCGGATGGAGAAACGACACAATTATGTGAGGAAGACAGCAGAGCTTGCAACCCAATTTTATATAAATCCTGCCACCAGTCAGCCCAATGTTTCCGGCCTGATACTTGCTGGATCTGCTGACTTTAAAACAGAGCTCAGTCAATCTGATATGTTTGATCCTCGTCTTCAGGCTAAGATTCTAAATGTGGTTGATGTTTCTTATGGAGGGGAAAATGGTTTTAACCAAGCAATTGAGCTGTCTGCTGAGATCTTAGCCAATGTGAAGTTTATACAAGAGAAGAAATTGATAGGCAAGTACTTTGAGGAGATTAGTCAGGACACTGGGAAGTACGTCTTTGGAGTGGATGATACATTAAAAGTTCTGGAAATGGGTGCTATTGAGACACTTATTGTGTGGGAAAATCTGGATATTATGAGGTATGTGCTGAAAAATAGCGGTTCTGGAGAAACAGTTGTCAAACACTTGAACAAGGAGCAGGAGGCTGATCAGAGTAACTTCCGTGATCCTGCTACAAATGCAGAATTAGAGGTTCAGGAAAAATTGTCACTGCTTGAGTGGTTTGCTAATGAGTACAGGAAATTTGGTTGTAGTCTGGAATTTGTCACCAACAAGTCACAAGAAGGATCTCAGTTTTGTCGAGGTTTTGGTGGTATTGGAGGACTCCTCCGTTATCAGCTTGATGTTCGAGCTTTTGATGAGCTTTCTGATGATGGTGAAGTTTACGAAGACTCTGACTAGCAATTACCAACTTCTCAAATACCAGTGCAGAAGTTGAGCGGGAATGCCTGTACTGGTGTGCAAGGGCTGTCGCCTTATTTGTCCGCTCATGTTCTAAGCGAAATATTTCTAAGAGCTCTTAAGGTGAGTCGGAAGAATCCATTTTCATACGAGCCTTTATTCTTCCTACGTAATGGTCTATAAAGCTTGTTTCTAGTATGTATTAACCAGATGGATGATCTGCACGGTGGACCTAAATCGGCATCAATTTCACCATGCGCTTGTCGAATTCCATTCAGCTCCAGAGTGATTCAGGCTGTTGAAAGAATGGAGAACTAGATCAAAAGCAGTTTCAATTGAGAACGTCAAAAACTTGTGGAGGAGTGATGCATATGAATATGAATAATGTTATTTAATTTCGATGATATATTTAATGTTGTGGGATCTTTTATGAATATGGTATGTTGAGATCATATTACTTGTGTCTTGTGGGATTGCTATTATTCTATTTGGATGCACTGCTTGAGTAGCACAAAATTACTTTGAATTCATGTTTTGTGATCTCGAAATTCGAAAAGAGTATTCTAGTGAAATAGAGTTGATCAGTCATATTTTGTAAAATTACATATGATGAATTGAGTTAATTTTGAATTTCGATTTTGTGATTCGAAAACTCCGGGAAAAAAAGAAGGCAATATTAGTTCTTGAGAAACAATGAGTATGTTGATTAGGTTTTTTCGAATGGACTCACTAAATTTGAGGTTAAATAGAGTTAGTTATATTCTAGAAAGTTCAAATCTAATAAATTTATATTTCATGATCCTGAAACTTCAAAAGAAGTAATGTTAGTTTTGTGGAAATAATTGTATTGTTCACTAGGTCGTCATGAATGGATCCCTAAAATTTGGGGTAAAATGAAGTAAAACATATTCCGTTAAACTAATGTTTAATATACATGAAAAACTTAGATAATTTTGAATATTTGTTTCTTGACATCAAAACTTCAAAAGAGTGGCGTTAGGTCCTGTAGAAGCAGAGAGTATCATTCAGTAGGTCATTATGAATGAATTCGGTAAATTTGAGGTCAAACGGAGTCAGATAGTTATATTCCAAAAATTCATGAATTAAAAACACACGAAAAATTTAGATAATCCTCAATTCCTATTTCGTGACTCGGAAACTCAAGAAAAAAGAAGAAGGTGACATCAATCAAGTAGAAACAATGAGTATTATTCACTAGATCGTCATGAATGAAGCTAAAAATTTTGAGGTCAAAAAGAGTTGATCAGACATATTTCAAAAAATTAATGAACTAATACACACGAAAAGTTAATTTAATTTTGAATTCTTGTTTCGTGAATCTGAAACTTCAAAAAATGACGTCAATCCTGTTGAGGCAATGGATATCGCTTCCTTGGTCATCATGAATGTACTCATAATATTAGGGGTCAAATAGAGTTCGTTAGTCGGATTTCAAAAAATATGTGCATTAATACACACACAAAAAAAAACATAGATGATCATGAATTCTTGTTTCATGTTTGGTCAATCATTTTGGATTTTTTTTTTCATGTTTGATTATTTTAGTTGTTTTGAAAAATATTTTTCAAATAGACTTATTTTTCTGTAAGATTTTCATACATAAAATAAGGAATATAAATTTCAAAACTTTCCTTAAACCTCACCACCCGAAATGGATCCAAATCTAAGATTCAACTTTCGACTTTGAATCGAGACACAAATTTTGACCTTCCAACCTCAATTTAGGATCACTTATTTTTCAGAAAAATATTTTCCAAAAAACATGAATAAAAGAAAAAAATCATGAAATCTATAATCCATATAATTTATTGGGTTTACCCTTTTTATTCCTATTGAATATACATAAGGTCAAATATTTATTTATTTATTTAGCTAATTCATTTTACATTAGCTCATATCTGACTCGACCCATTCTTTTTATTATCACACTATATAGCTGGTGTATAACACATTTATATTTATAGATATGCCAAAACCACTATACCGAATCTTTAGCAAACCCAAAAATATTTGTATCTGTTTCTTTGGCCTCTGTAATGATTATGATCATATAATAATAATAATAATAATCATATGATTTTCTTTTTCCCTCATCTTTGTTAACTTAATTACCCACGCAATCACCGGAGTATTTTCCGGCCACCGGACGGCGATCGGTAACCATTTCCTCTTTACTTGTATTATTTGTGTTCATACATATATTGCATGAATCACATTTATATCTATTTTATTTATTCATATTTGGTGAATTGCGCAATAATCGTGATCATTCATGATGATTTTCTCAATTAATGAATCATATATAAATATTTCTTGTCATTTTTCCCTTTTTATTAATCTGTATAGATCAGAGGTGGATGCAAGATTTAATTTGATAGGTCAGTGATTTTGTCATACATATATTTATGGTTCGTGTCAAAAATATTGAGTTCAGTTGAATCGTTAAACATAGGCTCCATGGACCTCTGCATGAGCTGTTGAATTATGCAAAATTGCAAGTTCTGTTTTATCAATCTCCTTTCAATTTGAGATCACTTAATTGTGTTTTGTAATTAATCACATTTTTTCCCATGAAAGTGGTTAATCAATCCCATTAATATGGTCATTCTTAACAATAGTTTCCTATTAGCAGTGACGGATTCAGGATTTTCATTAAGAGAGTTTAAACTTAGATTTTGAACCTCTAAACCACTAAGCAACCTCTAGCATTGTGTTCAAGGGATTCAAAATCTATATATGTACGCATAGAAAATAAAAAAATCACCTTATATATACATTGTAATTTTTTGTCAAGAGGGGCTCAAGTGAATGCGTTCACTTCTAGAGCCACCCCTGCCTATTAGTATGCTATCTTTTGTTAACTAGCCAACTTTTTTGTTGGTTACTTGTAGAATGTTGTCACTGATTCGAAGTTCTTGTTGCAGATAATACATTAAGTTGTAGGGAGTTCTGAATACTGCATATATATGGCAAGGAAAGCTTTCGGCGCTTTAAAAGATTCCACAATGGTTGGGATGGCGAAGGTTAACAGTGAGTACAAGGTGAAGTATTTGTTCGAATATAAACTTATTATACTCTTAGTATTGAGTTACTGAAAGTCTGAAATCATTAGTTAAGAATATATGTATGTTCTTTACTTCAGAAACTTGATGTTGCTATACTTAAAGCCACTAATCATGTCGAGGTAATGCCAAAGGAGAAGCACGTACAAAGTAAGTTCAATTTAACTCGACATTGAAGTTCTGTCAATCTTTTTAGTGGTCTCACCAGCACGTGAACTTCGATTACTTGAAGGCTGAGGCAAGCCCTGATGATATTAGTGTTGTTTATGGCTAATTTGGACTATGTTATTTTGTTTTCCGACTTATATGATGTGCACACACATGTTTTATCAGTGGTATATATGAACCTTTTCTGAATTCTGACTTAACGTTATAAGTCCACTCCTCCTTTTTGCAGCTTTTTTCAATGCGATTTCATGCAACAGACCTCGAGCAGATGTTGGCTATTGCTTACATACTCTTTCCAAGAGGCTCACCAAAACACATACTTGGCAAGTATGATCTAATGACACCATACTAGCAATTTGTTTTATTTAACTTTTTTACTTCAATTAACGTGTTTAGTTCTTTTCTCTCTGTATGACCAGTTTTTGTGCACTTCTACCAACTATGTAAAGGAAATGAAAGTTCACAAACTCGTCAAACTCTTTCTTATAGTTTAACTTAAGACAATCTATTGAAGTGTTGCTTTAAGTTATAAAATCAGATCGGACTAATATCGTCCTCTTGTGGTTGAAAGGTTCATTTTTTTTCTTTCAGGTTGCGCTAAAAGCTTTAGTTGTTATTCATCGTGCTATGAGGGAAGTTGATATATCATTTCTTCAAGAGCTTATCAACTATAGTGCTCATCGTGGCCATTTGTTAAACCTAACACATTTCAAGGATGATTCGAGTGCAAATGGTACATATCACCTCTCTTTTGGCTTATCGTATGCAAAAAGTTACTACTAGCTAGAATGTGAGAAACTAATCATGTGGATATGTCTAATTTTTGATCGATTGTGAAGCATGGGACTATTCTACGTGGATTCGTTCTTATGCTTTATATCTCGAAGAATACCTTGAATGCTACTGGTTGGTGAAATTTGATTTTCAGAGAGAACGAAAGGTACGATATCTGCCTTGTAAGAAACTGATGTATTGAGCTCCATTTCTCGAATGACACTTTTAATGTTTTAGTCCGTTCCCAATAAATGACGCCATATATTTAGTAACTCTTTAACTTTAAACATGCTCTTTCTGTACTAGAAATGTCATGTTATGATCACAAATTATTGTGAAAGGTACTTTTGATATGTCAATGATCAGTTTTTCTTTTGAACGACAAATCTTTTGTTGTTGATGCTAAACAGAGAATGAAGGAGCTAAACACTCCAACCTTGATAGAGACAGTACCTTGTTTACAGAAACTGCTCTCTCGTCTTCTCGATTGCCAGGTGATGAATCGATCAATTACTGAATAACCGATTCATTTGTTTTGCTTTAGAGGTATAATGACTACTGTCATATTTTCAGCCAAAGGGAGTAGCTCAATATAACTTCTTGATTCAGCATGCCCTTTCGATTGTGAGTAATCATCGAATGTCCTTTCACTATATGCATATATACGACTAATTTTATTCGATGTAGAAGCTTTTCACATTCAAAAATCAAACTTTTGTTTAACACAGGTTGCAGCAGAAAGTGCAAGTCTATATGTAGCAATTGCTGATGGAATGCTTAACTTAGTGGACAAAGTACGATACAATCCAAGTGTTTTGGTTCAGTTATCGGATGTATTTTTGTAAAATAAAAACGAGCATTGACTAATAAACCTTGTACAGTTTTTTGAGATGCAACGTCATGATGCAGTTAGAGCACTTGAAATTTATCGAAGGGCAGGAGATCAGGTATGTGCATTTTCCTTTGTATATACATACATATATTAAGATCGACTCGTTGTGCATAGTTTGTTTTGATACATGGAAATGTGTGATATGCAGGCAGTAAAGCTATCTGAGTTCTTTGAGATATGTAGGAACCTTGATTTTGGACGAGGGCAGAAATACGTTAAAATAGAAAAGGTAATCCATTTTGACATTGTTCTTTTATTCATTCTGGTGCCGATTTCTTATTTCAAGAAACAAGTCACTAACAGATTTGTGTGTTTGTTTGATAACGTTATAGCCTCCGGAATCATTCATATTAGCGATGGAAGAGTACTTGACGGATGCACCAAAACCTCTAATGCTTACATGGAAGCCGGTATGTTAGAAATGAGTGTGATCTTATATACTTTTTTTTTCTTAACATTGCTATATAGTTGAACCTACAGAACTCGCTCTTCTCTGTTTACTATTAATGCTAATTTTCCTTTTCATTATGTCAACAGGATGACAATGACAAAAATACCAAGGTCATTGCTGTTCCGGGGTCCAAACTAGAGACTGATAAAGAGCAAGAAACTGAAGTACAGACGAAAGAAGAGAGTAACGTGGAGACTCCAGCCCCGCCTCTCATTCCTGACCTTTTAGTAAGAACCTTCTTAAATCCTAAATGAAAAAATGAGATGAGATTTCATAATGATTACGCATAGCTAAATATACATATTTATAGTCTTTTGATGAACCAAGTGAAGATCAATCGATTGCACCAGAAGATGACAACGCCGCGTTAGCTTTAGTTGTTAGTACACCAGGTATATTTTTCTTTCTTTTAGTCTTCTTTATCAAAGTAGACGAGTCTACGTACTAAGCTTTCTCCATTATGTGTAGATGAGTTATCGAATTCTTTGAGCAATTCAGATCAAAGTAGTCAACCTACAGGCTGGGAGTTGGAACTCGTTACAGCATCAACGGGGGCATCCATAGATCAAAATAAACTGGTTAGCCTTTTTACTATACAAGCAGGCTAACTCAAACCAAACTGTTTTTGTGCTCGTGGCAACGACTATAACATTAGAGTTTGAAACATTTGTGTGTCCTGTTTTCAGATACAGGGGGGTGTACTAGATAGATCAAAGTTGGATAATCTATATGAAACAGCATTGGCAAGACAGAACATTGTAAATGACCCTTACAATAGGGAAGTTTCGTCTAATCCGTTCGAGGTAGCTGATAATTCACAAGATGCATTTTATAGCTCAACAAACTCTGGAACAAATGGTGCACAAATGGCTGCTATGGCTCATTACCATGACTATGGTGTTTTCATGCAACAACAAGTTGCTAATATGTCTCAATCACATGAATCGTTCATCGGACAACACGAAGCCTTGATGATGCAGCAACAAATGGCTATTGTGTCTCTTCAACAACAAACTATGATTCAAGAACATGAAGCACAAATTCAAGAAAATATAGGTGATGTGCCTCAACTACTATTAGAAGGACCAGCAGCATTGGTTAACAATAATGACAAAAATCCATTTGGGAATCCTTTCAGTGATCAAGATGTTACAACTAATAATAATCCTTCTCAGGATCAATCTCATGTATCTGAAAATCAAAACTCACAGTCTAGCTTAATCTAAACTCATTTTGCCAAAAGGAAATTATGGAAGTTGTTAATGAATGCAATCCATAGTACCTCGTAGTACCAGAGGTGGATGCAGGATTTAAAGTTTATGGATTCTTATAGCAACCTCAAAATTTCATATAGTTTTTGAATTTCTTATAATTTTTGTATGAATTAATGTGGTGTCCGGGCCAACTTTCACGCATCTCGACTAATTCCACTGACCACATGATATCTGTTACCTCCCATCAGCAACAAGGTACCAATTAACTATATTCATCAAGACTAAAATAGATGAAAAAAATCACTTAGTGTTTTTTGTCTCTCTGAGTTTTGAACTTGAGATCTCAAGATTCTCAACCACTTTATTGATCTGAGTTTTTAGATTTCTTAATACATATTTATAACTAGATTCAGATAAAAATTACTCGATTCATATCAACTCCTTATTATAAGTCAACTCCACCCTACCTAGCATGATCTAGGTTGAGTTTAGTGAATTTAACTATTAATTCATTACTTTTGACTTGAGCTATGTATATAAAAGTTTATACTCATTTTAAACCGACAAACGCTAGATCCCATGCTCTATAAATAATAATCAAACATACCATATAATAAGAAAGGATTTTTCCTCCTCTCTCCCCATGTTCATCTCTAGACTTTTTTGGGGTGAATTTTTTATTTCCATTTCCTATTTTGGTGCAACGCATGGAAAAAGAAAGTGAATGACCAAGTTTTTTTTTTTTTAAAAATAATTTTAATATTATATTATTTACCTTCATTTATCTACTGTATTAAATTTCTTATTAAAAAAAAAATATATCATGGGCCCTATCCGGAATTGCAACTAAAAGAGTCACATGGTATTGGGCCCCACCATTAAACCCGTAGCGTATTTCACGCCTTTATTCAGCCGTCCTTCTCGATGGATCTTAGCTGTCTGTTAATTTTTTTTTCACGCATTAAAATTCGATTAAATCAAATTTGCATCATATATAACCTCATTTTTTAAAAAAAAAAAAGGCTCCTTGTCAAAAATTTGTTATCGAAACATATAAGTTCATTCAACTCAAATATCTAGTATCCAATGTTTGGAAATATATACTTCTCACTCTATGCTGTAACAAGTCTTTTCTTCCATATGTTTATTCAAATTCAAAAGGGAATCATAACTACAACCTTATATTAGTGCTTTGATTTTGATTGAAAAGTAAAATTACGAGGTTTCGTGTTTGAGTTTTCCTAAATACAAAATCGTATTTGTTAAAAAGTACTTTATTTCTGATATGGTACTTAAAAATATAAATTTAAATTTAAGTAACTATATGCTATACAAGTGCTTTAACATGTAACTTAAAAAAAAAGTGCAAATAACATTTGATAGAATGAGTAATTTTTAATCCCTTCACAAGAAAAGCAACAATAACAATAAGACTCTAACATGGAATAAGGAGTTCAATCTTCTTCACTCCTCCTTCCCACAAGAAAAGAATAATATTCTTTTCTTTTTCTTCCTCTTCTTTTTCTTTTCTTTCGCCTTTTCCGCGATAACATAAAATCTAAAAATCCTAAAAATAACTAAAAAAAAAAAAGAAAAAAATAATTATTTTATAGACTTTTCTTGACTATAGCCATAATAGGAGAGATACCACTTAACAAATTTTCCCAACCCGGTTTGCAAATTGGTTGTCGGTTTATACCCGAGTTCTTTATGAGCCAAACTAATATTCGCATGTGTAAACGGAACGTCGCCATTTCCGGGCATATCCAAAACATGTTTCTTAGCTTTTACTTTCAAATGCTTCTCTAACATCGCAACCATCATCGGAACCGTCACAGGCGAAGTATTACCCAAGTTAAATATCCGAAACATAGCCGAGCCCCGTTTTTTCCCACCCGACCCGGTACTCTTCCCAGCTGTATCAAGTGACCCGACACACCCTTTCACAATATCATCAATATAGGTAAAATCACGCGCTAAATCCACCCGATTCTTGCCCCGATAAACCGTTATCGGTTTACCTTGTAAGATATTTCGGGTAAACGAGAAATAAGCCATGTCGGGTCTTCCCCACGGTCCATAAACAGTAAAAAACCTCAACCCGGTTATTGATAACCCGTAAATGTGATTATAAGTATGTGTAATTTCTTCACCCGCTTTCTTCGTTGCTGCATATAACGAAGCGGGTTGATCCGTTCGATCCGATTCCGAAAACGGTACCTTTTCGTTCAACCCGTAAACTGAGCTCGAGCTTGCCCAAACAATGGCGGGTTGAGGATTTGCATTTTTGCAAGCTTCGAGAAGCGTAACAAGCCCAGCAATATTGCTATGAACATAAGATTTAGGATTTTCCATGGCGTAACGAACACCAGCTTGTGCAGCTAAATGCATTACGTGCGTAAACGCTACGATATCAAATAGCTTCGTTAACATATGAACATCGTTAATATCCCCTTCAATGAGGTACACATTTTGCGAATTCAACAGATTTTTGCGAGCTTTTTTCAACGAAGGGTCATAGTAATGGTTGAAATTGTCAATTCCGACGACACCGTCTCCACGTTTTTTCAATGCGATTGAAACGTGAGATCCGACGAAACCGGCGGCGCCGGTGACGAGTACGGACATGCCGTTGACACGGTGGATTTGGGCGGAATCACGAACTTGTTTCTCCCAATGAAGACTACCAGTGGAGGAGAGATACCGGGTACCGGTATCCATGAAGGACTGAAAACTCAAATACGACGCCGTTAAAGCTAATAAAAACAATGCCCATAAGAACATTGTACTTGTTGAAGCGAAACATCGGTGAAATTGCCGGTTACCGGAGTAATACGTTTTGTCTTTGAATTTTCCCGGTGTTGATGGAATGAATTCTTCTTCTAATCCCCTCATTTTTTTTTTCAAATCGAAGAAAATAATTTTTTCCCCTTTTGAGATAAAGATGAATAAATTGTTAAAAATGAAACCCAAAAAATAAGAATTGGATATTATTGTTGTAGATGAAAATGGATTTTTAGTATCTGCAGAAAATGGGAGGAATTTATATAGGGCAGAGTACGTAGAAATAGAGCTTCTAAAAAACGCGTGAACGCGTTAAAGAATGATGATTTTGGAAGAGAGAGAAAATTGATGAGAGAGAAAGGACAGCTAATGGCACACAGTGTAAATTTAGGAAAGTGGAGAGGATAGAGAAAGAAAGGGATGGGTAAAAATAGAAAATGTAGAAGATAACTTTGTAAAGGGTTGTTTGGCTACTGTTAGAGTTACGTAGATATTAATAATATATCGATTAGTTAAATTGATTGTTTAGTATTTATTAGTTAGATATTCTATTAATTGAGAGGAATATTGGAAACACCTTTAAATTTAATGTAAATTATTAATTTTGTTTTTAAATTATTGACAACTTTAAAACAAATATTTATTTGATTAACTAAACTTAGATATATTCTCGTTCTTTCACATGATATAGCTAGTTGTCTCAAACTGTTGTAGAAGTGTAATGTTCTTAATAAAAAACAGAGAGAAGTGTTGATAACACTTATGAACTTGGTGAGAATTTATAAACGTATTTTCTCATGTTACACAATCAAAGTGTAGGTAAGTTAGTGACTCAAGTAAATGTGGTATTTCTAAAACTATCAATAACTCTAATTGAATAATGTTTTACATTTTGGTGGATTTGTATTTTTTGGAACTAATTTATAAATAGTTATAGTATATGAAACCAATTGACTCGTGACAAACTAAGACTTAAAGAGTACAAATTTCAATTATTTAGACAATTAATTTGTAGCAATGGAATTAAAAGTGTTGAATGTTTATTTAAGAAGTAAATAATGTATGATTATTTCATATTATTCTCCCTAGGAAAGATAATAATACAGCTAAAGAGACATTACTATAGTTGGACCACGTTAGAAAGTTAGTGGACACTCATTCTTATAGTTTATAAAAATAAAATAATATTAGGCATACTAAGTTTGATAAATACATGCTTTAATTAAGCTAATTTTGCGGCTTGCACGTCGAAATAAAATATTTATTGTATTTTTTCTTGATAACTATACTTAGAGAAGGTTCTATGAAGGTCCCAACTAGAATAGTTGAATAAATTATTATATATCAAATTGATACGAATGTCAATGTCAGTTTTCATGTACGGCAACTAATTCCACGTGATATTTGTCATCTCTTACCAGCAACAAGTATCAGGTATTCCAAAGCAAGTATTTAAAATCAATGTCATCAATTTTTGGAATTAAAAATTATTATATTCAACTCTTTAATTTGTTGAGACGACTAATTTACGGTGGCCATCCATTTGGATATTCTAGAGTGTTCCATGGAACATTCACTCTTGATTACTCAATTAATTAATTAATTATAATTTCGTGGTCATGTGAATAATCAATCTCTTTTATAATGAAGGATTGAGATCCCAATCTTCAGTGGTTGGCATGGTATTTATTTAACTAATTAAATAAAAGAAAGCTTAAGCATAAGCCAAGGTTGATCAATGTCATGAATAGAAATTAGTTAGGTATTAATGTCTTTTCGACTAATCCAGCACATTCTCCATGTCTGTGTTAAACTATATACATACGGTGGTCTAGAGAGAAGCTATTAAGTTCACGTAAATTTACAAATGATACATCTTGATCAATCGTTTCTACTATAGTATCATATAAAACTAGTTAAAATTATCTGCGCTTCACGTGGAACTTTAATATCACGAATTTTATAAAATAATACTTAAAACATATCCGTCATTAAAACTAAAACACTGTATTATCTTACATACAAGATTACGTAGTAACAAACACTAATAATGTAAAGGAAAATGAAAATTATAACATCTTATCATTTATCATTAATAACATAAGCGTAAATTAATGACCGTAAAAATACATATCAGGATCTGTAACATAAGTAATGGTGTCAGTGAGCCACTCAACAGGAGCAAAGTACACGAATATTTTATTGTGTAGAAAAAGAAGTAGTTCAAAATTATCGTAGTTTTAAAATGAGATGAAATCCCTCTATATATAGACAACAAAGGGTAGTGTGAACAAATGTTTTGTTATGCCTTATCGGAAAGGTTACAACCCTTTGGAAAGGTCACAACCTTTCACAAAAGTCACAATTTTTCATAAAAGTCACAACTCTTCATTATTAAAGTCACAACTTTTCATAAAAATCACAATTTTTCATGAAAGGGGAAGACTAATTTTGGAAATAAATAAATTAAAAGGGAATTCTAGTTAAAGTCACAACTCTTCATTAAAGTCACAACTTTTCATAAAAGTCACAAGTTTTCATGAAAGGGAAATGCTAATTATTTTGGAAATGAATAAATTAAAAGAGGATTTTAGTTTGTGATGGCGCCACGTAGGCTGGCCTATTGTTCTTATATATATATATATATTATACTAATAATTTAGCGAAAGAAAAAAAAATATAAACACAAACCACACTTATATTCATTGATTGATTTAAACTAATACACAAGTGATGACAATACAAATTTACTAGTACAAGGTACACATTACGTACTATATATAGGACTTCATGCAGTCTATTCTTTATTTTTTTTCATTTCAAATTAAAGTAGTATAAGCTATTGTTTATTTATTTTTCTAATGTAATATTTAGTTAACATCTCCTTCACCATAGCTACATGATATCCTTACGTATCTAGGACCATTAATTACCGGAACCAAAACCAGCTCTTGATCCAGCATATGAGCCTGCTTCTGAACCTGCCTCGCTTGATCCACCTCGGCTACCAGAACCAGAGCCAGCTCTTGATCCAGCGTATGAGCCTGCTTCCGAACCTGCACCACCATTACCTGAGGAAGTTGAGCCTGAGCTTGAGCTTGAACTAGAACTTGATCTTGATCCTGATCCTGATCCTGATCCTGAACCTGCTCCTGCACCGGCCCCTGAACCACTTCCACCTCCTAAGCCCAAGCCTACCCCAGTACCGACACCCACTCCTATACCACCACCCAAATCTAGGCCCAAATCCTTTCGTGCCACCCGGCCCTCTGAGACCATAACAAGAGTTGACAAAACAAGCAAACCAAGAAAGCCCAAAGCCTTAACCTTAGCCATACTTAAACACTAATAAAAGTACCAAAACTAAAAAAAAAATCCAATATTATTTCTATGCAAAGTGTTATTCCTCTATTTAGCAAGTAATGCTTGATTTCTTGTTGTGGTGAAACATGATAACTTGTAACGCTATTTATAGTTTTAGATGCTAGGGTTTTGATTTGGTTGGTAAACATGAAAAATTAGTGGTAGTGGGGGACAATTGTACATTATTAAAAATGGGCTAGACTAAAGTTTGTGGATGAGAAATTAAAAGCATGCAATTTAAGAAAGTTTTTTGGACTTGTCATGTGTTAAACCATACTATGATGAAATTGTATCGACCCACGTATCGGCCTTTCCACTACCATAGTGGAATAGCTATAAAATACACTAATTATACATTTTCAAGGTGGAAAATAATACAACACACAAAAAGAAGAGACATGTGAATAAGGAATTGATAGAAAAGAGACACGTGTAACAACGAAGAAATCATCAAAAATTATAGTGGAACGACTAAATATTAGTCATCCATAATAGTGTTTAAAAAACTCGTAGGGATTACTTAGACACAAAACCCTAGCATCTAAAAAAGCTACAAACATGAACGATGATAAGTATATATTAGAACGTAGGATAAATACTAGTAATTAAACATCAAGATATATATAAGTGCGTTTTTACTAATAAGAATACTTGTACTGTTTTTGCAACAAACTAATAAAGAATTATTAAAAAACAAATTAATATAGAAATTTAACACTAGCTAAACTAAAAAAGAAATATCAAAAACAAATTAATAAAGAAATTTAACGCTATAGCTAACTTAAGAGTACTAATTTTCTCCAAATTTAGGGAGGAGTTGCTTGATCAAGTATTGAGTAGCCTTGTAGTAAGTAGATTCAGTTGGATGAATGCTATCAAAGAATATGTATTGTGAAGGATTTGGACATAATGAAGATAGTTCAGTGCAAAAAGGTCCTGCTTCAATTAATCCACTTCCACAACACCCTACCTTTGTTTCCTCAAATCCTGTTACAATTTATTAACCACAAAAATATATTTCAGATATTCAAATATACTATCATATGTGATAATAGTATTTTATTAGGCACAAAATATAAAACAAAAAGACATATTTATGAAATATGTGGTCCAAAACATGCATATATCAACAGTACATTTCCTATAAATCATTACATTCCATGATTTTTTTTTTCTTTTTTTCAAAGTTGAACTTCACAAAAATATATTTTAGATATTCAAATATATTATCATATGTGATAGTGTTTTATTAGGAACAAAATTTAAAACAGAAAGACATATTTTTGAAACATGTGATCCAAAACATGCATTTATCAACATTTTCTATAGATCATTACATTCCATGATTTTTTTTTTCTTTTTTTCAAAGTTGAACTTCAGAAAACTAAAACTTGAAGTTGAATTCCTAGAAATTTCAAGGATTTGAAAAACAATAAAAATGTGTTTTCACTATTTTTAACTCCAAATTACTCACTCACAATTCCAATTTTCATTATCATTTCTCACTTTGAAAACAAAATATTTTTTCAAATTTCGTCTCCAATTTTTATTATCATTTCTCACTTTGAAAACAAAATATATTTTTCAAATTTTACCATGAATTACTATAGTTCGGTATATGATAAATATGAAAGGTTAACACACCACATAAAATAGGAAAAAGTTCAACTAAAATAGAAAATAAAACAAATTATGATTATATACTAAAAAATTATTAATTATTAATTTAAAGACGTACTTACCATGTAGTTGAGGATTGTGGATAAGGCCTGATATAAAATTATATGTGTCTACATATAATATTTTGCTTCCAGGAAGATGTGATTGTAATTGAATTAACAAATCCTGAAGATTTTTGTTATAAATTTGAGCATCCAAATTCTCTTCATTTATGCAACTTCTAAAAAATGGAGATTTTGCTGTAATTTGCATTGGAAGACAACCAATTGGTGGCAATCCATTTACTATAATATTACGACATCCAAGATAGTATAATTCCTGAAAACATAAAAAATATCACACGTTAGAATAATTAAAAATGGCGACGAATTCAGAAATCTCATTAAGGGTATCATAAATTTAATATATCTGTATGAAAAATAGTTTACGAATTCTGACCACTATCGTGAGATATATATGACTACACCACCGTATGCAAAGGGACAAAAATGGACTAGAGTGACATTAGAAGTTAACTAGAAAAGCTAAGAGGCTCACGAATATGCATAGTAAAGAGTGATGGATATGATGAATATATAATTCATTAAATAAAAGTTTCTTTTTTCAAACAATTTTAAATTTTTAAATAAGTTAGACAATTTTGTAAATTAATTTATATATAAGTCAATCAATACCTATATTTTTGTGTATATATCTCCATAGTAAATTAATTTGTAGACTATAGATAAATGTGGTAAACGACATAAGTCCATAATCGTTCCGATGAACTATTGACTCTTATATCAGTTGATATACTAAGAAAAAGTTTTAATATGGTGTGTGAGATTGATTATCCACTTTAAACTATATACCAACAAAGTATATATTTAAGTGATCGATCTGATCACACAACAACAAAATTTCAAGACTAAACAACAAAATTTACATTTAACTAACCTTGATAAAACTTTGGACTTTGTCAAGTAGAAAATCTTGGTAGCCACTCAAGCTGAATTGAAGTCTTCTATTAGGTAAATCATAAAAATTAAATATCAAATCATTAGTACCAGCACTAACAATAACCAAAGCACCATTCACTATTCTTTCAACTTCACTACTATTTCCTCCAACAATATCTTTAATTTTACTCAAATATTCCTTAAAATATTCTAACTCTTCCTTCATTGAAATTACTCCAGATATTGTACTAGTTAATTCATCATATCCTGTTCCACCAGATGCAAAACATACTCCAGTAATCAAGTCGTTTTTCGACAAATCGCGTTGTAAATAGGGAGGAACACCATTTTTTTTGAGACCTAATGAAATTGACAACATGTCTGGCACTAATTTCCCATTAGAAAATCTTCCTGTTGGGATATGGTTTGTGAAATCTTGACCATATGGTAAATGATTGCCTTTAGCTATAGTATCAATATGGTTGTTATTTCCAGTGTCAACTGATGAATCACCAAATACTAAAATGGATGTGAATTTTGGAATATTATTATTGGCTTGGCTAGTTATTATAATGTTACAATAACATAATATCATGAAAACGAAGAAGCAAGTTCTTAATGCCATTTTGTGATGCCAAAAAAGTTTGAAGTTTAATGCTAGGAATATGCATTTTTATACTTGTAAGTATGTAGACGTCGAGTTTTCGTAGGAGTCTGCAAGATGAGTTCAGTTTCAGTTAGAGTTCTTAGAGTTTACTATACTCTAAACCTTTCTGGCTCATATAGGTGGTAAATAAACTATTGGGATAATTACGAAGAGATCAAGATATGATTGGACTGTACTGTTTTATCGAGGATTAATATATTTGTACCTATATTGTTGCAAATATCTATCTATTTATTTTATTTGTTTCAAAAGAAGATATTTATAATTGTGTATGTTGCTACGGTGCTACCTCATATTTTTTGAGAATCCTATGCCATACACGATGTGCTAGCTAGCTTCTAAAATTCTGAATAAAATCTTGAAACTTGATAAAAAGGAAAAATATCGACTATTTTCAGTGTGAAAACTGCCTTTGCTTCTCTAACTTTATGTGGCAAATTTTGGCATTTCTTTACACAATTTTTTTTTTTTTTTATTTATCTATCGACATTTTCACATTTGCTCGATATTTGTGAATTTAACTAATATTCACTGACAATGTATTAAAGAGAATTTATTTCAGTAGGTCATTTTTATAGATTATAACCGTAAACTATATATATATTATATTTGTATGCTTTGATAATGTAAAAAATACTTTATTTATTTATCGATTATTTTTTAAAATTAAAAAAAATGATAAATTAGACAAAATGATCATTCCATCAAATTCCTTAACCCTAAAATAGTCCAATATCTGAAGACCAAGTGACTATTTGACGATGGTGGCCTTTCTTAACAAGAATTGGATCCCAACAACAAAAATAGGGAAAAAAGTTAGAGCTCCATTCGAAAATTTGGGATTGTTTATAGAAGATTATAGTCTATATCTTGCATAAATGCAATATAATTTTACACCGTCACTTAAAAATACTCCTTCGCGGAGAAATACACATGTATTAGGGTATCCTGTCTGGTAATCTAGACAAAAAAATTATAGCTTCGTTTGAAATTTTAGGATTGTTTATAGAAGATTTGAGCTAGTCTAGATTGAAAAAAGAAAAGAAAAAAGAATCAATTTGTTGGAAAGATGAATTGCTTGTATAAATACTATATAACAGTGTATATGAAATTATGATCGTATATACATCTCTGATATATAGTAATATACAATTATTTACTATTATACAATATCCATATATTACATATACATGCAACCATTTACTTAAATTTTGTTTGACATATGATACATCTACGTAAGAAGCCCAATTTTTAAAATTTATTCATAGATATTGTTCTGATAAAAAAGATGATTAACACCATCATCATAATTTAAGAGGATAAAGCTCAAATATAGAGAATATCAACTCAGTTGAAAACTAAAATGATAAGATTGAATATTATGCAGTGTCATCATTTGGGCCTCAATTTTATACAATCCAAAAGAGCCAAGGCCCATAACATTATTGCTAAAAAAATAAGCCCAATACTTGAAAACTAGCCCTCAAAATACACTAGAAGATTGCTAACAATAATCAAGCTAATGACTATATATCCCCATTTATAACTTTGGCAAATTCATTAACTATATATATGATTTAATTTGTTAGATTAATCAAGCTAATGGCTATATATACTCTCGTTTAGTTTGTTCATTTATTTAATAGAACTCACGTGTTCTCTTTTTTATTGGTAGAAAGTTGCTCTCATCTCCAGTGGCGGAGCCAAGAATTTCACGAAGAATGTCCAAAAATTAAACAACAAAAACTCTTTTTAAAAAAGGCAAAAAATTGTTGTAAGTGAGATTTTCACGAATAGGGTCCAAAAATTAAACAACAAAAACTTTTTTTAAGAAAGGGGGAAAATTATTGTAAGTGACATTTGAACATGCAAGCACTGACTCATTAAAGATGTCTAAACACACATTCAAGACATTTGAAACCGCTAGGCTACAACAACCTATTGTATCAAGGGTGTCCAAAATATGTTATTTAATCACTTCGTATATCATTTTATTTGAATATGCGGTATTTTTTTCTGATGAAGACATACATGTGCCTACGACCCTGCTCATCTGACGATTTTGAAGTTGTAACGTGAAAATTTGAGATCTTTAAGTTGTAGTTTATAAAATTTGAAGTTGTGTTTGAAACATGTATTTTACTTGAAATATTTTTAAAGTTTTAAGATGGAATTCCCTAAAACTGATCAGAGTTATTTTATAGGAAATTGAAAATTAATTTTTCAAACTCTAATCAAATTTCATGATCAAATATATATTAGAAGATAAATTTTTAAATTCAATTCAAAAAGTATGATCAAACGCTAGCTTAGCTATACACATTTTATTCGGGCTAATTAACCGTGATACATTTCTAGTCTCACCTATGTAATTTTTTTGTGTCATTTTATGTAAAGGTGATTCTTATTCTTTAAATTAAATTAAATGGTCAAAGAGATTCTTGTTTACTTTCTCTAGGGAATTGGTCTTAGCTCTTCCATTCATAATAGACAAATTATAACTTGTTTTTTCTCAAGAAATTTCTGGAGGTGGAAGGTCTGATCAAGTGTTTTTGGCACTACATTAGGAAATTTATACAACTCCAATGCAACGCAAAGGGTGATGTAAGAACAACGGTTACTTTTCGAACAACGAAATAGGGGTGACTTCACATTATTTCCAACATACTAGTGAAAGTTTCACTATTATTTATAGAGTGTGAAATGTCCAACGTTGCATAAAAGCTTCTAGGCATCAAAATAGGAATGACTTCATATTATCTCTATAGATTTTTAAAAATATTTGAGTGACTCTCAATTTATCCTAACTTGACATCTCGATCCTGTACTCCTCGAAGTTTCATTTAGATATACCTAAATCGATCAAAATAAATACTTTAGTTGGATGTATATGTAAATAAAAGACTCACAATTTCCTTTACCCCTACCCTCCCCCTCAACCCAATTCTTTTTTTCCATTTTATCATTTTGAACGTATATTTAGTATTGCGGAGCGGAGTCAGGTAAAATTGAGGGGTTACTCTGAATCTTTTTTGACGAAAAATTATATCATTTATACATGACTAAAATTACTTTTTTTAATATATAGTCTCTGTTGATTTTTCGTATATTTACTTAATCATATTTTAAACTCATTCTCTTAATGAAAATTTTGACTCCGCAATTGTTTAGTAGTGTGCAAGGAATCTTGTTAGGAAATGGAGTACTCCATTGTTTAGAAATAGTAATATTAGCTTAATTTTTAGTCATCCTATTTTAATATCTACAATGCATGATATTTTTGGGACCAATACATTGAAGAGTTGTGAAACCGATAGAAGAATAGAAAATAATATTTGTACATTTAATTTAATTTATGGTTGACATTGATGTAATCCTCTTATCTGATCAAATGGCAACTTGACTACTTCCAACTTCCACCATCCTTTTTAATAAAATTTCTTTATCCCCTTTTTAAAGACATTTCTTCTATTTTATTTGAATTAGTAACTTATAAATAGAGGAATGAGTAGATACAATTGACAACGTTCACACATTCATATTAATTTGAAGGGTCAAAATTATATATTTATATTAATCGAAGATTAAATATGTTTAATCGGAAAGAAGAAAACGGAAAATTGAAGACGAAATGTTCTCCCCCTCCTAATCAAACTCAACTACCCTTTGGACAAATTCAATTTGCAATAATAATGTTTTAGAAAATGAAATGTTTGGTCATCCTTTGTTTGTCTTTCCTTTTCCATCGTGTATTTGTTCATTTTTATTCAAGTTTAACTATTTGTTTATCTATTCAAATTTAAGAGTCCAAAAATCTAACCAACTCCTCTTCATTTTTAAAAGTTTTTATTTGACCTGATTAAAATTAATGAATATAAGATTTATAAGACTAAAGAATATCATGATTTAGATAATTAATATTTCATATATTTACCTTCAAATATTTTTTAAGTAATCCCACGATTATCGCTACATATTATCTAGGTCATGATAAATGTATAGATTGAGTCAATATCATACGGATATTAGATATATATAAAATATAGATTCATTTGCTGCAAAGTTGATATAGCAGTTTATTTTTATGAATGAAAATATCTATTTGACCTCGATGCAATCATAGTTCTAAAATAAGTTTATAGTGAAAAATAGTCCTAGTAAAATATCTTTTTTTTTTTAATTGACCTTAAATACTGTAAATTTGAACCCTAGAGAGCCTCTAGACTTCATACAAGTCGGTACGAAGTGCCATCAATTCAGGTTAGGCGATCCGAAAGGACCAGGCATAAACCTTATCCAAGATTCACTTAGTGGTGGAATCAGTAGTTTTATTAAGGACAGGGGCGGAACTAGGTGGGGTTTCATGGTTTCAGGTGAATCCAATAACTTTTCATATACCGTATACTTTTAGTAGAAAATTAAGTAATAACTTATGAACCCCTAACAAAATTGATTGACAACTCAATGTTAAAGAAGGGGAAAGAAATTTAGAACCCCAAACTCCTAATACTGACTCCGCATCTGATTAAGGAGGTTTGAAATATAAAACATAAACACACAAGAGGTCAATTTTAACCATTTATAAACGTGTAATTTTTCATGAATGACACTCCATCGATCCTTTCTAGTTCTGCCTCGAATATAGCATACCGAATAGGAAAATAAAAAAAACAAGAATAGAAAAATTAAGCTATTTTCCTTTTTTTATATTGGCAAGTGGAAAGTCAAATTTACAAATAATTTATTTTTTTAAAAAAATAAAAAGTTGGACTTGTTCTTTTTTTATATTTATGACGTATTATCCATTTTCTTTTTGTCTTTCTCCTAAATGATTATGCCAAAAACTCCAAAAATATATATATACACCTCTTCAACTTTTTCTCATAACAAAATTCTTCAATTTCTAATCCAAAAAATAAAAATTCAAAATGTTGCGTTTGAGTAACAATTTAGTAGGAATTGTTAACATAATATCTAGGTCATAAATGTATAGATTTGGGTCAATATCATACGGATATATATAATAAAATAAAAAAATATAAATCCATTTGCTGCAAGTTGATATAGTAGTTTATTTTTATGAATGTGAAAATATCTATTTCACCTCGATGCAATCATGTAAGCGCAACACTAATAAACTATCATAGTTTTTAAATAAGTTTATGGTTAAAAATAATTCTAAAAAAATATCTTTTTTTTCTTTATTTCACCTTAAATAACATGAATTTGAATTATTTCAAACTCAGAGTATAGGCCTAGCGACAGAAGTAAACACACAAAAAGGTCAACGGTAATTCAACATCTACTATATATTTGCAAAATAAAAATATCTATTTCACCTCGATGCAATCACGTAACACTAATAAACAATCATAGTTTTTAAATAAGTTTATTGTGAAAAATAATCCTAGTAAAATCTCATATTTTTTTCCTTTAATTGACCTTAAATAACGTGAATTTGAATTAGTTCAGACTCAGTGTGAGTATAGGCCTATTGACGAAAATAACACACAAAAAGGTCAAAGATAATTCAACATTTACTATATATTCGTAAAATATATTTTTAATCATATATAAATGTGTAATTTTTCACTGAATGACACTCCTTGATCCTTGCTAGTTCCGCCCCTAAATATAGCATACCGGAAAAAAAGTACAAGAAGAGAAGTCAAGCTATTTTTCTTATTTTTTTATATTGGCAAGTGGAAAATCAAATTTAAAAAATTAAAAAAAGAAAAGAAGAAGTTGGACTTGTTCTTTTTCTATTTCTGACGTATTATCCAATTTTTGTCCTAAATGACTACGTCAAAAACTCTAAAAAGTCACTAGTAAACTCCATAAATATATTTACACACCTCTTCAACTTTCTCATAATACGTCTTCAATTTCTAATCAATTTTTTTTTAGAAAAAAAATAATGGTGCGTTTGAGTAACAATTTAGTAGGAATTGTTAACATAATAACATTTATTATTTCAATTCCAATTATAGGTGGAGGAATTTGGTTATCAAAACAAGCAAATACAGAATGTGAAAGATTTCTTGAAAAACCAATTATAGCACTTGGAATTTTTGTTATGTTAATTTCATTAGCTGGTTTAATTGGTTCATGTTGTGGAGTTTCATGTTTTTTATGGATTTATCTTGTTATTATGTTTTTATTAATTATTTTAATTTTTTGTTTTACAATTTTTGCATTTGTTGTTACTAATAAAGGGGCTGGTCAAGTTTTATCTGATAGAGGGTATAAAGAATATAGGCTTGGTGATTATTCTAATTGGTTACAAAAAAGAGTTAATAATCATTGGGGTAAAATTGAGAGTTGTTTGCAGGATAGTAAAATATGCAAAACATTGATGGATCATAATGATGATGGGGATAATAAAGTTGAAGATTTTTACAAAAAACATCTATCTGCTCTTCAGGTATTTCATTTTTATTTTTGCATATTTTTATTCGATGTTTGATATGTTTTTTCGTGTTTGACTGTGTTTTGTTGTGAAATTTTTTAAAAGTAGTTTTTGTTTTCAGAGTGGATTTTTTTTTTTTTTTTTGTGTGTGTGAATTGGTGGAGTTGTGTTTGAATATGAATACATATTGAAGTTGTTTTTTATTTTCTATGAGTGATTTAGAGTGAATTTACTTTTTTTATTGTTTTTTAAATTCTTGCAAATTCTGGAATTTCAAATTTTTGTGGGCATATGTTGATTTTTTTGGTGGTTGGTCATGTAAAGGGGTTTTTTGTGAGTAATTTGGAGTGAATTTACTTTTTTGTTGTTTTTTAAATTCTTGAAAATTTTGGAATTTCGATTTTTCATGGTCAAATGTTGATTTTTTGGAGGTTGGTCATGTAAAGGGACTTTTTGTGAGTAATTTGGAGTGAATTTACTTTTTTGTTGTTTTTTAAATTCTTGAAAATTCTGAAATTTCAAATTTTCATAGTCAAATGTTGATTTTTTTGGAGGTTGGTCATGTAAAGGGGTTTTTTTCGCTTTTTGGTTATGTTTCGTTATGAAATTTTGAGAAAAAAATAGCTTTTGTTTTCAGAGTTAAAAAATGTTTTTTTTAAGTTTGTGTTTGTTTGTGAATACAAATGGGAGTTATTTTTGAGTTTTTGCGAGTAATTTGAAATGAAAACACTTTTTTGTTGTTTTTCAAATTCTTGAAGATTCTGGAATTTCGAATTTTCATAGCCAAATGTGTTTGTCGGAGTTATGATGACCTATTCTATTTTAACTTTAGCTACTCAGAAATTTGTTGTTTTCCAGTCTTCCCAAATCAATTTACTTATGTCTCCATCTGTGGCGTGATAAGATAAGAGTGACCGCTAAAGGCCTGATTTATCCTTCATTCTGCAAGAACCCTAACCCTTCATTCTATTTCATACCGTTTTAACTCTGAAAAAAAAAAAGTGAAAACAGGCTTGGTTGACAATGAAAGATACATATATACTTTTTACTAGTAATTACACTCTGTATGAGTTTTTATGGTGTACTTTATAAAAAGTTGAAAGCTTTAAGATTTTGACTCTGTTCTATAGAAACAAGTTGAGGTTTTTTCATCTGCATTAAGTAAATGTAGTCCCGGTAGAGTGCACGCAGATTCCTACCTACCAATACGGACACACTCATATCTACTATCCTTCTAGCATAATCCATGTCCTCCGCATCCTTCGATAAGCTGCAATTGTGCCATATCCTGTCTAGTCTCATATCTCCAATACTTTTTCGGTCTATCTCTACCTCTCTTGAATTCGTCTAAAGTCAACCTCTCACACTTCTGCACTGGGACATCCGTGCATCTCCTCATTTTGAGCACTACTGTTGATGAACCATGTCTACTAACTACTCTTGTTTTGGTTCTATGTATAAACTTCACTGCATTTTTTTTTATCAGTTGAAAGTTTACATAACTTAGTTTTTCGAAATTCACTTCCAAGGTTGATTCACTAAAGATATTATGCTAAATCATTCTCAACACGCGGTGATTAAAACGATTTTTTTTTAAACATATAATCACTTAACCATGATCAAGTAATAGACGTGTATGACAGACACGTCTTGTGTATTCATTTGCTTGATGTAAACGCGTCCTACAAAACCTTAGTTGATATCTTATTGATTGTGTATGTCCCATTGTGTTTACGACATGTTTATTCTTGCAGTCTGGTTGCTGCAAACCATCAAATGACTGCAACTTTACCTACGTGAGCCCGACTAACTGGACCAAGAGTTCAACCTCATCCTTCATCAATCCTGACTGTAACCTATGGAGCAACGATCCGAATGTGTTGTGTTACACTTGTCAATCCTGCAAAGCCGGGCTGCTAGATAATATCAAGAGTGACTGGAAAAAGGTGGCTGTACTCAATATCATATTCCTTGTTTTCCTCATTCTTGTTTACTCTGTTGGATGTTGTGCTTTTAGAAACAATAGGCGTCATGATTCATATAAGCGTTACCCTTAAGAGTACTGCCCGTTTGATCAGTTCATCAGACTCTTGTTGTGTATTATATGGAGTATTAAACCATTTAGTATGTTTCCATGATCTTGAATGTACAGAGGAGCACTATTTGTTCGAGTTCTGTTGGACTGGTTGATTCGTATTAATACACGAGCTCGTTGTTTAGAACATGTTTTTGAGTTGAGCAAACGATTGTTTTTCATTTAACAACAGCCATCAGCTCCTGGCTTGTTGGTAAGGTGAGAGTTTCAAGCTCGATTTAGACAGTTAAGACACCAGCAATACTGTCTTTTTATTGTTGTATGATAGCAGTTAATTAATATGGTCCAAAAGATTTAACTTAAGAAATTGAAACTGATGGTTGTTCATATAGGCTTTGATATCAAGAACTTCGCGAATTCCTTGTCCAATATAAGATTGAGTTGTTGACGACAAGCTTAGAAGCACGAATCATAGAGCTAGCATGCTAGCACTGATTTGTCATTCCAGTTGTAGCACGCTTATCATGTCTTGCATTGACATTCGTACTATAACTGGAATGACAATTGACAAATACCCCTAAATGAAGAGGAACTAGCTAAAGATATCGAAATAATACTCATTGAGAAGACATGGACTAGAGCAAATTGAGAAGATTTTTAACATCTTGGAAAAGAAATTGCATATAGATCTTGATGATCAATGTATGCGTTACCATCACTTGCCCATGTGGATATAATAAGATGACATGTAATAGACGAATGAAAACATATGTAAAAAACAAAATTTGAAATTTGAATCAAAAGCATCTAATTTGGAACACATTAAGCAATTGTTTGAGTGTCTCTGTCTATACGAAATATCCTGACAAGTTTAAGGGACTGAACAGCTATATACCTTTTATTTTGCTAAAACTAAGTACTACAAGTTGTCAGTTTTCTCAAATTTTAAAGTAAAATGCCAAGAATAGAAAAATTCATGTTGGAGGATGTTTCGTCAAGGGCTCACTTTTTATAGAAAGTAATTTGGTAATTACAAAAAAAATATAAAAAAATAGTATATTTTCTATGTTTGATTAGATTTATTTTTTTAAAATTAAAATACCCGAATTGGGCCTGTTATTCATTTAAAAAAGAGTAAATTTTAGGTTATGCAAACATAAAAATCATATTTGTATGTTATAGTTATAGTTTGCATAATTGCACTCCATAGCAAACTTTATCTTTGCTATGGAGCATTAGATTGTATAACTCGCTGACAGGAGCATCAGATTTGTATAATTTTGCTAGCAAGCCTCTTGTTTGTATAAAAGCGCAGCAATTGTATATGTATATTATGTTAGATAATTGTATATATGTAACTACTATGTATACGTATCAATGATTGTGTTTGTATATCTGCATAAAATTTGAATTTGTATACAATTGAATCGAAATAAAACGTTTGTATATCAAATCTCTCTCTCTCGCTTTATATAACACAAATTATATAATATAATTTGTATAATCTGTGTTTGTATAAAGCGAGAAAGAGAGAAAAACAAAAGAAAACTGGGCAAGAGAAGATCTGTATTTGTATAATTATAAGTGTATACTGTATATGACGAAAATATATGTATTTGTATTTGTATATACAGTTTTCTCTCGCTTTATACAAACACAAACACATTTTATACATTTGCGTTTATATAAAGTGAGAGAGGCGAGGGAGAGACTGCCAGCGAGAAACGAGAGTGGTGAGCGAGAATTTCAGGAAGAGAGGCGAATGGCAACAGTTTGCTACGGGTTACAATTAAATCAAATTGTGGTTATATTATTTAATTTAAATTAATAATTTTCTATTTTATACAACTTTCCCCTTTAAAAAAAACAATAGAAGATGTGGCCTGCAAAAACCAAGCCCAAAAGTGGCCTAGATTTCTACTATATATAAACTTGTCCCTCATATTCAAGCAGTATGAAATTAATATTCATCAAATTAATGAGCTATCAATCTACTATTATAAGTTAATTAATTTTTTTGAATGATATTTAATTGCATTTAGGTAATTAATAGTATCAATCTATAATTTCTCTATTCTCAAAAGTGCTAACTATACAGTATTTGATCAGTAGAAATATATCCTGAACTATTCATTGAAAGCAGAAACCAACTATTTCGAAGACAGTATATATTTTCTTATAAAAGACGTAATATCCCAAAAGATGCATATTTTAAAATGTGCTTTACGTTTGTGTCATATTGAAATTGGTGGCGAAGTCAAGAATTTAGCGAAGAATGTACTGTTTTTTTTTTATTGTGTTAAGAATTTGCAAAATTAAATACACATTCATATTACTTATGTAAAGTATCCAGAGGCGGACCTACCCTTCTAGGCAGAGGCGAATCTAGGATTTTTTTAACATGGGTGCACCAAGTAAAATGTATTGAAGTGAGAATTGATCCTTAATCCTCAAGCTCAACATTTAACCATGTGGACCATTTAGACTTCTTGTAGTACGGGTGTCAGAATATAATATTATACAAATTTTAGAAAATACATATATAAAACATCTAATTTTACGAAGAGACCATGGGTGCCGGTGCCCTATTTTTTGGCTCTAAATTCGCCACTGCCTCTAGGTGGGGGTGCACGTGCACCAGTTAACTTCGAAAAAAATCATGTATATATATGTATATTTATCTTGAGAAACTGACAGAAATAAGGATATGTATAATTAACAGTGCACCCATGAAAAACATAGAATTGTCATTGTGTTGCTGGTATAAGCTAGAGGATCCATCCATGAGACCTAGGTTTGAATCTAGTTAGAGTGTTTATTCATTGTTTTTAATTTAAGTTTATCTTAGAACTAATGTAATATTGGTGCACCATAAGTCTTCAAATCTTGAGTTCGCCTCTGTATGTACCCACATAATTTTTTGACGTGAAGTGTGCACAAAAACACCGTTCGCCTAAGATGACTCTGGCCATGATTGTTGTTCACAATTCAAAGCTAACAGAGGTTCTAAACAACCTTCACCAAACAATTAATTCATCAAAAGTGTTAATTAGCAGTACTAGCAAGTCATTATAAAATATATTAGCTTGGGTAACTTATATATCAATATATAATAATAAAATATGAACTTAATTAATTGCCAACATTGTTTTCTGTCTCTCTACAAATTAAAATTGGTTCATTTACAGAAGTATATAATACTTTCGTGATATAATAGGACGCTTACATGATTAAGATATGTTTTTAAAAGTTCGGAAAAACTTCACTATTAATTTTATGTCTTTCTTACAAAAAAAAATAAGTGCAGGTAATGACACCCATCCATGGCTAACATGATCAATTAAGAGAGTCGATCGACCCCCAATTTTTTTTAATTAAAAAAGTATAGGTGACCATATATAAGATTAATATATATATAATATTGCATATTTAGGTTAAGGACGGTGAACAATATTCATCATGAGTGATACAACTAATTTCCACCCATAAAGAATTAATGAAACGAATTAAAGATGGCTCAATTGTCAAATATGAATATACTAGATTTCATAGATTTAAAAAAAATTGATTTTTTTTTTTCTTTCTTAAACTCTGTCTTTATTACCTCGTATTATTACTTTTACGCACGTGAGGACCCCCTAACAATTAGTATCCCCTATGCACGTTCACTTTTACTGGTTCACAATGCACTTCTTTAAAAAATTAATAATAACTTATATGCATATTTTACCATAATATCATTAATATTACTAGTAGTTTAAAAATCTTAGAAAAATAATCATATATATATATATATATATATATATATAGGAAGCAATCCGTCTGCTGTGGTGGAGCGAATTTTTTCTTTCACAATATATATATATATATATATATATATATATATATATATATATATATATATATATAGACAAGTAAAAATAAAAATTTAATTTTAATATCGTAAACACGTTATTAAATAAGGAAGTATAAATCATTTAGTTTGGGAGGTGGAGTGCTGGTAAGAAAGGTGAAGACTCACAAGGAAAGTTTCCAAATTTAGGCTAGACTTATATATTGAAACAATAGTTTCCTCCTAATTAATTTAATATTTACTTAACAAACGTACCGTATATGTCTTTTGGATTAATTCTGTACGTGCAATTATTTTGGTCGTGTGAGTCATGTCGTGATTAGATTAAAAAAAGCTGAAAATTCTAAATCCGTCACTGCTTTATAATTTCTGTGTTTCATTTAATATTAATAGTAAAAAAATTTCCTTATCCTTGAAATATTGTTATTGCGTTAGTTTGGCACTTGAT
The DNA here is from genome assembly GCA_037074985.1 of Solanum bulbocastanum. Classification (NCBI taxonomy): domain Eukaryota; kingdom Viridiplantae; phylum Streptophyta; class Magnoliopsida; order Solanales; family Solanaceae; genus Solanum; species Solanum bulbocastanum. The sequence goes on from CM073608.1 coordinate 51,068,777, forward strand.
AATATCGATTTCTTTTTAAAGTTGTGAAATTAATTAGCTGCCTAGTGTCAATGAAAGCCATCGGCATGTTGGCACACTTTCCTGTACTTCTCCTAAGCAACATCAAAATATAGAAGCAATCATCTCTACCCTATATTAACATACTTGATCAGAGGCGAATCTAGAATTTCAAGAAAACAGGTGCACCTTTGTGTTGAAATCTTGCAGTCGTACTAGTAAACCATCCAGCCATCTTGAGAATGGGTTCAACAAGTTTTAATTTAATATATTCTTTAATAATTATAGAAATAATATATCGAATTTAGTCGGTTGACCACGGATTCGAGTGACCAAAATTGATACATAAATTTGCCCCTGATTATGATTACCTTAATTAGTAATTTGATTAAACACCTTCGTATAAAACAAAATAGATGGTGGTGTACAAACTTTAAAAACTATCCTAATAAAGAGCACACATGTCAAAGATATGTGAAAGCCAACCCAAATTATAGATGCCCATGCCTACAAAGTATAAACACATTAACCAATCGGTGCATTATATTATATTATAGTACAGCAAGTCAACGTATAGGACTGTACACTAAAATTAAATTGTGAATAAGAAAGTGCCCAACTATACACTAAAATTATATTGTGCCAATTAATAATGTTGCACTAGAATTCAATAAGATTATTCTTCTTCCTTAAGCTTTCCTTTTCCTCACCTATATATATACACACTCAATACTAATCCATATTCTTCACAAAATATAGGTACAAAATAGTTGAGAAGAATTGTGTTACTTATTTTTCATAAATATGGAAGGTCTATTGTCAACATGGCCATGGGAGAAATTGGGATGTTTCAAGGTACATTTTTAACGAGTTAAGGTGTTTGTCTATGTATTACTTAATTCATCCTTTCAGTGTTCAATTTTTTCTTAGTGAATAATGTTTATATGTTTTCTTCGAACAGTATTTATTGTATGGACCATTTGTTGCAAAAGTGATGTATTCAAGATTTCAAGAAGATAGCGTCAAGGCAACATGGTGTTTACATGTTCTTATATTATGTTCGCTTAGAGGTCTCATTTATCAGCTATGGTCCTCTTTTAGTAATATGTTGTTCTTAACTCGAAATCGACTTATTATAAAACAAGGTGTTGACTTTAAACAAATTGACAAAGAATGGGATTGGTACGTATACATAGATACTTAAATCTTTAACATCATATATATAGAGAGAAATTAGCTATAAAGTTCGTTGCTGAATATATACCCTAGTCCTAATATTTTTTTTTTGTAATTTTTTCAGGGATAATTTTATACTCCTTCAAGCTATAATGGCTAGTTTAGCCTACTACATATTCCCAAATATTATTAATATTCCAATTTGGAATTTAAATGGCTTCATAATGATCATAATCCTTCATATAGTATTTTCAGAACCACTTTACTATTACTTACATAAATTATTCCATGGAAGTTATCTATTCACAAATTATCATTCACTTCATCATTCATCAGCTGTACCACAACCGTTTACAGGTAAATTAACGAATATTATATTTTATTTCCCTATTTAATTTTTTTAACGAATTGAAAAATTAAATATTTTTTATTTTTATAATTTTCAGCTGGTCATGCTACATTTTTGGAGCATATTTTATTAGGTGGAGTGATTGGAATTCCAATTTTAGGGTGTTATGTCATGGGATATGGATCAATAGCTATGATTTATAGCTATGTATTGATCTTTGATTTCTTAAGATGTTTGGGGCATTGTAATTTTGAGATTATTCCTCATCAACTATTTCTTGCCTTACCATTTATGAAGTATCTCATTTACACTCCAACGTAAGTCGATGCTAGCGCGCTTATAATCAATTCAGTATTATTTATAAAAGGCTGTTAGACGCTCTATCATAATATTTAACCATTCAATATTAATATTTTATATTTGCAGATACCACAGCCTACATCACACAGAGATGGGAACAAATTATTGCCTTTTTATGCCACTTTTTGATGTTATAGGCGACACTCTTAACCCAAAATCATGGGAAATGCACACAAAAGCAAGTATTCAATCAGGTAAAATATATTTTCTCTGTCTCATATTAGACTACCATCTTACTAAAATTGTTATCCTACATAATTAATCATTTACTAAATTAGGATATAATTAATTAAATTTTCCTCATTTTACTCGTACAATTAATATGACCTTTGAAAGTTTAAATAATTCCCAAATGTTAGCTATTCCTATATTTTATGTATATTTTTAAAACTTATTTTTATGTGCATTTTTTCTCTTGGTAACTATAACTTTGTATTTTTATGTGCATTAATATGAACAAGGGACAAAATAATTATATTAATCAATTTATTAATAATTTCTATATCATCGTGTAAAATAGAAAACAAAAAGAACACTTCTTTTTTAATTTTCGATCGGACTCTAAAATTTATTTTGTCAAAAGTACATGGTCTAGCAAAGTTATGAGTACATTAAATTTGATTGTACATACATGTTTTGCCAAGTGACTAAAAGTACATATGTCCATACTTTTGTGGGGTAAAATAGTAGTAATAGTTAAATTTAGAGTTTTGAAGCATTATTAATAAAGTTAGCTTAGTAAAATATATTTTTAAATAATTTTTTTAAGGAATACACAGTATATATAGTTTGTCATGTCAACATAAGTCAAGTAATATAAAACAGATCGAAGTGATGAGTATATATTTATCTTTTTAAGAAGCTAGTAGATGCCGGTAGTTGCACCAAAATAAATTTTAAGTAGTTGTAGTTTGGTGACTATAGTACTAAATCAAGCTTATCCACCACTAAAAACAATGCAAAAATTTGATGAATATAATTGGTCCACAAAAAATCGAGGGAAAATCAATTATGTCTATAGATTTTATTTTATAAATAATTAGATAAGCAGACGATCCGTCGGTTAAATAAATATTTTGTTTGAAATTATTTTTTAAAAGAAAACCGATGCAATCCCTTAATTTTTTTTTATTTTTTTTTTACAAAAATCGACATATATGATCAATTTTTTAAGTTGAGTTGAAGAGTTATTAATAAAAACAATAGAATTAATATTTCATCGAAGAGCATGTATGGTCAAGCAGTAGAATTGTCTAAAGTCATATAATTTCAAGTAATTACATTTTTATGTATATTCTTAAAAACCCACCGGACAAGGTACAATCCATCAATTTGACATCGATTTTCTCTAATTAAAAAAAAAAAAAAAACTGACTCTACCTATCTGTCGATTCTTAACCAATTTTTCGTAGTGATCATCATGTCTTAATTATAAAGAGCTTCCATCTTTTTGCTCTATATCGATAAGTACTTGAACTCACAATCATCAAATTGAAAGTGAGATCGAGATGTTTACCATTCGAGCAAGTCTCGATCTGTTGTCATATATTAATCATAATTCCTATGTTGTTTTTGCAGGTACAAATAGTCAAGTACCAAATTTTGTGTTCTTAGCTCATGTAGTAGACATAACATCAGCCATACATGTACCATATGTATTAAGATCATTTAGTTCAATTCCATATGCAACAAAACCCTACATTATCCCCTTATTACCCCTTTCATTCTTAGCCATGATTATCATGTGGCTTTACTCTAAACCCTTTTTAAACACATTTTATTACCTAAACAATTACTTACACCAAACTTGGGTTGTACCAAGATTTGGTTTCCAATATTTTTTACCATTTGCAACAAATGGTATTAATAACCAAATAGAGCTAGCTATACTTAGAGCAAATAAATTAGGTGTTAAAGTAATTAGCCTTGCAGCATTAAACAAAAATGAAGGATTAAATGGAGGTGGAACATTATTTATTAATAAATATCCTAATCTTAAAGTGAGAGTTGTACATGGAAATACATTAACAGCAGCAGTTATCCTTAATCAAGTTACTAAACATGATGTTAATGAAGTTTTTTTGACTGGAGCAACATCTAAACTTGGAAGAGCTATTGCTCTTTACCTTTGTGGTAAACAAGTTCGTGTTCTTGTAAGTATAATTAATTAATTATGTTTTTTAGTTTAAAATTTTTTTTAAAAATATTTGTTTATTAATTTTGTGTATTATGTGTTTTGTTTTAATTTTTCAGATGTTAACTTCATCTACTGAAAGATTTCAAAAGATACTTAAGGAAGCTCCATATGAAGATCAAAAATACCTTGTTCATGTCACAAAGTATCAGGCAGCTAAAAATTGCAAGGTAATTTATCTGACTATATTTTTCGATAGAAAAATGTTTGGTGGCTATTTTGGTAGATATTTTGATTGAATTGAGAAAAGAATAAAAGAACAATTTCTCTGGTCTATATTAAGTGAGTTGTTGAGACTTTTTCCGTAATCTAAAATAAGTGAAGTGTTCAAAGTTCAAGAGAATTGTTGGGATTTTTTTTTTTCTTTTATACTATTCTTTCAATTAATGAGATTCTTAACTACTTTATATATATTTTTTAATAAAATAGTTAGGGAATAATTAAACAGTTAACAGTGAGAAGTAACATTTTTTTTCCTTAAATATTTTTCTTAAGGGGTGTGTTATACCCCTAATAATTCACTTAATATGAATTAGAGGGAATAATATTTTCAAATGGAAAAATTAGGAAGTTTCCTACTACTTCAGTGAGAATCTATTTCTCACTATGTTTTTTTCTCAGTAATTAAGTTGGTTAAGTAGAAAATGAATGGAAAAATTATAGAAAATCAAATTCTATATAACACAAATTTTCTCACTGATTCATGATGGAAAAAACTTTTTTTCTATGGATGGTCAATCGGACATCCGTCGTCGAAAAATTATACTCTATATGTAGAAAATTGTATGAAATATATTGATCAAAAATTATTTTTCATACATACATATTAAATCTTGGACACCCTTAATAAATTTCTGACTTCGCCATTAAATTATAACTCTAATTATATATTTTGGTTTGTATATATAGACATGGATTGTTGGAAAATGGATAACACCAAGAGAGCAAAAATTTGCTCCAGTAGGTGCACATTTTCATCAATTTGTGGTACCTCCTGTTTTGCCCTATAGAAGTGATTGTACATATGGTGATCTTGCTGCCATGAGATTACCTCCTCATGTTGAAGGACTTGGATCTTGTGAGGTAATTAATTAATTAATTTGACTAATTATTCTCATAATACATAATTAATACCTAAGTTGCTCAGACTCTCCAAATTCATGCATTTGTATTAGATCCTCCAAAAATACACTATTTTTGAAGGATCTGACACACATGACTCATTGACATTTTTGATGAGCCTGAACAACGTAGATTAATATGTCTGATTAAGGTTTATTTCTATATATAGTATACAATGGAAAGAGGAGTTGTACATGCATGTCATGCAGGAGGAGTTGTACATTCATTAGAAGGATGGACTCACCATGAAGTTGGGGCTATTGATGTACAAAGAATTGATATAGTTTGGGAGGCTGCTTTAAAACATGGATTAATGCCTGTCTCAAGTTTTAAAAAGACTGATTAATAAGTTAATTACTACTTTCTATTTCATTAAGTAACCAATATTCCAAATTAATTCAAGTTTCCAATTTGTAGAAATTAATGTAATTTGGGATTGCTAGATTTATATTTATAAGTTGGATTAATGGACTACATATAAATTTATATTTATATACATATATATGCATATATATATGTGTGTGTGTTTTATGATTTCATTATGGATATTCAGAAATTTGAATTAAATTCATGATTCTGTACTCTTCATTATTTCCTCCATCTTAATTTTTATGGTACTTTTCAAATTTTGAGATTTAAACAATTTTTTTCTTTCACCGTAATTTTTCATATATATTCGATGCCACATAATTTATAGTATCATGTTATAGGTAGGGGTGACAAATGAGTGAATTAGATCCGATTTTGATAAATTAAACATGAATTGAGCTAAAATGAATTGAATTCAACCATATAAAAATGGAGAATTAAGCCCATGCCTCGTAGCATTAAAAAATTTCACACAAATACCCTTTACTTTTTGAGTCTAATGAGTGTACTTTTTCCTAAATTAAATCTTCTTATATGATAATTAATCTGAAAAAATATATGAGTACCTTGCTGCAAACGATTAATATAACTTATTGTAAAGTTTAACTCTATGATATAAGTCGTGAGTTATGTTGGTAACAAATTTGTTACATCAGATTAATTAACCCTAGCATTTCAGATTGCATCTCGTTGTCCCATGATTGCAATAGGGTTTCAATAATATCATCACTTGAAGAAGATCCATTAAGCAATTCCTTCACTCTTCTATACACCATTGTTGTGTTCCCAATAACCTACACAAATTAAAAAGATGTCAAAATGAGCTTTTGCTTTGCTAATAGGTTTGAAATTCAATCCATAAAAAGGACTAGAATTTTGAGTTTTGCCACTAACTATTCTAGTCGTACGTACTGCTTCATCCTTAATAAGAAATTTCAGATTTAAGTTTTGGATATAAAATTACCTTCGACTTGACATGCTTCTTAAGAAGCACTTAATAAAATGATAAGTTTACTATATCACACTTTGAATTTATAAGGCATAGATAAGAAAATCATTCAAAAGGACGCAAACATTTTCTCATTTACATTTAGCATATGCACCGATAGTGTATGTTGAGAATACAATTAAATAAATAAAAATATGCTCCTTTTAACCATTTAAGTTTTAAATAAGCACATATTTCAACCATATACAAAGAATTGAACTTTAAAACTTCTCTTTTATCCTTAATAATTTGATTTATAGCCACACAAATATCTCATGATTGTTTTAGACCACTAATTTCAAAAATCTTCTTTTCTTTCTTAAACTGTATCAATTTAAACCGTATCACATAAATTGAGACAGATAAAATATTATACATACCTTAGTTTCATGGAAAATTTGCATCATAGAGTTCCCATGAAGTGAAAAGCTGGAATACATTACTTCAAAACCTTCCTCATGGAGTAACCTAATTATGTTATAAAACATAGCTAAATTATCAAGCCCAGTAATCAAAATTAAGTCCATTGTTGGGCTCATTTCTTGTATTTCAATCTGAGGTGATAATAAATTTGGCGTAGTCCTTAATTTTTCCAATTGCATTTTGCTCTTCTCCAATTTGATTTCCAAGTTTTTTATGTAAGTTATTGCTGCATCTAGTTGATCTGGCAATGTCATTGCTTCCTGCAACTAATTTTCACGCAAACACATAAGTATGTCACAAGAGTACTTTTGGTACGATAAATTCTGATTTTGATCCTCGTATATGACACATTTAACTTTTGAGTGATTACTAGTCCCTTTTTGTAGTAAATAAGTTATATGTATCAACTAGTTGAGAAATATATATATATATATATTACATCAAAAAGACGATTTCAAACCTCTTAATCACCATCCTAGTGTTACGTTCTAATTGAGAATTTAAATTCGATGAATCCAACCAATATTATATTTGTAGTTATGGGTTCAAACTTCAAAACATAATGGAGTATCTACTTACATTCTTGTAATAATTCACACATGCACCTACATACCAAAAATATTAGATTAAGTTGAATTCACTATAAAATGATTTATTATGTGTGAATTCAGATTAGTCGGACAGTGGGTTTTGAATAAAAGAAAAATATGATTGTTTTTATTAAAAGTTGAAGATGTTTACTATCTGAGCAACTCCATTTTGAACGTTACGAAAAAAATGATGATTCATAGTACAATATAATATAGAAATTAAAGAAAATACCTGAGATGGATGAGGTGGGAGTAGGGAATAAAGGTTGTTAAAGAGGATCTTCATATTGTTCCTTCTATTCTTCTCCACACACTTTTTTTCCAATTTTGCTGCTGAATTACTACTATTCATTTTGTTATAAGTTTTTCTTCTATATCAAGAAATATTAAAATAATCTTTTGTGCTAGAAATTGGAGAGCAATGGAGATATTTATTTATAGCTTTATTTACAAAAAGTTCTAAAATTAGGGTCAAAATGAAAAATATCAATTTTGTTGTGGACAAGAAGAAACGTCAATTTTGACTTTATTTTGAATGAATGTTGTTTATATTAAATATCTCTATCTCTCCTTCTCCCCCAATTTCTCAATCCTTAAATTATGTACCTTTCAATTTAATCTCTCTTAATATTTATGACTTTCAATTTTGGAGTGCACGAATAGATAATTAAATTATTATAAAGTTGAATAAGTAGATATACACTTGTACTCGTCCTACATGAAAAATCACATGAGATTTTCTATGTAAGACACATATATGATCTCTAATAAACTCATATTTAACTGGAATTCAAAATCCCATTTCTAATAGAATAAAGAAAAGGAAATAGGTTTTGGGGTCTATTCTTGGACCCAAAAAAAGTGCCCATTTATAAGAATACTTCCTTCCCTAATTACTTGTCCACTTTAAAATTGACACACCTATTAAAAAAACAATAATTGACATAGCGAGTTTACCATTTTGCCCTTATTAATTATGAACTGTGTGAATTAATAACTTAAGATTTTTAAGAAGTTCTACATTTTTCATAGTAATTAATTGAGGATATAATAGATAAAAATATTTTGTCTTTTCTTGATTTGTCAAAATGGACAAGTAATTAGGGGCAACTAAAAAAGGAAAAGTGGACAAATAATTTGTTGATTTTGGGATCACTACAAAAGATTGCAGAACAAGAGTCAAACTTATTTTAAGATATTTGTTCACACATCGAAAGGTATTATTATGTTTCGAGCATATTTTGCTTGTTCTACATGCTTGCTATCTAGTACCATATATGTAAAAAGGAGTAAAAATTTAGAAATATTTCTGCAATGTGATTTTTTCAACACATACTATCTTATTAATCACTGATATGAGACTTTACAATTAAATTTAAATACACAATTTTATTACTAGCAAATTAAGAATCTTCAAAAAGCAAATCCATCAACTAAAAAAAAAATTTGAATCCACCAAATGCATAAACCCCACACTCCTCTCCATAATTGGCAACTACTTTTGGACATGAAAAGACAAAACTACATTCAAAAATGGGGAATTTGCCTAAGTAAAATCATTAGGAATTTACTAAAACGGCTGTGAATTCAAAAGTTGATTTGCACGTTTGTTGTGAACGCATTGTTAATGGCCCGCGCCAGGAATCGACAACTGCACCAGCCAGGAATCGAACCCACATCCAGCGGCGGAGCCACCTTATCATTAGGGGTTCATCCGAACCTTCTCCCATGGAAAATATATTATATTTACATGGTTAAAATAATTTTTTAGGTATATATAGTAGATGTTGAAACCTCCCCCCCCCCCCCACCCCCACCCCCTCCTTCCACTTAGTTACTTCGTGTGCTTATTTCTTCAGATTTTTAATCGAAAATTCTGATTTCGCCACTGCCCACATCTTTGTACTGTAACAAGGTACTATTCTAGTACTAGACCACTAGTGCTTATTGTATATAATTTTACAATTAGTTTTGTTTTAATTTGCAATATTGAGCTTGAGCTTTATAAGTAGTGAACCAAAAAAAATGAATTTTGTTTTCCCTTTGAAACCATGGTCATGCTGCATAGAAAATGAAGAACTACACATCTTTTTTCACACTAATAATCACACAAATATAGCAGATTAAAATAGTTACAAAATCAAATTGTTTTACTGAAATTGAATTTATTAGAATAATTACGTGCAGAAAATGCTACAAATATTGATGACTAAAATTGTAAATTACTTAAGGGTATGATACAATAATTTTCCTAAATAGTAATAGGACTATATAATAAGTTTCAATTTATTAAACCAGAAACATCCTAATAAAACATAAAAAAAATCAAAGAGCAATGAAACCAAATATTTACACGCAAATAAAAAAAAAATAAGGTTGTAAATCTCACCAAAATATTCCCTATAGAATTAAGATAAATAAATGTTCTACAGATACTAGCAGTAAGTATGCTTTGTCACTTATTTGTACGGATGCATATTAAGATATAATATATAAAATCGTTTTGTAAAAAAAAAAAAAACATGAAAATGACAACTCAATCGAATACTTTTGGTCACCATAGCAAGGTTCAAATGATGATTTGAAGATTTATTATGTGCCACTAATTTCTCTTTCTAGGTAGGGGCGAAGCTATAGCCATCCAAGATATCCAACTGAATATCCTTCGTTAGAAAATTAAGAGGAATTATTTAATTAATTAAGAGGCATATCAACACCCTTATCAATATCATTTTCAGACCTAGTGACAAAAAGTAGCAAGACAAGTGAATGAAGGCGCTGTAAGCAGTAGTAAATACTTTTTCCATGACTCCGGCGGAGAGCAAAAAAGAAAATCAAATGATTGTTTTTTAACCAGCGACTCGAACTCAGCAATAATAATCATAATTCACATATCTAACAATAATAACAAGTGGACAAGAGCTGGAAAGTACTAAGAACACACATGATGTAATTTAATTGGGAAGATGATCTGATAGACTATCAACTACTTGTTGGCACATTTATTATTAGCATGTTACAAATGTTAGACAGCCAGCTGTTCAATATTTTCTACTCCCTCTGTCTTAAAATACTCATAATTTAAGACGCTCGTTTAGTATTTTTCCAACGAATGGCAATAGAAGAACCTATTTTAGCTTTGAAAAATTAATTGAATTAACTCTCATAAATAAAATGGAACAAGTTAAAATAAATAGAGAGTATAAATAATAAAATCCAAACCTAGTAAATTAAATAAGCTAGAGAAGAATTAATGCCACCTCTGAAAATTATTATGGCAAAATTATTGATGTTAACTACTTTTTTGTGAGTAGTTTCTAGCACTAATAAATATTTCCCTATTTATTTTACTTTTTACTTATATTAAAATATTTTTTTTACTGTTATTTTTAGCATATCAACAACAATTATTTTCATGTTTTAACTTAAGTATAGTAATTACTTATTCTTTAAATTATTTTTTAAAATTTAAAATTAAATATCAATTAATATAAATATTATATTAAAATATTTATATAAATTATTATTTCTTAAGAAATAATACAAAGTTTAATCTAAAGAAGTAAAAACGAGCGGAGAAAATATTTAGAAAGGACTAATTATTGTTTATGTCTCTTAACTAGAGACAAATAAATTAGTCTAACATGTTTTTGGTCGTCCATAAGGTCATGAGTAATCATTCAATATTATTTTTATAATTTAATAATTATATTAAGCAATACTTAATTAGTAAACAAATTTAAAATGTACTTAGTTAGGTTAATATAGCAAAATAAATATATTTTTCTTAAGAGCAGTACATAACGAGTCAATATAAATGAAGTAAAATGAAACAAAGGAAATAATAATTCATTCAATTAAAGACCCCTCAGCTGCTAAAGTCTGTTGACAAGTAGTCAATCGATGAAGGGTGTCCATAACTTCTTGTTTATTACTTCCTCCGTTCAACAATAGTTGTCCTTTATATTAAAAATAATTGTTCAACAATACTTGTTCAGTTTAGAAAATCAACAGTTAATTTACCTTTTGTGTCTATTTTACCCTTGCTATTAAATACTATTTATCAGCTAACACATTTTTCAAAGCATTAAATTTAATAAAGTCAAAGGATAATATAGTAATATTACCCTATTATTTATTGTTGGGAAAATGACAAATATACCCCAAACTATTGTAAATGGTATGCATATACCCTCCGTCATACTTTTGGGACATTGGTGCCCCTGCTGTCCAAAAATTAGAGCATATATACCCTTTATACTAACGAACATGCACGTGTCATAATCTTATCCACCGACCCGACATTTATTAAGTATTGGATCGACGGATAAATTGTGTCACGTGTCCCTATTTAGACTTACGTTAGAGTGAGGGCATATATGCTCTAGTTTTTAGACGACAGGACCAACAATGTCCCAAAAGTATGACGTAGGTTTCTGCATACCATTTACGATAGTTTGGAGGTATATTTATCCTTTTTCCCTTTATTGTTTCTTAAGGGTGTATCAAGTCAATAATGGAGTACAACCATTGTTGGATAGAGGGAATTTTATTAATTTCCCATCTGGTGTCCAGATTGTATTAGAGCCCCAATCAAATTTGGATCATCCACTGACAAATTCATTTATGGGTGATGCTTCCAACATGATTTTCTCCATACTCAAACTTTGAACCCGAGACATCTAGTCAAAGGTAAAACAGTCTCATCACTGCATCACAACCCACAAAGGGGTTCATAACTACACGTATATATTTCCCCAACAAGAAAATTAATCACAAACATATGAAATTCAATTTTCCATCTCTTTTTACAATAAATACAAGATATATTAATTAATAGTACTTGCAAATATATTATTATTCACACACCTAGCTAGCTAACATTACCAAATATTTATTTATATAAGGTAAAGATTTAAGAGCCACAAGACATAGTACATTGTGAACAAAATTAGAACAACAAAAATGAAGAATATTAATGTGAAAAGAATGGTTGAAGAAGAAGAAGAAGATGATGATGAAACGTCATCGTTTCCAGTTAGCCCTACCGGGCAGTATTTTACGAGCTCAGTTATGTCGATTTCTGTTATTTGTGTGTTGGAATCTGAAATTCCGATCGATGATTCTTGTACCGTTACATTGCTTAAGGATGTTTTTATCCCTATAAATCCTCGTTTCTCTTCTATTATGGTAAGTTTTTTTTTTTTTTTTCGCGATGTGTTAAAATGTCCTACGTTAGTTGAGAGATATTTCAATTGTTATCTCCTTATATGGTCGTAGGTAGGAGCAAAGCTAAGTTGAGGGGATTGGTATTTTGATAGAATGTCTTTCGTTAAAACAGTTATACTATGCAAGTAGGACTAGGACAAATTTCTTTTGTTATATTTAAATAGTTGATTTCTCTTGGTATAATGAAAAACAATAGTGAAGTAGCTAGCAAAGGTTTCAAATAGAGGCGAAATTAGAATTTTTAATTTTACAAATTCTGCATTTTAGAACGATAACTTCAATTGTTAATAATTTGATTCTGAATTAAATATTTTATATATTTAATAATTTTTAAAAAATGCAATTTTACTTTTTGAACAAAATAGTTGAGTTCTTATCTAGATTTCTAGCTCTAACCTTTAGTTCAAAAGTTGATTTAGGTCATAGAGTCAAATTTGAACTGTGAAATTTTAATATTTTTTCTGAATTCTAATTATATAAAATTTTGATTTTGCTTCTTATATTATGAATTACATATTGAGTTCGGATCAAGACCTATCTTTATTCTTCAATTCTTGATTGTTTTTATCCTAATTTTCTTGTTAATCTTGATTAGGTGAAGGACAAAAATGGAGTGAAACAATGGAAGAAAGTAGAAGTGAAGCACAAAGACCACATAAATGTACCAATTTTCCCACAAGGAAAATCAAAAGAATATTATGATAATTGTTTCAATGAATACATGACCAAAATTGCTATGGAACAATTCCCACAAAGTAGACCACTATGGGAAATTCACATATTCAAATATCCAACAACAAAATCAGCTGGAAATTTAGTATTTAAGCTTCATCATTCACTTGGTGATGGATTTTCACTAATGGGTGCACTTCTTTCTTGTTTACAAAGAGCTGATAATCCTTCGCTCCCCTTAACATTTCCATCATTTACTAGTAATAATAATAATAATAATCACAATTTGGAAAGTGATTATAAGAAGAGGTTTTGTACTAATGTGGTTCAAAGGGTTAATGGGGTTGTGAACACTTTGTTGGATTTTGGATGGAGTTTAATGAAAAGCACTAATCTTGAAGATGAAAGAACAACAATTAGGTCTGGTGATGAAGGTGTGGAGTTTAGACCAATTGATATTACAACTATGGAGTTCTCTCTTGGTCATCTCAAAGAAATTAAGTCCAATCTTAAAGTGGTATGTTGTTTTATTTCTTGTCTTGATCGTTTTCAGCATGACTTCTGTGTTACTGTATTTATTTTACTTGCTTATCTTATGAATATACTTTACTTGAGTTGAAGATCTATCGTACTACTAAACAAACTATCATATCCGACCTCACAAGAAGTCAAGAAAAAATCGACCTTCAAAGATTGACTTTTACAAATAAAAAAATAAATAAAAAGAAATCGACCTCATGAGATTGATTTTTTGTGACCTCCAAGTAGGCCACCTTTGCTTTTTAATGAGGTTGATTTGTCACGTTGATTTTGGTTATTCTTTTACCAGTGTCGGAAATAATCTCTTAACCTTCAGAAGGTAATTAAGGGCAAGATTACATATACATCACCTTTTTAAGACTATACTAAATAAATCATTGCTGTCATTTAATTTATATTTTTTTTTGGATATTTGTGATTGATATATACTACCACTTGGGTGCATTCTTGATTATTTGTCTTTTTCTTTTGTGAAATTAAATGAATCGATTATGATTGATAAAGACACCAAAGAATTATGTTGTGAAAGGACATATTTTTAGGTATAATCTATATTTGCTTGGACTATTAAAAAAAATAATTTTAGCCTTCGAAAAATAATTTTATTTCATAGCCTTTTTTTAACTAATCCCGCATAGATATAAAAAATTGTATCACTATTGTTTAGAAAATGTATCACTATAGTAAAAATACTGTAATTTTTACTAAAAAGCTTAGTATATACAAAAGTTATCGAGGCTCCGAAAATTCTTCAAGTTATTAATGTGATTTAACTTATTATGACAAGTTATTTATTAGTACTATACTTATTGGGTTTTTATAAAATACTAACAGGTCGTTTGGTTTGAATATGAGTTATGATGGAATAAGTTATGTTGGGATAAGTTATGTTGGGATTAGTTATGATGGGATAAGTTATGCTAAGATTATTTTTTATTGAGTGTTTGGTTTGTTGTATTCAAAATAATAAATCTTAAGAACAACATATAGGTTTACAAAAATACCCTTCATGGATGTGAAAAGTAATGTCTAAAAAGTGTTTAAAGGGACATTTTTGTCATTTAGTCATTTTATCCCGGGATAAGTTATCCCGGCCTTGCCAACCAAACAACAAATTGAGTGGTACTACTATAATTTAATCCCGGGATTATTTTACCCTATCCTTCACACCAAATGACCCCTAAATGTTAAGGAGAGCATTGATGATATTTCAAGTACTATTGTGTTCTTATGGGAATTAAGTACCCATATTTCCCCCCTACCAAATTGCAGTTGGTGCAAGTAGCTAGGGTAGGAATTCATAGTAATAGCACCAATGTAATATATCATAAATAAAGACAGAGTTAGAATTTTAAGTTTATAAATTCTAACTAAAAAGATGTAATTACTCTATTCTTGATAGGTAAATTTTTAAATATAAACATAAAATTTAAATTAAAGTTATTGAATTATGTCGAGCCTGTATACACCGACCAACAAGGAGCAATTACTAGTACTAGTAAAATACATGTGGATATATTAATTGTCTTCTTAATTAGTTGAAAAAGGTAGTAGTAGTAGTTGCAATTGGAATATAACTTTTAGTGCTCCGAGTACTAAATTCATGGATGGGCTGGGTGATGGACACAACACAAGTGATAGTACTTCCTCTGTTCCTATTTACTTGTTCAATTTCGACTTAGTATATCTATTAAGAAAATAATAATTGACATGGTGAGATTATTATTTTACTCTATTAAATAATTGATAGAATTCTAAAATCAATTTACTAGTTATAGAGGTTTTATTTTTTTTCAAAAACATTTAACTCTCTAAATAAATTGAGGATGTAATATGTAAAAAAAATATCTTTTCTTGTTTGTTAAAAATAACAAGTAAAAAATCAAAATTAAACAAGTAAAAAAGGATTAAAAATATTTCACCAAGTATTTTTTTACCTCTGACCAGTACTAATATAATTTTCTTGGAATAATTTTGTCACTACTTTATCTCATAAGATAAGTGTAAAAACGCGTAAAGTTGATAACTAAGATGAGACAAAAGAAATACTATCTTTTTTCCTGGACAATAAAAGAGAATTAACTCCCTAATTGGAAGCATGGTTGATTGAACCTTTCCTCGAAAATGTAATTTTCAATTTATGGCATTGAATTAGATATGGTGACCTAAATTTTCAATTTATGGCATGTAACAACTTACATGACCAACATTAATATCTCAACCTCCTTTATAGTTGTTGCCTCATATTTAATGTCAACACACTCTAGAGGTGAGCTCTAGTACGACGATAAATATCTATGACCTGTTAAATTGTACTGAAGTTGATTAGTAATCAGAATATAAGAAAAAACAATAACCTTTTTACGATAGGTTAAATTCTATCGATAGTGTAACATTTTATTTACAAAGCCTATATCATGACCTTCATATTGAGAACCTTATACTATTTAAGATTTACGATTTTTTTTTTGTCTTACAGACCATAAACGACGTTATATGTGGAGTTTTATTCTTGGGAGTTCGATTATACATGGAGGAAATGAAATATGATCAGAAAAATACAAATTCAACGGCATTGGTGTTACTCAACACTAGAAATATTGCAGGATACAAATCGGTGAAAGAAATGTTGCAACCCAAAAATGAGTCAAAATGGGGAAATCAATTTGCATTTTTACATGTTTCATTACCAAAAATTGATAAAGAAGAATCATCAACTAACCCTCTAAGCTTTGTGTTTAAAGCACAAGATGTTATTCAAAGAAAAAGAAACTCCGCAGCTGTTATTCTTACTGGAAAATTGCTCGATACTTTGCAAAAGTATAGAGGCCCCGAGGTGAAATCTCTTACTTTAGTTGTCAATAAATGGGCGAAAAAATAACTATCCACATAAGAATTTAAAGTTTATTGGTTCAGGATTCTAACTTTTTTTTATGTTACATACTGAATTCTAAATTAATAATTTGTGTTACAGGTAACGGCTAAATATATCCATAACACGTTGAAGAATTCAAGTATGACAATATCAAACATGATTGGGCCAGTGGAAAAAATGGCTTTGGCAAATCATCCAGTTAAAAGCTTGTATTTCATGGTGGTTGGTGTTCCCGAGGTAAAATTTAACTTTGACGTATCGACGATGTAAGAAATATTTATACTATTAGGTATTTTGATACATAAGTATATATAACACTACTAGAAATTAGAATCTATATGCGTCTTCTTCTTTTGTGTGTGTGTTTAGAATGTGTTTTCGCTTAAGTTGTGCGGACTCGTCACTTTCGATATCGCATTTGTGTCGGATTCTCTAAAAATACATTATTTTTGAAACATTTTTAAAAAGTCCGAACAACATAGATTTTTACTACATTTTGACTTGATGAAATTTGGTTATTTTTCATGCAGAGTTTAACAATAACAATGATGAGCTATATGGGAAAATTAAGAGTGGCAGTAGGAGCAGAAAAAGGTCTAATTGATCCACAAAAGTTCAAAAGTAGCATTGAAAAAGCCTTTGATAGGATTTTCAAAGCTGCTGTCCCTTCTGCTTCTTCCAATTCTTCAAATTAATTCAAAAAATTTGGATTTTATTGCTGTTTTTTTTTTTTTTTTTTTAAAAAAATGTCACATCTTATTTGATTCATGTATTAATTTGTTAACTATGTATTTTATTTCATTTCATATCTTCAACTACAATCTTTTATTTCGTTTATATCCATATGATGTTTGGTATTCATTCTGGGACTTGATTAATCCACATTCGATAGTAAGGTTCATTATTAAAGGAAGAAATGCTCTCTATCAGAGTTTTTTCTAATCTAAGGACTCGAACTCAAAATTTGATATGGTTCCTTTTTCTTCTAGTTCATTTTTCAAAAGATACATCCATTTTCCTTGAAATGAAATTACCCCGGAATATCATTAAATATTTAAATTGCAAGAATTTCTCTTAAAATGAGATGATCTTTAGTTAATCATTATTTTAAAACAAAATGATCTTTAATTTTTGTCTTTTAAGCATTTGAACTCGTAACATGTTCAGAGTGGAGTTTACGATTTATGCACTGTTTGTGTATACATTTTTTACACCATCATGTTAAATTTATTACAACGATATATTGATTAAATCTTTATAGCAAACCTTATATATACGACAATTAACCTACAGAAAATAGAAGAGTAATTTGCTACAAACGATTGATATAACTTATTGTAAAATTTAACTCTATGCTATAAGTCATGAGTTATGTTGATACTAAATCTGTTACATCAAATTAATTAACCCTAACATTTCAGATTGAATCTCATTGTCCCATGAATGCAGTAGGGTTTCAATAATGTCATCACTTGAAGAAGATCCATTAAGCAATTCTTTCACTCTTCTATACGCCATTGTTGAGTTCCAATTAACCTACACACAAATTTAAAAAGGTGTCAAAATAAGCTTTTGCTTTACTAAATAGGTCCTCCATTCATTTTTTGTCGTTCATTTTGACTTAATACACATCTTAAGAAGCACTTAATAAAACGATAAGTTTACTATATCACACTTTTAACTGTATACAAAGAATTGAATTTAAGTTTTTTCTTTTATCCTTCATAAAATGATATGTAGTCACACAAATCTTTAATGTTTGTTTTAACCACAAATTAAATTTCAAAAGTCTTTTTTTGTTTCTTAAACTATGTGTCAAGTCAAACTATATCACATAAATTAAAACGAACAGAATATCAAAGCATGCATATACTGACCTTAGTTTCATGGAAAATTTGCATCATAGAGTTCCCATCTAGAGAAAAGCTGGAATTAATTACTTCAAAATTTTCCTCATGGAGTAGCCTAATTATGTTATAAAACATAGTAAAGTTATCAAGGCCACTAATCAAGATTAAGTCCATTGTTGGGCTCATTTCTTGGATTTCAATTTGAGGTGAAGATAATTTGCTAATACTTGGATTTGGATCATGTAAATTGGACCTCTTTTTAGTCCTTAATTTTTCCAATTGCATTTTGCTCTTCTCCAATTTGATTTCCAAGCTTTTTATGTAAGTTATTGCTGCATCTATTTGATCTGGCAATGTCATTGCTTCCTGCAACTAGTTTTCATGCAAACACATAAGTATGTCACAAGAGGACTTTTCGTACGATAAATTCTGATTTTGATCATCGTGATATATGACACATTTAACTTTTGAGTGATTAATGGTCCCTTTGTGTAGAAAATAACTTATTTGTATCAACTAGTTTGAGAAATATATTATCATCAAATATAGAGTAACAATACACGTTTAACGTAACATATATATAATTAGTGGTGGAACAATTCATAATTCATAAATATTCACAAGTAAAGGGGTCAAACGTCCACATTTCAATTGTATTGCAAGTCTATTATGTTTATATGAGTTTTTGTTTTTTGACCTCTAACTATATGTGTTTTATGTTTAAGAACAACAAGTGATTTTTCCTAAAGAATTTAAAAGGAGTTGGTAGTTAATAAAACATTTGAATTAAGTCCTATTACAAAAAAATGATTTCAAACCCCATAATTGCCTATCGCATGTATGTTACGTTCTCATTCAAAATTTAAACTCAATGAATCCAACCAAACAATAAATGTTCAACATATATCCATTGTACTTTTATAGTTATGGGAATTCAAAACTTGATAGAGTATCAAGTTACATTCTTTGTCACAAATCACACATGTATATATCTACATAAGCTATATTCGCTAAAATTGATTTATTCAGTGTAATTTCAGTAGATGAAAAATGTGATTTTTATTTTATTTTTTTTATCTCTCCATATATAGCTAGAATCATAGCTCTCGCCTTTTTCCTCTTTTAGTAATCTAAATACACAACCTTATAACATTGAAAGTTAAGGATGTTTACCACCTGAGTAATCCTCTCAATCGTCACGAGAAATATGATGATTCATAGTACAATATAATATAGAAATTAAAGAGAAAAAAAACCTGAGATGGATGAGGAGGGAGGAGGGAATAAAGGTGGTTAAAGAGGTTCTTCATATTGTCCCTTCTTTTCTTCTCCACATATTTTTTTTCCAATCTTGGTGCTGAATTACAACCACTATACATTTTCTTGATCGTCATCAAATATATAATATTTCTTGTTATATAAGTTTTTCTTCTATTTTAAGAAATTGTAAAATAATCCTTATTTTGTGGTAGAGATTGGAGAGATAAAATTATTTATAAGTTTACAAAAAAGGTAAAAGGGCTCCACAAAAAAAGTATACAAAATTAGTATATTTTTGGTGTCATCAATAAGAAAAAGATACCATTATGTAATAATGTAAACGTCATGAGATGAATGTTGATTGATTATCTCATATCTCCTTCTCTCCACTTTCTTTTCCCTTTTTAAATTCTTCATAATCTTCATAGGTTTATTTGGTACGTGAGCTAAGTATAATAATTTTTTATTAAAAAAATTTAAATTTATTTTATTTTTATGTTTAATTAGAGGTATTAGCTGATTTTAAAATTATTTTATAAGGCGAAATAAAAAAAGTCTCATGAGATATCTCAAATTATAGAATATTCTTGATTATCTCATCCTGCATATTAAATAATTTTTACTTAGAGTTATTTTAGCTTTAAAAAATTATCTAAAATGATTGATCTTTGACGTATAATACATTTTCATTTCATTCTTTCTAGAAAACAAGCTCTCTTTATCTACAAAATAGATGATAAGATGCTTACATTTTATTCTTCTCAGACTATCTACGTATGAGATTACACTAAGTATATTACTATATCTTTTTTTTTTTAAAAAAAATCATATTATAATGAATATTATTTTTATATAAATAGATTTAACTTAACTTAAAAAGTGTCTTTAACTTTTAATATAATTTATAATGACATAAATGTTTAATATATACTTTATTTTTAAAAATTCTTTTAAAAATAAATTATTTTATAGGTCATGGTGACCCCAAATTGTAGTTACCGTCCATTTTAGTAAAGCGAAGCATCATATAAAAGTAGTATGTGTTGGCTAAAATGTCCACATTAATTGTATCAAGCGTTATTCTGCTCAATGTAGACGAATAACTTCTGTCTTTTTTCTTAAGACGTAGAGTCGAGATTTTATCCGTAAAATTACAGTAAATATATTATTATTATTATATTCATTGAATTATCAATATAAAATGATGCATCATATGTTAATATAATGTAAATAAATAAATCTTAAGGGTAACAATTCAAAGTTTATATACAGAAAATTAAATTATTGGTTATTATTATAAGCTAGTAAATGTTATAAGTAACTCATAGCTATATATATATAGTTGGAAATAAAGATAGTTTAATTATCTTGATTATATTAATGATATGTTTCTAACTTCTGATGCTAGTGCAATATTTACGTATTGAACATGATGGGATAAAATAATTATTTTAGACTGACTAGCAGAAATATATTTTCCAAACTATTAAATGCACGTATAATTTGAATCTTGATACAATTATTATAAAGTGTATAGATTAATTTTCATTTTGATTTCTTAAAGTGTGAATTACTGAGATGAATCGTAATATCTAATAAATTGAGTTTCATATTTTTTAACTTATTCATCTCATTAGTAATCGATGTAAAACTTATTTACTTTAAATTCAAATTCATAATTTGAATAGTATAATATTAAAAATCTTTAAAAATTAAATTCATCAAACAAAAAATTTTGAATCCGTCCTCTATCTCCGCCTCCGCATAGAGTTAAAAGACAACTGTAGAAATTTCGGCTTTGATCTAAAAATATATGGCTTTCAATCAACGGTCTTTCGTGTTTGATTCCATTCATATCTATCTGTGAATTGGACTTAAAGTGATTATAACTTACGTTACACAATGAAAAGCCATAGCTACTTTAAATTTTTTCCAAAATGATAAAAGAATATATTAAAAATTGTTGTGAATTTTGATGTTGTTTTGCATTTTGTATTATTTCCATCTCAATTTATACGATATCGTTTAGCTTAGTTTAAAAACTTTGTTAGATTTATCAAAATGGCTTATTAAAGTCAGTTTATACGATATCGTTTAATTAAGTTTAATAAATTAAAAAAGATTTTATTACGTTTATCAAAATGTCTTATTAAAGTCATTGTATTGCTTATTATTTAGTTGATTTTTTCCATAATAAGTGTCATTAAATAATTGTCAAATAAACCAAAAAAAGAAAAGAAAAGGTGTATATAAATTGGCATGGAGGGAATAGTACTTTCATGTTAGTGGATGGTAGGGCAATTTGGGATCACAAATTCAACTCATAACACTACCAATATCCCTTCAATTCATTCAGATTTTTTATTTTTATTTTAAAAAAATAAATCAAAAAGTTAAAACAAAACAAATTAACTATCGAAAAAGGATAAATATACTCGAACTATCGTAAATGGTATCCAGATACCCTCCGTCATACTTTTGAGACATTGGTGCCCCTGTCGTTCAAAAACTAGAGCATATATGCCCCCTCTCTCTAAAGGAAGACTAAATAGGGACACGTGACACAATTTTATCTGTCGATCTGATATTTAATAAATGTTGGGTCGATGGATAAGATTATGACACGTATATGTCCGTTAGTATAAAGAGTATACATGCTCTAG
Source organism: Solanum bulbocastanum (assembly GCA_037074985.1). Taxonomy (NCBI): domain Eukaryota; kingdom Viridiplantae; phylum Streptophyta; class Magnoliopsida; order Solanales; family Solanaceae; genus Solanum; species Solanum bulbocastanum. Next base: position 51,091,434 of record CM073608.1, read on the forward strand.
TTTTTGGATGGCAGAGACATTAATATCCCAGAAATATAACGAAAAATATCTGTATATTATTTACGATAGTTCAAAGATATATTTGTCTTTTTAAACAGACAGAATAAATTTATTTGCGGTCAATTATTTTCCTTGTGCATGTTTCCACCCTTTGTAAAAGTTTTGCGGCTCGACTTTGTTGTTCCCCTTAATAATTGACTTCTACGACTCTTACTTTTTATTTTTTTTAAAACTTTCAATGAAACTAAATAATTACAATTAGTAATAAAGTTTTTATTCATTCTGATTAGAAGCTTCTTTTAAATTTTTCTTTTTTATGAAAGCGAGGTTGTTGAGAGTTTATTAAAATTAATATTTTAATTTCACGATAGTAAGAGATTATAAGATCTTTGTATATCTCAATCTCTCTGATTTGGATCTATTTGTAATTTTACATTGAATATACTATTATTGTTGAAATGAAACAGCAATATCACAACAAATATATTGATTGTTGATGGGACAATGCTAATGATATACAAATTTCACTAGGAGACTTCAAAATATGAAGAACAAATATATTAATTGTTGATGGGACAATGCAATATTCAACGATATACAAAATTTCACTATGATAGTTCAAAATGTGAAGAAGTAAACATAAGCATTACCCTCACTCAGAACAATATGCTCTTGGGAGACATGAAGCACAATCAACCTCTCTACCTTAAGACTTCTAACATGGTCGATTCTAGATAGAGCACAGATAGTTATATATTGATTTTTGACGGAATAATGCAATATTCAACTATTTAATTTTACGATATATAAAATTTTACTAAGAGAGTTCAAAATATGAAGTAGTAGTGAACATAAATCGATTTAACAAAAAAAAGATGATTATTTATTGATTGTTGACGAGATAATGCAATATTCAACTAATTAATTTTACGATATGTAAAATTTTACTAAGAGAGTTCAAAATATGAAGAAGTAGTGAACATAAACCGATTTAACAAAAAAAAGCTCACCAAGTTCACAATTTAGTGCAAATGTAACATCATTGCTCTTCAATGCACAAACTGGGAATCGAACCCGGGTGTCTATACCACTAGACCACTGGTGCAACTTATCTATAAATCTACAATTAATTTTATTTGATTTGCAATATTTGAATTTGAGCTTTAGAAGAAGTAAACCAGAAAAATGAATTTTGAAACCGAGCATGCCACACAATGAAGGAAGAACTAGAAATTTAATATACTATCAACATTTTATTCATATTAGATTCTATTGTTTTGACACATGATATAGTAAGCCCTCTCAAACTCTTGTTAGAGTATGGAACTCTTAATAGAAAATCGAAAGCAGTGTTAAAAACACCCCAAAATTTAGCAAGAATTTAGATATGTATTTCACTTGTATTGCAAGATTAGGAGTGCATTTAAATTCAATTAATCAAGTTAAGAGGCATTTTTGAGTAAATTTTAGGTTAAACAAACATAAAAATTATGTTTGTATGTTATAGCTATAGTTTGTATAATTGCGCTCCATAACAAACTTTATTAATCTGTATATTTCGGTATACATATACATAAAAAATCTGTATTTGGGTCTATTTGTATATTTTGGTATACAAATGGGTCTTGCAATTAATTTTTATACAACGCATATGTATACCGAATGAGTCTATTTGTATATTTCGATATACAAATGGGATGACAAAAAGCATGAAATGTTTGCTGCAAATTACAAATAAAAGAAACTATGACTATATTACTTAATTTGAATTAATAGTTTGACTTTTTATACAATTTTCCAATACTGAGTTTCAATTATATTATGATTAAGCCTCATTTTATATATATATATATATATATATATATATAGATATATATATATATATATATATATATATATAAACACTTGTCACTTACTTATTTGATGTGAATAAACACTATGCATAACTATATATATTCCCATTTTGTTGAGATAAGTTTGTTCATTATAAATTTTTGCTGAGTAACAGATTTTTTTCGCCTATGAATTCTCCATAGCTATAGAACTGTTACTCCTTCCATTTCTCTGACCTTATAACTAACTCTCCGCAAAAATTTGAAAAACCAAAATTCTGAAAACTCTCAGTTTCAGTTCTGCATTTTCTCGGAGAATCAACAATGGAGTATTTCACCTAAAACTCAATTTCTACGTAAATCGGACAATTTTTCGTCAAGTATTAGGGTTTAATTTCCCCCAAAACGTTAACCGAAGAATAATGGAGGAATTATAAGAATTAATTGAGTAATTAGAAACAAAACTAGATCGTCTGTTTGTTGAAATCAATATTGTTATAATGTATGGAGATGATGAGTATGTTGATGATAGAGATATGATGCAAGTAGAAGACGAAGGAGGAGAAGGAAGAGGTGATAGTGATGAAGATGAAGATGAGTCACAGGAGATAACTCAGGACGATGCATGGGCTGTTATTAGTTCATATTTTGAAGAAAAAGGACTTGTGAGGCAACAATTGGATTCGTTTGATGAGTTTATACAGAATACAATGCAGGAAATTGTTGATGAAACTGCTGATATTGAAATTCGACCTGAATCTCAGCATAATCCTAGTCGTCAACCTGATTTCGTGGAGGTTTTTCGCTCACACCCTTTAAGTTCGTTTCCTAATGGTGTTTATATTGCAGTGCTAGTGGCCGTACTTGTATCTGTTTTCTTATCAGTAGTATTAGCAGTATTCTCGTAGTTTTTTTGTTCTTTGATTTCAATTATCACTTGTGCATTAGCTATGCATTACACCGAGTACACTGAGTATGCTGTTTGTTGGATTTGTAGTACGATTGTGCTTAATGTCGGTTTAGTTGCATCTCTATAAGCAAATTAGAGAATAATAGCTTCATCGAATTGATTAATTTGTTCTAAACAACTGAAAATCAAGCTGTGAATATTGGTATTTGACATTTAGGTTGCATTTATTTTTGTGATACAACAGCAGCACCTGAATCTCAAGCTAGTTGTGGTTGATTAAGTGATTTTTAAGCTCCACTTCGTTCCACTACTCAATATAGATTCTCTACACCTAGCTTATACCTATCATTGCACTATCATACAATGTCTACTAACATGGAATACTCGTGTTGATTACTGGATCTAATGCAAGTGTATTAGCATTAACAATAAGTCCTTGATTAATTGGTATTGCCTATACATATAGTTTGCTTCCATTATTAATTTACGCTAGGACGTAATATCTTAATTTACTTTCTGTTTTCTTACCATGTTATAATTCTGTAAATTTTAGTCTTGTATTACTCTTTGACGTTAAAATGATGACTTAAGTGTTTTTGGTTCTAATTTTGCAGACAATCTATAAGATCAAGTTTACTCAGATATACTTGAGTAGACCAATGATGACAGAGTCTGATGGAGAGACTAATACTTTGTTTCCAAAGGCTGCAAGGTTAAGAAACTTAACATACTCTTCCCCGCTATATGTTGATGTGAAGAAGGAAGTAATAAAGAAAGGTCATGACTATGAAGAAGTGACAGAAAATCAGGAATTTACCAAAGTTTTCATTGGAAAGGTAGCAAAATGTGGATGCATCAACTGATAGTATTAATATTTTTTTATTTGGAGATCCCTTAATGCTTTGAAATTCAGGTTCCCATAATGCTTGGATCAAGCTACTGCAGCTTGCATAACCTATCGGAGAAAGATTTAACAGAGTTGGGAGAGTGCCCGTATGATCAAGGTGGATACTTCATAGTCAATGGGAGTGAAAAAGTTCTGATTGCACAGGAAAAAATGAGCAATAATCATGTCTATGTATTCAAGAAAAGACAACCAAACAAGTATGCTTATGTGGCAGAAGTTCGGTCTATATCCGAGGGCCAAAACAAGGCACCTAGTGGCATGTTTGTTAGGATGCTTTCTAGGTCTAATTCTAAGGTTGTAAAACTTAACTCATTTCAAGAATAGTTATGTGCTTGTTTCCATAATTCAATATGCTTTAGTTCTTAAGGAACTTTTCTCTGCTTTGTGACAGGGGGCGTATGGCCAATATATTCGTGCCACTCTTCCATACATACGGGCTGAAATTCCAATTATAGTTGTCTTCAGGGCATTAGGATTTGTCGCTGACAAGGATATATTGGCGCATATTTGTTATGATTTTGCTGACACTCAGATGATGGAATTACTTCGCCCTTCCTTGGAAGAAGCTTTCGTGATTCAAAATCAGCAGGTGGTGTTCTAGTTTTGTTGAGTTCTCGTGATAGTGTCTTGTCATTTTAACTAAACTATTTATCTTACATATTTTGGTAGGTGGCACTTGACTATATTGGCAAAAGAGGATCTACTGTTGGTTTCACAAGAGAAAAGAGAATCAAGTTGGGAAATTCTTGATATTAGTGCTGAAGCTTTTGTGTTTCTTGGTTTCTTAGAAGAACTGTTCATCTGTATTGCAGGTATGCCAAAGAGATTCTCCAAAGGGAAATGCTTCCGCATGTTGGTACTAAAGAATATTGTGAAACTAAGAAAGCCTACTATTTTGGGTGAGACTACGATCCTTGATTTGGAATTTGCGAAAGTTGTTAAATAATTAATGACAGATAGTTGCATTATTTTTTACCAGCTACATCATCCATCGTCTTTTACTCTGTGTACTGGGACGGAGGCCTGAAGATGATAGGGATCATTATGCAAACAAAAGACTGGATCTTGCTGGCCCTTTACTTGGTGGCTTATTCCGAATGGTCTGCAGTTTGTTGTAAATGTTTTGGTTGGACAAGGTAAGGAGAAGTTCCTACTTATAATAAATGTTGATATTTACGCAGCTATTCAGGAAGCTAACAAGGGATGTGAGATCCTATGTTCAAAAGGTTACTATCTTAGCTCCTTTTTTGTGCTCTATCTATTTGCATATATGGAGCTTCTGTGAACTAAAGCAATCTACTTTTGTGGGCGAGCCAGTGTGTTGACGGTGGAAAGGATGTGAATTTGCAATTTGCCATTAAAGCAAAAACAATTACAAGTGGACTTAAGTATTCTCTTGCTACTGGGAACTGGGGACAAGTAAATGCTGCTGGTACCAGGGCAGGAGTTTCACAGGTGAGCTAATACTACTTGTATATGCTTATTTTCTTTTTCATCGTTTTCTCTTGTTACAATATTTTATACATATGCTTACACAGGTTTTGAATCGTTTGACATTTGCATCTACTCTTTCTCACTTGCGTAGATTGAACTCACCAATAGGGCGGGAGGGTAATTTTCTCTTGCTCTTAGAATTGACTTCATTTGTTCCTTTTGGTAGTTTCTTTGTCATCAATGTCGTATATCTTGGTAACCAGGTAAATTGGCAAAACCTAGACAACTTCATAATTCTCATTGGGGAATGATGTGTCCAGCAGAAACGCCCGAAGGACAAGTAACATAATACACAACACTCATTTATTGATTAAGTTTGCATGATTTTATGAATATTACAACATTTTGTCTGCTGCTGATGTTAGGCATGTGGACTGGTAAAGAATCTTGCTTTAATGGTGTATATAACAGTAGGATCAGCAGCAAATCCAATTTTGGAGTTTCTAGAAGAGTGGAGTACAGAAAATTTTGAGGTGTGCGATTCCTGGAAGATGCTCATGGATCTCAAAGTTCTAAATTTTGTGACAAGCTTATGACACTCTTTAACTTTAGGAAATATCTCCCGCGGTTATTCCCCAATCTACCAAGATTTTTGTAAATGGTTGTTGGGTGGGCATTCATCGTAATCCAGATCTGTTGGTTAGGACACTGAGACAGCTGAGGAGACAGGTTATATTACCACATTAATTTCTTCTCTTTCTGATGTCAACATACTCTCGATTGATTGTTCCTGTAAGTTTTAGATATTTGAGTTATGAGAATTTTGACATTTGTTCTCTTTTAGGTTGATGTTAATACTGAAGTTGGAGTTGTCCGCAATATAAATCTGAAGGAACTGCGGCTGTATACAGATTATGGACGTTGTAGTAGGCCATTATTCATAGTGGATAAAAAGAGATTGAGGATAAAGAAAAAGGATATTGTCGCACTGCAAATGAGGGTATATAGTGTTTAGCGAGATTGTTACATTCTATAATTATTCAGTTCCATTGATCTTGCTTGTGCTGATTTCAGGAGTCATCTGAAGATTCTGGCTGGCATGATCTTGTGGCGAAGGGATATATTGAGTATGTTGATACTGAGGAAGAAGAGACCACAATGATCGCAATGACCATAAATGTAAGAAGTCATGAACTACACCTAGCTATACGATGTATTATTCCTAGGTCTGACCAAAAAAAAATGTTGCTGCCCTTCTTCGTTGAAGCTTAATCATCCATTTCTTGAGTTTTAGGCTCTTCTAATTCAGGAAGAGATAGAGTTAGTATTCTCAGACTCAGAATTTCTTTAAAACTATTTTCATGTTTAATGTTTTAGGATCTTACAAATTCAAGGCTGAACCCAGATGAGGCTTATGCGGAGACCTACACACACTGTGAAATCCATCCATCTTTGATATTGGGAGTGTGCGCTTCAATCATACCATTTCCAGATCATAACCAGGTGAATCAATATGTTTTGTGAGTTCCTTCGGGTACATTTGTTAAAAATAAGTTACTGTATTTTATGGTATGTCTTCGATACATATTTAGTCAAGTCTGTACACCATCTTAATCTACATTCCTTCTCAAATAGTATCTGTTTTCCTCTATTAAACCCTTCCATTGGCTTCTGCTTTATTGTCTTTAATTTTGACATGTTGCAGTCCCCTCGTAACACATATCAATCCGCTATGGGAAAGCAAGCAATGGGGATTTATGTCACCAATTACCAGTTTCGGATGGTAGGCTATGTTTTCTCTGTTCTACGAGCTTTCCTTTGTTCTTCAGGCACTTTACATCATTAAGTGTTCGCGTTCTTGATTATTTCTGATATAAATAACAGGATACATTGGCCTATGTACTGTATTATCCACAAAAGCCTCTTGTTACTACACGAGCTATGGAGCATTTGCATTTCAGGCAGCTTCCAGCTGGCATTGTAATTAAGCACCAGCTTATTGCTTGTTTTCATTCTTAACTTTCTTGCTTTATAGTGATAATAATCTTTTCCTGTTGGATTTGCAAAAGAATGCCATTGTCGCCATTACCTGCTATTCTGGCTATAACCAAGAAGATTCTGTCATCATGAATCAATCTTCAATTGACCGTGGCTTCTTCCGCTCTCTATTTTTCCGTTCATATAGGTATGCAAGTTTCATTTCTACTTCATATTATCTGCTGTTTCTTCCTCTGATCAAGCTCCTGCTCCCTTTACCGTCAATAGGGATGAAGAGAAAAAGATGGGAACGCTTGTTAAAGAGGATTTTGGGCGTCCTGATAGAGAACATACCATGGTTGGTTCTTTATTTTGGTCACTCTCCATCCCATTCCTTTTTCTAAGGACATTATTTAGGACAAATAAAGAAAATAAATAAACTATAAAGATAATAAGTGTGTTTTTTATAAGAGTAAATCCATCTTCTACTTGTATAATGTTGGATTATGGTTGTTATTTCTTGCAGGGAATGCGACATGGAAATTACGATAAATTAGAAGATGACGGATTTGCACCTCCTGTTAGTATTACAATCAAACACGAATTCATCATTCTGATTCACTAATATGTGCTTGAAATTTTAATCACTGGTAAGTTCTTACTGATGCCAGGGAACAAGAGTTTCTGGTGATGATGTCATTATTGGAAAGACCACACCTATTTCTCAAGATGAGGCTCAAGGACAATCTGCAAGATACACGCGCAAAGACCATAGTACCAGTCTACGACATAGTGAAACTGGAATTGTGGATCAGGTCCTCCTGCTAGTTATTTGTGATTCAATTTTCCTATGTCTTCCATAATTAGGGGAACTCATCTCTGAACAAGAATTCTTTTTTTTTTTTTTCACATTTCTTGTTGTCTATTTTATTTCAACTTTAATCATTCGTTAACTGTCTTGTTGATAAGCTGTTTCCTTGCTTTCTATAGGTTCTTTTGACAACAAATGCAGATGGATTGAGATTTGTCAAAATAAGGATGAGATCTGTCAGAATTCCACAGATTGGAGACAAATTCAGCAGCCGGCATGGACAAAAAGGAACCATTGGAATGACTTATACACAAGAAGACATGCCATGGTCCGCTGAAGGCATCACCCCAGATATTATTGTGAATCCACATGCTATCCCTTCTCGTATGACAATAGGTCAGCTAGTTGAGTGCATCATGGGGAAGGTTGCTTCTCACATTGGAAGGGAAGGAGATGCTACCCCTTTCACTGATGTTACTGTAAGTTCAGGAAGTCTCTTCCGGAAAACAAAGATTCATATAATTGTAAAAGCAATTGAGACAATACAAATCTTCAGATTTATATAATAAATGAGACGAAAACTGTCTTTGAGTTAATACATTTCGAGATGAAAAATGTACCAGGAGGTTCCTGAACTACTGGTTTATCAAATTCTATTAGGGGTTAATACTAATCCATGAATATGAGATGCCAATCTTAGAAGTTTTTTGATTATATAGGCAAATTGATTATGAATTAATCATTCAATACTTTCAGGTGGATAGTATCAGCAAAACTCTACTCCACTGTGGCTATCAGATGCGTGGTTTTGAGAGAATGTATAATGGTCATACAGGTCGTATACTAAGTGCAATGATATTTTTGGGGCCAACTTACTACCAGAGACTGAAGCACATGGTGGATGACAAGATCCATTCTCGTGGCCGTGGTCCTGTGCAGATTCTCACTAGGCAGCCTGCTGAAGGGAGATCTCGTGATGGAGGACTACGATTTGGGGAGATGGAACGTGACTGTATGATAGCTCATGGAGCTGCACACTTCCTTAAAGAGAGACTGTTTGATCAAAGTGATGCTTACAGAGTTCACGTATGCCAGCATTGTGGTTTAATGGCTATCGCTAATCTGAAAAAGATGTCATTCGAGTGCAGATCTTGTCGGAATAAAACTGACAATGTTCAGGTACAATCCTCCTCTTCCTGCACCACTTGCTAAACTACAATATCCATATTGTAAAAGATCATAAAACTTAAAACGTTTTCTGAATGTGTAGGTGTATATTCCCTACGCCTGCAAGCTTCTGATACAAGAGCTCATGTCAATGGCAATTGCCCCAAGAATGCTTACAAAGGAATTGAAACCATCAAATGGAAAGTAAGCATCCTAACAGCACAACTTGTTTCAGACTCCGGTTCTGCACTTGGTCATCATAAGTCTATCTACTGGACAAAAAATAAAGATGTTTCAGACTCCAAACTCGTTCCTATTGTTTGCAATAGCTTGCGCTTCTACCTCAAGAGGATGAAAATTGGTTAAACCTGTGACTTAGGCGAAACACTCTTATTCTCACAAGTAATGACATGATCCAGAAACATACTTAGGATCTGTTTGGACGTGTTTCCATATTTTTCAAAATGTTGTTTGGTTATAACATTGGACTGGTTTTGACCAGCTTCAAGTGAAATGCAATTCGACTTCAAAATGCTAACTTCTTTTTCTTAATTTCAACCAAATCTATGTGCAAAAGCCTGATTATCTCCTTTTTTTAATTGTCTGATCTTCACAAGAGAATAAGAATGTAGGATACTATAAGATAATAGCAAAATAAGAGTATCAAGATAGCAGCTTTGTTAAGCGAAGACGGACTACTTTCTACTAGAACATAAAAATAACATCTTGATCATCAACTTGCTCAATATGAAATAGACTCCAGCTTATCCAGTGTCTTCTCAAGATCTTCTTTAAGTCTACTAATTGCTATCTTAAGCTCCTTCACATTTTCCAACAATTCATCTCTTAACAACTGAGAAAAACTGCATTCAGCATTGCAGTGCTGCAAAATTAACTGAATATTAGTCTAACAAGATTATATTCCCAAGTACAACTAACAACTCTATCAAGAAGCTGCAACCAAATAAAACACACAAAAAAGAAAATGTACCATAGGACATGCAAAATAAACTTGATTCCCAGTTGCTCGAGGAACTGTTCCTTGGAGCACATCCAGTAATTTGTTGAGGTTGGATGGTATCTCCGTAACTTTATCCTCCGTAGATGGAGAAACTGTTCCTGTTTCATTGGAGTCTGACAGTACAACGTTTTCAGCAGATGCAGCATTTTCCTTTAGAAGTTCATTTGATGATGGCGGGGATAAAACATCTGGTAATTCGGAGACTAGTTGAGCAGCATCATTCATTCCTTCAACTACCTCAGTAGATTGATCATGGATCATGTTAGTGTTTTCTTCTTCCTTAATACCCTCTTTGGACATCACGTTCACGGAGACTAATGAAGCAGCATCTTTCTTCACCTCAGGTACAACAGCTTCACGTGAATCTACACTTTCAACAATGCAACTAGAATTCTGAGACACAATCATTACATCTTTAGACGTTTCTTTATCTTGATCATTTGTATTAACATTCAACAAAGACTCTTCATTTCCTATATCGCGATTGCCAACAGTATCTGCTTCATTTGCTGCCAATACTTCCACATCAATCACCTCACCAGGCACGATAACAGGTACATCACTAAAAAAGAACCCTCTATCTTTATCATAGTCCAAAATAGAATTATCAATTTCAAAAATATCCTCAGTCGTCATGACATCAGATGTTAGCTCATTTTCTTGTGAAATTCCACTAGATTCAACGTTTTCCATAATGCAACCAGTAGTCGTAGACAAAACAGGATCATCATTTGACACTAAAATATCCTCATTAGATGTAACATCCACTTCATTATTTTCTTGAACAGCATTAGAATTATCAGAAACTTCTTCAATTGTGTTCTTGACTTCATTCAAATCAACCAATTTCGTAGAAACTGTTGTTAACAACGCATGAAAAAAAAACAATTATTAGAAAAAAAAATATATATGTTGGAAGACTAAATTATTTAAGTTGTAAAATTAGAACAGATAAGAAAATGTACCATCAGTTTCTTTTGCCTGTGCCTTAAATTCATTAGGAACTTGTACTATTATATTCTTGGCTTTGTCCAATTCCTTGTCAACAGAAGTTGCTTCATGCCAAACAGCCCCTTTGGCCAATTCTTCAATTGGCATAGTCAATTTGACAACAGAAACTGTAGTAAACTCTGCATGAAACAAAAAACAATAATATCACATCAACTCGAATTTGTTGCAAGAGTAATTCAAATTTTACTACAAAATCTGTATTGTTTATTTAATTCATGTCTAGTTAAGATTCGTAATCGTGTTCATATAGGAACACATATTCTAGTTTCTAGTTTCATACTGTGGAGAATTGTAGCGCATATTCAAGGATTTACTAGGTTATGAACAAATTATTGGGAAAATTACCCCAAAAATATTTACATCATGTAGCTTATATTTTGTGTTTGTTACCTAATTTACCTTATGTATAAACAACTTTTATATACTATCATACACTTTTATACAAAATTAATAGATTATATGTTTTTCTCGAGTATAATATTATATTTTAGCCTACGTGACATAATATTTTATGTTTGGATAATTTATATTAGAAAAGATAAGAGAATGGAATTTTTAAGAAGAACAAAATTACCTTCATTTTGTTTTGCTTCATTCCTCCTCTTGGCAGCTCTCCTCTTTTTTGGACCAGATGGCATTTTTGTTTCTAATTTTTCTCACAATTTATTTTAGATTAGTATAAAATGAAGAAAATTTATTTAGTAGAATAATAAAAGGGATTAGAAAGGGTGTTGTGTATATATAGGTGATTATAATAAGTCTCTTAAAATTCTGTGACTGTTTTAGTTGAACTAATTAAATAAGGATTAGTTCATGAAGGTTGATTGCACTTCCCATTAATCTTAATTAAAGTGTAACTTTCCTTATTCCCTAAAATTGTTGGGAACATAGAAAAAGAAATGACCTGAATCTACAAAATATATTTTTTTAAAAAGTAGAATCATAATTTAATTCCATTTTTTTTTGGGAACCTAGAGGACTTTGCTATTCTTTGGGTGTATTGGACAAATCTGCTTATGTGCAATAGCTTGTAAATCATACATAAAATATAAATTACACTAGACAAGTCTGATGCGACAAATTCGACTAAAAAGATGTTGACATGAGAAATCGATGTTTGACCTTCTTGATATGATATTACATGGACCAACTCAGTCTATCGCTTTTATTTAGTTTATGCTAATGAGTTCTGTGAGAATTTTTGTTTTTGCTTTACATTTCTAGGCTTAAAGTGAACATTTTTCTTTAAAATTCTAAGACAAAATAAAAATATATTCAAATGTTTATACCTTTTTTTTTTTTTTTTTTTTTACTTTGTCATCATAATATCTTTTTGAGTGCTTTCCTCTGTATGTGAGTTACAAGGACTTTACGTTTTTGGCATTTTAATTTGGTGTCTTTTACTGTTATTTACATTTATTTTCCAAGTAAAAATTTAATAACGATAATAATTAAGTGTTAAGACTATCTGTATATTGCGAACTCAAAACATTAAACAATTTTCTTTCTTCTATATAGTGACAATTTTTTTCATGATAGTTGTAAAATAAAATTCATGATAGTTGTAAAAAAATATTCATGATAGTTGTAAGAGTAGCAATGTTTATATTTTTATGTAAGAAAAATAAACATAAATAATAGTAGGATAATAAACGTCACGTAATAAATATAACCAAACGAAGATAGTTAATGTAGATAGGTGTCTATTTCCGATAGCCATTAAAGTAGATCTCTACTAAAAAAAGACAATAATATTAGCAAAGTTATGACTAGGGGTGTACAAAATTGAACCGAAAACAGCAAATCGAGTCAACTCGTAAAAAAATTCGACAAGTGGTTTGGTTTGACTTGGTTTGGTATTGGGAAAAAAAACCCGACTATATTTGGGTTGGTTTGGTTTTAACTAAAAAAAACCAACCCGAGACCAAACCAACCCGACATTATATATGTAATTTTAAAATTTTATTTTATACATAAAAATATTTACTTTGATATAATTTTAAAATATTTCTTATACTATTTCATAGTTTTTATCTTTTAATATATTATTTCAAGTTTAAAACTTAGAATTCGGAATGGGCCAATAAAGATTATAGTTCATAGATGTATCAAACTCAAATTAATATTAATGCAAAAAGAAAATCAATTCAACACTAAGAATGACAATAATATTAAATATTTGTTCTTTAATTTTACATTGGTTTAGACAATTAAAATACATAATCTAATTTTAATTTTCCTTAAATATTTAGTAATGTAACTAATACTTATTAAACTTATTTTAGCATGATTTAATACTTTTAAATTATGATCATTTTCATTATAACTTTGCAATATTTATTTTATATGATGATTTCGTTATTATTTTTTATTGAATATTTTTGTGTTATTAGTACTAATCTCATATTTTGTGTTATTTTTTAAGAAACACCTTAGATAATTGTATTTTAGTTGGACTAAAGAAATATTTGAAGCACAATTTAATTATATGTTTGTATGCAAACTTTACCGAAAAAATCCAAAAATCTGAAAAAATCCAAGGTTTATTAGTTTGATTTGATTTATAAATTTAAAAATTCGACACAATGGTTTGGTTTGGTATTTGAAAAACCCAAACCAATCCGAGGTTAACAAACCCGAAAAAATCCAAATTTATTAGTTCGGTTTGGTTTATAAATTTAAAAAATTTACACAAATAGTTTGGTTTGATATTTGAAAAACCCAAACAAACCCAATCATGTACACCCCTAGTTGTGACTTAAGTAACATTTTTGGTTATACAAGTTTGGATAAATTTGAATTAAATGACTTTAATATATAAAGTTTATTTTGTGAAGGGTTGCTTTTGAACTTCACTTTTATCGTAAGGTTGTAAGTTAGAAACTATCATCCTCTTGTTTTATCCCATCACCCCTCAAAATAAGGAGGAGCATAGGGTTTAAACCACTACATCAAATTATAACTTTTTAAGGTTCTGAAATAAAAACGAAACAAAATAACAAAACAAACACTAAATGAGTTTCGAACGTCCCACCACCTCAGTTCCAAATGAAATTCATCTCATATCACAAGCTATATGTACATATTTTTTTTCAAAATTAACGAGTGCACGTGTAATCTCCCATGAACACATGGGTACACGAACCGCATAGATTGAAACATAGACGAAAGCAATAAAAATCAAGTAATTGATTTAGATAACATCAATTACATGAAATTTTAACAAAAAATAAAGTCAATAAAAAATGTGATGCAGTGGATGAGACCGTTTTTCTCTTACTTAAAAGGTTTGAAATTTAAGCTTTGGGCATGACAAAAATTGAAACGTTACTCATAAATAGACCCTATTCAGTGCTAATTCGAATTAGTCCACTCCTACCCAAATCGAAGATTATTTTTAGAAATTTATATCAATTCACTTAGTATTTTAATTTCATTTTTTGTATAATTTTAATTTATTCTAATATTATATAGTAGAAAAAGAAAAAAAAAAAGTTCTTCACTTTCCATTTGGCCAGATGGCTTCTTTGTTATTTACCACGTGTCAGCCCTCACCTTCATAACCGCCTAAACTTCCAACGGCGATATTACTCCTCCTTGTATACCCCTTTTCCGGCGAATCTCTTTCAAAATTTTCGCAAAAATGGGTAAGGAATCGACGTTTCTCTCAGCAGTACACTTGAAGAAGAAACCAATGAAGAAACACAGTAGTACCAAACGGAAGCAATTTTTCAACGAAGTTTTCGATTATCTCAAATCTGATACTTTCATGTTTGCGCCTTTATGTTCTTCCAGTTTCTCTTCCGGTAAGTTATTCTGTTCCTGAAATTCGTTTGATTAATTGATTTGATTTTATGGATTTTGTTTCGATTTTCAGGAATTGAAGAAGATAGTAAACCCTTGGAAGGAAAGGATGAGAAATTGTTTAGTAAAATTGGGGATTATTTGATGGCTGATAACTATATGTATGCTCCTTTGGTTATTTCTCAACCCTGGGATTCGGTTCATGTATCTAAAGGTATTATTTGAGCTTTAATTTATAAATCTATGATCTTTTGTATTGCATTTGGGGGGTGTTAACAAGGGGAAGGGGAAGAGTGTGATTTGGCTGTGATATGGGTTCGATTTCCGTAAGGGATAGGTACTCATTCCTGGCCACTTTCAGTAACCGTCCTACAACATATAAGCTAGTAATATGTTTCCGTATATAAGATAATATATAAAGTTAGTGTACCTACAATTGGTTGCTTTAGCTACTTACTCTATAGGTAAGACTTTTATGAATGGCATGTTCGTGTGTTGTGCTAGTATGAAAGATCGATGCAATAAAGAAAGTCCCTACTTGCGAAGCCAATACTATGGACGATCAGGCAAATTTAAGGCTCACTTCAAGTGCATAATGGACATGTCGTACTTGAAATGGAATTTTGGCTTAGAAGGAACGCGAGCTATATGCTTAACATGTGCTATTCGAATGTTGGTTTCGGGGAGCTAGGTAGAAGGAAAAGAGGCTCATACCTAAAGGTAACTTGTCTTGCCTAGGAGGTGAGAAGAGTTGAGAACAAAGTGGTGAAAGACCAATGGTTTTCCTTTGTTAAGATTGGAGATAAAGAGGATTCAAGATGATGTTTTTTTTCTGACTCCGCTAGGCAGGGTGCCTAGGTTAGTTTTTATTACGCCAATCTCAAAGAGAAGAGTACAAGCAGGGGGGGGGGGCTATGCTTTACCTTAGTAAACCTAATGAGGTAACCGAAACAAAAAAGTAGGATTCAAGATTTTTGAAAGATAAGAAGTATCTGTCATATTTTTAAATATAGATAAATAGGTTTATAGGTATATGTTTTGACAAGTTGCGATTTGAGAGGATTGGTATGAAATACAATGCTTGCTGCAAGCAGCACACACACTCAATGTATTTTTGTGTTTGTCTGTGTGGGATCAATTGCAGCTTTTCGATCTCAATTCAAGGCTATTCTTTTTTCCTGTACTCTAGGTCCAGTTCCTATACAAGAAGAGATGGACAAAAAGAGATCTGCTGATGTGCTAAAAGGAGCGACTGGAAAAGCGGATGAAGCTGGTAGGAAGACAGTTACTGTGGTTAGCCAAGATCACAACATGGATGGTTTTCCTCATAATAAGAGCCCTATGGTCACCCGTACTCGGGTGCGTAGAGAGACTCTGAAGCACATGATCTATCAAAACTGCTGACTTTTATTTGCAACTTACGTCCTCAGGTCTGTAATTTCTCTCATCCAACTTCCATGCATTTATTTGGATTGTAGTTGATGCACCCATAAGAACCCGACAACCCCCCTTGTGGATTCATCTGGCATCTACTCTATATCTTGGTCAGATCAATATTTTTCCCTTGTGGTGATCATCAGGATGAGATTATACTTCCCTCAAAAACTAGAATGATGGAAGCCCATGACAGAAACTCTCGGTAGTTAGCAAGTTTTGTTGTCTAATCTGCAATTCTACTTTTGAGAGTTGCACCAATGCATCCATTTTTTACGCGCATAATGTGAACGCTGACATATATCAGTTCTTCTCCTATATATATATATATATATATATATGATTCCACTTCTTTTTCAGGCAGAGGACGATAGAAACATAACCAAGCAAGCTTGTGAGATGAAGATTTTCTTGTCTGATGGTGCGCGGTGCCACTGCTTAGCTAATCAGCTCGAGATTGCTTCAGTCTTCCTAGGTTGTTAGTTGAGTTTTACGTTTGTAATATGATAAGTAGGTACATATGCTTGTTTGATTTGTCATTTAAATCTGGACAGTTGATGACTATTGTATACACTGTGATAGGATAACAAGGTACATATGTTAGTTTTATGTGTCATTTAGGTTCATGGTTAATGTATACATTGTCTTGCATCTAATCAATGTTGTACCAAAACCCATTCTGTAGCTTCAACCACGCAATTCATACCCAACTCCAAAAACAGCAATGTTCCTCTTTCGGATACAACTAGTGTTTAAAAGTTGTATCCATAACATTCGAGTTCAAATAGAGTCAATCACACATATTTTAAAACATTAATACCTACGAAAAATTGATAACAATATTATCCTTGATTCTTGTTAGTGACACAAGCTCCACAAAAGCATTGTGCATTTCTTGAAAATAATGAGTATCATTTAAGGGATTGTCTTCAATGGACCTAAGAAATTTGTGCTCAAACAAACTTGGTTACACATATTTTGGAAAAATTATGAATTAATACACTTTTCAAAATTAAGATAATATTGAACTTTTATTTCGCGAAACATAAATTTTGAAAGGTGGTGTTCGCCTTTCGAAAATAATGATGGTCACTAATGAATTCATAGAATTTGAGCAAAGAGAGTTTGTATTACCAAACATATTTCAATTATCAATGTTCATTTTCTTATCAAAAAATCACCAGCATTCAAGTATATTTAGTGATAGTTCGAATAAAAAACTCTGCACACATTTTTGACCAATATATAATTTATTTCAAATAATAGACTTAATTTTTTTCCATATAAATAATTAGACTATAGTTGACCCTTACACAGTGAACCAAACATTTCTCTTCTCTTCTTTGCAAAGTTGATAGAAACAGCTAAACAAAATGCTCGTCAGATTCAGAGGCAAATCTGAAGCTCTATCAAGATTTCACTGTTTCAGTTCTCAGTATCTCTACTCAACCTCAGTCCGGACCAATTTTTTCGTGAAATACCTCATTAATTCACTCGGATTCTCCAAAGAAGAAGCATCATTAGCATCTACCAAGGTAAATTCATGGAAATCTTTAAACAAAAATCCAGATTTAGTACTCAATTTCTTGAAACAAACTGGTTTCGATAACACCCAGATGAAAAAACTGGTTTCATCATCACCCAAGTTTCTATTTTACGATGTTTCCAAAACCCTAAAACCCAAATTTCAATGCTTGATGGATATCGGTTTATCGGGTTCGGATCTTGTGAATGTAATTGCTAAAGATTCAACAATTGTTGAAAGGGGTTTAGTTACTCATTTGAAACCTACAATTAATTGTCTAAGGAGAACATTGGGTAGTGATGAAAATGTTGTTAAAGCTATAAAAAGGACATCTTGGTTGCTTTCATTTGGTAATCGTAATGTAATGGAAAATAATTTGTTATTGTTGAAAAATCAAGGTGTTTCTGATGATTCAATACAAAAACTTGTGCTTAGAAATCCGAGGTATATTACACAGAAGCCTGAGTGGGTTAAGGATTTGTTGCATAGGGTAGAGAAGGATTTTCGACTTTCGCCTGATTCGTCTATGTTTCCTTATGGATTTCATACGTTAGCCTCGCAAAAGAAGGCGAGGTGTGAAAAAAAGCTTGAGATTTTTAGGAGTTTTGGATGGTCGGATGATGATATACTCAGGATGTTTAGGAAGTTACCTTATTGTATTGCTCTGTCAGAGGTTAAAATTCAGAAAGGATTGAGTCTTTTTATGAAGGAGCTTGGTTTTGAATCTGCTTACTTAGCTTCTCATCCGTCAATTTTGATATATAGTATGGAAAAAAGGGTTGTACCTCGGATGCAAGTCTTGAAAATTTTGGACGAAAAGAAGCTTAAGAGGATAAAGGCAGCTCTTTATACTGTTGTGAGCTTAAAAGAGAAAAAGTTCATAGAAACTTACGTGCTGCCCTACAAGGATCAGGTACCTGATCTGTATGAACCACTCCAGAAAACTCTGGCTTCTTAACAGTTTTTGTTTACTTTTGGTACTATAGGTGCTGAGATCTTTCTAAATTTTAAGTTGTTGTCCGAAATTCATTTTTGTCCTGCTAAAGCAAGAATATCATTGAAGTGTTGCTTTCAGTTCACATTTGGATAACTCAATAGCATACCTCATTCATTAGTTCTGAAAAACGATTACTAGTTTATTCTCTACTAGAAAGCAAGTGAATTAATTACTACACGGACTATTAGTTTACCATGATGATATATATGCAGGTTTCCTTGAGCCGAATGTCTATTGTAAACAGCCTCCCTACCATCACAAGGTAGGGGTAAGGTCTGCATACACGCAAGAAGAATACTCTAACTTGAATAAAGGTATAATTTCTGGGATTTTTACCAAACCCCATTTGGCAAAAGTTCATATTAAAAGTCTATTACTGATGGTTGTAGTTATTTTATGTGTATGCTTGTTAAGATTGTTGATGAATTGTATGCAAAGTTGCTTGACTCAGTGAAAATTCAGCTGATTTGGGTTACTAAAGAGATGGTGAATGTATTGACTATAGGATTTGATGAATTGCTCGTCATGCTATTAAGGGAAAGTTTAAATGGGGATTTTTGTGAGGGAAATTTGTGCTTGTGTTTGGAGAGCATATTGGGATTGCTTATTAGAGGAAGAACCATTGATTTTGACTAAAGCTTTATACGTGTTTCTTCATTTATAGAGGAAGAACCATTGCTTACGTGTATGCTCGTCGTACTTTGTACGTGTTTCTTCATTTATTAGCTGATCATAATAGAGTACCAAGTAATTCTATGATATCTGCATTGAAAAGAATGGAGGTTGAATTTCGTGGGAGTGATTTTCGTTGTGTTTGAAGATAGGGAGGAACTTAATCAGGCTTTTGCAAGATTTGGTTCACGTGTACCTGAGTTTAAAGCAATCTGGAGAGACTTGCTATTGAATCTGAAACAGTTTAGGGTGGATGGATTTGAAGATATTTTGCAAAGTTTACGGAACTAAGACTCCAAGTTGGTATTCTTTGCTCTGTATAGCTACTGAAATGGAAACCCAATTGAGGTTTTTGCTTACACGTGAGAAGTTCGGTAGCCCAAATGAGGTACGAAGATTGGTTCGCGAAGAAGTTTCTTAGAGTACCTGAAAGAGAAACAGTTTTGACTGACATTGTTAGGTTTATATGTTGTTCTGTTTGTCCATCTGGTGAAATCAGATATCTTATCAAGATGAGTTGTGATTCATTAGCTATTAATGCCCTGCAAGAAGAGTTATATCGAAGCAAATTTAAAGCTTGCGTTGTTTTATGATTGGCTTTTCTTTGATGGTGAATTCTATAACATCCGTTAATGCATCTCTTTCGTGTTGATGGGTGAAGGTGTTCAACCACTTGAGCTTTAATATGCAGTATAACTTCTCCTTCGGTGGTTTTGGATTCACCGCGATTATGCAAGATTAGTAAATAGAGGTAAGTGCTTCAATAAAGATTTGGAACTTTATTCCTATGCAGCCTTATTAGGTTTAGATAGTGCCTTAGTTCCTGTACTCTTGAAATAGGGACATGATTGAAAATAGAAGCTCTTAAATAGTGAAACATAATAAAGTAACTTAATGATACGATACAATGAAATTTAAGTAACCGTAAGCTGTGACGATGGCTTGATTAAATATCGAAAGTGCCAGTATATGCATCTGATGAAAGTGGTACTAATACAAGTACGACAGAAGGGGCATGTGTTTTTCTTTGCTAGTAATAACCATGATATAATACAAGTCGCGTGAAACCTATGATAGCAAGTAGGAAGAGTCATCGTATCATCATCAGCATCACCATTGTCTTGTTTTTCGAATTCTCCTAAACAGATACAACACTCACTGTTTGTTGCTGGTGGAGTCACTGCTCTTGTTGCCCAGTAACGAGCTTCTGCATAAAAACGAGCTCTTTCTACTAATATTTCACGAGCTCTTTCTTCACGAGCTCTGTCCTCACGAGCTCTGTCTTCACGAGCTCTGTCCTCACGAGCTCTGTCCTCACGAGCTCTGTCTTCACGAGCTCTGCCCTCACGAGCTCGTGATGCTGCTACATAACGAGCTGCTCTTTCTTGAAAATGTACATATATGAACGAAAATAGTAGTACTAGAATAATGGCTAAAACAATCGCGATTATTACACAAGGAAGAACTATGTTTGACATGGATTTGGAACTAGCCAAGAGTTTTGAAGACAAGAGGAAGGGTTTATAGTTTTAACTTGTTGATTTCAAAACTTATGTACAAGTCACGAATATTATAGATACTTTATGTTAAAATATATTTAGTAGTAGTTTTCCGAATATGGTAATTTTCTGGCCGCGTCTAATTCTTCTTTTCCATGCTATGTAATTAATTATGGTAAGTAGGGTGGTACATGGCAGGGTTGGTTTAGGTTTTTCAAATATCAAATCAAATTATTTGTGTCAAATTTTTAAATTTATAAACCAAATCAAATCAATAAAACTCGAGATTTTCAACCTCGGGTTTTTCTGGTAAAGTATACATACAAACATATAATTTACTTATACTTCAAATATTTTTTTAGGCCTACCAAAATGCAACTATCTAAGGTGTTTTTTTAAAAAATAACACAAAATATGATATGATTAATGATACTAAAATATCCAACAAAAATAAAAATAATGAAATCGCGTAAAACAAATATTGCAAATTAACAAGTCATAATGAAAATGATCATAATTTAAAAGTACTAAATCATTCTAAAATAAGTTTAATAAGTATTAGTTACATGACTAAATATTAAAAAAAATTAAAATTAGATTATGTATTTTAATTGTCTAAATCAATGTAAAACTAAAGAACAAATATTCAATAATATTGTACTGTTGAATTTATTTTCTTTTTGCATTAGTATTTATTTGATTTTGATTTAAGCTTTATTATAATTATCAATATCTGTGGACTATAATTTTTGTTGGACCATTCAGAATTTTAAGTTTCAAACTTGAAATAATATATTAAAAGATAAAAACTATAAAAAGGTATTAGAAATATTTAAAAATTATATCAAAGTAAATATTTTTATGTATAAAATAAAATTTTAAAATTATATTTATATATAATGTCGGGTTGGTTTGGTCTCGGGTTGGTTTTTTTTAGTTAAAATCAAACCAACCTAAATATAGTCGGATTTTTTTTCCAATATCAAACCAAGTCAAACCAAAATTCGATTTTGTACACCCCTAATGGTAAGTAAACATATTCAAGGTTTCTTCCAACAAATTCTTGAATCTCACGTTGCAAATTGAAGGGAATTTAGTTTACACTCGAGTTCTAGGAATGAAAAAACCGCACTTCCCTTTTAATGGCCTTCACGATGCAAATCTGAATTAGTCGGAATGAGAGTCTTGATACAGGAATCAAATACTTCTTGGAAAACAAAACATTTTCAAAAACATTTTTCTTTCTTATTTGATATGTTATATGGATTTTGACACCCCTTTTTAGCCCAAATAACTTCAACCCATTTTATTCTATTTAAATTTAGCTCAACTCGCCAATTTGTCGCCTCTGGACTCAAGCTAAAGAGAATGTATACCACCCAAGTTTCCTTTCATAATATAGCATTAGTAGTTTTGTGAGATAATAGGTAAAACCTAAGTTGGTCGGACAAAGATATTATTGTACATCCAAAACGCACTCGATGACATTTTTTGAAAAATTGAAGCAATATAGGGTATAACGTAGAGTGATATAATTGTTACAGAAAATATTAAGTGAATTCACCAAGTAATTTCATAACTCGTAATTTGCAACCATGCATTGAATTATTATTATATTTATTATACATATAAATGGCAGATTTTCAATCAAGAAGAATAAAACTCAATAAAAAAGAACTGGTTACTTTTTTTTTTCTCATTCAAACAGTTGGACCTACAACATAAGTCCGTATCGTACATGTTACAGAATAATAATATTATAGTGTTGTTATAAGATAATAAGATGGTTAAAAATTCAGATATACTTAGCATAAGGTGGCTCTGCCACTAGTCACGAATACAGCTTAGGAGTGTGGTGGAAACTCTGGGACTCTTTGAATTTGATTTGGAACATTTGTTTGAAGATGAGACATTTTCCTTAATTTTTTGCACCTCCTTTTTTTTCCTTTCTAATGATGTGTTACAGCTACTTCTTTGTCGAGAATCACTTGAGGATCCGTGATGAATATTCTTTCTCTCTTTTCGAGGTCTCCAATTGTTCTCATGACATTTCTGAGAAAAGAAAAAACTCAAAGGAGAGTTGGACTATGGATATAATTATTATCTCAACTCATTGTCATTTAGGTATGTTTGAAATGGATTATACAAGTCATTTTTAATAGAAAACTTTTTTGTAAGTATCCGATGAACGATAAAAATCTTTTGAACTAAAGATTGGGCAATATTATTATTTCATTGAATAAACATAACAAAAAAAATAAAAAAATAAATAGAAATTAGCAATAAATAACTTCAATAACTAAACATTCAATTAAAGTTTGTTGCTAATCCTCTTTACTTAGCGAGTGTTTTGATAAAAAATATGAGGACTAAAGATGAGAATAATTTCCAAACATTTACTAGTGAAAGTGATGTAAAATTAAAATTTTGTTCTAATAAGTGATTTTGATAAAAAAAAAAAAAAAAAAAAAAAAAAACATTAAGCTCATTGTAGAAAATAGGATGTACCTATAAGTGACTGGATATTTGCTTCCTTGTAAGACCAGGCACATTCATCACTTCAACAATGTCTGACGGATAACATTCTACATGTTCCATTAGGATGTAACTTTGAGTTAATCACTACTTCAGTATTTCTATATCAAGTCAAGATATATTTAAATACAATAATCACTATTTCTTCATCTCAAATAAGTAACGTTAGCTATAAATATGAATTCTCATTGTTTATATAACTACATATATATATAGAAACAAATTGTAGACAAAATTTATCACTAGTGAGGTAAACTTACTTCCTTGACCAAGTTGTTCCACAACTTTCGTGAATTTAGAATGAAGATCAACATGCATATTCTTCTCTCCAACTTGTACTTCATCTCTTACAATATTATTATCATAAATTTCATCAACATTCATATGATTTCGGCCATTTGATTCTAAACCTTTTATCAATTTCTCCCTTAGTATTTTTTCTCTCAATACAAGTTGCCATAAGTATTTCACAATTTTCTCGTTGAATGGCTTTTCCAAGTAAAGATAAGCTCCATTGTCCAAAGCGTTTTTGGCTAAAAGTCTACTGTCTTCATCACATGCAACTGCATAATTATATTGAGAAGCTAACAATTAAAATTAAATTATATCATACATTATGAGAATAGTTAATTTCACACATATATTTTTTTATCTGTTATGACAATAATTTTGTTACAAAACAATCATTTATCATATAACTATAACTAAAAACAATATTATTAACAATGGATAGCTGTCGTCTCTTGGCAATAGATTAAATTTTATAGCTAATTATCTTTTTGTGGTGTATTAGTTGAAACAACTAAATTTACCCAATATTTACAACAAGAAGTGAAAGATAGAATTATAAATACTTACCGAGTGAGATTATATTTAAGGTTACAGCTTGTGCCAAGAGTTCAAAACAACGTGAATCTGATGAATTGACATCAATTATCATCATGTCAATTTTTTTCTTTTCTTTGGAGAGCAATGACATTCCTGCAGGAGTCGTAACTGTTGTAACTGTATACATCCACACACTTTAAAGTTAGTAAAGAACATGAAAAAAATATTATACACAAAATTATCATTTGGATATGTTTATTTAATTTCTCATTCAAATTTAATTATGAAATTTCATATTATGTTGCTACACTTTAATTTATAAAATAACACATATTAATCAACTTATATCGTAAACGGTGTGTGCAATCTTACTAATATATAATATCACTTTAGAGTAAATAACTGTAGGAATATATAATAGAGAAAATTCTATAGGAATATAATTCTAAAGAATCTATTTTAATTTATTCTTTGACTTGTCGAAAACAAATAAACACTAAATATATATAGATTAAATACAATTAAAGCAAGATATAATAGGATAAAAATTTTAAGATAAATTTATATAAAAAGTTTTAAGGTAATTTTATTTCATAAATAAGTAACGAGAGTTTAGAAGATTTAACAAATTATTAGAAAGGAGTAACCAAAAAAATTATGTTGAAAAGATTTAACATTGCTTGAATAAGGAACAATCGATATTAAATACTAACAAAGTAATTGAAAATGAAACAAAAATAAATGAGGAAAAAGTCACATGAAAAGATTTTTCTTTTCTTGTCTACATCTAATAAATGACAAAAAAAAAAATAGAAGAAAAAAATCATGAAAATCACATGTCCCTATTTATTTGTTTGTCTACATTGAATAAAAGACAAAAAAAAAAAGTCATCTCAGATAATAATGATAGCCAGATCATCTCTTATTATGTCTTTATCTCACTCTTCTCTTCGATCTCTTACTCTTATTTTGTGCCTCAATCATCCAAGTGAATTTGTTTTCTTTCTAAAACGATATATAGATTTGTAAAAATCAAAGATCTATGATTTCAAAATCATTTATGAGGGACCTAATTATTTTCTCCTCCAACACGATGTCACTCTAGCCGATTGACAAAGAATAAGTTTCTTTTTTAATTTTTGTACAAAAAAGTCAAGTGTAAAATAATTAATATTAACATAAAATTAAACCATCTCCTTTATGGAAAAATATCCGATAAAATTAGAACAACACATACTCTAACATAAAATTATTGAACCTCTTGAAAAATTACACGTACAATCTTTATGTAGAAAGCTAATCCAGTATGTGACATGGTTACAACAAAAACAAAAATGGAGAATCTAATTTTATTCCTTATAATCATACAAAATTCATTTATTAACTTGTAAAACAACATACACAAGCATAGAAAAAATGTTATGATAACAAGGAAAGGAAAAGTTCTAAATAAACATCGTATCAATTAATTCTCTCTATATATAATGAAAGTCATACAGAAATTAGTTCTAGATATATCACCTTTGTATCCATTGAACTCTAGTAAATCAACCATTTGATTAGAAACCAATTCCTCATCTTGATATACCAGCAAAATAGAAACCTCTTCAGTCAAATCATAAAAAGGTTCTGTCATTGAATTAATTTGAATTTGTAAGAGAAACACTTACAACTGAAGCTATTTATATAGTATCATTTACTGGCTTATGAGCCTGTTTAGAGATAATTATATATAAATAATTTTATCTAAATATCTAGATAATCCCTCAAATTTGACACAAATTGTAATTTAGATACTTAAATTTATCTAAAAGATCAAATAGATACTTTTACTATTGTCATATACGCACTCATGAACACCTTATGCTGACATGGAAAATTTATGTGTATTGTAAATGCTTGTGGTATTACATTATTGAATCACAATAAAAAGATTATTTCTTAAAAAAATTAAATTTTTGATTGACTTTTATCCCAACAATCAAATTATACAACATGGGGTTCATTAACTATTTCTATTAATATCAAAATTTAACATTGATTATTGGATATTATTTGAAGTTATTGAGGATGACATTATATTTATTAAGTATTAATTACACTTTTCGAATAGTTGGAAGATTCTTTGACTCGTGTCCATAATTCAATAGTTCAAAGGATGAATGTCTTGTCTTCAAGTAGCGGCTGATGGTCTTAAGATTTAGGCCTTATTTGTTTTTGTTCGGATAGATTAGACCAAAGATATTTTAAATAGAGTACGATATTGTGCACCTTGACCAAGTTAGCACAGTTTTTTTTCCTTCAAAAAGTCTCACACATTATGGAAAAATTATGCGAGTTGACAAATATTACTAGGTTATTAGTCATTGAGGGTATAGTTTAATTTATTTATTGTCAGTACATACAACCTTCATCGTCCTTTGTATATGATTTTATACAAAATCAAATTTATCTCTCCTCTCCTCTCCTCATTTCCTATTTTTCTTCTAAAATCACTCTTTCACTTCCAATTTGAAATTCGAATTTCACTTTCTCCCTCCAATCGTGTTTTACTTTTTGCAGGTAACCGCCTAAATCGTAGGTGAACTTCTTTTTTTTCGTTTTTCAATTGTATATGTATTGTGCTTGTTAGTGTTTGGATAATATTTTCTCAAAATTCCCTCATTACTTATTAGATTATCATTTTTACAAAAAATTAAAATGGATTATTCGACTCCATCTAAGAGGATTACAAAAGGTATGTCATTGCATGTCAAAGTTTTTAATAATCAACCTTCATTTTCACTCGGTTTAACTCAAGATTTTGGAGTCAATGCAGGGTCTATGGAAAAATCTAAACAAATTCTAGAGGAAAAATCTATTGAAGAATTGAGATCCAAGAAAAAAAAAATAACCCAATTGCACTCCCGGAAGTCATCAACAATATCAAGGCAAGCGACATTAAAATTGTTGAAGGAGGAAGTAAGAGGAAAGCCAAAGATAGTGATTAAGAGGAGGTTGTGTCTCCTACATTAGATCAAGACAAATACGAAGAACATCATATATTTGCTTAAAACACAATTGTATGAAGTATATGTATATTATCTGCTTACATCACAATTGTATATAGATATTTGTATATTTTGTTAGTTATATACAAAATTGCTTGAAGTATATGTATATTTTCTGCTTAAATCATAATTGTATATATATATTTGTATATTTTGTAAGTTTATATACAATAGTATGAATTAAACAATATACAAAGCTTACATTATTATATATACAGTTAGGTTACACCAAAAATTACCAAATTAAAGCACACTTTTTTATCGAATCATATACAATTCATATATATAATTGACATAGTAATTTTTTTACAACTACTTACACTTATACATGGTATAAGAATTTTGTACAATTACTTGCATATATACAATATTAGCAATTAAAAAATATATAAATCGTATAACTTATATATACAGTAAAATTACAACAACAAAAAAAATTATCAAATTAAAGCACACCGTTGTTGTCGAATCATATACACTTCATATATACAAATTGTGTCATTCAATTTTTCGAACAAAAATTAGAATAGAATTGTTAATATAAAATTTATCTAATTTTGTATAACAAAAATAAATTATTGCGAACCATTAGAATGAAAAAAAAACAAAAATATATAATCCGTTTTCCAAATTTTCAATTATATACTATACAAATCAATTGTATACTTTCTTGTCGTTCAAAACATGAAATTTCCTTCAAAGAAATATCTGGCATTGAATATACAAGAATATTGATTAATCGTATGCTTCAATCATTTGAGGAAACCAGTTGTTATGGTGCTTATATTGCTATAGAACTCTTTTTTGGAAAAATATTTGATTTTGGACGATTAGCTTGAATCATGGGATTATGTAAAAATTTTGATACCGTATTTAGCGCTCATGTATCCATTTATTAAAAAAAAAATTGTATAAATTATTTTTAAAAAACGTTATATACAAAATTAATGCTTCATAGCAAACTAAACTATATCCATTGAATGTAATTACTAAACTATACCTATAGAGCGTTATTTCATTAAATACGTTTGTCATATGAAATTTTCCCTTAAGAGATCCTACACCTTATATATAGCTTCTCAAATGTGGAAATTCAATCTCGCACCCAACAATTTTTCCCTCAGACTAATTCACTATGTGCGTCGCCCACATCATCTAAGTATTTTATGGCAAGCAAGCCCTACAACTAGCTTCTTCTTTATATATATGTGTGTGTGCATCTCTAATTAATCTCGTAAGGGATTAAGGGGCCAATTTAAAAGAATTAGGCGCTTTTCTCAGTTTTTTGTGTGTGTTAACCCATAAATATTTTGGTGATATGGTTTTCGGACGATTTATTTTACAAAACTTATATGGAACCCTTCTTAGGGAGTTAGTCTCACAATTTTTAGAGTCCATTTTTGGCATTCAGGGGCTAATTTATAGGAAATAGGTGATTTTCTCAGTTCGTTTGTATTAGCCCATGAATATTTTGGTTATTTGTCTTCCGAATGATTTCTTTGTGAAATTTTTACGGAATCCTCCATAGGGAGTTAGTGGAGCAGTACGTATAGTCTCACAATTTTAGAGTTCATTTTGGGCATTTAGGGGCCAATTTACAGGTTTTAGGCGACTTTCTCAGTGTTTTGTGTGTGTTAGCCCATTAATATTTTGGTGATATGACTTCCAGACGATTTCTTTGCTACACATTTACAGAAACCCTCTATAGAGAGTCGGGGGAGCACTACGTACAGTCTCACAACTTTTAGAGTCCATTTTAGGGGCCAATTTAAAGAAATTAGACAATTTTCTCAGTTTTTCGTGTGTGCTAACCATTAATATATTGGTGATATGACTTATAGACGATTTCTAATCGAAATCTTTACAGAACCCTCAGTAGGGAGTTGGGGGAGCGATACGTAACAATTTTTAGAGTCCATTTTGGGCATTTAAGAGCCAATTTATAGGAATTATACGATTTTCTCAATGGTTTTTCATGTGTTAGCCCATAAATATTTTGTTGATATGACTTTTAGAGTCTAAACTTTTAATCTCCATTCTTATCTCAATCCTTAGTTACTCGAGTATATTAAGAAATATTTATGCGTGATTAATGGAATCGAACTAGGAATAGAGAGATTCCTACTTGGATCTTAATATTTTTCTCTCTTTGATTTGGAAAATTCTACTAAGTAGCTTTCAATGGAATTAAATGTAGAGAATAGCAGAAGAAGAGTATAATTCAGGAAGCCTTCTGCTACCCCAAGATCGTTAACTAAGATCGGAAGATTCAACTAAAAAAGAGGAAGCTAGAAAGGAGAACTTGTTTATAGAAGAAGACTCTTTTATTTTGGTTTGTTCTTAGGTTGCTTTTGGGTTGCTTACAAATGCACAAGACCACCCATATTTATACTTGTTCATGAATGGTTCTACAAATTCTTCTAGATACTTCTACAAAGAAAATTCTAGTGAACTTTATCTTTTAGATATCTAGATATTTTTTAAGATAATTATCCTAGATATTATCCTACACTATTCTAGAAACATTACTAGAACAATCTATCATATTCCCAAAAAATCAACTTTAACTTTTTCACACTCCCTCTTAAAGTGATTTTTTGAAAACTATCCCACACTTGTCACGGAAGAACTCAAACGAAGCTTTGAGCTACGTCTTGGTGAAAATCTCAATATTTTCTTCTGGACTCCTCTTGCTTCTTCAAATGATAATGATTTTCCGTTATCGAATGGTCCATGTAAATTATCTCTTTGCTGAGTTTCTGAACTCCCCTTTTCTCTTAAATTTTCGACATCACTTTCCTGTGAAGTGTCAACACCAACATATGATCCACTTCCATATTCTCTTATCATCTCCTCAATAGATTTGTTGGCAGCTTCAGAACTTTCAAAAATCATATTGTTAGTCCTTAAGACTTCAATATCAATTTCTTCCTCTATTTGATCTCTACTTTCTCCATCTGCTTTCAAAATTTGCTTTGAGTCATTAGTTGACCTTGACATTGCAAATGATTGACCATATACTTCCGCTTCCAATACATTTTCCTCAATGCTTTCTTTGTAGAGGTCGCCATTAACACATGTAGTTTCAGATATTGCCTGTTCAAGATCTTCTTTTTTGATTCTTTAATAGCAACTACCTTGTCACCACTAGGAACATCCTCAAAAATTTCTTGTTTCATGCTGACAACATCAGTTTCTTGCTTCTTTAGGTGATCGGCTATATTATATTCTAGATTCTCGATCCAATCTCCTTCAAGATTGATGGAAATCATGGCATCTATTGCTCGAGCCTAAGCTACTAAACATTGTTCCAACTCTTCTTCTTCTTCTTCAAGAACTTTTTGAGCCATATTGTTCTCCTTGGCTCAACAATATCTTCTTATGTGCCCTACTTCGCCATAACGATAACATCTGAGAGGCTTCTTACCATAATAGTTAGAAAGTTCTTCCTTCTCTCTAGGTAAGCGTGAACCACCTAAGGATCGAGAGTGCGACATATCTCTTGATTTTCCTTTGAAGTTTCTCTTGTCGGCTACAAGAGCATCTCCTTCTCCATCTTTGACAAACATACTAGCCAACTGCTTGGCTAGTAATTCCTGTGATGACAACAAATTTTCAAATTCCTCCAAGGATGGTTGTTGAGGCCATTCTTGAATCGACGTCATGAATAGAATATATTCAGGTTTCAACCCACGAATGACTATTCTTCTCATTTGTGCTTCAGAAATAGTCTACTCTGAATTCAATAACCTATCTCAGAACATAAGTTCTTAATCTTTAATAAATACTCGGAGATAGAATGATTACCTTGAGTGGTGTTGGCCAATTTATTCTCCAATATTTGCAGTCGAGCTTCATTCTTCTTGTTGAACAAGCGATCGAGGGTCCTCCATATTTCATAAGCTGATTTACACTTTATAATGTGATCAAATAAACCAGAGGAGATTGTCCTCTTCAGAATGAACTCCGCCTTCGCATTAACCTGCTTCCACTTCTTGTATATGCTACTATTTTCCGGTCCGTCAGCATGAGGACTTGTGTTACTTCCATTTACAACATCCCACAAATCCTTGCCCACAAGGTATGATTCCATACATGTTTTCCATAGCTTGTAATTGGACTAATTCAACAACTCTATCCCCACTCCATTAATACGACCACTAAAATTCATCTACACAAACTAGTTGAATCTACCAGCAACCCGATCTTGAAATAACACCCGCAAGCCAATCTACGGCTACAGCTCTGATACCATGTAGAGAATCGCAGAAGAAAAGTATAATTTTGGAGGCCTTCTGCTAGCCCAAGATCGTTAACTAAGATCGAAAGATTCAACTAAAGAAGAGAAAGCGGGAAAGGAGAACTTGTTTATAGAAGAAAACTCTTTTATTTTGGTTTGTTCTTAGGTTGCTTTTGGGTTGCTTACAAATGTACAAGACCATCCATATTTATACTTGTTCATGAATGGTTCTACAAATTCTTCTAGATACTTCTACAAAGAAAATTCTAGTGAACTTTATCTTCTAGATATCTAGATATTTTTTAAGATATTATCCTATATATTATCCTACACTATTCTAGAAACATTACTAGAACAATCTATCATATTTCCAAAAAATCAACTTTAACTTTTTCACATTAAAATCATCAATCTCTTGTATGTAAGCAATGAATAAATATGTCATATTGGGGCTACAACTCCGGTTCCCTTACAAAATGTTTAAAAAAACAAGTTATATTTTCTTGCACTCTAGATGTTTTATTTTTCTAAAGAGATTGTAGGGTCTAATAATGTATGATCACAAATTTTTCTACTTTTTCCTGTCTTTTTTTTTATTTTTATTTTTTTTAAATTTGGTATCTGCTTTTGTCTAGATGATGATAAGGTTGGTGGACCTAGCTGGAAATGTGATGGAAATAGTTAGTTAAAGAAAGAACTTTGCATTTTCTGTTTTCTTAAAACCTGAAAAATTACATAACTTGTGGGACTTTGTCCACTTTCATACTGAGATATTTCTATTTTTGGATATATGGCTTATGCTGCTGTTACTTCCCTTATGAGAACCATACATCAATCAATGGAACTTACTGGATGTGATTTGCAACCGTTTTATGAAAAGCTCGAATCTTTGAGAGCTATTCTGGAGAAATCCTGCAATATAATGGGCGATCATGAGGGGTTAACAATCTTGGAAGTTGAAATCGTAGAGGTAGCATACACAACAGAAGATATGGTTGACTCCGAATCAAGAAATGTTTTTTTAGCACAGAATTTGGAGGAAAGAAGCAGGGCTATGTGGGAGCTGTTTTTTGTCTTGGAACAAGCACTAGAATACATTGATTCTGCCGTGAAACAGTACTGGATGGCAATATCGGACAGCATGAAAGATCTAAAACCACAAACTTGCTCACTTGTCAGTTTACCTGAACATGCTTTTGAGCAGCCCGAGAATATAATGGTTGGCCGTGAAAATGAATTTGAGATGATGCTGGATCAACTTGCTAGAGGAGGAAGGGAACTAGAAGTTGTCTCAATCGTAGGGATGGGAGGTATCGGGAAAACAACTTTGGCTACAAAACTCTATAGTGATCCATGCATTATGTCTCGATTTGATATTTGTGCAAAAGCAACTGTTTCACAAGAGTATAGTGTGAGAAATGTACTCCTAGGCCTTCTTTCTTCGAGAAGTGATGAACCTGATGATCAGCTAGCGGACCGACTGCAAAAGCATCTGAAAGGCAGGAGATACTTGGTAGTCATTGATGACATATGGACTACAGAAGCTTGGGATGATATAAAACTATGTTTCCCAGACTGTTATAATGGAAGCAGAATACTCCTGACTACTCGGAATGTGGAAGTGGCTGGATATGCTAGTTCAGGTAAGCCTCCTTATCACATGAGCCTTATGAATTTTGACGAAAGTTGGAATTTACTACACAAAATGATCTTTGAAAAAGAAGGTTCTTATTCTCCTGAATTTGAAAATATTGGGAAACAAATTGCATTAAAATGTGGAGGATTACCTTTAGTAATTACTGTGATTGCTGGACTTCTCTCCAAAATGGGTCAAAGATTAGATGAGTGGCAAAATGTTGCGGAGAATGTAAGTTCGGTGGTAAGCACAGATCTTGAAGCAAAATGCATGAGAGTGTTGGCTTTGAGTTACCATCACTTGCCTTCTCACCTAAAACCGTGTTTTCTGTATTTTGCAATTTTCGCTGAGGATGAACGGATTTATGTAAATAAACTTGTTGAGTTATGGTCCGTAGAGGGGTTTTTGAATGAAGAAGAGGGAAAAAGCATAGAAGAGGTGGCAACAACATGTATAAATGAACTTATAGATAGAAGCTTAATTTTCATCCACAATTTGAGTTTTAGTGGAACAATAGAAAGTTGTGGAATGCATGATGTGACCCGTGAACTCTGTTTGAGGGAAGCTCAAAACATGAATTTTGTGAATGTTATCAGAGGAAAGAGTGATCAAAATTCATGTGCACAATCCATGCAGTGTTCCTTTAAGAGTCGAAGTCGGATCAGTATCCATAATGAGGAAGAATTGGCTTGGTGTCGTAACAGTGAGGCTCATTCTATCATCACGTTGTGTAGATTCAAATGTGTCACACTGGAATTGTCTTTCAAGCTAGTAAGAGTACTAGATCTTAGTTTGACTAGATGCCCAATTTTTCCCAGTGGAGTACTTTCTCTAATTCATTTGAGATACCTATCTTTGCGTTTTTATCCTTGCTTACAGCAGTATCGAGGATCGAAAGAAGCTGTTCCCTCATCAATAATAGACATTCCTCTATCGATATCAAGCCTATGCTATCTGCAAACTTTTAAACTTGACTTTCCATTTCCCAATGATACTGATTATCCTTTCATATTATCATTGGAAATTTTGACGATGCCACAATTGAGGAATCTGTGTATGGGCTGGAATTACTTGCGGAGTCATGAGCCTACAGAGAACAGATTGGTTTTGAAAAGTTTGCAATGCCTCAATCAATTGAATCCTCGGTATTGTACAGGGTCTTTTTTTAGACTATTTCCCAATTTAAAGAAGTTGCAAGTATTTGGCGTCCCAGAGGACTTTCGCAATCGCAGGGACCTGTATGATTTACGCTACTTATATCAGCTCGAGAAATTGGCATTTCGCATTTATTATCCATTTGCTGCTTGCTTTCTAGAAAGCACTGCACCTTCAGGTTCTACTCCACAAGTTCCTCTGAGGTTTCAGACGGAAAGATTGCACAAAGAGACACATTTCTGGGGAATTGCACCTCCAACTGGTGTTCCAACTTTACTCTTACCCCCTCCGGATGCTTTTCCACAAAACCTTAAGAGTTTAACTTTTAGCGAAGACTTCTTTTTGGCATGGAAGGATTTGAGCATTGTTGGTAAATTACCCAAACTCGAGGTCCTTAAACTATCAGACCATGCCTTCGTAGGCGAGGAGTGGGAAGTAGTTGAGGAAGGGTTTCCTCACTTGAAGTTCTTGTTTCTGGAAGAAGTATACATTCGGTACTGGAGAGCTAGTAGTGATCAATTTCCGTACCTTGAACGACTTTTTCTTAGAGATTGCCGTTATTTGGATTCAATCCCTCGAGATTTTGCAGATATAACCACACTTGCTCTTATTGATATAAGTAACTGTCAACAATCTGTTGGGAATTCCGCCAAGCAAATTCAACAGGACATTCAAGACAACTATGGAGGCTCTATCGAGGTCCATACTAGTGATCTTTTGTAAGGCATCTTCTTCCTTGATTTCCAACAATATTTAACTCATCAGCATAGTAAACTCGATAATAATCTGGATAATAGCTTTAGTAAGTCAAATTGCACCAATTCAACAAAAGTTCTTGATGCTGTCATTGTGTTTGATTCGAATCCTTCCAATATTGTGTAACTTGTTATACTTGCATGCTCATTCTTGATTTTGGAAAGTGTAACGTTTCATTTTTCATATTTTGTGGCTAGCATTTTCATTCGTGTGAAAAACAGACGAAGATGATGATGATGACTTTGAGAAAGAAGTTGCTTCTTGCCACAATAATGTGTAAGTTCTTACACCTGCATGCTCATTCTTGCTATAATGTTCTCTTGTTCCTTAATTATGGGACATCTAACATATCATTTTCCATTTTTTGCGCTTTTTTTTCAGCAGCGAGTAGTTAAGGTGTTCTGAGGACTAGCCAGTTCTCTGAAATAAATGTCAAATCAGAAGCCAAATGCGTGAGTGTTTGTTTTGTTCGTTTTCATTTTCTTTGAAAAGATTCTCCGTAAGGGGGCAGGATGATTGCAAATGGCTTGTAATTTAATTGTATATGATCTTTCGTATAGCCATTTGTCAGTGGTTTTTTAGATACTCCAAATTTTATGTACATACATACTGTATAGGCCAGAACAGGCGCCAGTAACGTGTGTTTCGTTTCTTGGGAGTCCTCAATCTACCTCGCAAAGGAAGACAGAAGGCTAAATCCAGTGGCACCAGCTTTATTACTAAAACCTTCACACTGGAACAGTTAAGAAAAACTAGGCCACCAGTAGAAAGGTGTAATATTTAAGAGATTAGTTGTGTCACGATAGGTAAATGGAGTACAAATCAGCAATGGTATCTTCTCTTGCTTTTTCTACTCGAATATTAAGGAATTCACTGTGGTTATTCCACAAGATCAATTTTTTTTAACTTTTACCAGAACTATCTTACAAAAGTCATACACAAATGAAGCAAATCTTTATAAAAAAAACCCATTCACTGTTATACTGAGAGATTCTTCTTTGTTTATGCACAGAACTCTCCCTATTCTAGAGAAAATGTTTCCTCTATACCAAACACGCCCTTAAACTTGAGCTGGTTGATAGAGACTAGAGAGTAGAGAGCACTACATGGATTATGGACCTAGCTAAAAGAAAGACCTTTTGTTTAAAAGTAAGCTTAGGAAATTCGCACTCTCTTTCACCTTGACACAAGTGTACTTCTCGACCCCAACTTTTGTTCAGTTTATTATTGTTAGACTGTACTACACTCGAATCTGAATTGGCCGTTATCAATATACAGCTTGAACTCCTTTATTTAAACTAAAATTTTATTTTATTTTTTTAAAGAGATTAGTGTAGGGTCTAATAATGAAAGATCACAAATTTTTCTACTTTTTCCTGTTAGAATCCTGTCTTTTTTTTTTTTTTTTTAAACTTTGATCTCTTCTTTTGTCTACATGATGATAAGGTTAGGGACCTCACATCTTTCTACTGTATCCTGTTTAGTGGACCTAGCTGGAAATGTGATGGAAATAGTTAGTAAAAGCAAGATCTTTGCATTTTCTGTTTTCTTAAAAACTGAAAAATTACCTAACTTGTGTCAATTAATTTGTCCATTTTCATACTGAGAGTGAGAGATAGTCCTATTTTTTGTATATATGGCTTATGCTGCTGTTACTTCCCTTATGAGAACCATACACCAATCAATGGAACTTACTAGATGTGATTTGCAACCGTTCTATGAAAAGATTGAATCTTTGAAAGCTATTCTGGAGAAATCCTGCAATGTAACGGGCGATCATGAGGGGTTAACAACCTTGGAAGTTGAAATTGCAGAGATAGCATACAAAACAGAAGACATGGTTGACTCGAAATCAAGAAAAGTTTCTTCCGCAGAAACTGTAATTACACGAAGCAGAGCTTTCTGGGAACTCTGTTGTTCCTTGGAACAAGAGGTAGAATGCATTGATTCCTTCATGATGCAGTGGTGGGCAATATGGGAGTGGTATAACAACATTAAAGATTTCAAAGCACAAAATTTTTGTCTATCCAAGATACCTGAACTTGCTGTTGAGCGGTCCAAGGATATAATGGTTGGCTATGAAAATGAATTCAACATGATGCTGGATCAACTTGCTAGAGGAGAAAGAGAACTAGAAGTTGTATCAATTGTAGGTATGGGAGGCATTGGCAAGACAACTTTGGCCACAAAACTCTAGAACGATCCTTGCATGATGTATCACTTTGACATACGTGCAAAAGCTACTGTTTCACAAGAGTATTGTGTGAGAAATGTTTTCCTAGACCTTCTTTCTTGTATGAGTGATAAACCTTATGATCAGCTACATGACGGGCAACTAGCAGATCGACTGCAAAAGCTTCTAAAAGGCAAGAGATATTTGGTAGTCATTGATGACATATGGACTACAAAAGCTTGGGATGATATACAAATATGTTTCCCAGACTTTCATAATGGAAGCCGAATACTCTTGACTACTCGGAATGTGGAAGTGGCTGAATATGCTAGCTCAGGTAAGCCTCCTTATCACATGCGCCTCATGAATTTTGACGAAAGTTGGAGTTTATTGTATGAAAAAGTCTTTACGAAAGACTCTTTCTCCCTTGAATATGAACAACTTGGAAAGCAAATTGCATTGAAATGCAAAGGATTGCCTCTAGCAATTGTTGTGATCGCGGGACTTCTCACTAAAATTGACAAAGCATTGAATGAGTGGCAAAGTGTTGCTGAAAATGTAAGTTCAGCGGTAAGCACAGATGTTGGTGTCCAATGCATGAGGGTGTTGGCATTGAGTTACCATTACTTGCCTCACCACCTAAAACCATGCTTTTTATATTTCGCAATCTTCCCAGAGGATAAACTGATTTTTGTCAATAAACTCATGATATTGTGGGAAACCGAGGGATTTTTGAAGGTAGAAGAGATGAAAAGCATAGAAGAAGTGGCAGAAAAGTACCTACAAGATCTTATTGATAGAAGTTTAATTTCCATAGAAAGTACTACTTTTGATGGAAAAATTAAGTGTTGTGGAATTCATGATATGACTCGTAAACTCTGTATGATGGAAGCTCGTAGCATGAATTTTGTGAATGTTCTCGGAAGAAAGAATGATCAAAATCCATGTGTGAAATCCATGCAGTGTTTGTCTAAGAGTCGAAGTCGAATCAGCATCCATAATAAGAAAGAGGATGCTAGGTGCCTTAACAGTGAAGTTCATTCTGTTATCTTATTTGGTAGATTCCGATGTTGCATGAGAGAGTACTTGCCATTCAAGCTAGTAAGAGTTCTAGATCTTGCTGATAATAGCTGTCTAACTTTTCCCCGTGAAATACTTAATTTGATTCACTTAAGACACCTAGCTTTGCGTATTTATCCTAGCGTTGAGCAATATCTAGGATCCGAAGAAGATGTTCTCTCATCAAGAGTAGACATTCCTACATCGATATCAAACCTATGCTATCTGCAAAGTTTGGTACTTTACCTTCCACTCGTCATTAATCTTCGTAAACATGCTTTGATATTACCATCAGAAATTTTGACTATGCCACAGTTGAGGCACCTTCATTTGGATCGGAATTACTTGCGATATCATGAGCTTACAGAGAAAAGTTTGGTTATGAACAATTTACATTCTCTGTTGGATGGAATCCTAGCTATTGTACTGCATCTTTCTTTAGACTATTTCCCAATTTAAAGAAGTTGCAAGTACGTGGCGTCCCACAAGACTTTAGTAGTCACAAGTACCTCTGTGATTTTCGCTACTTAGATCATCTCGAGGAACTAGCATTTT
Source organism: Solanum bulbocastanum (assembly GCA_037074985.1). NCBI lineage: Eukaryota > Viridiplantae > Streptophyta > Magnoliopsida > Solanales > Solanaceae > Solanum > Solanum bulbocastanum. The sequence continues at coordinate 51,130,422 of CM073608.1, forward strand.
CTCTTCCTCCTCAAAATAATGCATACCTTTTGGAGATGTATATGTGTTTTCAGACATGGAATCCACCTGTAGAAGTTATTCCCTCTTTGATCTTACCTCCTCCAGATGCTTTTCCACAAAACCTTAAGAATTTAACTTTTAACGGAAATTTCTTCTTGTCATGGAAGGATTTGAGCATTGTTGTCGGAAAATTGCCCAAACTTGAGCTTCTTGAACTAACACTGGGTGTATGCAGAGGCAGGGAGTGGGAAGCAGCTGAGGAAGGGTTTCCTTTTTTGAAGTTCTTGTTACTTAAAAGATCACATATTAAGTACTAGAGAGCTAGTTGTGATCACTTTCCGTGCCTTGAACGACTATTTCTTGATAGTTGCAGATTTTTGGACTCAATCCCTCAAGATTTTGCAGATATAACCACACTTGCTCTAATCGATATAAGAAAATGTCCGGAATCTGTTGGGAATTCCGCCAAGCAGATTCAACAGGACATTCAAGACAACTATGGAGGTTCTATCGAGGTCCATATCCGTCAGGCTTTGTAAGACATCTTCTTCCTTGATTTTACTTCCTTTTTCTTACCTGAACGATGGTGATACTTCAAGTAGGAAAAGCCTTTTGATAGTCATTAAGTTGATTTCAGTTAACCCTTTAAAGTTTTAAGTGATACTTCATGTTCCCTAGTCTATTTTTTATCCATGTCAATTCAATCCATTTTCAGTCCGTCCAAATTTGCCTATTTGTCGCCACTAGAAAAAAGGAACAACTCATAGTTGTTGTATGTTTTGATAATTAGTTGGTGATAGTTCAGGTAGGAACTTGCTCACCTAATAAAAGTTCTTACGTTGTCGTTGTATATGATTTAAATCCTTCCAATATTGTGCAACTTGTTATACTTGCATAACATTTCATTTTTCATCTTTTGTTGCTGGCTTTTTCAACAGTGAGGAAACAAATGACGACAATGACAATGACGACGATAACGATGATGATGAAGATGGCCACTGAAAGAAATGTCAATTCAGAAGTCAATTTTTGTAAATTTAGCCTACTCCAATTTTATGTACAAAACGTATGCAGCAGAGCAATACCAATTTCCATGTATTTGGTTTTAGTATTTTGTGCAATTTATTATGCTACTATATATATATATATAGAAACTTGGAAAGACCACTAAACATCACAGGACATGTTGTTACTCATCACATAAAAATAGAATACACAATCAAGTGAAAAGATACTTTACAGACCTAGATAACAATCAAGTTTTGTTACATTACTTTGGAATTCTATATTTTTCAAAAAATATTTTTTTTCATATTTGACTTACAAACATTGAATTAAAATCTTTTGAACTTATATAAATTATGGTTTTTTTCTTTCAAAGAAATCGATGCTGTAATCCTCTATATCAATGAGTTTACTCATGTGAAGTTCAAGTGATAAAACCAGGGGCCAGAACCAGTCTAGACCTAGGGGGTTCGGAGCTTTTGTAATTGAATCATTGTGATTATGGGTTGAATGTCTAATTTTCTAGGCGATAATGATAGTATTTTGTATCTGAATAATAGTTCACTTTTTCTAAGTAATTGAAAAGAGGATCAAAACGTGCCACTAAAAGACTCGACTAAGACAAAAATGGATTGTCAAGAATGTAGAGGAGGGTAGGATGGACAGTTGGTTAGATCTAATAAGGATAATATATGGCGGTAGTTGTAGTCGGTGGCTCTCCCAAAATTCTCTCATCTTAGATCTTTGGATTCGGTCTTATACATATGTGAGGAAGGTAATAGAAAAAATTGGGGTAGAGGATAACAATATGGGAAATCGAGAATTCAGACAGTTAGTCAACTAACTGAGCTACTAATATTTCCAAAATGAAAAAAAAGAAGGGTTCCATGTGACATGAAAGTCTCATATTGCATAGTTTTTAATGAGAGAAAGAAGTGAGGAATCAGATGAACCTCCTTCGATAGAAAATTATATTATTTATACATATAGTTAAAATTATTTTTTATCCAATAGTCAGCTAATTTATATGAATTTCATTAATAGTGAAAATCCTCAATCAAAAGTCGGATTCCGTCACTAATGTTGAACCATGTTAATTTACTATGTATTATTTAATGGATTTTTTTTCTATCTTATTTATAATTGTTCAAAGTTTTGTTTATTATCTTTAACATAATATCTGATTATATTATTTCGATATACTCCCTATATTCCTAATTATTTATCCACTTTTGAATTGACACACCTATTAAGAAAACAATGATTGACATTGTGAGTTTACAATTTTACCCTTATTAATTATGAAGTTGATGAATTAAAAACTTAAGATTTTCAAGAAGTTCTACCTTTTTCAAAGTAATTAATTGAGGATATAATAGGTAAAAAAATTGTCCTTTCTTGATTTGTCAAAATAAAAAAGTAACTATGAACAACTAAAAAAAAGTAAATAAGTAATTAGAGACGGATGGAATAATATGTTATCTTTAGCATAATAATATCTGATTAATGGCCACTCCTAATTGATTGGATAGGATAGGATAAACTTGCTTCCAAGTAAACAAAAAAATGCTTTATTCCTAATTATTTGTCTATTTTTGAATTGACACACATATTAAGAAAACAATTAATGACATAGTGAGTTTACCATTTCACTTCTATTAATTATAAAGTGGATGAAAAGTCCTACATTTTTCAAAGCAATTAGTCATTTAATTGAGGATATAATAGGTTAAAAAAAAATTATTCTTTCTTGATTTATCAAAATGGACAAAATTACTATTATAGAAACATTACTAGAACAATCTATCATATTCCCAAAAAATCAACTTTAACTCTTTCACATTAAAATCATCAATCTCTTGTATGTAAGCAATGAATAAATATGTCATATTGAGGCTACAACTCCGGTTCCCTTACAAATTTTTTTTTAAAAAAAGTTATATTTTCTTGCACTCTAGATGTTCGATTACATTAATAGCTTAAACAAGTAATACAGCTTGAACTCCTTTATTTAAACTAATTTTTTATTTTATTTTTCAAAAGAGATTGTAGGGTCTAATAATGTATGATCACAAATTTTTCTACTTTTTCCTGTCTTTTTTTTTATTATTTTTTTTTATTTGCTTTTGTCTAGATGATGATAAGGTTGGTGGACCTAGCTGGAAATGTGATGGAAATAGTTTGTTAAAGAAAGAACTTTGCATTTTCTGTTTTCTTAAAACCTGAAAAATTACATTAACTTGTGGCAATTTGTCCATTTTCATACTGAGATATTTCTAATTTTTGGATATATGGCTTATGCTGCTCTTACTTCCCTTATGAGAACCATACATCAATCAATGGAACTTACTGGATGTGATTTGCAACCGTTTTATGAAAAGCTCGAATCTTTGAGAGCTATTCTGGAGAAATCCTGCAATATAATGGGCGATCATGAGGGGTTAACAATCTTGGAAGTTGAAATCGTAGAGGTAGCATACACAACAGAAGATATGGTTGACTCCGAATCAAGAAACGTTTTTTTAGCACAGAATTTGGAGGAAAGAAGCAGGGCTATGTGGGAGCTGTTTTTTGTCTTGGAACAAGCACTAGAATACATTGATTCCGCCGTGAAACAGTACTGGATGGCAACATCGGACAGCATGAAAGATCTAAAACCACAAACTTGCTCACTTGTCAGTTTACCTGAACATGCTTTTGAGCAGCCCGAGAATATAATGGTTGGCCGTGAAAATGAATTTGAGATGATGCTGGATCAACTTACTAGAGGAGGAAGGGAACTAGAAGTTGTCTCAATCGTAGGGATGGGAGGTATCGGGAAAACAACTTTGGCTACAAAACTCTATAGTGATCCGTGCATTATGTCTCGATTTGATATTCGTGCAAAAGCAACTGTTTCACAAGAGTATAGTGTGAGAAATGTACTCCTAGGCCTTCTTTCTTCGAGAAGTGATGAACCTGATGATCAGCTAGCGGACCGACTGCAAAAGCATCTGAAAGGCAGGAGATACTTGGTAGTCATTGATGACATATGGACTACAGAAGCTTGGGATGATATAAAACTATGTTTCCCAGACTGTTATAATGGAAGCAGAATACTCCTGACTACTCGGAATGTGGAAGTGGCTGGATATGCTAGTTCAGGTAAGCCTCCTAATCACATGCGCCTCATGAATTTTGACGAAAGTTGGAATTTACTACACAAAATGATCTTTGAAAAAGAAGGTTCTTATTCTCCTGAATTTGAAAATATTGGGAAACAAATTGCATTAAAATGTGGAGGATTACCTTTATCAATTACTGTGATTGCTGGACTTCTCTCCAAAATTGGTCAAAGATTAGATGAGTGGCAAAATGTTGCGGAGAATGTAAGTTCGGTGGTAAGCACAGATCTTGAAGCAAAATGCATGAGAGTGTTGGCTTTGAGTTACCATCACTTGACTTCTCACCTAAAACTGTGTTTTCTGTATTTTGCAATTTTCGCAGAGGATGAACTGATTTATGTAAATAAACTTGTTGAGTTATGGTCCGTAGAGGGGTTTTTGAATGAAGAAGAGGGAAAAAGTATAGAAGAGGTAGCAACAACATGTATAAATGAACTTATAGATAGAAGCTTAATTTTCATCCACAATTTGAGTTTTAGTGGAACAATAGAAAGTTGTGGAATGCATGATGTGACCCGTGAACTCTGTTTGAGGGAAGCTCAAAACATGAATTTTGTGAATGTTATCAGAGGAAAGAGTGATCAAAATTCATGTGCACAATCCATACAGTGTTCCTTTAAGAGTCGAAGTCGGATCAGTATCCATAATGAGGAAGAATTGGCTTGTTGTCGTAACAGTGAGGCTCATTCTATCATCACGTTGAGTAGATTCAAATGTGTCACACTGGAATTGTCTTTCAAGCTAGTAAGAGTACTAGATCTTCGTTTGACTAGCTGCCCAATTTTTCCCAGTGGAGTACTTTCTCTAATTCATTTGAGATACCTATCTTTGTGTTTTTGTCCTTGCTTACAGCATTATCGAGGATCGAAAGAAGCTGTTCCCTCATCAATAATAGACATTCCTCTATCGATATCAAGCCTATGCTATCTGCAAACTTTTAAACTTGACTTTCCACTTCCCTTTGGTACTGCTTATCCTTTCATATTACCATCGGAAATTTTGACGATGCCACAATTGAGGAAGCTGTGTATGGGCTGGAATTACTTGCGGAGTCATGAGCCTACAGAGAACAGATTGGTTTTGAAAAGTTTGCAATGCCTCCATCAATTGAATCCTCGGTATTGTACAGGGTCTTTTTTTAGACTATTTCCCAATTTAAAGAAGTTGCAAGTATTTGGCGTCCCAGAGGACTTTCGCAATCGCAAGGACCTGTATGATTTTCGCTACTTATATCAGCTCGAGAAATTGGCATTTCATATTTATTATCCATTTGCTGCTTGCTTTCTAGAAAGCACTGCACCTTCAGGTTCTACTCCGCAAGTTCCTCTGAGGTTTCAGATGGAAAGACTGCACAAAGAGACACATTCCGGGGGATTTGCACCTCCAACTGATGTTCCAACTTTACTCTTACCTCCTCCGGATGCTTTTCCACAAAACCTTAAGAGTTTAACATTTAGCGGAGAATTCTTTTTGGCATGGAAGGATTTGAGCATTGTTGGTAAATTACACAAACTCGAGGTCCTTAAAATATCAGGCAATGCCTTATTTGGCGAGGAGTGGGAAGTAGTTGAGGAAGGGTTTCCTCACTTGAAGTTCTTGTTTCTGGATGAAGTATACATTCGGTACTGGAGAGCTAGTAGTGATCAATTTCCGTACCTTGAACGACTTTTTCTTACAGATTGCTATGGTTTGGATTCAATCCCTCGAGATTTTGCAGATATAACCACACTTGCTCTTATTGATATAAGTAACTGTCAACAATCTGTTGGGAATTCCGCCAAGCAAATTCAACTGGACATTCAAGACAACTATGGAAGGTCTATCGAGGTCCATACTCGTGATCTTTTGTAAGGCATCTTCTTCCTTGATTTACAACAATATTTAACTCATCATCATAGTAAACTCGATAATAATCTGGATAATAGCTTTAGTAAGTCAAATTGCACCAATTCAACAAAAGTTCTTGATGCTGTCATTGTGTTTGATTTGAATCCTTCCAATATTGTGTAACTTGTTATACTTGTATGCTCATTCTTGCTTTTGGGAAGCGTAACGTTTCATTTTTCATCTTTTGTGGCTAGCATTTTCGATAGTGTGACAACAGATGAAGATAATGATGACGACTTTGAGAAAGAAGTTGCTACTTGCCACAATAATGTGTAAGTTCTTATACCTGCATGTTCATTCTTGCTATAATGTTCTCTTGTTCCTTAGTTATGGGACATCTAACATATCATTTTCCATTTTTTGCGCCTTTTTTTTTCAGCAGCGAGTAGTTAAGGTGTTCTGAGGACTAGCCAGTTCTCTGAAATAAATGTCAAATCAGAACTATCTTACAAAACTCTCTTGCTTTTTCTACTCGAATATTAAGGAATTCGCTGTGGTTATTCCACAAGATCAATTTTTTTTAACTTTTACCAGAACTATCTTACAAAAGTCATACACAAATGAAGCAAATCTTAAAAAAAAAAACCATTCACTGTTATACCGAGAGATTCTTCTTTGTTTATGCACAAAACTCCCTATTCTAGAGAAAATGTTTCCTCTATACCAAACACGCCCTTAAACTTGAGCTGGTTGATAGAGACTAGAGAGTAGAGAGCACTACATGGATTATGGACCTAGCTAAAAGAAAGACCTTTTGTTTGAAGATAAGCTTAGGAAATTCGCAAATTCGCAAACTCTCTGTCACCTTGACACAAGTGTACTCCTCGACCCCAACTTTTGTTCAGTTTATTATTGCTAGACTGTACTACACTTGAATTTGAATTGGACGTTATCAATATACGTTGTCGTTGTATATGATTTAAATCCTTCCAATATTGTGTAACTTGTTATACTTGCATAACATTTCATTTTTCATCTTTTGTTGCTGGCTTATTCAACAGTGAGGAAACAAATGACGATGACGATGATAATGACGATAACAATGATGATGAAGATGACGACGATAACAAATATGATGATGATGACCTCTGAAAGAAATGTCAATTCAGAAGTCATTTTTTGTAAATTAGCCTATTCCAATTTTATGTACAAAATGTATGCAGCAGAGCAATACCAATTTCCATGTATTTGGTTTTAGTATTTTGTGCAAATTTATTATGCTACTATATTATATATATATATATATATATATATATATATATAGAAACTTGGAAGACCACTAAACATCACAGGACATGTTGTTACTCATCACATAAAAATAGAATACACAATCAAGTGAAAAGATACTTTACAGACCTAGATAACAATCAAGTTTTGTTACATCACTTTGGAATTCTATATTTTTCAAAAGATATTTTTTTTCATATTTGACTTACAAACATTGAATTAAAATATTTTGAACTTTTATAAATTAAGGTTTTTTTCTTTTTTTACTTTCAAAGACATCGATACTGTAATCCTCTATATCAACGAGTTTACTCATGTGAAGTTCAAGTGATAAAACCAGGGGCCAGAACCAGTCTAGACCTAGGGGGTTCGGAGCTTTTGTAATTGAATCATTGTGATTATGGGTTGAATGTCTAATTTTCTAGGCGATAATGATAGTATTTTGTATCTGAATAATAGTTCACTTTTTCTAAGTAATTGAAAAGAGGATCAAAGTGTGCCACTAAAAGACTTGACTAAGACGAAAATGGGTTGTCAAGAATGTAGAGGAGGGTAGGATGGACAGTTGGTTAGATCTAATATGGATAATATATGGCGGTAGTTGGAGTCGGTGGCTCTCCCAAAATTCTCTCATCTTAGATCTTTGGATTCGGTCTTATACATATGTGAGGAAGGTAATAAAAAAAATTGGGGTAGAGAATTACAATATGGGAAATCGAGAATTCAGATAGTCAGTCAACTAACTGAGCTACTAATATTTCCAAAAAGAAAAAAAAGAAGGGTTCCATGTGACATGAAAGTCTCATATTGCATAGTTTTGAATGAGAGAAAGAAGTGAGGAATCAGATGAACCTCCTTCGATGAAAAATTATATTATTTATACATATAGTTAAAATTATTTTTTATCCGGTAGTCAGCTAATTTATATGAATTTCATTAATAGTGAAAATCCTCAATCAAAAGTCAGATTCCGTCACTAATGTTGAACCATGTTAATTTACTATGTATTATTTAATGGATTTTTTTTGCTATCTTATTTATAATTGTTCAAAGTTTTGTTTATTAGCTTTAACATAATATCTGATTATATTATTTCGATATACTCCCTCTATCCCTAATTATTTGTCCATTTTTGAATTGACACACCTATTAAGAAAACAATAATTGACATGGTGAGTTTACAATTTTATTCTTATTAATTATGAAGTTGATGAATTAAAAACTTAAGATTTTCAAGAAGTTCTACCTTTTTCAAAGTAATTAATTGAAAGTATAATAGGAAAAAAATTTGTCCTTTCTTGATTTGTCAAAATAAAAAAGTAACTATAGACAACTAAAAAAAAATTGGATAAATAATTAGGAACAGAGGGAATAATATGTTATCTTTAGCATAATAATATCTGATTAATGGCCACTCCTAATTGATTGGATAGGATGGGATAAACTTGCTTCCAAGTAAACAAAAAAATACTCCCTCTATCCCTAATTACTTGTCTACTTTAGAATTAACACACATATTAAGAAAACAATTAATGACATAGTGAGTTTACCATTTTACTTTTATTAATTATGAAGTAGATGAAAAGTTCTACATTTTTCAAAGTAATTAGTCATTTAATTGAGGGTATAATAGATAAAAAAAATTATTTTTTCTTAATTTGTCAAAATGAATAAATAATTAGGGACAACTATAAAAGAAAAAATGAACAAATAATTAGGAAGGGAGAGAGTAAAAATTGACCAAAGGGTGCTAAATTCGAGACACATGTAGTACTTATATATTTCATGTGCGGACTCGTTCTTTTATAGTAAGATAATATTTTCTCGTTTTACTTTACGTGACACGATCATTTTGTTATAATTGAAAATAATTTAATTTAAAAATTTTCATCTATTCATAATTAATGAAATAATTTACAATCATATAAATATATAAAAATTATTTTAAATTATATTTTTCCAAATTTTTTTTTTTATACATCGTATTAAGTCAAACAATACTAAATCAAATATCAAATGGAATGGACGAAGTATTTCTTTTATTTTTTTGTCACACCGTCCATATGTAGTCTCCCATCCCCCACTATGTATATTCACTCTTTAGTTGGATCTGAATTTAGAGTTTAGAAGCTTCTATAATAATTTTAGATTAAATAATAATAAATATTGGACTTACAGTAATCAATTTATGTGAATCTAGATATAAAATTGTATTGTAATTTTTTTATTATAATTTTAATCAAATCGATAAAGATATTCAGATGTAAAAGTATATATTATGATTTAACAACAAATTTGTATACGAGCGTCTTCCTAAGTTTTGATGCATAATTTCCTAAAACTCATAAATTTCTAAGTGACTATTTTCAGTATTTCAATGAGAATTTATGTTTCGTTATGTGTTTTCTCAGTGAATTAGTTTAATAAAATTAAAATTAAAAAAATCATATGTTATAACATAAAATTTTCATTGATTCACGCAGAAAAAAACATCTAATTCTTATAGTGTGAAAACTATTGAACTTATGGGATGTGGCTGTGGAAGGTCATCAAGTGGTAGCTCCTTGTACGCAACTAGTGCTACTTTTTATTGACTGAAAGTTATTTTCTAGATTAAGATTCCTATCATGGGGCCTAGTTTGTCATTAAAACTAATATTAATCATATTTCTAATACGATAAAACTTGTTTAAATCAAATAGATAGATAAAAGATGTGTTTGCACAAAACTCCTCACTTATATATATATATATATATATATATATATAGACTTCATCAAAACGCTCAATTATGGTGTGTGTGATAATTCATCTGTCTCAATTTATATAACACATTTGTTTTAATCTGATATAAAAGAATTTCACATTTTTATGATTGAAAAACTTAAAATTCATCTTTTATCCTTAATGACATGATTTATAACGACACAAATAATTAAAAATTTATTTTACACCACATATTTTAAAAGTCTTCATTTCCTTATTAAATGTTATATCAAATCAAACGCATAAATCAAGACTGAGTTGAGTAATATGATATAGTGTTGTTTAATAATGTGTAGGGCCTTTTCGGTTTGCCATGCCCCTTTAACATAATGTGATGTTGACAAGTGACAACCTTAAGAATCATTTATCAATTTAACTACTATTCTTTTCCTTATAAATACTCACTTCTAATTGTATTAAAAACCTGGATTCTAACCATTCTTCATCTTGCCATTACCAAAATAAATCAATACCAAGAGGCAAATATGGCCTTACAACAAATTTTTCAAGACCAAATAGCAGAAACTACCTTTGATCAACGCGATATTCCCTTCGAAAAATGTAAGACAATTGATCTTGATAAACTTGAAGAAAATTCACCTGGAGGTTTCGAGTGCAATATTTGCCTGGATGTTGTACATGATCCTGTTGTTACATTATGTGGTCACCTCTATTGTTGGCCTTGCATCTACAAATGGATACATTTTAAGACCACTTCATCAGATAACCAACAGCCAAATTGCCCTATTTGCAAAGCTGAAGTCTCACAAAAAACATTGATTCCACTCTATGGTCGTGGTCAAGCTACAAAAACATCAGGACAGGCCCTGAATCTTGGTATAGTCATACCACAAAGACCTCGTACTCCGACATGTAGGAGTCACAGACTAATAGACAATAATAATATGCCTCCATTATCTCAGCAAACTCATCGAAATTATACGAGTACAGAACATATGCTAAGTCCTGGTGGCACGACAATAGGGGAAATTGTTTATGCACGAATGTTTGGGAACTCATTGAATACTAATTTGTATACATATTCAAGTTCATATAATCTAGCAGGAAGCAATAGTCCAAGGATAAGAAGACAACTATCACACGCGGATCAATCACTTAGCAGAATCTGTTTTTTCCTATGTTGTTGTTTAGTAACATGTCTTTTCTTGTTCTGATCATCTTCTTCGCGTGTTCATACAAAGTAATTATATTTAGTAACGCAATATATGATAAGAATATACATCTTTGATCAATGTAACATATGTGTTGGATTTTGAAGGTGATTAGGCGTCATGGAAAAGCTTATAATTGCAAATATGGTTGACAAATCAGATGATAAATAAAAACATACTAAAGATATAATACTATTATAATTTGGTCAATCAACCTACATATTGAAAACTAATACTAAAAAAATATAAATATGTTTAGGAGAAAATCTCCCCATAAACTAAACTCTTAAAGAATTATATTGTGGATGCTATTATTTTTGTGTTAGAAAAAACAAACTTATATTTAGAGAGTCCTAAAACTTTTTCTTACTAGAAAAGGACTAGCTATTCCAAAACATTTTCCTAAAAGGAAAGAATAAATCAAATATGAAAGAATATTATATTTTGCTTTCAGGAAAAGTAAAAATATTTATGGTAATGTTTTGTTTTTTCTTTAAGAAAAAATAAATCTTAAATAATGATAAGAAAATCATAGCAAAATTCTAACAATATGATCACCTGGATTTATATAGTTAACATTATGAATTTTGAGACAAACTCAATTGAAATTGAAAGGATGAATCAAATCCAACCATAAAGGGTCTAAGAAGGATTAGGATTTTTTTTTTTTACTTTTTAGGAAAATTTAAGGAAAACATGACTCAATGTGCAAGTACAATAAAAAAGAATTAGTTTTGATACTTAATCAAGGTTTTGATTTGTGATATCTGCATTAATAAAGTGAAAATTTAGATAATAAATCTTACGATATTGAAAATATAACCTTTTATTATTATTAGTGTAAGGTCTAATGATGTCTAAACTTTCCTCTCTAGAGATATGGAAGGTTCTATCAAGAAGACAAAGCTTGTTTTCCTTCTTGTGTCATTTTAAAATCAAAATAACAAAGTCCCACTTAAGAGACCAATACCATTTTACAGCACATCTCAGCCATCACTCCTTTCGTTTTAATTTATTTATTTGATTTTGACTTAACACAAAGTGAGTAAGCAAGTAAGTAAAACAAACTTTTAAATTATATGGTATTAGAATAAAGATACGTAAAATATAAAAAATATTCTTTAATTTTATAGTTTTAAATATGCAACGTGAAAAGATGAAATTAAAAAACTGTCGAAAAAGAAAAAAGATATAATATTCTTTTTCAATCGAATTAAAAGGAAAAATACGACAAATAAATTAAAACAGAGAAATTAGCTTTCACATCTAGAGAAGGTAATGAATATTCAAAGATATAAGCATGAGGATTGAAAAACAAGACATTCAAAATCAAGGCATCAACATCTCAAAGGGAAATAGGCATAGGCCACCTCTCTTCTGTTTTTTCTCACTCGGTATTCAAAGCCCGTCTTAGAGCCTCGATTAAATTTGAATCACGCACTGAAGGACTCATTCAAAGGTGACGCTCCCAACTAAATTTTATTCATATCTAGGGCTCGAACATGAAATCTCTAATTAAGAGTAAAGCAACTCCGCCACTGCACTATAACTCCACGTTGATAGGCATAAGCCACCTATATATCTATATGCCAACTTGTCATTATCTGTTTGGCTAGGTTAACAACAGCAGGGGGTTAGTAATTGACATGATGGCTGCCGTCTATGGAGAGTGATGGTATAGAACATTCCAAATATGGGTCTGTTTGATGTGAAAGATTTTAAAATTGCTTATGGTGAGAAATATCTTATTTTTAATAAATCATCTATTTTTAGTACTTCAAAATTATTTGAAAGCATGTCACCCATGATAATTGTTGTAGGTATGGACACCTCAACTTGGTTTCTAACGGTCTACCAAATACTCAACTCGTCTCCATTATATTTCATTACATTCGATGTTGATGTAACGAATAAATTTTGAAGGTGCCTAGATGATTATTTTATATATATGCTGGAGAATTTAGCTGGTATAGTAGAAACGAGTCGAGTTAAGGTGTTTAAATGTGCATACATAATGATATAGTTGAAGTATTTACTTGTAAGCAGAAGCTATGTTTGAATGTCAGTTTAAGAAACTAGTGGTACACAAGTTGATAACAATATCTAATTTCAATTTATATTTTTTTGCTTGAAAAACAAAAAAATCAAATTTCACAATAAAATATAGTCAAATGCTCGTGAATTTAAAGGTTTATATCTGATTCTATGATTGATAACTTATGTTTTATTTGGTCAAATATGATAGATAATATCAACAATCGTCTAAAGATTTCCACTTATTAAAGTTAGCGTAACACTAGGGAAAGCATTTTAAAAAATTTGGTGTCCACTTTCATAAGTTGATATCCACCTAATTCAACATCACTTACACAGCATAGAAATGATTGTAATTAGCACTAAATCTTATATAGGTAATAGGCTTAATGATTTAATGATCTATCAATTTTCACAAATATTATAAGCAAACTTATACTACTTAATTACTCATCATAGCTATAGTTTGTTATAATTACCACTCGCGACTAACATTATACATTAATTACGTGGCTGACTTCGAGTTTGTATAATTAACCACGTTTGCATATGTATAATTCGCCAGAATATACAAATACATATTTATAATATACAATTATCTAACCGATATACATATACAATTCACTTCTCTCCCACTCTTTGCCCTCTCTCGCTTGCCTCTCTCTTCCCTCTCCCTATCTCACCTCTCTCCTCTCTCTCCCAATCTCGCTTGCCAAATATACAAATGCATATGTATAATATACAATTATCTAACCAATATACATATACAATTTACCTCTCTCCCACTCCTTACCCTCTCTCGCTCGCCTCTCTCCTCTCTCTTCCGGTCTCGCTCGCCTCTCTCCTCCCTATAATATGTAGCTACGAATTGTAATTATCAAACTATAGCTATAGAGAGTAATTATGCTATTTTTGAGTGGCTATACGTAAAAGTTCTTCAATATATGCCTTGTTACTATCATTTTGAACCACACAGGCATCTCAATTATTGTAATGTGAAAACTTTCTTTTCTTCAAATATAAAAATGACTTTGTTCACTTGATAATGTCTTAAAGCATCATATTCTTCTTATCAAAGCTAGTGTTTCACCATTCCCATGCTCTTTTTACCAATCACAAAAATGTTGTCATGTTCCACTATCATTGAATAATGGCCCCAAAGAATCTTCTACCACATATAATTTATTATTAAAGTTTGAGGGATTCAAATGTCATTTCTAATGTTTTAGTTTGGGCGAATATAGTTAAATATTGCTAATGAAAATGGACAGATATCTCACATAATTAATCAAGTTAAAGTGTGAAAGTTATCCAGAACACCACTATTATGAACAATAAAATAAAGATGAAACAAGATAAGACTATGCTTCAAAAGGCAGACTTATTTGAACAAAACCAAGAAAATTCCACCTAAGTACACCCCATCTTAAAAAAAAATACCATGTCTCAACCTGTTTAGAATTGGGATAGTGATTTGAAGTGACAAGGGTTTAAAGGATAGATTGGAATAATTACAATTCAATGTCTTTGATTAATCTAATTTACAAATAATCAAATTTACAAATAGTCATAATTGTATAGGTTTTGTATATTTTAGTATAATATATATACATATCGATACATATGATACATAATTAGTGAATATGTTTTATATATTTCGATCATATTGATAAAATAACTTGGCCGGATCGTACATATAGATAAGCTTTATTGTAGATTAATTGAAGTATAAACAAGTCATATCCAAACTTACTTCAATTGTCAAATATATTTTAATTCAAGCGTCCTCGATCAAAAACACTTACTTAAGCTTATCAATCTAGATATGTTATCATGTTTTGGGGCTAACAGAACAACGTAGCTAGATTGAATTGCGTTATCCTGTTAGAAAAAACAGGCGTTGCTTTTGATTGAAGTAAAGAAAGAAAATAATATCGAAATGTCCTTACTAACCTTAAGTAGAACAAAAGAAAAAGACCATACCTAACATGTCCAAAAGTAAACCAATCCCTTGGATTACTTACTAACAAAAACACTATTCAAATTAGTATTTTTCCATCTCTATGCGATCCCTTTCCTCAACCTATGATGGAGTACGCAAAGCTAACACAAAAATGTAAGAACAAATAACAAAATTATTGATTCTGCAAATAAAGTCTCACATTGATAACTGAAAAGATTGAAAAATTAAATATAAGATGTAAGGTTTCTTAATGGTATGACGTCTTTTGAAGAAAATCATGCAGACTCAAAACAAACAATATCACACCTTGTTAAGAGTATATCTGGATTTGATTTAACTCAATAACTAATATCAGAGTTCTTGTTCAACGAGACGAGTATGACAGATGATAGCGCGAGGCTCGGTTTACTCTCCTTTACAAGCCTAGAGACGCATACATAATTAAAATGTTAAAAATATATAAAAATTTTATACAAAAAAAATAAAGTAAAACTTTTAAAATAACAGAGGAACTATTTTTCTTTCCAATAATGACCCTAGTTGATTCTTGTTAACCTAAAATACAGCAGCATAAACAGAGAAATAAGAAATCGAAGAAATGGCAGAGATAGTTGAATTGCAGAGGAATTCAACAAATTGGGTGAAGGTAGTTGACGATATAGTGAGAATAGAGAAGAAGATTTTCCCCAAACATGAATCTTTAGCTCGATCTTTTGATGAAGAACTCAAAAAGAAGAATTCTGGGTTACTCTACATTCCATTAGGTGAAGATATTGCTGGTTATGTTATGTATTCTTGGCCTTCTTCACTCTCTGCTTGCATCACTAAATTAGCAGGTATGAACAAAAAATACCCTTTTCATAATTTTCTGTTTTGCTTTGATTTTCCTTTTAATAATTGGTCTTATTCTTCAATTTAATCTGATTATTGTAGTTGTATTCTTGGATTGAAGTCTAAGCTGATATCTAACATTGTTTATTGGAACAACAACATACTCTGTGTAGACAAGTGGGGTCTGGAGAGGGTAGTGTGTACGTAGTCTTATTATCCCTACCTATGGAAGTAGAGAGACTATTTCCCAATGTGAGTGTGGCTAGGACTGCGCAGACAAGTGGGGTTTGGAGAGGGTAGTGTGTACGCGGTCTTATCCCTGGCTGTGAAAGTAGAGAGACTATTTCCCAATGTGAGTGTGGCTAGGACTGCATAGACAAGTGGGGTCTGGAGAGGGTAGTGTGTACACGGTCTTATCCCTGGCTGTGAAAGTAGAGAGACTATTTCCGAATGTGACTAGGACCAATTTGATTTAATATAGGAGGTTATAATCGTGAGGAACTCAAATGTGACTCTTTGATAATGTTTTCGTAGGAAAAAGAACAGTCAAGCGTGTGAATGTGACTATAACTTGAGCATTCAAAAGATAAAAATACTTATTTGGGAGCAGTTCATCTACAAAAAAGTTGTCTTTTTTTTAAGAAGAATATGCATTTGCCGAACAAATTTTGATCTCTATGAATAGAGAGGTAGGAAAATTTGCTTCGGCTCTTTCAATGTATTTCTCTGTAGCTGGATTGGATGAAAGTGCAGCATTTCTTGAACGATCCAAATCTCTAAACTTGAGAAGTGTTGTGTATTTTTCCCCTCCAAGCAAGCTGATATGTTACTATTGAGGAAACAACAAACCTTGAAATAGCTAGCAGTTGTTTTTAAGGAATTTTGCAGGAGAGTTTAGTTAAATCTATCTCTGATCATCATCATATCGCATCGTTATAGGAAATGAAAGAAGGTGAATTGATATTATTAGTAAATATTCCCGATAAGTCAGTGAAGTATTGTCCGTCATTGCATAGAAAAGAGAACTATCTTTCATGTGATGTTTATTTTTCAAAAGAATTGCTTTCGTTCTCTCTGTTGTTATGATCTTTTTATCGTGATGTTTATGCCTGTCTCTCTCTTGTTGTTCTCTGGCCTGAGTGAATCAACACAAGTCAAAAAACGAGGGGAAAGAGATTCATTTACAATATTCCTTCTCTTTTGTTATTTTAAAGTTTTTCGTTTTGTTTACTGATGCTGCATCGTTCCTGTGGAATACATTAGTGAAAGAGAATTACAGGGGAAAAGGCCATGGAGAAAAATTACTGAAGGCAGCAGTGCAGAAATGCAGAACAAGAAACGTTCATCGGATATCGCTTCATGTAGATCCTACAAGGACTGCAGCCATGCAGTTATACAAGAAACTCGGTTTCCAAGTGGATACTCTTGTGGAGGGCTATTACTCTTCAGATAGAAATGCCTATAGAATGTATTTGGATTTTGACATGGAATAATAACAATAATGAAATAAAGAGAAAATTTTATCTTTCCATGATCCTGCAGCTGTCTCATATTCTTTTTACATACTATGGAGAGGGTGGCGTGTGTGCAGTCTTACCCTACCTTGTGAAGGTAGAGTTGTTTCCGATAGAACAAGCATGTAATGTAAATATAGTAGTGAAGAAGTCATGGTGCATGCCCATCGACAAATCAAAAAAAGCAAAAGAAATATATGTTGCTGCCCAGGATCGAACTGGGGACCTTTAGTGTGTAAGACTAACGTGATAACCACTACACCACAGCAACTTGTTGTTCATTTTAATGCATAGTTGCATTAAAACCAGTATTTCTATTGTTCTCACTACACAACTTTATATAAATATTTATTTTGGTTTTGGTTGGTTAATTTTATATTGATTGTTAATTGGAAAATGAAATATAAGAGATATTTAATGTAGCCTTTAAATTTGGAGCTTTTTTTTTTCTTGGATCATGTTTCAGCTGTATGGTCACAACTCACATAGGATCATTGCATCCACAAGCATCAATAATTTCACTAGTTGAACAAATCGAATTCATTTTGTTGTCATTATTTTCCTTTCAATTATGTTTTGATTTCATTTTTTTTTTAAATCAAGGGTTAGTAATATATATTTTTTCTTCTCAAACATCACTTATAAAATTGCATTTAATATATTATTATTGATGTGTTTTAAATAATAAATTTGTCTAAGCGGACGTCATATGTGTCATGATAAATCCAAACAGTAAAACTTCAATCTAATAATAATTTTATTATTATTATTTTATTTTCTAATAGTTGAATGTATATACAATATTGCGATAAGCTAACCTCAATTCATATGTCCTAAGTAAAAAGTAACGAAGGAATGCTAATTAAGTAAGAAAGAGGTTTACAATGAAAATCTCTTTGCTCAAAAGACTAAAAACAACTACTTACAGTGTATACGATATTACCATCAATTTCTACTAACTTCAACGAATGATTTCAGATTACACCTTTATAATCTAAGAGATTAATTTTACTACTTTAACTCAACTGTTAACTATAAGTGTTCTAACAACTCTCCAAATGATACACGTCTCTTCTTGTTACAAAAAGTTAGGCATTATTACAATTCTATAATAATCCTATTAATTACCACTTCAACTTCAATAATATAGGGTGTTGCTTTGCAACCCTAATTTTTTATTTTTTTTTTATTTTGTATTTTACAACCCTAATTATTTCACATTAGCTATTACCCTCCTATAAAATACTCTCTCTTCTAGAATCTTCATAGGATTCTTTACAGAGTTTCACTTACATTACTTTATTTGTATAACAAATAAGTGTTCTTATCATCAATTGAAGATATATATAACACACCTTTTTATTAATTGAAGAAAAAAATTAAATAAGGACATTGTGATAAAGCTACATAGCTTCTTTAAGGGATATGCTATTTAAAAAAGATTACACATATTTAAAGAGAACTCTTTTGGATATTTTTTATGTATGATATCTTGTCTTTTTTATTTTTATCATGATGAATTTATATAGAGAGAGCACTGAGAATTTATAATGGTTGGAGAAAATATGAAGATCTAGCGAACACTAATTACAAAGTTATCTATTTTAAATAATTATATTAAATAAGATAGATTTTCTTAATAATTTGACCATGAGATAGATGGATAAAGTTTTTAAATTTCGGTGGAAAGAAAAAAATAAAGACAAATGAACAACATACACATATAAGTACACGTACATAAAGTAGATAGATATGGATTTATAACAAAATATTTAGTGTAATTAATAAGATAGAGTGTATATACAAACTTTATTCATATCTCATAAAAATAGAGATGTTATTTTCGATAGAACCCTCCTCTATTTAAGAAAAGAATTCATAAATAAGAATAGTGACACCAACCAAATAATATGAATGGTGAGCAAAACGTACATCATTACCCAAAAAGAAGAGTAATACCCCAATAATTAATATTTTTTTTTAAAAAAAGGTGACAATTGAAATCGTGCTAATATCACTAATAAGAAAAAAGATTCAACTATGATCACTAAGTATATCTTGTAGACGAATGAAAGAACGCACAACTTATATCAACTAATTTAATTGTATCATATATAATCTTAAGAAAAATTCTTACAAGAAGTTTCTTTAACTTATTAGAATTATTATTGATTGCACGATTATTGGAGAGGATGATGAAATGATGTGAATATTTTACCAGATTTAGCCATCAAAATGAATTATTTAAATTTGAGAATTTTAAAGATTATGTGAATATGTACGCAAACACACATACGCTCTCTCTCTCTCTCTCTCTATGCTTGTACATTTCATTCGCTATTCATATTTGAAATTCTCAAATTTAATTTAATTCATGTTGATTAGTGTGAAATTTTTACTATAACACTCAAATTCTCCGTGCCTCAATTATCAAGTAGTATCAGACCCATTTATATCGATATATATATATTGTGTGTGTGGGGTGGGGGTGGGGATTGAGAGGGGATACATAGATCAACAACAATTTTTGAGAAAATCTTTATAAATTCTCACAGCCCATAGGAGTAAAATCTTTATGTCCTCATTTCCATTCTCAGAATTGCAAGACCTATAATATTCCAGTATATTTAAGTTTGAATATTCCAAAATATTATAGGTTCTTGCTATTTTGAGAAGGGGAATGAATATAAAGAAGCAAATTAAAGGAAAAAAAATGGATATATTTTATGTATGATATCTTGTCTTTTTTATTTTTATCATGATGAATTTATACTGTGAGAGCAATGGGAATTTATAGTGGTAGGAGATAATGTGAAGATCTAGTGGACATTAATTAGAAGTAATCTATTTTAAATATTTTTTTCTTAAATAAGAGATATTTTGCTAATAATTTGACCATGAGACAGATGGATAAAGTTTTTTAATGTCGATGTGAAGAAAAAACAAAGAGAAATGAATAGAATACACATATACGTACACATACATAAAGCAACTAAATATGAATTTATAATAAAATATTTAGTGTAATTTCACAATTAAAATAATGAGATAGAGTGTATGTACACATTGTATTCCTATCTCATAAAAATAAAAATGTTGTTCGCGGTAGAATCATCCCTCTATTTAAGAAAAGAATCCATAAACAAGAGTAGTAATAACAACCAAATAACATGAATGATGAGCAGACCATACACCATTACCAAGGAAAAATAGTAATATTTCAATATTTAATTAAAATAACACAGGTGATAATTGAAATTCTGAAATAAAGAAAAGAAAAAGAATAGTGCTAATATCACTAGTAAGAAAAAAGATTCAACTACTACACCTAGTATATCATGCAGACGACCGAAAGAATGCACAACTTTTACCAACTAATTTAATTGTATCATACATGATCTTCAAAAATATTCTTATAAGAAATTTCTTAACATAGTAGGCGTTTGATCATGCGATAGCATATTACGATATGGTATCAGGAGATGAAATCAACGTTTGGATATGCGATTTTACGCTAATTTCATATCATGAGGTGTGATTCCATATTCTCCAAAAACCATGATATGGAATTACATGGGAATTTCATATCATGATTTGAGATATATTAATACAAAAATTGATTCACGAGTTTATATTTTGTTAAAACAACCCCATATTTATATCTACTAACCATTTATTTCATATGTATATAAAATTTATAATCACATCATTACTTTTTAAAATTTATTATTTTCACCGACATAAAATTTATTATTCTCACCAACATATAGTCACTTTAACTCACACCAACCGATTGTTGAGTAATAAATTTATTTTATGGCCTTAATAAGTGCACATTTATATTTTAAGTGTAAGTTATTAGTATTTAGTTACATATTTCCTATCAACTTTGTTTAAAGAGATAATATTTATTTTATGACTTTGCATTGTCTTGGAAGCACTATTTTTATTACTCTTACAAACATTATTTTTATGAAGTGAATTCTATAATGCTTCCAATTTATTTTATGTTCACTAAATTAATATTGATGTATTGTTTATTTGATAGAATTGTGTTGGTGCGATTGATGGAACATATATAGTAGGGGAGGATCCTAAAGCGGTGCAACAAGCATATCGTAATCACAAAGGAAGAACATCACAAAGTGTCTTACGTTCTTGTGATTTTGATATGTGATTTACCATTGTTGTTGTTGGTTGGGAAGGTATTGCACATGGTAGTAAAGTACTTGAGAATGCACTTGTTGAACAAACATTACAATTTTCATTTCCGCCATATGGTAACTTTAAATTACATCCTTAGAATAAATATTATTTATTTATACAAAGTTGTCTCATTTACGTCACATATGCTTTTAGTAATTCTTTATAAAATATTTGTTGGTAGATAAATATTATGTTTGTTGATGCTGGTTTCCGAAACACAAAAGGATTTTTAGCTCCATACAAAGGACTACGCTATCATTTGCAAGATAACCGAGGAAGTGAAAGGGAGCCTCAAAATCCCAAAGAACTGTTTAATTATAGGCATTCATCTCTACACAATGTGATTGAATGGATTTTTGAAGCTTGAAAAAATAGATTTAGAATACTAAAACAAGGCATGAACCATTATGATATTGATACACATGTGAAAATTGTCATAGCTTGTGCAATGTTACATAATTATTTGCTAGAATACCAAAGTACTGATGAAATATTTATGGCTTACGGATGATATTGACCAACAAATGGCTCATAATAACAATGTTGGTTCGTCTTCTAGGTCACATGATCGAGAAATACAAGTTCAACGTGAAGATACTATGTGGGAGGATTATAATAAAGGCAAGTACACTACAATTTATGTTCAATTTTTTTTATTAAATTAAAGTTAGATGAAACAATTACTTAAGTGGAGAACAAATAACTTTATAATAATTTTTTATGCGATTTTATAAATTTTTGTTTATTTGATAAGACCGAATAAATAATTTTGGCTATTTCAATAGTTTTACAATTTATGAAATTTTTATGTTTATGAGAAAATATACAACACAAAAATTTTATATCGCATGTCCAAACAAAACTTCAATCTTATCTCATAATTTCATATTATGATATCATATCGCATGGCCAAACGGGTTCATTATTGCTTGGACGATCATTGAGGAGGAGGATGTAATGATGTGAATCATTACTTAAATAGAATTTGGACTAGGAAGTAACTTGATAGGAAATTGAAGTTGATTTAATGCTCAAAACGACATCATCTCTTTGCATGAAATAGTTGTCGAACGTGCAACGTTGTTAGTTTCAAGCCTTGACAAGTTACTTACGTGGGATAATGGAATTACACAATATTTTTTTTTCATCATTATATGCCCCAACAAATTAATGATTGTGTTGAACAAATACATAGGCATATAGCTGAAACTGGTATAGCATTACTATATCATGCTAAAGTTCCCCAACATTTTTGGACTAATGCTTTTTGAAACTATAGTCTACACCATTAATAGATTACCAACGTTAAGATTATAAAAAATAACACTGTATATATACAGAGTTAAAATTTTTTTATATTTATATATATTTTAGTGAAATCCATATATAGTTATTGTATTTTTTTTTCTCTAATTCTACTCGAAGTGGAAAAAGTAAGGATAGAGATGACCAAACACAATAAAAATATGTACCATCGTGCGATCCACCATTTCTTGATAATGGTTTCAAAGCTTGAATATTATTAGGTAGTTTGACATGAATATTTTATTAAAATCGATGTTCATTTTTGAAAGAAGAAGAAACTAAACTTATAGGATAAAAAATGAATATACGAAATAATTAAATTGATTAATTCAAAATCGAACTTGAGAATATAATCCAATCCAAAAATGAATATACGAAATAATCAAATTGATTAATTCAAAATCGAACTTGAGAATATAATCCAATCCTAATTACTTATTTGAATTGGTTTGGATTTAAATTTCTTGAAATCCAAAAAATCTAAAATCTAAATTGAAGTTACATATCTAGTAATATAAACTGCATAAATTCATCCTTAGCTGAGCACATAATAAAAGGTTTTTATTAGACATTTTAATTCATATTTTGAAAAAGCGTTTACATTATATTATTCACAAATGCTTATTACGTTAATTATAAAAAAAATATCTTATTGATCTTTTAATTATACACATTAACATTAATTGAAATTCATATGACATGTGAGTTAAAAACATCCACATCATGCCAGAACTAGTGTTAAAATGGGAAAGAAAAAAAAAGGAAAGAGCAAACTTTTAGATTACTATGCATATAAAAAGGCAACGTACATTAAATCAGTAATTACGAAAAATTTATGGCTTTGATAATAATGGAAAAAAGTCAATGAGAATATTATTACAAACATACTCCTCCATTCACTTTTATTGGTTTACTATATAAAAATATATTTATTTTCACTTATTTAATTAACATATAAGAGAATATTTACCATTTTATATGTATTTTATTCTTTTCATTAAGTATTATAATTCATTTCCTAATAAATGAAATGACTTATGATAATTAATAGTTATATAATAATAAAATTATTATTTTATTTATTGTTTTATCTCTTTTAATTTACGTGACACTGTTTAAGAAAAAAAAACTTCTGAAATTTATGATCTAAAATATTTCTATACTATTTGCTCATTTATTAAAGAAAGATAAAAAATAATCTAATTACATTATTTTTAATTATAAAAAAAAATTCTTATGTCACGTCAAACA
Source organism: Solanum bulbocastanum (assembly GCA_037074985.1). Classification (NCBI taxonomy): domain Eukaryota; kingdom Viridiplantae; phylum Streptophyta; class Magnoliopsida; order Solanales; family Solanaceae; genus Solanum; species Solanum bulbocastanum. The sequence goes on from CM073608.1 coordinate 51,154,745, forward strand.
TACACAACTTAACATGAACAGAGTCAAGGTAGTACCTTCTAAAAAACTCCCATTGTGTAGGCTTACTTAAATTTATTTACCAACATGATATGTGCTGCAAAATTGCAAGTCTTGCGTCGTATTGTAATTTGTATCTTTGACTAACAAGAATTGCGATAAAATGATAAATATTCTTTCATTCGTAATCAATAAGTCTTGCATTCAAATATCCTTGTATACATAGTCATCTTTATTAAGAAATATTTTATCCCTTTATGTGAATTTTTTTTATGCGAATTTAAATTTAGTTGAATTCTAACGTGAATACAAGATACCAGACTGAAAAAAAAGGTAATTTGTTTCTTTGAAAGCTCCAAATTCTTTAATTTTTAAAAGTTAGATGGTCATTGGTCAAGGCCGTGTAAGATGTACAGTACCATTTCACTCAAAAGACAAATAAAATTTTCCCACTTGCCTTGTTTCCTTATTTTTCAATTCTTTCTCATTTTCTTCTAGATCTTGATTTTGTAACTGAAACCCAACTCCCAAAATCCAATCTTGCTGTTAAAGATTGGATTTTTGGGTCAAAACATCTGTTAAAACCTTCAAAGTTTCTGTTTTTTCAGTTAAAGATTGGATTTTTGGGTCAAAACACCTGTTAAAACCTTCAAAGTTTCTGTTTTTTTCAGTTAAAGATTGGATTTTTGGGTCAAAACATCTGTTAATACCTTCAAAGTTGCTGTTTTTTTTTCAGTTAAAGATTGGATTTTTGGGGTAGATGGGTATGGCAGGTGTCCAAGAAAATGGACATGGGGAAATGGGTCTGTCAGATTTTCCATTGGGGAGCAAGAACAAGTATAAGAGAATGGATTCTGAGTTTACAGATGATGATGATCAATATCAGTTGGAAAGGAGGAAGAAGAGTACTAGAAAATATGTTTTTGGTTGTGCTGTTTTTGCTTCACTTAACAATGTCCTCCTTGGTTATGGTAAATCTTTTTATAATTTTTACATGTATGTTGTTCTTTGCCTCATAAATTGTGAAATCAAAGTATTAGAAGTCTGTGTATGGATACTTGCTGTGCCATGTTCTTATTCCTAAAAGGTTGACTTTTTTTCAAGATTTGTGTTTTGAGCTTTGACTTGTGATGGACTACATTGTACTAAATTTTGAAACTAAAAAGGAAAGTGTGTTACGTAAATTGGGACAGAGTGAGTTTTAATCTAGAGTAGTGGTGTGAATAGAAGCAGTAAATTTAGCAAGAGTGAATGCTTGTCTCTAGAGAAAATGTATGTGATTCAACATTGAAGCCAAACAATCCTTTGGGCAGAGAAAGAACTGATAAATTTTATATGTAACAATACGGTTTCAATCTTGGATTTATAAGTGATGTTATCTTAATTGATTCATTACATCTAATCACATATTGGAGTTGGATCTTTTCTGACTTTTAGTTGAGTGACCATTGGAGAAATCAATCCTTACATATAGGGGATGCTTAGAACCTTACACCAAAACTTGTCATAGGAAGGAAGCTACTCTCTTCATTACGAGTCGAAAAAATGAACTCTATAGCAAAAGCAAGTGACTTCCCTCAATGAATATATGGATCATAAGAAATTCTTAGACTAGGCATTGAAGACCTGTCATATCTAAATGAAGTCCGCAACTTGCTAGACAGATCAACTAAAGTAGATACTTGAAGATCCTATACACTTTGAGAAGCACTGTGAGCAATTCATTAGCAAGTAGAACCAATGTCGTTATCTTCTTTAGCAATGCAGCAAGGAGAAGTACTGATGGATGGAGCTTATATTGCATAAATAATGTATTCCTTACTTTTATGCATTTGATCAAGGAAATGATTAACTAATAGTCCAGTTTCTGCAAGTTCCAGTTCGTTATTAGTGGAGAAATAACCTGCTTTATCTACTGGAATTCAAGAGAAAGAGTAAAAATTGTCATCTAACTTTTACAAATTATGTGTAGTACTAAGTGATATACATTATAATTCATTTTGAATATGTACTTCCTGGTTTTAGAGTAGCCGAAAATAAATCCAGGGTGGGGATTGTGGGGGTACAAAGAAATGCTTTGGAATGTATTCATCAATTCATGTAGCTGAACGCTGGTCGCTGTGTGCTTCTTTATAAAGTTTATTAACAAGCTGAGGTTTGATTTCGATGCTTATGTTTTCAATTTGCAGATGTAGGTGTCATGAGTGGAGCAATCTTATTCATTCAACAAGATTTGAAAATAACAGAAGTTCAACAAGAAGTTCTTGTCGGTGTTTTGAGCATAATTTCACTTATAGGTAGCATAGCTGGTGGAAGAACATCAGATGCGATTGGTAGAAAGTGGACGATGGGGTTCGCTGCTGTTATTTTTCAAATAGGTGCAGCTGTAATGACTATTGCTCCTTCGTTCGAAATACTAATGGTAGGAAGGATTTTAGCTGGTGTTGGCATAGGCTTCGGCGTTATGATTGCACCCGTCTATATAGCTGAGATATCACCAACTATTGCTAGAGGCTCCCTCACATCATTTCCTGAGATATTCATAAATCTAGGAATTTTACTCGGTTATGTATCTAATTATGCATTCTCCGGTCTTTCAGCGCATATAAGCTGGCGGGTAATGCTTGCTGTTGGAATTCTTCCCTCAGTCTTTATTGGAGTAGCTCTCTTCATCATCCCGGAGTCACCAAGGTGGTTGGTTTTGCAGAACCGAGTAGAAGAAGCAAGGTTGGTTCTTATGAAAACAAATGAAAATAATTCGGAAGTTGAGGAGAGACTAGCCGAAATACAACAAGCTGCTGGAACCGCAGACACAGACAAACCTGTCTGGCGTGAATTGTTGAGCCCCTCTCCGGCTCTACGTAGGATGCTGATCACAGGTATTGGAATTCAATGTTTCCAACAGATTACCGGAATTGATGCAACTGTTTACTACAGTCCCGCAATTTTTAAAGCAGCTGGTATTGAGGATGAATCAAAACTTCTGGCTGCTACGGTTGCTGTGGGAGTCAGTAAGACAGCATTTATACTAATAGCCATCATTCTCATTGACAAAGTCGGACGAAAGCCATTGCTCTATGTGAGCACAATTGGTATGACTACATGTTTATTAGGCGTGGGGATCACTCTACTTTTAATGAAAGAAGGATCAATCAGCATCGCGCTAGCCATACTATTCGTTTGTGGGAACGTAGCATTCTTCTCAGTGGGGATTGGTCCTGTCTGTTGGGTTTTAACGTCAGAAATCTTTCCCTTAAGGCTTCGTGCTCAAGCATCAGGGCTCGGAGCAGTAGGTAATAGGATGTGCAGTGGCCTGGTCGCAATGTCTTTTCTCTCTGTTTCGCGTGCAATAACAGTTGGTGGAACCTTCCTAATCTTTTCAGTAATCTCTGCACTGTCTGTTGCATTTGTCTATAAACACGTTCCAGAAACGAAAGGCAAATCGTTGGAGCAAATAGAGTTGTTGTTCCAGGATGAATACACATTTCAAGGAGGTGAAGTGCAACTTGGAGATGTTGAACATCTAGTGCAGAAGTGAAACAGATGTCCTTGTTGATTACATATTAAATATACTGATTGAATTGAATCATTATTCATTTGAGTGGTAAAGTTTTGGAGAGGCTATCTGCAAATGCCACTACAACTTTCTCCTTCGAACCACAGGGGAGAAGCCACGGAGATCACACGATACATCTTTTACTTATAGTGAAACAGACATAAATATCGACGTCCGAGGCAGGACATGTAACTCTTATTTATCGAAAGAATCCCTTGTTGAACACTTGTGAAATTTATTGTTTTATTGGCTAAATGAAATGATGAGGGCTTACTTTTGGCTGCAAATTTCACATGAGTCTATGTAAATGATTTATGTTAGTAGTGACAATGGCTGCATCCAAGCATAGTAACAAATCATGAAAACTCATTGAAGAAGAAAGGGGATCTTAGTAGCTCAGTTGGTTGACTGTCTGAATTTTCACTTGTTGACGAGGGTTCGATTGCCCACCTTGTAATCCCCTCCCCGTTTCTCATTCTTCTACCCTCGATAAAAATGGAAGAAATGTATTGGCAGAAAGATAAAGACAATGACTTTGAGAGACAACAATGGTGGCCAGAAACTTCCATGTCTGGCAGGCCTTTCAAGATGATCAAAAACCTTCAAAGCCAACAACACTCTATTTAATCCTCTGTTTTTTCATCATTTTTCCTCCATCTTCATCATCGTCTTCGTCGAGTGTTGTTTTCCCTTTAGCCTTAGATGGAACTCAGCAATCCATGGAAAGTTAACATCAATTTCACTCAGAAAATCCCTTGAAGGAGATTGTTTGCAGTTGGGAAATGTAATATAATGCATAAATCTAATGAATTTTGTATAACAAGTAAAAGAAAAGGCACACACAACAAACACACACACACTCTATTTGTTATGAATTGACTCAAATTCCTTTCTGCTAGCATTTCTTTTGCAGTTTTTCCTTTTTGAGAGCCTTGAACATAGCTGCAATTTCATCGTAATCCGGAAGCTTAGGATGGACATAGCTTTTCAACGACGATTCTTCACCAGGCTCGTGAATTACTGGAAATGAATTTGATCGGAGAAAGTTGTCCGCGAGGTTATCTTTAAGCCTTTCAACTGGCATGGTCCTTGTCCTCATATAAAGTTGTCCGCGAGTCATTGCTGATAATGATGAGAATGTAAACGAACAACTCTCCAAATCATCCGTCATGAATGATGCATCCTTCATAGCGATGAGTCTCGTCTTTTCCAAAGTACTCACATTGAACATGAAAAGCCTCTGATCTTGAAAGTTTACATCTTTGCTTAGAATAGACTCAAACTCCTCAACGTCGTCCTTATATGCTAATTGATCTGTCGTTTGCCCGGATATAATGCCATTGGTTCTGCAAAATTCTCTTTTCATTACAAGCTCAGGACTAGAAATTGTAGATTGAGACGAATAATTACTACATCGAGTAGGATTTGATACTCTTTCCTGCTCATTGTTCCTCAAACAATGCACTGAATCTATAGAAGTTTGATCGATTGCTGATAAATAATCAGTAGAAGTTCCCTCAATTTCTGATGAATAATCAATAGATACAATATTTGCTTCTGTCGCGACGTTGGAATTCTTCGATCTTGTTTTGTAACCAATTTGAGCATCATCAACGCGTTTATGCACCTGCAGTAAGAGACAGAGTTAGGATTTTGAGTTTCTAAATTCTGAATTCTGAAAAGACAACTTACTACTTTATATATACTAAAGAGATCATGGTTAAAAGCACACCTGAGTCCTCAAGTATCACATTTTTGTGAGTTCATACTTGAATAATCAATAAATACTAGTCGAGGTGTGTTCTAATAAATATTTAGTGATAGCTCTGGTAGAAAACGCAAACACCTAATAGTTCAGGTAGGAAACTCGCAAAAACGTAACATATTACCTGTTCTTGTTGTGATTCATTTCTGTATTCAAGAAGTAAAGGTCCTTGTTGAAAGCAAATCCTTGCTATTTCATCCACCAATTTATATTTCACTTCATTTGAAACTGACTTTATACACAAGTTCTCTTTTATCTGTAAATTCAAAGAACAACAAAATTTACAACCTTAATTAACTCTTTATAGTAAAATGTGGACAAACCTGATAGTTCACAAGATTTCCAGGAAGTAATTCAAGTGCAGATGTTTCGAATTTCTTCCCATAACGTTGTCCGAAGAGCTTCCTGATCACAGGAAGCTCTGGTAAATTGCCAAGTCTCGTAGATGCAAATACGAGACTTGACACTGCTTCGTTGATGTCATTTGGACAATCTCTGTATCAAAACAGAGATCGACAATATTTATTGAGTTTAACTACTATACATTCAGTATCAGATCACCTAAAAGATAATTACATGTAACTGTACATATTAATTCCTTACTTGTGTCTACGGATATATGGAAGGCTAATGAGGATAAATTCACAAAAATTCTCCAATAAATCATATACTACCAACATATTGTCATCCATAAATAGCTGATCAACCTGAAAATACAAAAAAAATTTTAAAAAAAAATCAGAAGTTGTTACATGGACTAAAAATCCATATATCTACTAAAAACACGTGAATTTAAGACGGACATTTCTATCAGAACGTTGTCAGAAATATGAAATTTTCAACGTACGTACCCTGTCAAAAACAATTTGGTAATGTCCATGTCTAAGTAGTTGCCCTAAGTCATCTTTCAATTGCTTAACAATGCAACTTCTCTTGTTCTTCAACAGCTTAAGCCGGCATTTAACTCTTTTAATTAAATTCTTACTGCCAAAAAAAATGTAGTAAATATTAATTACGTTACATACTCTGTCTAGTAGTATAAATTCGTCAAAAAAAAAATGATGAAGTAAGGGAAATTGAAATTGTACTTACCATTTAGTAGCTTTTCTCCACCCAAAAATTACATCAAACATGTCAATCTAATGATACAATAGATAACGTTAGTGAGTAGCGATAAATTGATCTAACACGAGTGAACTATGCTTAGAATATATAAATTGCTTAGAGATTTATTGTGGCTAGTGAATGATGAAATTGGAAAAGATGAAAGAGCATGTGTGTTTTCACTTTTCAGCTAAAAGAGAAAGTAAATATTTTTGGCTGAAGAATATATAAACTGAACCACCAGTAATAAAGTTTTTATTTTTATATAAAGTTAGTTTAAGGGAAAAAAAAGGTAAAAAGATGAAATTAACGAAAAATATTAGAAGCAGCTTTTTTAACTGCTACTCCACTATGCTCATAGGTCATAACCATTAGCCCATTAATTTTTATCACGTCGTCAACTCATTCCACCCATCCAAAATAATAATAATAATAATAATAACAACAACAACAGATAAATAAATAAAATGTGTGTTTGTTAAGCTTAAATTACCGAGATAAAAATATTAGGTTATTTTTAGTTTGTCCTAATTCTTAACTATGATGAATCGAATTATTTGATACTTATTGAAACCACAATTTAAGAAAAAGGGTACTATATGAGTACTTGTCTAAGTTATCCTCCATTTTGCCTAAAATATTATATTTTTAGTAAATAAAAATATTAAGAGTCAATTTGGATAAAAAGTGGTAATAATAATTTTTATTATTTTCTAAAAAATGAAATATTTGAAAACAATCTCAAGTTTAGAAAACGACTAAACTTGTATAAAATTGAATAAATGGACACATTCGTCTTATATGGCACTCTACATGTCAATTTTGTGTACTATGTGGCGTCCTACGTGTATTATGTCATGTAGGACATGACGTGTGTCTACTTGTTCAATTTTATACAAATTTAAGTGTCTACGTGTGCACACTCAAAGTTGAAGGATATAGTTGTCTGCTGAAGTCAAGTTAAGAGTCATGTTTATGTATTATGCCTTTAGAAAACGATCAATATTTTAAATCAATATATATATATACATACATATATATATATATATATATATATATATATATATATATATATATATATATATATATATATATTTGATATTCAGAAATTGAAAAACAAATTCAACAAAGTGGGATAGTGTGAATATAAACCTTAAGATTTAGAAACAACATTTTAATCATGCATTTAGATTCAGATATCTTAATCAGCTAACTCAAACCGACTCTAAATAGATAATGCATTGGCATGATCATATCATTATCATTTGCTCATGTCCTAGTTAAACGCACGCTCTGATTTCTTGTCTATTTTGGTGGCCCTGTTGGGGCCAAATTAAGAAACAATTCATCACCATTTAAACCCCTTCTGGAAAAGAAAAGACCAAAATTTATTTTTATAAAATTAAATGAATGGCGTGCCTTTACATGTTTATTTTTAGTATGGTCGAAATAAGTGATTTCTTACTAAAATAATGTTTTGATTAGTAAAGAGAATTATTTTTTAAAAAAATGTAGGCAACTGATAACGAACTGAATATTATGGGAATGTGATAAGAAAGCTAGGCATAATGATGGCCACTAGTGGCACTAAAAGGTCAGATTCTAATAACCTTTTATACTTAATTATTTCTTTTGCAGATAACTATAAGATAGTAATCATAATTATTCCTTAATTATATGCTCCAATTTGATTCCTTTTGTTACTTTTCGAATTTGTGAACCCATCGAAAATAACTTTTAAATCGGATAAGATTTGTGTATATTCATATTATATTCTCTTAAAATAATTCTATTTATAGAATTACACATAACATGTTATTGTTTTTATGCTCCAACACAACACCATTAGCTTTCATCACCATAAATAAAGGATTTTATGGCGGTTGTTTAGTGGTAATTAATATAATTGTCACTATATTTTTATATTATAAGTGACAATAATAAATACGAGTATTTATAATTAATACATTATTAGTCTATTTTTCGTCAGAAATGACACAATTAATCTGAAAATTTATATTGTTCAAATTCTGAATCCACCTCTTCAAACCTCAAAGACATGAATTCCCAAAAATTAAAGAAGGAGAAGAGGAAAGGGGAAATGGAAAATAGAGCCAAAGACAAGATCAAACTTCTGTTTAAATAATCAACTAACTGAACTATTAAAGTTCTCAAGATGAACAACATTGGATGTTTGTTTGCCTTAAAGTTTTCTTTCATCATTCACAAATAATATATCTTGACCCAAATAAATGTTCTATTACATATGAATATTTGCTAATCCAAAACAATTATAAACAAAAAATATATATAAATCAACAACATTTTATGACTCTAGCTGGAGAAACAGCACCAATACCAGAATTAGAATTAGTACAAGATTTTATAGTCTGAGCCCTCATAAAAGAAAAAATAGAAATCATAGCACATTTCACTTTTAAACCAATTTTCTTCAATTTCTTGTTCCTTAAATTCTTTGAAGATTCCAATTTATAGCTTTGCAAAAATATATTTCTTTTTCTTGCCCTTTCCCTTCTATAACTAATTGAACTCAACATAATTGGACTACTTTGTTTTACACTCCTCCTTAATTTCATAATTGTTCTCCGGACACTATGACTACGGTCTTCATCATTCTGCATCGAAGCTTTCGTACTTTCTGGTTGATCCAACGGCTCGTATCGATCCACCCGTCTGCTAAAACGTAACGGGGTGTTTCGTACTAGACTTGTCATAGCTAGTGCTCTGATCCCGAGTTTGTCCTGCTAACTTTGGAGAATATTGATATGGAGAGATTTTGGTGGTAGAGTAAAGTTTTAGCTATGAATATATTTATATATATATATGAATTGGTCTTGATGGATTGTGTATTTATTTGGTTAAATTATTGATGATATTTTTATTTTAATAAACGTGTTAGATTTATATAGGTTCATTTGACTGTACTTGCCAATTTTTCGTCTTGGTAGGCGGCTTGGTTGTTTGAATAAATTAAATGATTTAGTATAAGAAAATGACAAAAATGGTTCATTATCTTTAAAATATGTTCAAAATAGTCTATATAAGTATCACTTTGAATAATTTTGGCCCTTTAAATTTACAAAAATAATGAGTAGTTTTTATCTTCTAACGAATATTTATCAAACTTTAATTGCTACCCTGTCCTAATTAATATGATATAGTCTGAATTTTGACAGTCAAACTTCTTTATTTTAATTGTCCATTCGAACATATGACTTTTAACATTTTTGATAAACTTAAAAGATCAAAACTATTCAATTTTAAGATTATTTTTTTAACATACACTCAAACATAATGGACCATTTTTGTTATTTTTTGTCGACATAGTAGTGCAATATTAAAATTGGTAGTCAAAGTCAAGAAGATCATATTCAAAACAATTATTGGATTAGTTAGAATTTATGGAAAATGTAATGGACGGTCATGATGAAATATTCAATTGTTTTCACTTCATATAAGTCAACATAAAGAAATGGTCTCCAAGTAATACTTAATAAATAAGAAAAGAAATAAGGGAGAAACTTCTTTTAAGCATCAAATATTTGACTAGATATGGAGGCCTTTTTTGTTTCCATTTGGTCATCTTGAAACCAAATGTTCCTTTGGGGAATTTGTTTGATAAAAAAGAAAATATTAGTAGAAATGATCAATAGATTGAGAATTCGTTCGTATTGAGTAATTTCAATTGAGATTGGATAATTTTGGTCAATTAAGGTGAAATCGTTAGTGGAGGATATATTGGTTAAGTACTGTAAGATAATAGTCGGACATTATATGAATTATGGTCCTTCTCCTTGTTTATAAAATAGCAAAACTAACACTATTAAAAGATCGGTGTTTTTTCATTGAAAAATATTCAATGCCTATTTTTTGATATATATTTTGATTAAATCAATAAAAAAAGAAAAATTATAAAGTTTTGTAAAATTTTAATAAGAATCTGTTTACTAGCGACCATGTTGAAAAGTGTTTGGTCCTAGTCATGTATATCCTCAATATTTGTCATAAGAACCATCGATAGGGTCGCTATTAAACTAAATCTCGTTGACATTCCATAAGTGAAGAAACAAGACTATACTATACAAAAATATATTAATATATTGTGAAATGAAGCAATTTATTAACTAACATTTAATATATCTAGAAGTTGAGACCAATGGATGTAATTAATTAAATCCTAAAACATTGAATTTATGTTTTCAAAAATGACCGTCGAACAACATTAGCTAAATACTAAGTAAGTATTATTTTTGTTCCACTAGACTAATAAAATTTTGCTTAACATAAAATATCATATGGAATTATACATAAAATAATTATTCACATTAAATAATAGCATAGTTTTAAAAGAATTTAAGCACATGTTTTAATATTTTATTTATCCTCTTGTATTTTTTTGTGATTAATTATTCTCAGTTACCCCATTGTGTTGAATCTTCTGCCGACAATCAGGATTGTGCTGGAGTGGCAAGTATTTCTTCATCCTTAAATAAAAGTCTTAGATTTGAATCTTCTTGGTACGGAATCATCTTTGTTAGGGATTGTTTTATCCCCCAATGTAGGACTTCTGAACACAAATTCAAATTTAACCGGACTTCAATATGGATACTCACTACATCAAAAATGATCTATAGTAGCAATAAATTAACGACAATAGTTCAATTGCAGCTAAATATGTATTTTTAGCGGCAACTAACACTCTTTGTATATGTGCCTAAAGCCTTTAGCGACATTGGATTGAACGTCACTTAACTAATGTCGGTAAAGACTTAATCACTCTTTATTAATGTGTCTATTTATTGCCGCTAAAAGTTGTTTTGTTGTAGTGACTAAATACCAAATATCTATCATCAATCAGGCACAACGTTAGGCTGATTGCGGTAGATAAAGAAAATAGTGAAGGAGAACTTTCGCATATAGTCACTCAAAAAATAACTTAACTAAGCTCCATAGAATAATAAGTATAGACACTGAATGAGGTGTGATTGTGCGAACATCACCCAAAGGTTGGAGCTAAAAACATTACGGCCCACTATATATAGATTGGGCTTCTCCATCACTAAGAAGCCCAATATGAAATTAAAAAGAAAAGAAAAGAAAAACCAATATTTAATTAGATTGAATTTTGTGGTGTTGTTAAAAGAGAAATTTTTGTAAATAACGTTATTTGCATCTAGATTTACGAAAAATAATGAGATTTTATTTCATTACGAAATGTAACAATATTTTGATTTCAAAACGTAGCAGAATAAATTGTATTCATGTACATAATAATAATAATGAAATACATTCGCGCGCATAATAAGTGTATTCACGCATATACTATATACGGAATACACTATATATATACACATTCGTAACAATAGTAAAATACATTTCATCTGCACACTTAATAAGTGTAGCTGCTCATATACAATATATTTGTGTAATTATATCTATGCAGATAATTAATGTATTCGTGTATATTAATAACTCTCTTTGTCTCATATTAATAATCAACATTTCCCTTTACACGCCTTTTAAAAAATCATAAATAAAATTAAAAGTTAAAATAATTTACCCTCTATCCACTACTTTGAAAGAACTTTTTAAAACTTATAAACTTGTTTAGACTCTCAAAACAATTAAGAGTCAATTTGGATAAAAGATAGTAATACTAATTTTTTTTTCTTAAACCTCAAGTATTTTAAATCAAAGGGGATAATAGTTTGACGAATAATTTAAAACGTCTATATATAACCAGGTGAACAACTTATATGAAACGGAGAAAATATATATAGAACTCCAAACAATCGCTAAATAGATAAATTATAGAACCTCATTTTAATGTGTCAAAGCAATTCAATTAACTTGTTAAAACATGTGAAAATATTCACATGCGGAATGAACATTTTATCAATTTAAGTAATTATAAAAGAATACTCTAATATTTAACCAAAGTAATAAATACATCACGTGCAATAGAAATCACATTCTGGAGTTTTTCTTTAATTTTGTGTGAGTAAAAAAAAAAAACATTTATAGCAGTCACATTAGAGTACACTAAGTTCATAACTTTTCAATATTTACTTTTCATCTTTGAGATCATGTTACCATAATTTTACCAATATAATATTTATTATAATACAGATATGCTTTCTTCATTTAAAGCTGGTCCATGAAAATTGACAAACCAACTTCAACTCACCATTCAAATTTTCACGTTAAACAACATTTCTTTGTCATAGTACATTTTGTATCATAAATTAATCACCATACTTCAAAAAACAAAAAAATTAAGTAGTATTCTCTTCGTCTCATATTATTTGTCAGTATCATTAAAAACATTTATTGCATTAATAAAGGGTATATAAAAAATAATTAAAGGATAAATTAGTAAACATATTCTTTTTATATATAATTTCTTGAGGGCATATAAAAAGGAAAATGAACAAATAATACAGAACGGATGGAGTATACACTAAATATTTTAATTTACCAATATAATAATACTTACAATAGTAAATTAAAACCACTTATATCATATTACGGATCAATTATTGTTATTATTCGACACATTTGAATTCTACTGATTAATCAGATAATATTTACATAATCAAAATATTTAAAAGATAATTACATATAAATCTATTTGATAGTGCATTGGCTAGGTAATCATGTGGAATATATGGTAAGGTTATAAGTCTAACATATTAAATTATGTTAATAATGTTAAAAAATCATTGCACTATCAATTATATAATTTAAATCAGTCATGTCTAATTATAAAAAAGTCCTTCTAAATTATCTTACAAGCTAAGTTATATGATTGATGTAAATAAAATAATTTTTACACTGTCAATTACATGAATTAAATTATTGTTTAATCATAAAAACTTTCTTTTAAATTAGTGATCTGATTGAGTAAATATCTTTAAGACTGTCAGTACAAACTAAGTGATATGATTGAAATAAAATAAAATATCTTTTACACTGTCAAATGCATTAATTAAATCATTGTCTAATCATAAAAACTTCCTTTTAAACTATCTTATTAACGATCTGATTGAGTAAATATATTTAAGACTATCAGTACAAGCTGAGTGATATGATTGGATATGATTGACGTAAAATAAAATATTTTTTACACTGTCAGTGCACAGAACGAAAAATGGAAGTGTGTCAAACTGTGATTCACAGGGTTCTCAAGCCCTATGAGTGAATGTGCCTATTTCATGTGACCTAGCTTATTGCTTGCTTCAATCCTCCCCTCTTTTAAATATTCATGCATTTCTTTCTTTTTTCCTTCAACAAACTATTAATCTTTGTTTTTTTTTCTCTATCAACTATCAAACAACAAAGGTGATCAAAGAGATTAAGAGGAATAAGAAGAAGAAGAAGAAAAACAAATTAAGGATGTATACAATGAGGAGTTTCAAGTATATTGCAACTATGATCATTATTCTTCTTGTTTTTCTTCCAATTGTCATGAATGCAAGGCATATTCCCAAGATTAACTCATGTATGATCAACTTTTACTTTCTTCCAAGCATTTTATTTTTTGATTACTCAACTGATAGTTATTATTTTAGAAAGTCGTAATACTTTTACTTAATTCAAATTTTATTTTAAAAATGAAAAAGCAACTTTTTAAGATGATAAGTACTTATTAGTTAACTGAATATTTGAAGAATCAACTCTTTAGTTTTCTTTATCAACAAACAATTATATAAACTTTATTGATGAATAATTACTTTTTCGTCCAAATATGTATTTTCTCTGTTTTATTTTATGTGACATTTTTTTTGTAGTTTATTTAAAAAAAGAATGTTATCTTTTTACTTACAAAGAATATAAAGTTAAACTTTTCATTTTACCTTCAATGATTTTTTTTTTTTACAACCACACAAATGTTATGACATGTTTAAGACCACAAATTATAAAAGCCTTTTATTTTTCTTAAATTTGTGCCCCATAAAATAAAGTTCAATTCTTCTCATATAAACTACTATAAGTTAGCAATTTTTCTCATATTAATATGATGAAAAAAATAGTAACATCTTTAAATATTAATGAGAGTTCATATAGTTTACCTTTCCAAAAACGAAACATAAATTAACAAGTATGTTAAGGTGAATGGAGAGTTTGTTTTTAAGATTTTTACACAACTTTTAAGTAAGACATTTGCCGGTCTTCATATATTTTGGTACAAAACTACTATGTCCATCAAAACGACTAATATCTACCTCGACAAAATAAGAATAAAGTCGTCAGCGTACACTCTAACTTTCTCATACTCCACCGTCTCTATTATGTGATCACACTGAATATATTATTGTTATCGTAATATTTTGCTTTCTCTTAATTACCACATAAACTTTGTGCTAATGATGCTCAATTTTTTTTTCTTTTTTCTTTTTAGATGAAAGACATATGGTCATGTCACCAACTAAAAAGACAACATTGGCAAGGGGAATAATGGCAAAAAGAGCAGATACATTGCAAGTAGCAGGATCAAGATTACCAGACTGTTCTCATGCATGTGGATCATGTAAACCTTGTAGATTAGTGATGGTTAGTTTTGTTTGTTCATCATTGGAAGAAGCTGAGACTTGTCCTGTTGCTTACAAATGTATGTGTCATAACAAGTCATATCCTGTACCTTAATTAATCATTAGTTTTTAAAAAAATAACTATATGTTATGTTATCAATTTTCCAACAAATATCATATGTAACAAATAGTACTTAATTTCATCTAATTCCCTATTCAATGAGAGCTTCTTGTTTCATTTGTTAATTGCAAGATACATCGATAATCTGTTAAATTTGTTAGTAATTCATTAGTTCTAATTAAGCACCTTAACATATGATTAAGTATTTCTAATGCAAAATCTTGGAAAAGCTTCTCCACAATATATATATTCTCAAATCTCAACCACACATTGCATAAATAAGTTAATTACTTAATAAGTCGAAAAAACTCAGGTTTGTTTCGATTGATGTGTATGTGTATAATTAAAGGTGGAGACACAGTTTATGTGATTAACTTAATTATGTCTGCGTAATAGTATTTGATAAAACAGGTAGAAACTTTTTCAAAAATATGAGCAGAGAAGAATGTCCAATAGGAAGATTTTATATAAAATTTAAGGAGTTATCAGTGTATTCAAGCTTATTTAATTACTTTTCTTTTTTGGACTTCTTTTTTTAATATTACAAGGCGGATTCAGTATTTAAATATTTCGATTACCATACTACTATTAGTATCTTGGAATTAGAGGTAGACCAACATTTCTTCACTTTGGTGTTGCGCCTTTTCAATGTTCTCTTGAGTTATATTCAATATTGATTTGTATTCAATCTTATATAGTATGATATAAAATCACAAAGACAGTACTCGGAAGGACTTAATTCCTTTTGAGTACTATTTTTGTGATTTAATATCATACTATACTATGTATTTGAATACAAATCAAATTTTGTAAGAATTATTATCGTGTGATTATTAAGAGATAACGAGTTAAAGTTATAACAACAATCTCTCGAAAAAATGCAAGTTATGGTTGGAGAAAAGGAAATTTTGGTGAATATTATAAACTAAGCTAGTGTTTGATCCCAAGTTTTTAAATATTCTTTGCAAATCATATTTGAGTGATTATCTAGTATATTTATAAATATTTTAAATATAATATATTTTTTATTATGTACCGATGCGAAAAAAAATAGATACGAAAAACTCAGTAATTTTCTGAAAACATTTGCGTACTAAACACATCCAACCAAACACATACCCCACAATATGTTAAAATTATTGAAATTCTGTCGAACTCGTAATTAAAGAGGTGGGCCCACCTTAATTATTTGTGAGCCACGTTGCTTAGTCATATATAGTAATACAAGTTTCATATATATATATATATAACAAATTTATCATACTTTAGTATATCCTTTTAATATATATATATATATATATATATATAAGAACTTTATCATACTTTAGTATATCCTTTTAACAAACTTTAGTAAGTGAAGAAAAAAAAAAGGAAAAAATGGGAGAAATTAATTCAATGAATGAAGAAGAAATAATAATGCTAAATGCTCAAGTAGAAATATCAAAATATATGTTTGCTTTTGTAGATTCAATGGCCATAAAATGTGCAGTGGAACTTCTGATATTATTCATTCTTATAATGACCAAAAAATCACTTTGTCACAAATAGCCACAAATATCGACTCTTCATTATCTCCACATCTGAATTATCTTTTTTGTATCATGAGACTCCTCGTTTGTCGAAAAATCTTCACTACATCTATCTCTCAGGTGAATTTCCGTTATTTTTATTTATGTAAGGATATGAGTAGATCTGAATTTGCGTACATGCACCTATCATAAGTAGTAATTGATAAATTTACTCTTATTTGAATCTTTTATTTTTAGTTAACATATCAATCTCTCTCCAATAAGCACACTCTATAAATGCTAGGAGAAGAACTAGAGAAAATAATCATTAGTTCTTTATAGTGTTTTCCAAACAAATTAAATTGAAACATCTATTTTTAGTATGTATGATCAGTAAATTATAAAATCAAAGGGAGAGTTAGATTTTTCATATGAATCAAATAGGGCCTTTAATTAGTTTGATAAATTTGAACTTAATTAAACAAAAGAATCACGCCCTTTAAACATCATTTAAGAAAAAGAAATAGGTATAATTAGTCTCTCTTCCAATTCAAAAAGGGACTTTTTCATTTTTCACCAAAGTCCGCCTCAACAATAGTTGTAGAGGATATAATATTAAAAAAGAATTTAAAAAGAAAATCGATCACTCAATTAATAGTCATTTTATCTCATAATGTGCACATTTCTTCTTGATTTCAATTATCTTCGATAAAAGAATGACTTTTTGAGATAATTACTAAAGTTGAGTGATCATAGAAATCCACTGGTCATACAAATATTTAAAATTTGTCTTACAACCTTACAAAGTCTTTCTTTTTCTTTATTAAACTCTATCAGCAATGTCAAATTATAAATTCATATAAATTGAAATTTATCGTGTAATAAATAAGTGCTTATGAATCGATCTCAGGACGGAGACACCCTTTATGGACTAACCCCTATGTCAAGATGGCTATTACATGACTCAGGGCTAAGTGTAGCACCAATGTTCTTGTTCCAAACCAATCCAATTCTCATGGCCCCATGGCACTATTTTAGTAATTGTATAAAAGAAGGTGGAATTGCATCCAAGAAAGCACATGCATGGTTGTGAAATATTTGAGATGGCTTCTAAAGATGATGAATTGAACAACAATTTCAACAATGGGATGAAATAAATGACAAAATGCATAATGAGGGAAGTAATTAAAGTGTATAAAGATGGATTTAATTCAATAACATCACTTGTTGATGTAGGTGGAGGGATAGGAGCTGCCATGTTTGAAATTGTCAAGGCATATCCTCATATTAAAGGGATTAATTTTGATTTGCCTCATGTTGTTTTAAGAGCACAAAAGTTTGAAGGTGTTGATCATGTTGAGGGTGCATGTTTGAGGCTATCCCACCTGCTGATGCTGTTTTTCTCAAGGTAAAAATGTTAGTGCTATCGATGTTTGATTGAATACAAAAATTTTAAAAAGAATTAATGACTATTGAAACTTAAAAGTTCTAACGATGTTTGATTGAGTACAAAAATTTTAAAAAGAATGAATGACTATTGACACTTAAAAGTTCTAACGATGTTTGATTGAGTACAAAAATTTTATAAAGAATTAATGACTATTGAAACTTAAAAGGCAGAATACATATGGATAGATATTTAAACCTGTCCTTTATTATCACTCTGTCAGTTTATCACTGTTAATTTGGCTATATATATATATATATACATAGATAAATAGATCAATAGATACTTAAACCTGACTTTTATTGTCACTTTGGCAATACATATAAATAGATACTTAAACCTAACTTTTACTATCCCTCTTTCAGTTTGGCATGCAATACATATTGAAAAATATATTATAATCAAAGAATTTATTACTTCCTCCGTTTTATTTCATGTGACGATATTTGATAGAGTAACAAGAAATATAAAAAAGGAAATTTTTTAAAAATTTGTGATCTAAAATTGATTATTGATATTTATGTGACTATAATTAATATTATTAAGGGTAAATGAAAATATTAAAGTGAAATAGATTTTGAATACAAAAATAAGTATAATTTGTCCTTCTCTCTATATATATATGTCACATAAAATGGCACCGGGCTACATGTAGTATCTTCTTTGTTCAACACAATTTCATTTTATTATCTTCTTAACTATTTCACGTATTAGTGTCATTTTCAAAATTTTAGAATCACTGATAAACTCTTTATATACGTGTAGGGTTTAATTTTTTGGTGGTGGGACCAAAAAAATTAAATTATTGGATGCTCAAACCATCTCCCAACCAACACTATTTTTTTTTATATCAAATCCTATTTTTTGGTGTTTTGAGATTTCAACTCAACACTATTTTAGAAGTTGTTTTTTCGAATTCAACGATACATCTAAACCTCATCGGAAAGAGGTTGTGCGTGAATAGCGTCACATTAAATTTGGCGTGACACTATTTATCAATACTAAATTACGTTTTTATTATTTTATTATTGGATGCTCAAACCATCTCCAATCCAACACTATTTTTCATATCAAATTCTATTTTGATGTAAAATTTAGTGTTTCAACCCAACATTATTTTAGAAGTTGTTTTTTGGATTCTGCGGTACCTCAAATCCTCACCGGGAAGAGGTTGTGCGTGAATAGTGTCACACCAAATTTGGTGTGACACTATTTATCAATACTAAATTACGTTTTTATTATTTTATTATTAGTAGTATTATATAATATTTTTTTAAAATGTAAATGAAATAAAAATAATAATATAAATATTAAAAAGAGAGAAGAATATAAAGAGAATATTTCCTTTTGGTGTAAAATTTAGTACTGTGAATTGGAGTTGATTTACACTAAAATGGTGTTGACATTATTTTGGTGCAAAATTTGATGTTATGGGTTAAAGATCTCTTCGAGCATGTATAACATTTAGTATGGATCCGCCTCTTTATCATATTAGTTGCATTGCATCTAGTCTAAATCTCTAAGTTCAGCTTGGTTGTCCCATCGATTTACTGCCTTGATCAATTAATTTGGCATTTGTCTTAAAATCTTCTATCTGTCCAATTAATTTGGCATTTGTCTTAAAATCGTCTATCTATCTCTACTGTATATTTTAATTTTCTTGATTACGTTTTAATGTACACATGTATAGTGGGTACTGCATGCATGACTGGGGAGACGAAGATTGTGTGAAGATCTTGAAGAACTGTAGAAACGTGATTCCTAAAAAAATCGGAAAAGTGATCATAGTTGACGCAGTTTTGAAGTTGGAGGGTGAAGGTTTATTTGATGATATCGGATTCATAACGGATTTGGTGATGATAGCACACTCTAGTGGTGGAAAAGAAAGGAGTGAAGACGAATGAAATAAATTGTTGAAGGAAGCTGGATTTCCGCGTTACAATATCACTGAAATTTCGGCTTGGCCATTTATCATCGAGGCTTATCCATATTAAGCTTATGCGTACCTTAATTAGTTGTACGAAATATTTGCTATCTCCAAATAATCATCCTACATAACAATAATGGAGATATGTAATATTTACTTAGTGGCCTAGATGTGTAATTAATGTTATATATACGTAGCAATTCTAGAATTTCCTTTGTATTCGTAATATGACATTGATGAATTTAATTTTTATACATGCACTAATAGTCTAAATGAATTTTACACCAATATGTCATAAGTAATAGCTATTCGTAATCAATAGAACTAGCTAATAACTTGAAAGATAAAATAAATTACCCTTTTACAAAATTTCTTTCTTCTTCACCCTCACTTTTTCTTATATTAATAATTTAAAAAAAAAACCACTATTGTTTTCCACAAATTGTTTTTATCTACACATGTTATTCTTAGTCTTCAATATTTTTTGGGTGACGGTAGATTGTTAATTTATTTTCTTATTGGATTAACGCCAATATATCCATTTTTTCATTCTACGTTCTTGATTGTTCAATGTTTGAATTTAATGTTTGAATTTTCTCTTCTTCTGGGATTGATACAACCAATTGACTTTTTTTTGAGTGAAAAAGGAAAACAAGTTTTGTAAGTGGCATTTCATATTACCTTCAGTGAAGAATCCAGAATTTTCATTCAGGGGGTTCGAAAAATAAAAGTATAAACATGTATATAAGCCAACCAAACAAAAATTTCAAGTAGTAGTATACATTTTTAGTGGCGGAGCATTTGAATTTTTTTGGGTGTAAAACCACACTTTTAGCATGTTTTATAAAATAAAAAACTAAAAAAAAAAAGTGAAAACCGAACACAGGGATTCAAACCCTCAACGTGAAACTTAATTTCCTAGGAACCTGCCATTGGGCTATCTATTTCTCCTTGTCATTGAGGGGGTTCAAAATATGTATATATTCACATAAATACAGAAGATTACCTTATATATACAGTGTAATTTTTTATCGAGGAGTTCAAATGAACCCCTGAAACCCACGTGGGTCTGCCCCTGCCTTTGTCCTCACCGTCCTCCAATATACATCATTTCTACCCCACCCCATAACCCTCATCCCCACAGCCCACACCCTAATTATCCTCAGCCCCCCATTTACTATAAAATATTTATCTAGATTATATAAATACTTTTAATATATTATTTTATTTTATTTTTGGCTTTTTCAGTCAGTGTTTGATTTTCGCATTGCTCCGATTAAATTTGGATCGCGCACTGCAAGGTACATTGTGGGGTGACGCTCCCAACACGATTTTCTCCATATTCATGACTGGAACTTGAGACCACAGATTAATTAATGGTAGAGTAATTTCACCACTGCATCACAATTCACATTGTTAATATAATATATATTTGATTACATACATACTGAATGAATTTTTTTTGAAAAGAACACAATTATAAAATATTTTTTCCATACCAAACACATATAGAGTATAAGCTAAAATTATTGAGGTTCCATCAAACTCGTTATTAAAGATATGGGTCCGCCCCTGATTATATCTTAGCCCCATTTCTGAGTCATATACATGTTATATGTAAGTATGTAACAGCTTTCATTTTCCTTGAGATTCATCATAAACTTAATTAGTGAGTGAGAAGAACCAAATATATATGGGGGAATTGATTCAATATTTATTTTTAATCTTATTTATTTTTAATGATTCATTTTTTAATTAACATATCAAACTCTCTCCAATAAGCATACACTATAAATGCTAGGAGTAGAATTAGAGAAACAAATTAAAATTGTTTAGATTTTTATAGTATTTTCAAAAGAATAAGTAAAATGAAATATTTATTTTTAATATATACACTTGACGAGCAGATTACAAGATTGAAGGGAGGAATGATTTTCCAAATGATCGATCAACTTACAATTATTATTTCAAAAAATAAATTATGAGTACTAATTAAGTTATACGTACCTTGATGTTAAATCCTATAAATAGACTAAAATTAGGGCTTCTTTTATTTCCCTCCCTTAATAGTTGTCTACTTCTAGCTGATGTTTACGGTTCCTAAATTTTTGTTGTAAAATTTCAATGGATTTATTAGATGGGACAACCTAAGCTAGGACGGCTAAGTACAAAAATATCCATTTATGGGATCATTATTTAACATGTATATCTATTTTAATTTGGAAATAATTTCAGACGTTACGTACCGATTGAAGTTTGTCTGAATTAAGTAGGTGTTTGGTCATGCGATATATCACGATATGGAATTGTGAGATGGAATCAGTATTTGGGCATGCGATTTTACGCTGATTTCATCTCATGATTCCATATCATGAGATGTGATTCCATATTCTCCAAAAACCATGATATGGGAATTCCATATCATGATTTGAGATATTTTTAATACAAAAATTGATCTACAAGTTTATATTTTATTAAAACAACGCCACATTTATATCTACTAATAAATTATTTCATATGTAAATAAAATTTATAATCACATCATTACTTTTTAAAATTTATTATTCTCACCGACAAAAAAATTATTATTCTCACCAATATATAGTCACTTTAACTCACAACAACAGATTGATGAGTACTAAATTTATTCTTTTCATTTACTCCAACACCTAATTTATTACTTCTACCGTTTTGTATTTATTACAACTCAAAGTAACAATGTTGGTTCGTCTTCTCGGTCACATGATCGAGAAATGCAAGTTCAACATGAGGATATTGTCCGTACTATGTGGGAGGATTATAGTAAAGACTAGTACACCACAATTTATGTTCAATTGTTTTTTGAATTAAAGTTTGATGAATTAAAGTTAGATGAAACAGTTACTTAAGTAGAGAACAAATAGCTTTGTAATAATTTATTATGCGATTTTATAATTTGTTTGTTTATTTGGTAAGATTGAACAAACAATTGGGTCTATTTTAATAGTTTTACTACTTATGAGATTTTTATGTTTATGAGAAAATATACAACACAAAAATTTCATATCGCATGTCCAAACAAAACTTTAATTTTATCTCATAATTACATAGTATGATATCATATCATGATACCATATCGCATAGCCAACAGACCAGTGTGATCAAAAAGACAAATATCAGATATTTTTTCTTGAAGTTTGATATGACTTATCAAGACTAACTTCAAACATGTTTTATTGAAGTTAATTTTACATGACTTGTCAAGATTAACTTCAAACATTTTTTTACTGAAGTGTATATAAAAATTAGTTAAAGTTTTAAGACTTCAGTCATTTGCAATCCTTTTAAGTTGTCTGCGTATTTCACTTAGACACCTCAACTTAAAATGTAAACCCACTAAACTTATCAAAAATAATATCAGATGATTTGATAAAATTAATTTATATCTTCTCGATTTCTCTTTGATATCGATTGCAAGACGATTAACCATTGACAAATTCTTTTTCTTCATCACTCTTGTACCAGTTTCTTTGAATATTTTTCTCTATTACGTATTATATAAGGAATGAAAATTATTTTTTCTAATTTTTATGTATGCCTACACTTACATACATGCATGAAGTGATCAGAGGTGGAACCACCTTTGCCCAAGGGTTGTTAAGTGACCCCTTTTGCCGGATAATTACATTTTATTTCCTTCATACCAAACACACCAAAAGTTTGAACTAAAATTATTGAGATTTTTTGAACTAAAATTATTGAAATTTTGTAAAACTCGTAATTAAAGAGTTGGGTCCACCCATAATTATTTGTGAGCCCCATTGCTTAGTCACGCATGTTATATATAACAACTTTCATCCTCCTTGAGATTCATAATACATGAAGAAGAAAAAATGGGGGAAATTGATTCAATAAATGAAGAAGAAATAATAATGCTACAAGCTCAAGCACAAATATCAAAATATATGTTTGCTTTTGTAGATTCAATGGCCATAAAATGTGCGGTGGAACTTCGTATTGCTGATACTATTCATTCTTATAATGGCCAAAAAATCACTTTGTCACAAATAGCCACTAATATTCACTCTTCATCATCTCCACATATGGATTATCTTTTTCGTCTCATGAGACTCCTCGTTCGTCGAAAAATCTTCACTGCATCTACCTCTCAGGTAAATTTCCTTTATTTTTATCTAAGGCCATTTCTTGAAGCCATGCTTCCATTAAAAAATAATTCATTCATAGGGGCTCAAACCCCATTTGATCACAACTTGTGTTGGTATTTTTTTAGAAAACATTAATTATTCCATAAAAGTTACTTGATTTCAATTTTCTTCAATAAAAAAAAATGACTTTCCTAGATAACAGCTAGTCATATAAATATTTAAAATTTATTTGAGTTTTTTCTAAACAAAATTAAAGATAAAATTTATTTGAGATTACAATTTTACAAATCTTTTTTTCTTTCTTTAACTCCATCATTAGTCAAATAAGTTCATATAAATTGAAATTTATCGTGTGATAAAAATGTGCTTCTGAATCGATCTCAGGACGGAGACACCCTTTATGGACTAACCCCTATATCAAGATGGCTATTACATGACTCAGAGCTAAGTGTAGCACCAATGTTCTTGTTGCAAACCAATCCAATTATCATGTCCCCCTGGCACTGGTTCAGTAATTGTATAAAAGAAGGTGGAATTGCATTCAAGAAAGCACATGGTTGTGAAATATTTGAGATGGCTTCTAAAGATGATGAATTGAACAACAATTTCAACAATGGGATGAATTCAATGACAAAATGCATAATGAGGGAAGTAATTAAAGTGTATAAAGATGGATTTAATTCAATAACATCACTTGTTGATGTAGGTGGAGGGATAGGAGCAGCCATGTTTGAAATTGTCAAGGCATATCCTCATATTAAAGGGATTAATTTTGATTTGCCTCATGTTGTTTTAAGAGCACAAAAGTTTGAAGGTGTTGATCATGTTGAGGGTGACATGTTTGAGGTTATCCCACATGCTGATGCTGTTTTTCTCAAGGTAAAAATGTTGGTTTTGCAAAATTTATCAAGTTTTATTTCACCTGAAGATGTTTGATTGGGTATAAAATTTTTAAAAAGAAAATGACTATTTGAAACTTAAAAGGCAAAATATATATGGATAGATATTTAAACTGACCTTTATTATCACTTTGTTAGTTTGACAATACATATAAATGGTGCGTGAATAGTGTCACACCAAATTTGGTGTGACACTATTTATCAACACTAAATTACTTTTTTTTATTATTTTATTATTATTAGTATTATATAATATTTTTTAAAATGTAAATTAAATAAAAATAATAATATAATATTAAAAGAAAGAAGAATATAAAGAGAATATTTCTTTTTGGTGTAAAATTTAGTATTGTGAATTGAAGTTGATTTATATTAATATGGTGTTGACACTATTTTGGTGCAAAATTTGATGTTATGGGTTAAAGATGTCTTCGAGCATGTATAACATTTAGTATGGGTCCGCCCCTTTATCATACTAGTT
The DNA here is from genome assembly GCA_037074985.1 of Solanum bulbocastanum. Classification (NCBI taxonomy): domain Eukaryota; kingdom Viridiplantae; phylum Streptophyta; class Magnoliopsida; order Solanales; family Solanaceae; genus Solanum; species Solanum bulbocastanum. The sequence continues at coordinate 51,180,247 of CM073608.1, forward strand.
GCATCTAGTCTAAAACTCTAGGTTCAAATTGGTTGTCCCATCGATCTACTGCTTTGATCAATTAATTTTACATTTGTCTTAAAATCTTCTATCTGTCTCTAGTTTTTCAGCTCTGTATTTTAATTTTCTTAATTACGTTTTAATGTATACATGTATAGTGGGTACTGCATGACTGGGGAGACGAAGATTGTGTGAAGATCTTGAAGAACTGTAGAAAGGCGATTCCTATAAAAACCGGAAAAGTAATCATAGTTGACGCAGTTTTGAAGTTGGAGGGTGAAGGTTTATTTGACGATGTGGGATTCATAATGGATTTGGTGATGATAGTGCACACTAGTGGTGGGAAAGAAAGGACTGAAGACAAATGGAACAAATTGTTGAAGGAAGCTGGATTTCCGCGATACAATATCATTGAAATTTCGGCTTGGCCATCTATTATTGTGGCTTATCCACAATAAGCTCATGTGTACCTTAATTAATTTTACGAAATATTTGTTATCTCCAAGTAATCATCTTATGTAACAATAATGGATATATGTAATGTTTACTTAGTGGCCTAGATGTGAATTTTATGTTTTTTATATATATATTTCCTTTGTCGTAACATGACAATGATGAATTTAATTTTTATACATGCACTAATAGTCTAAATGAATTTTAGATCAATGTCACTTAAGAAATAACTATTCGTAATCAATAGAACTAGCTAATAACCTGAAGGGTATTTTCAAAAGATTATATAACATAATTTTACTTAAAATTTTATAGTAAATTTCTCCTATATCTTCCTCTCTTGCTCGCCACTCCCCCCCTTCTTCCTCTTTATAATACATTTTTTCTTATATTAATAAAAAAAAAACCATTAATGTTTTACCTGAATGATTATTCTTATATAGCATGTGGTTCTTAGTCTTTAATTAATAGTTTCTAGCTGGCTATCAATTGTTAATTTATTCTCTTATTAGATTAATGCCAATATATCAAATTTTTTGTTTTGCATTCTTGATTTGTTGTTCTCTTCTCCTTAGATTGATACAATCAATTGTATCAGTGTATCACGAAAAAACTATGTGTACTAAGAAAATTGATACACCTATCATCAAATCGTATCTTCTTCTTCGATTGATATATTTGATACAATAGTTGTATCTATGCATAGAAAAAATGTATATGTGTATCAGAAAAAAAAAAACTGATATAACGATATCAGAAAAAATTGTATGTGTATAAAAAAAACGGATACGATGATATAAAGAATATATATATATATATATATATATATATATATATATATATATATATATATATTCAAACATTTTACCAATATTTTTATCATTTATGTATCACAAAAAATGATACGGATTGTATATCTGTGCGTTTATTTGGGGGTGATACATTGTATATATTTGTGCATATATATATTTCAATTTCAAAGCTAATATGTGTATTTGTGTGTGAAATTGAAAGAGAGAGAGAGAGGAGGGGGGAGGGGAGGAGAGGTGCAAGTGAGAGTTGGGGGAGAGAGAGGAGATTATGTGGTCGTATATATATGATTTGTATATTTCAGTTTCAATTGAGATACATGTTGTTTTGAGATACAGGTCGTCTCTTTCCTCTATCTCTTTTAATCTTGAAGTCTATTTTCTTGCATAAAGCATAAATGGTTATATGTCAAAAGATTAAAACTTTGTACAAATTGTAAACCAAATAGGAAAATGATTATTCTCAAAATTGTCTCAGCCAAACTTCATGGTTTCTGCACATGTTTACGTAAAATTAACCAAGGACTTCTATCGATTTTCGTGAAAAAAAAATAATTATTTTTTCTATAGGCTCTATTGATTATATAATTATTTTTTTGGATAGGCTCTATCGATTATCTTACAAAATACATGATCAATTGTCTCCCTCTCAGCATAACACGTTTAGTAGTGCATTCTTTGATTCCCAAAGTGGATCACATAATTTATTTATCGTGCATAACACGTTTAGTTGTTCCATGGCCCTCTTATGACAAATTCCATTATGTGTTTGGGAGTTAGGATAATTCCATTGTAACGAATCTACGATTGCAAGGTTGTAGGTGGAGGACGTATACTATTTGAATAATCTTCTCTTCTCAGTTATTTGTCGGTGCGATTGCTCTCAAATATTTATTATGGTTAGTGGTTACACTTTAGATGTTAATGTTATGTTCTTTGTCTCAATAATTTAGTGAAATCATATGCTCTCAAATAAACTTTCTGCCATTTTCAATTAGGAAAAAAAAAAAAGAAAAGAGAACATCAAACAACTAAGTCAATTTCATCCACTACCATATAAAAGTGTTCATCATCAATAGTGGCTCTTTAGGTAAGAAATGAACTAGAGCAAGTGGAATACAACAAATGTAAGCATGCCTCATTGACTTAATTAGTTACTTGCAAGGAACCAAAATGTCCCATGTGTATCTAAGAGTTGTTTGTGGTAGGCTGTGGGGGCGGATCTAGGAGGGAGCCAGGGTGTTTATCCGAATTCAGTCAATAAAATGTTGTATTGTATATATAAGGTATTTTCTTTATAGTGATTTAGGGAGTACAAAATTCACCTTGAGGTTTCATGTCTAAATCTTAGACACCATATTTTTATTTTTTTGAACCCCTTAATGAAAACCCTGAATCCGACTCTGCCACTGATGATTGCTTTGAGTGGTTTTTTATGGTTAGTGATTGTACTTTTGGTTTTCTATGGTTAGTGGTTGTACTTTGCCGTATTCAAGTTGAAATTTGATTAAATTTTAAATTTGTGTCAAAAAGTCCAGAAAAAATGTTTTCTGACAAACACAATTATATACACTAATATATATAGTTTAAATCTGACATCTCTAATTAAGAAAATAGATTCACTCGCCTTTCCATCACCATCCTTGTTAACTGGTGGTTATCCTTAAGATTATCAATATAATGTTCTTATGTCTCAGTAATTTTGTGAAGTCATATCTTTTTTTTCATCGTCAATCCGTCATTGAATTATTCCATAGCAAATAATTTTTTTTTATAATTCATTACTAAATAAAATTAGTAATAAATTTTGTCATTTAGCTACAAAATTTTTCGATAACTATTATAATTCATGAGTTTTTTAGTTGTGAATATGATGTGATACTGTGTGAACTTCCAACTACATAAGAATCATTGGCTGTTTATTCAATAAAAATGGACCCATATGTCCTCATACTTTAGACTTCATGTGAAATGCAAAAGCAATCAACCAAGTAAGTCAACATCATCCACTAACATTAGTCCATTATTCAAGTCATCATCAACACATGTACTTCTTTGGAGATAAGGCGAGGTTGACAGCTTGGATACACCTCGATTATTTTAGATTAACTTTAACACAAATATGCAAATACTACATAACCTATTCATCATGACTTAAATAAGTGGTGGAGCTAACTTGTGGCTAGATGGTTCAATTAAATCCTCTTCACCAAAAAGTTATATTGTATAATTTAGGTAAAATCTATTTTTAATCACCTTAATAGATGAAACAATTCTTTTGCTTCAATCATCATGTAATTTTTTTCTCTACTATCTCTAACATGACTTCTTTACTGCTGTATTGTATACCTGCTTCGAATTGTTTTACTTTGAGCCGAAAATCTATGAAAACAGTCTCTCTACCTTCACGAGGATAGCACTTGTAAATTACACCAGAAATATTGTAATTGTTGTACTAATTTCTGGCTCAGCCAATGATTTTAGATGGACAAGAAATATCAAACATGGGTAGTTTTCTTTCTATTAATAACATCATGTTAGCTGTTTCTCCACTTTTAAATGGAATGTAATATCTAAACACATTTACATAAAAATGTACAAAGGGAACATTAAAAAAGAGTTGAGTTTCGACAGAATCATACAATAAAAGGAGCATTTTTGCAGAAGCTTGCAAGAATTGCTCACAATATGAAGATCTTAATCATAGTCATTTCATGATCATTAATCCACAGTTAATAAGACGCGTCAACGCTAATCTCTCACTTCACCTCAAAATTTATCCCTTCAAAACTAAGCTAATCCCTATACATAATACAGAAATCACATAAGTCTGAAGTTTAAGAGACTGCATTACTACAATCCTCATTTTGGTAATCAAGGTGAGGGGATCACGAGAAAAGAAGAAGAAGCCTAACGCTTTTGCAAAGAAGACATTACTACGATCCTCTTTCGAGGATATTCATGCTTCCAAGCTTAAAAAAAAAAATGACCTCAGTGCCAAGAAAGGGCAACTTCAGTATTGGTCCATTGGAGGGGTTTAAAGAGTATGTCATCACTGGAGTTTTTAGCCATGACGAATGCCCAAGAAGTAGTTAAAGTCATGGTGCTGGACCCCCAATTGCTTTAGCCAAGAATCGGCCACGCTTAATAGTGACACCATCCTCTCTTGGTCCCTCCCACTTCTGTCTGAAATCCAAACATTACCCTGCATCTTGTAAGTTCCCAAACCAAAAGGTGGAAGTGGGATTGCTTCCCCTTCGTTACGTTTCCTAATACCTTTCTCTGTGTTATCTTCAAGGTCCATATCTGCACAATCCCAATGATATAGTGTAAGAATCTTCTGCTTATTATCGATCAAGTAACATTGGCGACAAAATGAATAGTACCTTGAAAAGAAGAAGAAAGGGTGTGGAATGTGAGAAAGCATGTAGACAAGTCTTTAATGGTTCTTCCCATGGGAATGTGATATATCGGGTACCTGTAATTTTCATATCAATAAAGTTAGTGATACGAATCTTCACTTGATTCCATCTTTCGTTGTTTTGTGGTTGCAAATAAAGAAGCTATAACAAATAAGAAACTAAAGCATCGACATAAATGATACGATCAAACAAGATCCGCCATAGGGAAAACAAGATCCCCTCAAACACCAATGAAGGTGAAAGTATAATAATGTCACCAAATACAAGCACTTCGATCGGGAAAGTTTTTATACATCTAAAGCACCTGAATAACCATCACTTCCATGATCGTAAGTGAGATAGGGAGAGAGTAATTTTACCAAGCAACTGACATCCAACTAGCTGGTGAAAGATCTACGCTTCTCAATGACATTAATCCAGGGTGTCTTTCAGCTAAGCTACTAATCTGAAAGCAAAATGAATAGTTAGATTCACATAAAAATTACAAAACAATGTGTCTACTCAAGAAATTCAAATTATATTTGCTTGGAATAGTATAATCTGTTCTAGTAAGAAAGCATTGGATAATTCTAATGCAGAAAGGAAGAATAAATGCTAATGATACCAGAGGCGCATACATAAAGATGGAAAAGTAAGTAACTACTATAATACCTAACAGAATCGAATCAAGATGATACGTTATTTATACCATCAAATGGTAATAGTAGTAATAGATAAGAAATGCAAAAAAAGGAGTGATCATTTGTAGAATTCTGTCATTAACGGTTAACCATTACCATTTTTTCATTCTATCAGAAATCGCATTAGGCATAATGCAAGGGCTCAAAGAAGAAACAAGAAAACAGCGGAAACTGGAATAAAAAGCACAAGTTGGAAAGAACACAACTAAGCTTAATACTTCTATCATACATGAATTACTTGCTAATACCACAAATTTTGGGTTAAAAAGATTGTCGGAAGCAGAGGAATATGAATTAGTGGAATCAATGTCATATTCAACAATCAAAAATAGTTTTTATTAGTACAAAAGAGTGGCATAAATTTGAGCAAACAAGATACCTTGTCCACCAGAGGTGCTCTTCCATATGGAGAAGATCTCTCAAAGTATTGATAATAAAGGTAACCCAATCTATTATCCATTTGCAACTGATTATCTTGCTCAAATAGACCTTCCTCCGATGAACCCCCATCCGATCTCGAAAGCTTTTCACTCTCACTCTCTTCACTGAATGAATCACTGAAAGAATCCCTCATTTCCCACGCAGAATCAGTCTCCTCCCTAAAACAAATTATCAACATTTCACCAGTTTAACGTGAAGAAAAGGACCATCATCACCAACTTTGACTATCCAAAAGTTGTTGCACAAGAAATATGCTTATCAGTTACAAAAATTAGAACTTTTTAAGTACAAACATTGTAACATACAATATACAACAGCATAGGTTAGAGTATACACAGACCTTACCCTAACTCGTAGAGATAGAGAGGTTGTTTCCAATAGACCCTCAGCTTAAACAGCAGTAACAACAACGAAATAATACAACATATCAATGTAACATACAAAATGGTACCTTAAAATGCTTACAGATGAACTGCTGGTAAAAATTTGAATTGCTGAAAGATAAGGCACATAATATTGAACTAAAGTTTCACCAGAATCTAATCTGATTGGAACTCCAGCACCATAAACACTCCATTCATCAAAACAATTCCAAAGATCAGCCAATGTGAAGTATTCAATTTCCTCCCTTTCCTTAGGATGCCAAAGCTTATTAAGGTTTCTAATTTCACTCTGCAAATAAACAATCACATCATACAAAATTACAAAGGATCATTCATTGAAAAGGGGGGAAAGGGAAAAAAAATTAAACCTTGGCAAGGAACTGGGATGCTACTAATGGTGTTGTGCAATCCAAAAAAGACCCAAGATTTGATTGCATTGAGCCTTTCTCCATTGTTTTCAAAAGGGAAAATGAACAAAACACAAAGAGAGCAAGAGAGAAAGAGAAATGAAACTGATTGCTTCTCTATCTTTCGAATTACATGATGGAGAAAAGGATACCCCACAAAGGAAAACAAACACAAAACAGAGGAAAAAAGGCAAATGTAGAGAGGCGAAGAGACAATAACAGGATTTTATTACCCTTTTATTAAAACACCTTTTAGACTTTCAAAAGAAAATTTACCTAACAAGAAAACTTAAAAAAAGAAATAAAAGGAAACAGAAATCTTTTCGATCTCTTTTTTCTAAAATAACCCCACAATCAAGAACACAAACAAACCAAAAATTTCAAAACCCCAAAACTCAAGAACACCAAAGACCCTTCTTTGAATTCAATAAAGCTACAAACTTTTCAACACAAATGTGTTAATTTTTGGAAAATGACATACCCCATAGCCAAAAAATTCCAAAAAAAACTACCCCGTGTTTCCCGCAGGAAGAGGGGTTGTTGTGGGGGTAAAGAAAGAAGAAGAATCAAGAAAACGATGAGAAAAAGTTTGGACTTTTTGAGGGAGAAGAAGTTAGTGTCACGTCAAGAAAGAGCTAAAAGATGATAAATTCCCTTTTCTCTCAACGGAATTCCATGAAAAGGAATCAACTTTAAAGGGAAAAAACCATTATTTGTGTTGTTTGATATGATCGATCACTAGATTTTTTGTGTGCCGATGAAGAGGCTGAGAAGGTGGATAGAGACAAAGAAGTAGACGGAGCGAGGGAGTGACGGGGCTATAATTAAGGCATGAGGATAGAAGATATTAATATTTTCTTTAGGTGTTTTTTTTTATTGTCTGTTTTAAGGTCTAACTAATATGAATTCACGTTTAAAAAGACTTATTTCAAATTCACGTTTGATAAGGCCCATCAAAAGGAAAAGTGCTTCTTAGCAAAGTTACTTTAACCTCTTTGAGCGTTTGAATTCAGAAAGTAATATTTCTTTTACATATCGAATGAATTGAACTCCAATACCAACACCAACACAAAGTGGAGTCTGAAAGAGTAGAGTTTATATGGATCTTACTCCTATTTTGGAGGTAGAAGGGTTGTTTCATATAGACTTTTGACTGATTTCTGCAATCTTCTTGGTCCATAAAATATAGTTGGTCTAAGTAAAAATTGTCTTTAAATTTTAGTGGCACCTTCTAATCATACAAGACTCTAGATGTGATCCTCTACTTCATTCACCTTGCACCAATACGTGAGTGACATCCCTATCAGTCTCCCCATTTTCTTGAGTAATAGACCTAAGTTACTTAAAACTTTTTCTCTTTTGGATGACCTGTATTGAGCCTCACCTTGTTAACCTCACGTGTTTATGTCTCTTAAATTGATCCACATGTACTCTGTCTTGGTCCTACTCAACTTGAACTTGATAGACTCCGGGGATTGTCACCAAACTTCCCATTAATTTCGTCGAGTCTTGTCAATCAAAACTATATCCACAAATAGCCTACATTATGGAACCTCACCTTGTATTTGTCGTGTCAAACATACATTAGCGAGGCAAATAAAAATGGACTAAGGGCAGAAACCTAGTGCAACTCCATCACTGGGAAGCAATTTGAGTCTGCTCCTACTATCTTTATCCTGGTCCTAGTTGAGGGCTCCATCATACATGTCCTTGAGCATCCTAGTGTACTCCATAGGCACATGTCTAGCCTATTAGCATCGATCTCCGTGGAACCTACCTTGAATTTTTATCGTCTACCTTTTCTAGATTAATGAGCACCATATATAAGTCTCTCTTTCTCTCCCTATAATGCTCCACAAGTCTCCTTACTAGATGAATGACTTCTTCATAGTAGTGCCTCGACATGAATTCGAACTGATTCTCGAAATAGACACATTCATCCTTATCTCCATTACCATCTCTCAAACTTTTGTGGTATGACTTAACAACTTGATAACCCTATAATTGTTGCAATTCTAAATATTGCAATTGTTCTTGTATATTAATGGGATCACCTCCATTTGTCGTGCATTTTCTTCATCCTAAAAATGATTTTAAAGAACCCAATCATCCCAAGGGTCGTTTGGTTAGGAGAAAATATGGATATAAATAACACTACATTTTTTAAATTAGTAAATTCTTGTCCCCATATCAAACGATTCCTAAATATATTATGAAAATGTATTAATTTATTACTATCTCTATTTTAATTTTATTTGTTTTACTTACTTTTTTTAGTACATTTCAAAAAAATTTCTCTTTTTGTCTTTTGATAATTTTGAATTCTAACTTTCCACATAACATATTTAATATCTTAACCACGAACAATATTCAATACGTTATCCATAGTTTTGTTAGAGTAACAAAATTTAAAAGTCTTTTGTTACTTTTTAAATTTCATAATTAAAATGAGACAAATAAATTGATACGAGGATAAAGTTGAGGTGGAACTACTACCGAATCTCCGCGTTGCAAGATGTGATCCCATGTGATAGGTTTGCAGTCAAGAAGCATGAAGATTTTGCTATGTCCCTACACCAATTATTTAATTTAATTAAAATTAATGTGAAATTGGTGTTTGGGTGGGATTTATTTTAGAATTTCATACTAAAAAAATACTTGATTGAATATTCACTAATAATAGTAATAGAATTATTTGCAAAGTTTTCTTTTGATTGAATACATTCATTAATAATAGTAATAGAATTATTTGAAAAGTTTTCTTTTTTAGTGTAGTGAATGCAACCAATTTGCAACGTGCATTAATTAATATGATAAAAAAATCATTTTAAAGTTTTTTAAAAAAGTATTTGATTTTGACATATACTTATTTGTTTTACATATTTATTATGACAAGCATTGAATTTTTTAAAATTATATTTCAATGGATACCACCTGAAAAAGTGGACGAAATTAATCTAGAGATTATGGTATCAAATAACTTTATCCGTGAATCAAATGACCACGTAAGGAACGATTCAAGTAATTTATTTGGTTAATATTACGAAATTGACCATAATATTATTGATGTATTTAGTTATTTTTTGGCAACTACGTACCATTATTTAATTATTCGATTGTGATTTTGTCACGGTTTATAAATGCAAGTTGTTTGAAAAATGTATACGGTAATCTTTTTATAATATAAATGATTAATTCAGCCAGATGGAATATAATCCAAAATTTGGTCAATTTCATGGCAAGACTCTTTAGGACAATGAAGTAATTATTGTGTTCATAGAGACTTTTTTCTTAATCCAAGGACCAATGAGAGTATAATTGAGAAGTTGTTTGAATATAATAATCTCAAGATAAAATATAGGATTATTTTGTTATGTGTTTGACAGAAAGTATTAATTAGGTAGTCTTATTAGATTATTTATCCCATCATTTACATTATAGTGATGGGATAAGTTATCGCATATACATGGTGGAATAACTTACATTGAGATTATTAAAAATAAGAATAACTTATTCTCAACCAAATAATCGTTATCATGGCATACATTTGAATTACGACAATTCTTAGTGAACCAAATATCAATTGAAAAAAAGAATTAGGAAAAAGTGGTAAGCTTCTTTTAACCTACTAAATCAATTATGCAAACATTGGTACGACAGGCCACAAATTAAAGTTATGAAAGATTTTGATCCTTTCAAAACATGTGTATGGTAAAATGTAAATAATTCTATATGTTCATTTTTATTTATTTATTTATTTCACGATTTCTTAAGAAATAATTATTGATATGAATATTTTATCATAATATTTCGGTCTTAAAACTTAAAGATAATTTAAGAAATAAAAAATTAATATTAGAAATTCTCTCTGTCTCTCTCTCTCTCTCTATATATATATATATTATTATTATTATTATTTTCTTCTTTTTCTTTTTATATGCTAAAAACTAAAAAGTGATGACAAGAGTGAAATAATTTTTTAAATAAAGTAGAACCATTTACAGTTCCTTTTAAGTGTACATGACTGAAGCACGTGGAACAAATGTTTTTTTTTTTTTTTAAAAGCTAGAAACATATTAATAATACCAACTAGTGCAAGTTGATACTTCCGTAGATTTCGGGCTCAAGTTTTGAGTATAAAAAAATTGAATTAGGGAGTGTGTTTTCTTAAATGAATTTTATGCGGTATGAATTTATATTGGTCAAGTCTCACTATAAAAATCAAATATCAACATATTATAAGGAAATTCACATGATTATTTAATAACGTGTATTACACTATACTAACACAGTATAAGGGAAAAAAGTATTAAAGGTAAATAGCAATTTTTCTTTTTGAAAATTAAAGAGCATGAAATGAAAGTATATTTTGAAGAATCTTAATATAATACGAGGAAGAAAAAATCTATGAATTATTGTCGAAACAAGGAAAGGTCAAAGTAATCATATTCAAAAGATTATGAGTTGTTGTTTTTGGTTTAATCCAAAAGATTAAAAACAAAAATTTGTTTTTTTCTGAGTTTTTGAAATGTTTTGAACTCTTAGTTGAATTATTCTAAAACCATTCTTATCTTTTTATATTCCAAAGAAACAAGTTTCTAATTTTGGAAAATCATTTTTGCAAAACTTACATAAACAAACATGGCAATATTTGTTATTTTTGGACCCTTTGTTAGGACATCTCACAAAATTTAATTCCCATTAACTTGTGTTTTCAGGCCCATCATGACATGTGTGTAAATAAATGGGGGAACCATCGGTGCCCCCTAAACTTGGCACCAATTTTCACTTAGATACCTCAAGTAAGCTTTGTTCATTTTAAACACCTCAAGTAGGGGTCTGGTGTATAATTTTGACACTTTTTGTGTTTTCAAAATCGCATATTAAGTGTGTACATCCAGACGCTCTTATGTGGAAAAATAAACAAATTGATATGTGACACGTGGAAATTTTAATTATTTTTTAAAGACTCAATTTTACTTTCTTTTTTCCTTTATTCCAGATCCCAAACCCCATGACCTCACCTCTTTTCTTCTTCTTCTTGCGTCTGGATGTACGCACTTAATATGCGATTTTGAAAATACAAAAAGTGTCAAAATTATACAACGGACCCCTACTTGAGGTGTTTAAAATGAACAAAGCCTACTTGAGGTGTCTAAATGAAAATTGGTGCCACGTTTAGGGGGCCACCGATGGGTTCCCCCTAAATAAATTATTTATATTGAATTTTGATATTAAAGCTATTTATTGTAATCATTCTTCAAAATATAACAAAATTTTACACTATTACAACTAGTTTTGGATGGTTGTTAACTATGGTAACAAGTTTCATTTTATATGACGGTTAATTGGGTGTGATCAATTATTATCTTTCTCCTTTATTTTGTATTTACTAATTATTATCTAATTATTATATATATTTTTTTTACTATGCCTTTAATTTTTATTGTAGTTCTAATCTGTATCATATTTTTTCTTCTATGTTTATTTTCCAAATTACTAATATGTGATATTGTCTAATGATATAACATGATATAATCTATTTGAACGTTGTATTTATCAAAACATTAAAGTACGATATAACAATAAAATATAATACGATACAGTATGAAGCAATATATAACAACCATCCAATTAGAGTGCTATAGCATGTAACTTGAATATTTTTCCAAATACATTGATACAAAATCTATATATCAAATGTTTATCATTGTATCTTGCCATATAAAAAGGTTCAAATTTCTAAAAGTGGGCTTCCTTTTAAATGGGCCCAAAACTAATATAGTGGCCCAACTGTATTTTGCGCCCAGTATATGTCACCAAATGAGGCCCGGTCCAGAAAACAAACTCTTTCCTTAACACTTTGTTTGGATGGTTGGTACGTATTGTTTCATAATGTATCGTATTGTATTGTATTGAATTATATCGTATTGTATTATTTGAATGAATATAATATTTGGATAAATTGTATCGTTCTTCATCGTTACATAATATACACATCAATAATTTGAGTGTTAAACCTATAAAAAGAAAATAGGTACGAGATAGAACTATTATGAAAAGGTAGGATTAAAGATGAAATATGATTATTAAATAATAAATAAAGACAAAATGAGAAGAAAATATTAAGGTAATGATGCGATCATACCAAATCGGTCGTTACATAAAATGAGTTTTTTCGTCGTTATCGAACAATGGATTTAAACAATATGATACAGTAAATTTTAAGTAACAATCAAAACAAGCATTATATTTAAACTAACAAAATACAATACAACGGGTAACAACCATCCAAACAAGGTGTAAGTTTGCCAGTGCAGCAACTATGAGTTAATTTGGAATAGTTATTCATGTTTAGTGTCTATGTAGAAATAAGGTTTGCGTCTATCCTTCCTAAATTTTAATTGTGAAATTACAATGCATATGTTATTATTGTCCATGTTAAGAGTCTATCTTGCTTTTAACGTCACTTTTACGTATTCCTCGTCAAAAGTAGCTCATGGATAGTGATGGCATTGACGGAGATGGTGGTGAAACTTGGAAGCATTGGCGAATAAATTCAAAAACTATATGAAATGTATTGTAAATTATAATTATTTTCATATAAAAAGATAAACTTTAAAATATTAATCAAAGTTCATATAATTTAATTCTTAAAATAAATAAATTATGACAAGTATTTTAGAAGAGAAAACGTTCATGCTATTGTTGTCGTTAGACTAGAAGTTCATCCTTCTCCTTTTGGATAATATATCTTCGTCAGGTTGTTTATAACAAATTTTAAAGTGATGAATATTGTGGGTATAAATTTATACGTTTTCTTTGTGATTCAAGGGTCATCTCTTTGAGATTTATTTTATATCAATTGATCTTTGTGTATATTTTATAAATTTACGAAATTTTTGAAATGCCTTGTAAAGGATATATTATTCTTTAAAAGATCTATATTAATCTCTCGTTTAAAATTATCGTCATTTATAGAAGCTTGGTAAAAGATTAAGGGTAAAATAAGATATTAATTAACCTAACAATGGAATAATATATATTCAATCAACATTTCTAATAGAATAAAATAAAATTATCCAATCAAATCACACATGGACAAATTTGATCAATTTTTGATAATGACTTTATTCTTATCTTCAGTAAGAAGAGTTGTTGCTTAATTTATTTATTTTTTCCTAAAGAAAGCAACATCGTCTCCTACTTTTCTTTTAAGTGTTGAGTCTATTAAGGAAATATTTTAAATAATTTTAATCTTGATTCTTTATTTATGATTATAATATATTAATAAATTTTTTTTAAGTAGTCTTCATTTTTTTAATTAGAAATCAACGATGCTCAAACTTTAACTAGGACAGTTATTTTTACGTCCATTCGATGCTCACTGTCTTTTATTTTTGATGTACTCACTTTTGATTTAGTAATAATTAAGAAGATATCTTTTAAAAAGAGTTAAGAGTAACAATAGACCTAAATATCTCGATTTTAAATTTTATAAGCAACAAGTGTGTTACTTTCTTTAACTATCGGTTATTTAGTTTTTATATCTGAACAATAATGATAATTCAAATGAAAAAAAGTGAATAACTATTGCTTTATGAGAAAAGATGAAATAAAGTTTGATTAACCAGACATTAAAAAGATCGTGTTTTCATCCATACCAAACACACCTCTAAAAGGTCATTTGGTATTTAATTAGAATTATACAAATATTAGTAATGTCGAAATTAGCTATGCACGAATTAATTATTCTACTCTTTATCCTAATTCCTACATAAATTCCCTTATAATTTATATATACATATTAGTTATGTAAATTTTTAAGTTATCAATCAAACATTATATTGATTTTATATATAAATAATTTATTTTTTATCTACCTAATTAATATCGAAATTACTAATTTTTATTTATCTAGCTATCAAACAATCCCTAAGATGCTTCGACAAAAGTGTAAAAAATTAGATTCTGTGAAAAAGACACGTGAAGGCCCCATTTTTATCAGAAAGGAATACTTTAGTCTTTGTCAAATTGTCAATATTATCTGCACGTTCCTTATTACACCCAAAATTTATTTTCCTGTTACTCTAAAATGGACCCAAAATAATTAGATATTTGAAAAAACTATGCTAAAAAGATACTCATATTTTAACAATTTAAATAATAATTAAGATAACAAAATTAAAACGATAAAATTAATGGTAAGTTGAGTTAAAATTATTAAGCTACAAATTTACAAAATTAGTAGATCATAAATTCATAATACTTATCTTTATTTGTATCCTCGATATAAAATTTTAAAAGTGGGAAAGAATCTTTTCTTGTTCTTATTTTATTTTTCATATTAGATTAAAATCTCTTGCCTTGTCAAAAAATAATAATTAAAATCTCTTGCCAAACAAAAATATTTGTATTTCTCATTTTTTAGTAGAAGAAAAAGTAAATTACTTAATTAAAGATATTTAATTTGAGCCTTGAATTAGAACTTTTATTTTTATAATACATATAGATGAATTTTATGCGAGTGAATTTAAATTAGTAGAGTGAAATCTAGATTTAAAATAATAATAAAAAAATGCAAAGGTAAATTGTGGAAGAAAGATGAACATTGGATACTTTTTATTTTATTTTATATAATATCGATGTAATTGGTAGAAAGATTCTAATGTTGAAAAACATTCCAAAATAAAGCAATTCAAAAAATTCAAATTCAGAATCATTGAAATTAATACACAGAATATAGAAGGGACTAGACAATGTCTTAGAAAAAAAAAAAAAAAATCAGCATAATCTCACTACTATATCAACATATCAAAGTTGATAAAAAAAATGTTATCATTAATACTTTTAAAGTTATATATGAACTTATTAAAAGTGCAAAATAAACATGTAAATTTTTTCAACTTGGAAGAATTAACGACATTTTAATAATAAAAATATTGATCATCAATGTAAAACTCTTTTTTTTTTTTTTTGGTTTGAATTGAGTTTTAAGTGATATTGAAATATATTTGATATATGATATTAGGAAATGAGTTTGAAATATATCCAAACTCTTGATCGAAATTGTTGTAACAATTTCAAACTTTGGGCAAGACATATTACTGTTTAATAATGCATTTTAAAGATATATAGGTGCCACGTGGACATCATAAATATTACATTATTATACATATTTATGATGTCCATGTGAGCACTTATATATCTTTAAAATATACTATTAAACAGTGCATGGTGTAATAGGTCATGCCCAAAATTTGAGATTGTTACAACAATTTCGATCAAAATTAGAATATATTTCAAACCTTCTATAGTTGATTAAAATCCGTATCACCTATAATTATTCAATTTGTTCATTGTACTTGGTAGCTATATGCAAAAAATTTCTAAGCAATGTCACATTTTAAAATAAATAAATAAAATATTCTAACTTCATATTTAGAAAAAAACCAAAACATAACTCACATATAAATTTTTATTTTTAAAAAATAATCACATTAAAACTAATAGCAAACACTTTTTTTTGCTTTCTATAAAAGGCCTCAACTGTCACTAAAAATACTCATTATTTATTTGATTTCCCAAATCAATCTTCATTAATTTAATAACAAGTTCAAAAAACGAATGAAAAGGCACAACATCAGCAACAAAATCATCCTTATCAATATTTTCTATCGTAAACTCTTACGGATGATTCTTAACAAATTGAATCAAAGTTTTGTTCATTTCTACGAAGTCTACGGTTTGAACTTGGATAAATATTATTTTGTATACGAGGCAAAATAATTTAAAAATATTTATAAATAATAATAATAAAAACAATGCAGGCAAAAAAAAATGAGAATATCATCACATGAACTGCGAGAGAGAACAATGACAGAATCATGTAATATTCGAGGAATATCAATCGATATTCAATTGTTAAAAATTATGAGTAAAAACAATTTTCATATTTCTATATACCCCTTATTTTTTTTTGTATGTTCATTTTCAAATTTTGATATTTTTAGATAAAAATTCTAATTTCGTCACTACAATCTCATAAAAAAAAAACAAAAAAATCACTTAAAACCCACAATACAAAGGAAAAAAACAAAATTCTTGAGTCATTATATGATCAAGAACTTTGCTTACATCAAATTTCTCAATTTTTTCCTACCCATAGAAACAAACACAAAACAAAATAAAATTGACTTTAGCATAGAAATGTGCAAATATTTGTCTCCAGAATTTCTATCAAACAAAAAATATAACTTCAAAACTTGGCCTTTCATGCAAAATGTGAACATTTTCCTTCACCAACTCCAAAATGTAGAAAAAATAAAAATGAATTTTCCAGTGCTGATGTTAAAAAAAAAAAAAAAAACTCTTAAGAGTTTGGAGTAATTGGTTCAGTTTAAAATTTTTTAAAAATGTATTAAAAATATTTTAAACTTTTTCTTTTCCAATTTGAATAATATTTATGTAATTAATCTGTTTAAATGTTACTCATTCTAATCCAAAATAAATGCATACTACCCCTTACTTACTTTCCAAACTTTTCTTAAAACTACTAGATATACTTTGAAAATTTATTAAAGAAAATGTTATTTTTTTTTGTAAAATTAATTAATACGTCTTAAAACTTTAAAAAATTCATTCAGCATATTAAAAAAAAAAAAAGAGAATTATCAAAATCACCCCTAAATTTAATGCAAATTATTAGTTTCATCCTCGAATTATTGACAGCTTTAAAAACACTTATCTATTTGACTAACTAAATTTAGATACACCCCCTATACAGTCTCATATGCCACATGACATGATAAATGGTCTAAAACTCTTATAGGAGCATAAAGTTCTTAATAAATATTGAGAGAAGTGTTGAAAATACTCCTAAACTTGATGAGAATTTTGGGGTGTATTTCACTAATGTTACACGATCAGGAGTGTATTTAATTTCAGTTAGTCAAGTAAAACATTATTTCTAAAATTGTTAATAATTTAAAATAAAATTAATAATTTATGCTAAATTTAAAGTGTTTTCAATACTTATTTAGAAAAATAAATGTATCAACTAGATATGTATGTCACTCACTTGAGTCCATTTGTTCCTTTTGTTTATTTTTATTCCTTCAAAGAGAGAAGAAGAAAAATTTCAGTGCCTTTCTGCAACTTTCCAAGATTAGCATATTTTACTCTGTTCTTTTTTTCCACCAATTACAAAGGTAAACTCTTTTTTCTCTTGAATTTATAATTAATCTCAGTTTATTAATTGAGTTCTTAATCATTACTTACCTTTCATGTAAAACTTCATTTTCTTGTCTTTAATCCTCTTTGCTTTTGTTTAATTCAGTGGAAAAGCCTCTATTTTTTTTAATCTTTTGTGTGGAAATCATGCTGCTTTTCCCATTTTTATTTTCATCATTTGCTTATAGTTCACTGAATCTTTGGTGGGGTTTTTTCTTTTTTCATTTTTGGTACTTTTTTCTTTCTGAATTATCAAAAGTTTTAATTTTTTTTCCTCAAGAATCTAGCTTTTGGTTCTTATATGTTGTTTTTTAGATACACTTTTGCTATTTGTGGGTGATTGAGTTTTTTTCTTGGATTTTTAAGCTTGAGGAGACACTGACATTAATGTTTTGTTTTATGTGGTATTTGCAGTTTTGGGAGCTTTTATGTGTTGGCTATGCAGAATTGTTTTCCAAAGAAAGATTGAATTGAATTGAAGAAAAAAGATTGTATTTTTGGGGCTATGGATGGGAAGAGATTTGTTGTATGCTGTTTGAATTTGGAGATTTTGGTGTGGATTCTTTTAGCTTTTGCTGTACAGCTTTCAGATGAAACTAACCCTGGAGATGGTAAGGAACGACAGTCGCCAAGTCTTAGTAGGCGTTTGGACATGAATTGAGTGATATACGGTAAAAAAGATTAGTATTTGATGTTCAGTTGCAAAATAGTATTTAGAAACTGAAGTTGTGTTTCGACATGCATTTTAGTTTAAAGTTGAAAAACAATGTTTTTAAAAGAGGGAAAACAAATTCATGTCCAAACTGGTAAGTAATTTCCTGTGTAAATGCTCATAAGGGAATTCCAATTTCATGTTTTGTGCAATGCTGATTATGTGAGAATATGTAATTATCTAAGCGAGTTGTTGATTTGTGCTCAAAAGTGACTGCATTTGCTTATTGTCCTTATATATTTGAACTAGTAGGTGGTCTTCTTGCTTCTTATAAAGTTTGTACCTTTTGTTTAAGAAAAATTGGGGATAGGGTAAATGGTCGAGGGATTACAAGGTGGAGAATCGAACTCTCATCAGCTCAGCTACTAAGATTTCCCTATAAAGTTTGTACCTTCACTTGCATTGTCCTGACATTTTATTGGGTTTGCAAAGTTGAGGACTAACGGCTTTTGCGCTATTCTGGTTAATTGCCTCTCAGGGAAATTCGTAGTTAGCCTTTGTTAATTGATTGGGTTCTAAATTTCCACATTGATTGTTTCTGTAATTGATTGGATTGTAAATATCTGTATGGTTTCATGGATCAACTTCGGCACTTTCTTCTTTATGTTTGGAATTTCTTAACAATTCTCCTTTTGTATTGGTCAAGTTGCTGCAATTAATAACTTATATGCTTCTCTGGGATCGCCATCCCTTCCGGGCTGGGGTGCTGTTGGTGGAGACCCATGTAATGGACTTTGGCAAGGGGTCGAATGCGACAATGGAAACATACTGACAATGTAAGGACTTACCATTTACTACATTGCGTAGATTTTTGTGGAACTGAAATGCTAATCCTACTTATCATGTTGTAGTCGACTCAATGCTGCTAACTTGGGAGGTGAACTTGGGGATAACTTAGGCTCATTTTCTTCTCTCAAAATAATGTAAGCTTCTCACATATCTCCTAGCTTAAAAGTGTGCTTGTTCGTATGCATGCGTTTTTTCATAGACATAATATGTGAACACACTCAAACTTGGCCTCAGTTCGCAAGTAAACACTCCAACTTAGAGAGTGGATATCTAGACACCTCAACTGGCAACTAAACACTTCAATTGGTCCCCATTGCATCTCGTGGTTTGGAGGTGTTTAGATGATCATTTTGTAAGTCGGAGTGTTGAACTGACTCAGAGGAGACGAGTTGAGGTGTCTGGTGCATACTCAAAGTTGGAGTACTTACTTGCCAGTTGAGGCCAAGTTTTAGTGTCTGTTATGTATTATGCCTTTTTCCTATTATTAAATGTTTCCATTTAGTGGAGTCCACCACTGTAATGATATGTGAATACTAATTGTGGGCATCTCCTGTGGCAGAGATCTGAGCAACAACCATATTGGCGGAAGCATTCCATCTAATCTGCCAGTTACCTTGCGGAATATGTAAGTTCTACCATTTGACTTATGAAGGATCCCCAGAAACACGGGAAAAAGAAAGAAAAGAAAGATGACATATTGATAAACCTAGCTTTACTTATTGAGTAAAACAGTTGATATTCTTTACCTTGGACAGTTTTCTTTCAGCTAATGCATTCACTGGAAGTATCCCTACTTCTTTGTCTTCCCTGAGTCAACTTTCAGCTATGTAAGTATCATTTATAGTGTAGATTAAAAGTTGCTTACTTCATGAAGAATCAAACTTAGGTATTTCGCTGTGTGTCAGGTCTCTGAATGGCAACCATTTGACTGGAGAAATTCCTGATTCCTTTCAAGGCCTTACCGCTTTGGTCAATCTGTATGAAAGCAAACAAAAGCATTTACATACTTCCATTTAGTTTTTTTCATATGAATAACTGGTTTGGGGGTTTATCTTTCAACAGTGATTTGTCAAGTAACAATTTAAGTGGATCATTGCCGCCATCTGTAGGAAATTTGTCTTCATTGACCACTCTGTGCGTAATTCAACATATTATACAGTTTGTTTATAACTTTATTGTTTGATCAATATGATAAAACTAACTTCTTGATTTCCAGACATTTGCAGAATAATCAGCTTTCTGGAACTCTTGATGTTTTGCAGGATCTTCCCCTTGCAGATTTGTACTATTCCAAACTAGATTTTACTCGAATATAATTCAGTTCACTAGAATGATAGAATCTTACTAACATCTCTCCACCCTCCCTGTGTCCTTTCTAGGAATGTGGAAAACAACTTGTTTTCTGGGCCCATACCTCAAAAGTTGTTCTCTATTCCCAATTTCAAGTAAGTACATTCATTTTATGCTTTCATATACTCATTTCATTTTTGTTTATGTTGAGTCAACATCTTGTATATTAAAATGTAATCTTGGTCACATTTAATATCAATGCATCACTCATCGTTTGTTGGAAATACATTTGACATGTAACATATCCCACAAAAAAAGATATATAATAATAGAAGACAATAGACATGTATGTCGAAACCGCGGAAACAAATATCTTTTCAAGTTCAATGTTACTTAATACTGCTTGTTATTTTCCAATAATGCCTCACTTTTGTACTATCTACCAGTGGTTATAACCATACATATAGCTTTTCTAGCTCCCAATACCCGCCTTTAAAGCTTGAGAACTTGTATCGTTTGTGCTATGCTTCATACATACAAGTAAACCTTTCAGAAACTTCTTGTTTACAAGTTCCTGAAATCTTACTTAGTAAAAAAATGGATGTGCTTGTATGCTATGTTGCTCGGACTCATATTGGATCCTCCCAAAGTAATCAGACACTAGTGCAACAACATATTTGGAAAGTCCGATCAACATAGCTTGTATGCTTCAAGGTCATTTTGTACAAAATGACCAGAAATATAGGCTTAATGTCTGACATGGATATGAATCTTAAACTTGCCCTTATCATAAATGAAAGCTCAATGAGTAAAAGTAAGAATAAAACAAATAAGAAATTGACCTGAAAAAAGAAAAAAAGAATCCTGACAAGCATGTCAGTTAAATCCATGAATTCTATCATATGGCCAGTCCCTCAAAACTTGGAAGTAAACAACTCATATAGACACAATAAATAGACAGCAGATATAGGTATAGATTTACAAACCGTAGTACAATATGCATATGAAAACATACAAACAGTTAAGTTATGATATTCATGACCTGTAAAATAGACAAAATTGCAAGTTATTTAGTTTAGCAAGCTGGCTCCTGGTCTAAACTTGATCATAATTTAAGTTCACATTCTATAGTGGCTATACTCTAGTTAGGTCACCCACCTTAATCATATATCGAGCCCTTAACTTTCGGGAGGCAAAAATCATATGGAAGTCAGGCAGTCTTATTTATTAAGCTGACTTAAATGGTACAAGTTGGTAGATATATTTGATATATGCAAAGATCAATGTATCAGTTGTTGGATCATTTTGTTACCATCTGATACATGCCTTGTCGATTATGATCAGTGATGGTTTGTACTGTCTTAGTTATCGGTTTTGTTTTTCGTGCAGAAAAGATGGTAATCTTTTCAACAGTAGTATTGCTCCTTTACCTCCACCCACATCATCAACAGCACCTCCCATTTCTGGATCTCCAACTTCAGCACAGACGCCATCTTCTCAAAGCAAACCTAAAACACAGGCCGATGGACCATCAGCATCTGCAGAATCAAGTTCAACAGGAAAAAAAAAGTCTTTATCTGTTAAAAGGGTGGTCTGGATATCAATTGCAGCAGTTTTTTCATTTATCATATTGGTTTTAGCAATCCTTCTCTGTCTGCCAAAGTGCCTCAGGAAATGGCACGAGACTCAAAGAACCCCCAAACACCATGAAATAGCCCCTTATATGGGTGCTAGAGAGAATCCTGGAGATAGTGGTTCATTAGTCCAACCTGGCCATGATATAGAAAAAGGTGCTACAAAATACTCAATATCTATGTTATTTTATGATATATTTTATCACAGTTTCTTAAAGTTCAACCTTTTTCCCTTAGGGTTCGTTTGGTAGGATGTATTAGAGAAATTAATACATGTATTAGTGATTGTATTATTTAATCCTTTGTTTGCTAGGATTTTCAGCATATGTATTACTAATACTATTCAATAATATAGGGTGTATAACTTATACATAATAGTAAAACAATGGTTATTGTTACATGGATAAGTATGGTTAAAGACAGAACTGTCCTTAATATATCAAACTAAACCGTGGATAAGAAACTATATCTAGCATAACTAACCCCAACATAATTAATCCCAACATTACTAATCTCGGCACTACTAATGCACCCTATTTCAATACTACTATACATTCTACCAAACGACTCCTTAGTTACTTGAAAAAAAAAGATACTGGGTCTGTTGTGTTGATGCACTTGAGCCAAGAGTCTTTTGGAAACAGCCTCTCTACCACCACGTGGTAGTGGTAAGGTCTGTATACACTCTACCCTCCCCATAACCCACTTAGTGGGATTTCACTGGGTATGTTGTTGTATTGGAAGTCTGTTGTGCAGCATTTAGAACTGAAAAGTTAATGAATCTCAAAGTTTAACCTTCTACTCTTTAGTCTTTAGTGATAAGTGGTTTTCTTATGTGTTAAACAGCTCCCCTAGTTGTGACGCCAAAAGAAAAGCAACCAAGAAGACCGCCTCCCGTTCCGAAGCCACAAGATGAGCAGCAGGTAAATGTGCAAACCATGAGTGCAGTGCCAAAGAAGGATGATAGTGAGATAAACCTTGGCAGATTGGATATTGACTTGACGCCATCACCTCCGCCTCCTCCTCCTCTGCCGATTCTTCCACAAGAGAAGGATGATAGTGAGATAAACCTTGCCAGATTGGATATTGATTTGACGCCATCACCTCCGCCTCCTCCTCCTCCGCCGATTCTTCCACAAGAGAGAGTTATTGTCAAGCCGATTGCGCCTGCTGAAGATACAACAACGAGGCTTCCAACCAGGCCACTTCCACTAACTTCTGTGAAATCTTATACAATTGCATCACTTCAGCAATACACTAATAGCTTCTCTCAAGATAATCTGTTGGGATCAGGAATGCTGGGTAGTGTATACAGGGTGGAGCTTCCTAATGGAAAGGTACAACTTTCAATCGGCATGAATTTATTATGATGTACCAATTTATTAACTGTAGTTTCCTACTTCCACTAGATTGTCGAGAGTCTTGACTTACTGCTTTTTCTCTCCTTACTTTTATTTCTCCATCATGTTTGGTATTCTGGAATGCTAAATTATCAGCAAGTAGCATCAAAATTGCCTCTTTATCTCTAGTATAAATTGTTACGTTGCTTAGATTTATCAAGAATGGCTGTGATACAAGCACAATTATATGCAAAAAGGCCTTTTTAATGGAAAATTCACCTTCATATATCCTTAATTAGAGCACTTCTTAGCAAATCTATTAAATGAATTCTACCTATTGTATCTGATATAATGTTTCTCGAATTACTTTAGCTAGTTGAGACCTGCTTAAGGACAAAAGTTGTAATTGCAATATTTTCCCTCAAGGTTTCTTCTAGTTCTTTTCTTTTCCTCCTTGTTCCAAATTAATCTTCAACTAGTATTTTTTTTCCAATAACCAACATCATCAATGAAATCTTGTCCTAGAAGTGTATTTCAAATTTGTTAAAATGAAAAACAGCCTTCTGTACTATTTTCTGCCTTGACTTGTCTCACTTTATAAGAGGAACCGCCAGATACTGCTGCATCTTTTTGCTGGTCATGATTTTAACTATTAAAGTAAGTATATGCATGCCGTTTCATTTATATAAATTACTTGGGGATGTATATGCATTTCTCTGGCATGCAAATCTTACCGCTCTTCCTTCACTTGCACTATGCACCACATCATTCAAGTGGTTGCAACATTTCACATCTGACACATGCTCCTTTTGAATGCTTTTGCAGTTGCTTGCTGTCAAAAAGCTGGACAAAAGAGTTTGCGATCAACAAAAGGATGATGAGTTTCTTGACCTAGTAAACAATATAGACAGAATTCGTCATGCTAATGTTGTTGAGCTGATGGGCTATTGTGCAGAGCATGGTCAAAGGCTTCTAGTCTTTGAGTATTGCTGTAACGGGACACTACAAGATGCACTGCATTGCGACGATGAATTCAAGAGACAACTTTCATGGAATACTCGCATGAGGATGGCTCTTGGAGCTGCAAGAGCATTAGAGTACGTCAAATAACATTACATACATCTAATTATGCACATCATGTTTGTGCACACTCGCGTTCATGCGTGTGTGTATAAGTGTTTTGGGACCTATAATAAGTGTTTCTGCACATACTATATGATAAATCAGTGCTTTTAAATACTGAAAAATAAAATGGTTTTGGTACAGTGATAAATTCAATAACAAGCTCATTTTAGTCCTCAACTTTCTTGTGTTGTGTATATTACATGATAAAAAGCCACACAAACGACCTGGAATGGTCTTAACTATATGTAAAATGTTAGATGTAGCTGTCTTTTGCTTCCTCTCCTTTCTTTGCTTCTGCATGTCCAAGAAAAAGATGAAGAAAATTAAATTAATTGGTTTGCACAGCTATGCTGTAAAAGGGTAGCCTGATGCACAAGGCATCCCGCATTAGCAGTCTGGGGAAGGTCCGTACACCAAGGGGTGTGATGTAGACAGCCTATTCTAATGCAAGCATTAGTGGCTGCTTTGACGGCTCGAACCCATGATCTTATAGGTGTCACAGAGACAATTTCACCATTGCTAAGCAGTTTATTCTCATTTCTAGATTTGCATGAAAAAGTGAGGTAGACTGTTAGAGCATGTTTTTAATTAAATGATCATTCTTGTTTGATGCAATGCAGGTATCTCCATGAAGTGTGCGAGCCACCTATCATTCATAGAAACTTCAAGTCTGCCAATCTTCTGCTTGATGAGGAGTTGGCTGTACATGTTTCAGATTGTGGTTTGGCTCCACTTATATCATCTGGTGCTGTGAGTCAGGTGACCCTAATGTTATGGAGTAGAAAGAATTGAAATGCTTCCTTGGATTATTAGTTTCCTCTATGAGCTGCAAGTGGAAAGAAAAATGAATTCCTCGTGTCTGATAGAAGTGGACATGAGAGCTGAATATATAATTTAAAGAAGGAACAGTAGTGATGGTCAAAGTGTTTTCAACAAGATGTTGGAATAAGGAGCAGTAATAATGAATTCCCATAAATGTGTAAAGTATATTCTTTGGGAAATGGTTGGTTCTCACCCGGTAGGATAGGGTGAAGTGTTGTCAAAGGCGCGCTTAAAGCACGCTTGAGCCCTGAAGCGAGGCTCAAAATGTGTGGAGCATTTCACATCGCTTAATGTGAGATTAGGGGTCTATAGGAAACAACCTTTCTACAGCTGAGGTAGGGGTAAGGTCTGCATACACTCTATCCTTCCTAGATTTCGCTGGGTATGTTGTTGTAAGTAAAAACAAATGGCAAAGGTGCTCTTCTCATGATGTGTTTTATATGAACAGACAATTGCTCTAGGATGCATGTGGATCATTACCTTGCCGTTATTTGTTGTTCTTTTGATAAAGTGGTCTTGCTTAGTCTTGGGTTTGATTACTTTTACGTTCAATTTAAGGTATGTTAAAAACTATATCAAGTTGACATTACACTGATTTTTCAGTTGTCGGGACAACTTCTCACAACATATGGTTACGGTGCTCCAGAATTTGAGTCAGGGATTTACACTTCCCAAAGTGATGTTTACAGTTTTGGTGTGGTGATGCTGGAACTAATAACAGGCAGAATGTCATATGACCGGTAAAAAAGCCTTCTGCATCCTTTTGAGCTAATATAGTTGTGCCTCATTTCTCAGTTAACACACCTGCATATCATATTCAGGACACGGAGTCGAGGAGAGCAGTTCTTGGTCAGGTGGGCAATCCCTCAGCTACACGATATTGATCTCTTGACAAGGATGGTTGATCCTGCTCTCGATGGAAAATACCCCATTAAATCACTATCACACTTTGCTGACATAATTTCCCGCTGTGTTCAGGTGAGTAATTCCGTTGTTCCTTTATGTGAAACACATAAATGCTTACTAATATGCATTGTCTAATCGCTGAGTGTACCAAATAGTCTTAGATTGCGTCATCTCAATCGGTTAAAAGGATATTTCTTGGATTAAGTTGTGGAATAGGTTTGCCTTCAAATATCACTTAACTTTGAAACTCTTATGCAGCATGAGCGAGAATTCAGGCCACCAATGTCAGAAGTTGTTCAGGACCTCATACAAATGATAAGAAGAGAATCTCACAAAAGATCTGATGATGAATGATTTGAGTTGGACGCACATACTGGGAATCCAGCCGGTGAGAAACTAAGGATGATCTTAAGATTATTTCTTTTTCGAATGAGCTGAGATACTCGGAAAAGAAAAGGCGGTTTGCAGGCCAAGCACCCTGCTAAAGACAGCTTCAAACTGAAGCAAAAGGCACCTCAAAGAAGCGCGATTCATGAAAATACCAACACATGCAGGCAACTTAATCACCTGTAAAAACAGCTTGCTCATCTGCTTCTTGTCAAGCTGCATCATTCTAATGTTCATTTAGGCTTACATGTGAGCACCGATGCATAGAATTCATTGATCTTGACAAAAGTGTTATATTTTCCTGAAGTTGTACATCTTTACTTGCTGCAACATGTACAAAATTCTGATTTGGTTGTACAAGGATACCTTCATTCTTTCTCATGCACTTATTGTTGCACATGCCAAAGTTATTTACTACTAGTCATTACCCAAGGAGTTGGAGACCTACAACCACTCAACCATGTAACAATATGTAAATTAGATAGAAGATACAAGTTCAATATAGGTAAAAAAGACCTTTCCATCTACCTAATCTTTGTTGAAGGGTGGATGCGCCTACACACACAAAAATGATCCCAACTTTTTGGCACTAAAATTATGACTCAATCCCTCATGTGTTTGGATAAAACCAATCAACTAAATTGTGAGTTTGCGACGCTAAGGGAGGGTGAGTCAAGCAGGACTATCAGGTTTCTACCTTAGTAAGCTTTTAAAGACGAGGTGCACATGCCATTTAACGTGAATCCATATCTATACAAAAGAGAAAGTTCTCATAATGCATGCGACTCAATATGACGTAGTTCGAAAGACAAATTTGTATGAACCTAAGTCCGAAGTATACAATACGTTAATGTATCATTGAAAAGAACATTATTTTCATTCTATTTGTTTTAAAACTCAAATAATTTATATTCATGTAAGAAAATCTCACTAAGGAATATTACCTCCCAATCAATACCAAAAACGATATTATTAATACTAGGCTTATGATTAAAAAGAATAAAAGTATACTTATCACTATCCCAATTTTCTATGACATTGTACTTTGTACTAAAAAAATTTGCAAGAACCCATCTTCCCCACCAACCCTCAACACTAAAAATAAAACTCAAAACCTATATAAACCCCAAGATTTCTCTGTTATCTTCCCGGGAATGACATCTTTCAGTTTTTCTTTCACATCAGTTTCCCTAAATCTCTTCTGGGAAAGTAGTAGAATATGTCGACATGCTTTCAGATAAAGGAATTATAAATATAGTAAATAAATACATCTGAAAAAGTGAAAGAAATCTACACCATCACGTTTATTCATACTTTCCTAACCTAAACCCCTATACGCATTTCAAGATTTACCTTCAAACCCCATTTTTAAGATCTGTTTGCATTTGTATTTCTCTCATGGCTGGACGTTATTACAATGACAATCCGTTTGATGAAGGACAGGAAGATAACGCCTTTTCGGTAAATTCGATTAAATCTCTTTCAGGGAATTTTTGTATATGTAATTTGGATGAATTTTTGTGGGTTTTGAATTCTGGGTTTAAAAAAAATGTGGTCTTTTTTTTTTTTTTTTGTGTTGGAAACAATGTATTTGTCAATGGAAAAAATTGGGGTTGATTTAAGCGTGTTTGTTTGGTCCAATTTCCTGATCTGTGAATTGCATTTTGGGTTTTGATTTAGAGTCATTTAGCCGGAGAATATACCGAAAAATTCATATTGTTGAACTGGATTTGTTGCAATTCATATTGTAGAATTGAGCTGTGACTAAAGAATATTGGAATACGGGTTCGTTTACTGACTAGAAAGCTGGTTGCAATCGGATTATTTTGTCATGCTCAAGTGTACGGAATGATTTTGCTGGAGGTTTAGAGAGAATTTGTATGTTGTTGAACAACAATATCCATCTTTGTTTGGGTTCCTGGTCCATGCTCCTGCTGGGACTGGGCGTGAAGTGGGTGTTAAGAGTTCCACATTGTTGGGGAATGGACAGGTGATCTGCTTATATGGACTTGAGTAATCCTTACCTCATGAGTTACCTATGGGGGTTGAGTTAGGCGCATGTGTCATATTTTTGTGAGTATCAGTAATTAAAGAGGGAGGATCATCATTATAATTTTGTTGGGTTGGTTCTTATTATTTGAATGTTAAAATCATTAGTGTGCTATAGTCTCAAAAAGCTCATCTTTCTTGTAAAAGTTTTCGAAAATTTGGCATGTTTCATTTCTATAACCTACATGATTAGTTCTGTGCATTCTAGATAAGTTTCTTCATAAAATAATCTCCTAATTTTTTTCTCTAAGGACCAAGGGACTCGAGGAAAGGGTCAATCAAATTATGGTAGCGGTCCATTTTATATGATGGTAAGCTTATTACTTTCCTCCAGGTTTGATTTCTCAGTTTGGAACTCTGAGTTGCTCAGAACTAATGGTCTCTTTATCCCTCTTTATATGAAGGTATTGATGGTGTGCGGAGTTTAAGATTTTAATTTGACTTATATATATTTAGTACAACAGAGTATACTTAGTGTAATCCACAAGTGGGATATGGGGAGGGCTGGATGTACGGAGATCTTACCGATACTTTTGTGTGTGTAGTAAATATAATATATTTAGTGGTATTTGAAAATATTAGGATAAGGGTTATTGGTTAAAAATTAGTTAGACATAGTTTAATGTATATGAATATTTGGAAGTTGTGAAAGATGTATAGGAGTGAAATATAGTCAAGCATTTTTGGACATCCCAGATTGCAGAAAGGAAAGAATGTCAAAGAAAATTTAGAAGGAGGTAGTACAACCTGCTAATCTGAGAACTGTAAATGAGTAAAGATCCTGAAAAGACATGGATCCTGCTCGAAAAGGCAAAGGCTAAGGGTTTTGTTTTGTGAGAGGACCCCCATTACCTAGAAAGAAACAATGGATTTCTAAACATATCAGGCATTCTTTGTAATGCATACACAAGATGCTAATTCATTTTTCAGCTACAAAATGGTTAACAAAATGAGGGAGTTAGAATTTGTCTTTTATGTTGTCCTGTTACAAATTTTAAACCATCTACCCTTTCTCCTATTGTCAGTATTCTTCTTCTACAGTGTATTGGCTGTCTAACCTTTCTCCTATGGTGTACTGTAGCTAATTCTGAGACCTGGGTGTTTGTCCGTTGTATAAGTCAAAACATCAAGATATCTACACACACTACCTCAGGATAAAGGCTGTGTTTTCTTCCTCCTCCTTGTCCTTTTCTCATGACCTAATTTAGGGACTGCTGTGAGCTTCTGGTTTATGATCTACTTTAATTTGAACTTTAATATAAATGTAACAGAAATACTTTATCATGTTAGAGCTGAACTTGAGTTTTTCTTTTCCTTTTCTTTTCTACATATTAATGTGAGGGCTTGATCTTAATTCCTGAATTTGTTAGAATATCAATTTGCATGTCTCTGTTCTCATACCAATTAATGATTGTGTATTATCTTGCTTATGCACTATTTTATTCTCTAAATCTTCAGAATCCTACTAGTGTTCCTCCTGCTACAAACTCAAGGCTTTCACCTCTTCCTAATGAACCTGCTGACTATTATCGTGGTCCAACAGTTGATATCCCTCTTGATAATCCAAAGGTGAAACAGAATAGTCAACTTTAACTTTTGTACATTTTTTGACCACATTACTGGTGTGTTTGCCAAGGGATAGGGTTGAATGACACTGCTCTCATATAACAATTCAGGATCTGAAGAATAAAGAGAAAGAACTCCAAGCTAAAGAAGCTGAACTAAAAAAATTAGAACAGGTAAGCTTGTCTTACATCCTATTGTGGCTACTGGTACTTATCATGCATTTGATTTTCTTACATATTAGAAACGACTTAAGTTCACTGTTTGTGTCAACGATTTTTTTGTCAATTCAGAGGTTCATCAAGTATGAATATCATGTGATTGTTGTCTCTAGCTCTGGAAGCTATTATACCTCATTTGCTTTTGTGTTAAAAGGGAGAAAGTTTTTGTGTTAGCTACATTCCTCAAGTTAGTGTTTAAAACAATCTATGGTATAGACTATATTTCTCTTTATGCATTTTATATTCTGTTAATTGGCTGTTTTATTGGTTCATTTAGGATCTGAAAAGGAGGGAAGATGCTATAGCAAGAGGTAGTTCTCCGGTGTAACATATACATTTTTGTAAATATGAACTTAATTAAGCCATTTGATTGATTCTTCCCCACATGTGAGCTGATTTTTTTTTGGTTGTACACTACAGCTGGAGTTGTTATAGAGGAAAAGAATTGGCCACCTTTCTTCCCCATTATGCATCATGATATTGCAAATGAAATTCCAATCCATCTACAGAAGTTGCAGTATGTTGCATTTTTTACATGGTTGGGTATGTCTGTCGATCTAACTCCCTTTAATGTCTTCTGCATAGCCCCCTAGTGAATGGATACTTGTAAGGCTTCTCAGTTGACCATGCTAGCAAATATTCTACAACCTTTTGGTTTACCTATCTACTGGAGGTCAAGATGCATAGTGATAATTCTTTCTGCTTATAGTTGGTTGGCTTTATTCTAAACAAAATTTGTACTACTGTTTTCCAGCTATCAGGAGTATTGATGCATCTGCATTTGAGATATCTAAATCACAAACCCATTTTTCAGGCAACAAACTTGTCGTGCAAATGATTTAAATGACACTCAAATGTGGATCTAGAATATACAAACTTGCTTTTTAGATAACTCTGGTATTTGGATTAGGTTTGTAAGTCATGTTTGTGGTAGTGATGTTTTAAGAAAAATTGCATCTCAAAGCGGCCACTCCAACTAAAGATAAAAGAGCACAGGAGAGACATTGCTAAATAGTTTATTAGAATGATTTAGGACAAGGTATAGGCTTATCGAAATTCCTTTTTAATAGCTCTAATTGGTCTCTCTTGTTAATGCACTTATCGATTTACTTTGCACATGGTGAATTACAGGTTTGGCAGCCTGTCTTCTATGGAATCTTATAGCAGTTACCTCAGCTTGGATCAAAGGAGAAGGTTGCTGTTGAACTAGATTCAAACAATTTTTTTTATCTGCAAATGAAAACTAACCAGCTAGATTTCTTTTTGTCATTGTAGGTATAACTATCTGGCTTCTTGCTATTATCTACTTAATATCTGGCGTCCCAGGAGCCTATGTGCTGTGGTATCGTCCTCTGTATCGTGCAATGAGGTACTATTTGTGTTCCCTCATTGTGGTAAATAATTTTCACATTACCTTTCTTGTATTTATTTGATAATGCTCTTCTACCTCGCCAAATGTTTAGATCATTATGTCCATTTCGTCTGCAGGACGGATAGTGCACTGAAGTTCGGATGGTTCTTCTTATGTTATCTTGTAAATGTTACATCACCCTTTTCAGTTTTTCCTCTTCTATTACAGTTGATTATTGACAACAGTACTGATTGTTTATATTCATGTTGTAGTTTCACATTGGATTCTGCATCATTGCTACTGTGGCACCTCCAATCTTCTTCAAGGGAAAATCTTTAGCGTAAGTTGCTTTGCCATATTTGAAGAAGCAATTTGTGCTGTTACAGTGAGATTCTAGAATACGGAATCCTTTTGCATTACCATCATAAAACAATGCCCGGCTGAATCTCACTCTTTGACTTATATGTATACGTTTCTAATTATGTATGTATGCTAAAATATAACAACCTTTTCGTATTCCCTTGTTTAACAGTGGTATCTTGCCTGCAATTGATCTGTTAGGCTGGAATGGTTTGGTTGGGGTAAGCTTCAAGTTCTTGACTTAACGAGTATTTTTAGACGTTTCATTGACTTAACAAGTAAGTCTTTTTTACTTGCAGGTATTCTACTTCATAGGATTTGCATTCTTCTGTCTTGAATCACTGACCAGTATATGGGTTATTCAGGTTGAAGCATTTGTCCTTGCTATCTCATTGCTTTTACTGTCTTCTCTTACCTGAACATCTTTTCACGCGTTGTGTGATCTGCAGCAAGTGTACATGTATTTCCGAGGAAGTGGCAAAGCCGCGGAGATGAAGAAAGAGGCTGCAAGATCTACAATGATGGCAGCACTATGACAATACAAGAGCAAAGGCAGGCAGTTTTTGAGCTTTCAAGCTGTTGAGTTCTTTGATTGCTTTCTTCTCACACCATATATCATATAAAATCTAAGGTTGGATTACCATGTATTATATTACAAGTGGAAAGACCCTAAATGAAAAGTTACATTACAATCAATCATAATATCATTTTTTTTATAAATATTTACTGCCTTATTGACTTAGTAAAATCCCCGCACAATAAATGTTGAAGTAAATTTCACATAGCATGATGCATGCACACCCAGCCATGATAAAGAGTTTAAGAATTATGTATCAAGTCAATATTTTGGAGGTTTAGAAGGAATTTGGAATGAAGGCATGACCTATAGAATATATTTAACTTATTTCTGAGATAAAAATTATTTTCTCAACAATTTATTCGTTGTATCTAGAAAAAAAATTGGGGTATCATGGTAGCTTTTACAAGAAGATAAATAAACAAATAAATGTGATCATAAAGAATAATAAATGCAAATTAGTCACTAAATAAATAAAGGCAGAAAAATTTTATACGTGAGAAGGATCAAATATACCTCTGAACTTTGCTAAAAGGATTAAATAATACTTTGTATGGATTTTCGTTTAATAAAACAAATCATAAAATCAAAATCAATTTTTTCACTTCTATTCGCCGAAAAAGGTTTATTTGGATCATTCGTGTAATAAAAGATATATGCTAGTCACTTTATTAACTAGAAATTGAAGGATGTATCAGACTTTTTTTCCATTTCTAGATATGCAAGTATATATAACAATGAATCCATTCACGTACTAAATTGAAACAAAAAATTCCCCCTTACCTACATGTTTTGTGTAATACCCCCGCAACCCCCCCCCCTCCCCCACCCCGGGTGATTTTTCTCTATAAAAATACCTCATTTGTCCATCTTCCTCTCAGTTTTCTCCTCTCTTCTCTCTCCCAATGAATTCCCCTTATAATCAATTTTGTATATCTGCATCACACAATTAATACTCACCTTTTTCGATCACTTTCCTTTTCTTGTTCTCTTATAGGATTTTATTAAAAAATTGATCTTTATATAAAACGCTTTTTGTTTTTTGACTGAGTGAATAGTAACGGAAGCGGTGAGGTAATATGTTTAGCGAAGAAGAGTTACAGGATATAAGTGTGTTGCAGAGAGGAGATGATTACGTGGAGGTTGTGTGTGGATGCACTAGTCGTAGACATGGCGATGCTGGTGCTAGGCTTAGGATTTTCAATTCTGGTGAACTTAAAATTGCTTGTGAATGTTACCCTGGCTGCCCTGAAGGTTTTTTCCAATTTTTTTTTTTTTATATATATATATATATATATATATATATATATATATATATAATCGTCAATTTAATATCTTCCTTCTTTGTGCCTTTGTACAATATATATAATGTGTTTGTGTTAAATGCATGTTGTTGATTTTATCATTGGCTTATCATGAAATGTTGTTATGTGCTTTTTAAATTTGACTAGTGGTATCCTTATTAATATTTCATCTATATGTTTGCTAGAGTACATTATAATTTATTTAGATGATGAGTAATTTAAGTAAACTTATAAGCTTGTGTAGACTTTATCTATAGATAATTTAATTGGTAAAAAAAGTGAGCTTTGATAGTGAGTTGATTGACTTTGAAGAGGTTGAAGTTTGCTAATTAAGTATTCTTCATGAATTATACATATTCTAAATGTAACAATTAAGGATGTGGTTTAGTGATTAATAAAGTGATTTAAGAACCGTGAAGTCTCAGTTTCAAATCCTAATAGAGACCCACATTCACCTCTTGTTATATAGCTTCTTGAAACTTGTATTGTGGTTTAATCACTTGATTATTAGTATGCTCTTATTTGTTTTATTCCCTTTGTCTCATTTTATGTGAGGTAGTTTGACTCGGCACAAAGTTTAAGAAAAAAAGAAAGACTTTTAAAGCTTGTGCTCCAAAATAAATGATAGAAATTTGTGTAACCGTAAATCATTTCATTAAGGGTAAAATAAACATTTTATAGTTAAATTGTTACTTAATATAGAAATGTGTCATTTTTTTGGGACCGACTAAAAAAGAAAGTAAGTCAAACATATTGGGACAAAGCAAGTAGTAATTTAATATCCTACTGTTTTTTTTCTCATCATTTAATCATTTAGCATGTTATTATTATATTTGTTTTATTTTATGAAACAAAAAAATTATCCTTTCTTATTATCTTATAATTTGATACAAATTATGATACTAATAAAAGTTGATCTTTTGTGTTTAGATAACCTTACTCCATTTGCATTTGAGAAACATGCTGGAAAAGAGACTTCCAGATGGAAAAATAATATTTGGGTCTTTATTGATGGTTACAAAGTTCCATTGATAAAAACTGCACTACTGAAATTCTACAACATGTCTCCAAAGCATGCCAAGAGGTCACATAAATTTGTTCATCGTGATGAATTTATCAAATGTACTGAGTGCAGTAAAAGACGTAGGTTTTATCGACGCTCTAAGAAGGAATGCAGAAGCTACCATGATGCATTGGTCAATGCTAATTTTAAGTGCTCAGATATTCCTTTTGACAAGTATGTTTTCTTTTCATGCTCAGATCATTCAATAGTTAAAAATACTACATGAAAAGATATTGATAATTTAAGATTGGTAGTTATTTGTCTAATTGTAAAGTAATGCAACTAAAATTAAGTTTCTTTCATCTAAGAGTCATGATTCTGGAAAAAAAAAATAGTAAGAGATATTGCAACATAGAGACATGTCTTGCCTTCAACTTTATGATCTTCTTCTCTTTGTGAGTTTTAATCTGAGCCATTGAAGGATTGCCTGGTAAATGAGTAACTTCATAATCCTCCTATAGAGATCAAATGCATTCATGTAGGCTTCCATCCTAACAGTCCAATCCTGATAGTTTTCTCCATAAAAAATTGGCGGAGCAATTGATGAAAAAATACCTTCACCTTCCATTATTCTGCAAGCTAGTTTTATGGAATGATTTGATTATGTTTGGATTTTACTCAATATAACTCACAAATTCTCACAAGTCCCTTAAGAACTAAAGGGCTCTGATACCAATGTTAGTGTTGAACGGAGGAGAATAAGAACTGATTGAAGAAGGAAAAAGGAAAAGGAATTTCTATTGATAAATTTAGACTGCAATAAAAATACATTGTAGCTTAACTAAGATATTGTAAAGTAATGCTAAAAAGATTTGCTAAAACTAAGTTATTGCTCGCTGAAATTGAGGAACTAATAATTAACCGTAGCTAATAGAGTTTTAAACAAACTAGGAAATAGAAAACAGCTAAAATATAGCAATTTATTCTGGTGTGCACTTCCTCAATATTCTTCTGCCCTATGTAATCTTGTAGCTAGAATTTAGGTCATGTAATTCTAGAAGACAACTGTAACACATACTCTCTTAGTAGAAATTTCTTCATGAAATGAGTACTTCATGCAAGTAACTTAGAAATCTTTCTTTTTAAATCAATCTTCTTTTCTAGAGGACATAGACTATATTTTGCTAAGTTAGACAAATATAATTATTGAGCATCACACTTTATGAACATTTAAATGTTTAATGTTTTTAGCTTAGTGACATCATTCATTTAAATTCATTTATTCAAGAAGTGATGTTTAGAATTTATCAAAATATTACTATTATTATTGTGATATTTTCTTTCTGAAAAATAAATAAAGTAAATGAGAAAGGAGCATCTGAAAATATATAATCTATCTGGAAAAGGTGTCATGCATATATTTGACCATGCTTAGTACATTATGCCACTCATTTATTTAGCAAACTATTTCTTTTTCTTCATGTATTCCTGGTGAACATGGTTTTTTGCTGTTTTTTTTGTGTTTTAGATTTTCATGTGATGATGCGGAAGAGCGAGCAAGTCGAAGTGCGTGTAAGGGATGTTTGCGTTCCCCGACATGTGGAGGTTGCACTTCTTGTGTGTGCTTTGGATGTGAAGTGTGTTGTTTCTCAGACTGCGATTGCCAGACTTGCATTGACTTCAGAAAGAATACAAAAGCTTAAATCACCCTTTTGCTTGAGTATTTGTGTCATTTGAATGGACATGTTCTTCCAACATTTAGTTCATTTGAACCCATGTAATTGGTTACAATATGTTTTTTGGACATTTAATTCAAATTTGCATTTCACATTTCATAGTTAAAGGCCTTATTTTGGCTTTATGAGTGATTTCTCCTATCTATATGGTTTACATTGGTTCACTAAATATATATATATATATATATATATATATATATATATATATATATATATATATATATATATATTATCAGTGGAGATGAATATTCTAAGGGTTTGTTTGATATGAAGATGTTTCTCAATTTTCTCACTTATCAGAATGTTTTGAAAAATTATTTTTTTAACGAAAATAAGTTTCTTAATATAAACAATCCTGAAGGTCATTTTGTGGTTTTTGCTTCTTTTCCCTTGTATGACTATCCTCATAACTGTGTGTTTTGGACCTTGGGTTTGATCCCTTGTGTTTCTAAAGTTTTAAGTTGATCACGGTCAATACTTGGTCATGCCAACCCCATAATAGTTTTTTGATGATTCCAACAGGTTAAAAAAATGTATTATAACTGATTTGTAGAGGTTTCGAATGTAATTTTTTTTTATTCAGATTATTCAGATCGAAAATCCAACCCAGAGATCCGATGCAGGACCTGATATTGACTTTTGATTCGGGACCTGAGATACGAACCTAACCCTGACACCCAACTTGGGACCTGATAATTTAAAAGAAAGCAACTTCAGACATTTTCGTATAAAACTCATGTTATAAATGACTAAATTTCAACTAGTTTTGCATGATGTCCAAATCATAAATAACTAAACTCAATCATTTGTAGAACAACATAGCTTGAACGGTTTATGAAATTAATAATTTGTGTTTGGCTGTTCTCCTAAATCTCGTTGGAATTATTTAAAAAATTGTGTAATAATTTTTTTATAGAAACTTGGGGAGAAAGCAAGAAAACAATAGGAAAAAAACATTCTAGGAAACTAATTCCTCATTCCGTTTAACTTCCAATTTAATTCCATAAATTATTTCCTATAAATGAGTTAAGGAGTTCCAATAATTTCCAATTCAAAAAAAAAAAAAAAAAAAAAAAAACTTGAGGGGAAAGCCAGAAAAGGAAAAAAAGTGAATAGGAAAATATTTCCCTTTCCCAATCAAATTGCTACAAATATTTTTTTCCCCTATATATATGCGTTTGCATTAACAATGAGATCGCATTCTAAAGTTTTTTTAAATTTGTGGTAATCTAACGCAAAAGACAGGGAAGAAATATGTGTCAACATGATCAAGTTCCTTCTTGTTGTAGTCGTACGTTGTCACCTGATGCTGCTCTCTTGAATCGACTACAACAATGAAGATGGTGATGATGATGAGGAACAAGAAGCATGTGCTATCTGCTTGCTTGAATATAAAGATGAAGATAACATTGGCACACTTCAAAGTGGCCATGAATTTCATGCTGAATGCATCAACAAGTGGTTGCAGAGGAAAAAATCATGTCCTTTTTGTAGAGCTTCAGTTTTTGCCTACAAACACATGACTCTCTGCATTATTCTGTAATGATTCATATTGCAATCACAATTCACTATTTTAACTGATTCTTTATTGTAGTTTTTGGACATGTAATCTGTTTATAATTGACATCTATAACACATTCAATTGAGTTCTGTGTATACTTCTTGGCCTTGTAACCTCTTTACGCCATCTATATTGTTCGAAAAAAAGGGCAGTAATAAGCCAAACAGTCAATATCCTTGTATTCTAAACTCTGAAATCATGCGTAAAAATTAACACAAACAGAGCATAAGAAATTGAAAATATTCCTCAATTCACAGTTAATCAAACAATCAATTACAAGGTAGGATAAAATGTGTTTATAGTTTCATACATGTAGTGCGATTCAGAATCTTTTTGAAACAAATATACCCTATATTGGAGGTCCATAAGCAGCTAATACAATAAATCATTGACCAATGGAAGCAAAATACAGAAACAAGGATAAAGAATGCTATGAATAAAGCTAATTTGGATATTCAATCTTGGGGCTACACTCAATTCAACAATCTCTAGTTGTCCAGTGAATTAAGCTATTAGTGCTTAAGCAATTCATGTGGTTAGAGGTTGAAGTACAAATGCCATGTGAAATTCAGCTCAAAACAAAAAGAATCTCTTCCGCGGCTTAGATTACTCTTTGTTCTAAGCAGAACAGCACCCAGCTTTCTTTACTTCAGAAACATCATCCTTACCTCCTACATTAATCGTCTGCCCCTTGGGAAGTGTTGCCGGGTCATCTCCTACTTCAAGAGCTTTCCTGCTAACAACGCGGTGTATTTGAGTGAGCACTTCTGTGAAGGCACTTTCAACGTTCATGGACTCCAAAGCGGATGTTTCCATGAAAAATGTACTTTCCTTCTCTGCAAATGCCTGGGCATCCTCAGTTGAAACAGCACGCAGATGACGCAAATCTGCCTTGTTACCCACCAGCATTATGACGATGCTAGAGTCGGTGTGATCTCGGAGCTCTTTTAACCATCTCTCTACATTCTCAAAAGTTACATGACGGGTGACATCATAGACAAGCAATGCTCCAACAGCTCCTCGATAGTAGGCACTTGTGATTGCACGATATCTTAAGCAAAGAGCACAATTGAGAAAATTAATATTCTAAACATTTCCATACTGGAAAATAAAATACATAGTGACAGGAAAATTGTACCAGGAAATAGAAGATGAACAAAAAATATTTATAGGACCTTAAGACTGTTAAAGTTTATAGAAATTAGAAACATGGGACAGTGAAGACTGAAAATAATACAACAATAGATCAGGGAGAAGTTAAGGAATGAGAAGAGTCTCCTAGTAGTGTGTACACCAAACTTATTCATAACAAGAACATGATCACATCTCATTTCAGACTTCAAAACAAACAAAAGTAAATACAGGAGAAATCATTTCAAAAATCAATGTTAGCGTAATGAATGAAAATTAGGAAAGAACATTGCATCTTAGATCCATGGTAAAAAAACGTGAACACTAACTTAATTATGAAGACTAGATCCCTTGGGAGTAGGGTGGCAGTAATTCTATTTTATTTTTGAAAATGAGTAGCGTGGCAGTAATTTAAAACTCAAAAGTTCACTATTGTACCCTTGATCATCCTAGTTGATCCCCTGGATCTTTTGTTTGAGGATAACAATATGAAAGTCATCAAACTATATGATTATTTCGTAAAGCAGGCATGAATGTTCAAGTTCATATGATGCTCAGAATTTAGCAAAGTCAAAATTTCTCTTAGCTGTAATTAGATTGAGTCACTCCTCAAATACCTCTTAAGGTACTGAGGTTGGGATGCTCTCAGATTGTAAGTTTCTTGTTTGTTAATGGTAATATTTCACATTGGTTGCCAAAAAAAAAAAATTCTCTTGGCTTAGAACTCATATGGGAAAGACACTTGCAACGCTTAGCCACCAAAGCACATGCCAATGTACGACACTTTAGATACGACCAGCTTCAGACTATAGTTGTTTTTTATAAGTAATAATCTTAAGCCTATTGCTATTCTTTTTAGCTTTCCGGCGTCACCCATTTCTAGATCAGCTAACTGAAAACCCTCTTCGATGGGTATCATTGGAGGGGGCAGTAGAATACAGTAAAAGGGAGATTTGAGAAGGAGCGCCAAACAGAGCTTGAACTCCTTTCTAGCCTACGTCTACAGTTCACTTGTGAAGTGCTCTCAGTGACAATTGGGGGGGCTAACTTGTTCAGGACAAGAAATATGGAGAAACCGGCCTTTGATTTCTGAGGGCAGTCTGTCCAATTCTCTTGCCCTCCAATTACGAATTGGTGCAAGAACAACAAAAGGCAGTGGCTTTTCCTATGAGAATGACTATGATCTCCAAAGAATTATTCAGACAGCAAATTCCTAGCAGTTCCGCACTTCCTACTCTAACAATCTTAGAGTTTTTACAGTTCCAGTGTAATCAACACACAAAAATTGGAAATTGACATTTTTCTGCAAAATATTTAGGTGGCATTCGTTTCAACAAAAATATTTTGCCAAACCTGAAAGAAATTTTCTTTCAACCAATGGCAATCAGAGAACATTTCAACATTTTCTGAAACAATTG
Organism: Solanum bulbocastanum; assembly: GCA_037074985.1. NCBI lineage: Eukaryota > Viridiplantae > Streptophyta > Magnoliopsida > Solanales > Solanaceae > Solanum > Solanum bulbocastanum. Next base: position 51,221,353 of record CM073608.1, read on the forward strand.
TACTCGGAAACAGCCTCTCTGCCTCACAAGGTAGGGTAATGTCTGTGTACACTATCCTCACCCGACCCTACTTTATGCAATTACACCGAGTATGCCATTGTTGTCGTCCTACTGGTACAGTTTGTACTCATAAGTAAACCTAACGTAAGTATCAGATCTGACTTTGCCACAAAAACTATACTACATAACGTCAATTGTTGCAAATCAATTTTGCATCAGCATTTCAGATCTCAAATGTTAACACATTATTCTAATTTCTACCGCAAATGCTAATCTATCCAATATAGAATAAAAAATTTAGAATTGAGTAATGAAAAAATGGAGATACCGTTCCTGACCGGCAGTATCCCAAATCTGAGCCTTGACGACCTTATCATCAACGCGAATGCTACGAGTAGCGAATTCAACGCCGATCGTTGACTTTGACTCTAGACTGAACTCGTTACGTGTAAATCTGGATAGAAGATTAGATTTTCCGACGCCGGAATCGCCGATCAACACCACCTTGAACAAATAATCGTAATCGTCGTCCGATCTGTACGCCCCCATTACTGGTGGTCTCTCAATACGTTTATATATATATATATATATGATATATGTATGTATAGAGAGAGAAAATGAAGAAGAAGAGAGATGAAGGATTTGAGAAGAAGATGCAGAATGTGGGGGAGGGTGGGTTCAGCGGGGTGGGGTGGTGCAGGGAGAAAGAAGGACTTTTATAAATAGCCAATTATACGACTTTGTTTAAGTTATAGCCAATTAGAACAATTTCAAACAAATAAATTTGGAATTCAGTCATATACATATTTTAGTTTATTTGAATACATTTTTACATTAGGTTTAGGCAATATATAATTGAACTTTTAACCATTTTGGTACGATATTTAGGTCATATTTGATCGATGTTTAATTATTTTTACTTGAAGTTTAGATGTTATAAAACTAAACTTCAGACATTTGTAGAATTAAACTTGTGTTGGGACGATTCTGAATTGGTTGTTTGTGCTTGAGAAATGTTGGCTATTGTTAAAGCAATATAAAGGAGCACTATAATATAAAGGAAAAAAAATGAACAGAATAATCAATGTGTTATATATGTATCATAATCTAAATTTCTCAAAAGCACACATTCTACCAATTCTTTTGCATTGTTCAAGTGATAGATGTCAATTATGGATGATGTTATAATTGTTCAAATACCTATGCGACGAAATTGACCTAGAAGGTCAACCCCTATGATAACAGATAAAGGATTTCAAACTTGAGACTTCCATTATGGAGGTTTCAAATCAAACTATCTGAGTTGCCTGAACACTAACCCTTGTGACAGCAGACAAAAGATTTCGAAGTTGAATTTCTATTATGGAGGTTTCAAATCAAACCATCTGAATTACCTGAAGGATAAAATTGAGATTCTTTTAACGTACCATTTGTTTAATTTGATCTCTACTTTATACTCCAAAGTCCAATCAAACTCGTAGTTATTTCACTCCTTATAAAAACATTGGGCCAAATGAGACAACCTTAATATATGTATAACTTAAGTCCATCAATTGGTAGTTTTTTTTTTCTACAAGTCATTAGTTATAAACAACTAGCTAGCTAGTGTCAAAAAATATGTACAACTTGTAACATTGTACTGTTATAAACTCCAAATCATTGATGCTATATGGGCTCATTTCTAACCTGCCCTATTTACGTAATTATACGGAGCATGTTATTGTTGATGTTATATATATGAATCAGGACAAGTTTGAACAGAACTCTTTCAAGCTTGATTTCTGCAAAAAAAATCGATAATTTAATTGTGCAAAATCAACATACAACAATAATTTTTTGTTAGAGATCGTATTTCATCGACTACTTCAAATAGAAGTGGTGTCCAATTCTTTGCAGTGTATAACTCAGACTGTTAGTTGTGAAATGAGTATTACATGCATACCTACAAATTATTCAGATTTTTTGGGTTTTTTCTTATCTGGCTTCGGTATTTATATTGGAGTCCGTTAATATGAATTCACACCTTGCAATTAGATTCATTTCGAGAAAATAGTACTCCTTATCAAAAAATAAAATAAAATTATAGCCATGACTCGAAACTGAGATTTCTATTAAGAGAGAAATTAAATGGTCTCATTCACTGCATTATCATATCCGTTGTTTGTACCAATTATTTTAGACTTGATATACATATATATTCACTATTTCTTTTTAAAATCGTTTGGTATAAGATATAAGAATATATAGTAACCCTATTTTTTTATTAATGCCACGTTTAAGGATAATATTAGATGGGATATATGTATAACTAATAATATAGATTGAAAATACTGTCAAGCAAGAAATTAAATAATATTAAATCCATTTTAATTCTATATTGCTATTTTTCGTTTATTTTTCTAGTTGCGTAGTACTATTTTGCATGCAACATATATTTAGGGACATTTGCTCTTTTTGTATCGACAAGAAATTAAACCTACTTTGTTTCTATTGCTATTTTTCGTTTGTTTGGTAGAAAAATTAACTCATCCAGGATATTTTCTTGATGTATCACTATATTTTATTTATGGAGGAGAGACGTCGAATTTTTAATAAAAATTTCTACTCAAGTTAAAGCGTATAAGCTAGTGAAGTTTTCGACTACTGGACTTTTGTCATTTTGGTTGCAATATTCAGGTTGCTTCGCCTATCAATGCTTGTTGCATATTTATTATTTAGTGTTCAAAATTTTTATTAAGATATTCTCCAATTTGTTAACATTATACTCCCTCTGTTCATGCCACTTTTCGTTTTTCGAGAGTCAAACAATTTAAGTTTGACTGAAAATTTGCACATGTAATCATCAATTTTTTTGCAATGAAATTTATATATTTGTAAACTACATAAAAAGTACTATAACTCACAATAATTGATAATTCAAAATATTTAAATGATCTATGAAAAACTTACTGTCAAAGATAGATTTGTTTGAATTTCGAAATTCGAAAAGTGTCACATAAAATGGGACAGAGGAAAGTAATTATTTTGACATATATATACTGAAAAATAAACAAAAAAAAAATATTCTCCATGGAATCATCACTTTATTTTTTGCAATTCTCCCTTGACAATTAGTGAAAATCAATTACAATTTCCTTCTTTCATACATCCAATAAATTTCCACTATTACCCTTCCAATAATACAATATTTCTTGTATGTGGTTGAAGGAATTAAAATGAATTAAACATTAAAAAAAAAAAAACATTGACTAAATAGTAAAATAAGATTTTTATGGTCCCAGAAAATATGAGAGATCAATCAGTGATCTTATCTTGTCAGATAAAGGAGATTTTCCCACATGAATTTGCTAAATGCCATCACATAGTCTAGTTTTCCTGCACATTAAACGGCTAATTTAAGATTATCAAATTCAAAAGTGTTTTTTTTAATTTTCTTAAACGACGTGTCAAATTGAAACAGGATAAATAAGTTAAAACGAAGGAAGTACCTAATTGACACTAAGTTGTACTTTGATCTCAGGAGGAGTATTAGTTGAATCAGCAAGTGGTGTAGTGTGGTTGTCCATTTGCTGCTTCATGTTCTGTTGGTAATAAATTTGCCTCAACCTCTCTATTTCCACTTTCAATGCTTCTTGATGAGCTATATACATGCATATAATAGTGAACATCAATTCAGATTAGTGGTGCACGTGCACTCGTTATCTTTAGGAAAAATCATGTATATCTATATATATATTATGAAACAAGCAGAAATAGGGAATATAGTAAAGAGTGCATCTTCAGAAGGCATAGAACTGCATTTGGTCCGTTGGTAGAATACTAGAATTAAGGGATTCCACCCTTTTTGTAATGTAAGGGGAGATCTCAGACTCGTTTGACTATAGGGAATTTTCTTTAAAATGAAGAAAATGACCTTCTTAATAGATATAGAATCATGACTCGTAGTTTAGTCTTCTTACAAGCATATTGAATTGGGACTCGTAATTTTATTATTGATGCATGTCAAAGACAATGACGGCACCACATATATCAAGATGATGAATTAAACATCTTTCATCAAAATTATATTATATATAGATTGAAAATTATAAATTTCTGACGTCCGATCGGACAAAGTAATACTAACCAGCTAATAGAGACAAATATGAAAGATTATGATTATGAGGTTTAAAAAAAGAAAAAAACTTACCATCTTTAAACAACTTATCTTGGGCCAGAGCAGCAATTTTTTGCCTGAGGGCACTATTGTCAACATTTAGCAATAAACGTTGATGGTCCAAAAATGCAACTCTTGGTGACAGTACAGAAACTTCAGCCTTCAATAAATCAAAAAATAAAATAAGAGAGGTACACGTAATATTTTATTCGAATTTAAAAAATCTCCAACAAATTAATATTATGAGAAATTTAAGATAAAATTATTTGATAAATAATTCACATACTTGAAGAGTGCTAACACTACGTTCGAGCTCCGATACGTATTGCAGTTTCCTCACCCTCGACCTTTGTGCCGATTGTCTATTTGCCAATATCCTGTCATAATTATCGATCATTCAGTCTTTTCATATTTCTTAAACTTTGTATTCAGTCATAATCACTATTCCATTAAGTATATAATTAGTACCTTTTAATTCTCTTGGGATCAACAACTCTTTCAGAAGAATATTCAATATTATTAGCACTTGCATTTTGATTAGCTGTGGCTAATTCCTCATTAGTCTTGCATGAGCTTTCAACTTCCTCATTTTGATCACTCTTAAGCTGCATCATCATCTGATCAGGGGCGTTCATCTTTTTATCTTCATTAACGTTTATGTAATCAGACGGCGATGACGGGTTGGAACACGACATGTCGTGGACGTCGTCGTTAAACATGGACATGATCTGTTGTTCGTCTTCGAATCTCTCGAATTCCTCGTGACCGTTAGTAGTCCCACCGGATCCCGGAGTAGTACTGGATAGCCTCCGGCATTCTTCAACCATGGGCGACTCCAAAAAAGCAATGGAGTCGCTCATTGATCTCCGGTGGGACCCACGCCTCGATGACATGTCGAGGAATTCATCCGCCCATAAATTATGATCGGACGGAGCTAAGTTTTCCATTTTTTGATGTAGCGAAAAATCAGGCCAATTTTGTGTCATGTTAGGCGCTCTTGGTGGTAAGTGTGCCATTTTTCTAGCTTTTTTGATCAAAATCGATGGAATTTCAAGAAAATTATAATTTACTTTACACCAATAAATAAAGAAATAGTCATTCAGACATACCTCTAAGTTGTTGATCGAAATGAAATTAGATATATCAAGTTCAGTTACTTGCTTGAACAAAGAAAGGAAGAACTATCTGATCGGATCAGAAAAACTCAAAGCTAAATGTAAGGGTGTGTTTACAAAGTCATGAAGTGAAGAAAAGATAAAGATTTTAGAAGAGAACATACACATGACATTGTCTTATGAGCTATCAATGTCTATAAGTTTGAATATTTGTCTCATTAAGAAGCAAAGAAAATTAAAATTTGTCTACAATATGATAAATTGACAAATTAAAGAGGGGATATTAAGAAGGTATCACATGGGGAGATTGTTAGGACAGCTATCAAACAGCTGGTAGGAAGTTTGGAGTCTTAACTGTATTACTAGAAAGTAGCAAATAGTTTAATAATATAGAGGACTTACATCACATGTACCCTTGTGCTCATCACTCATCATCTAAAGCCTCTTGGCTTCTTTTTCATTATTTCTCTAGTTGACATACATTATTGTCGGGCGTTTGATTAGATATGAAATTTAAGAAATGTAAACTATTTTTATATATATTATATGTATTTGAAATTTATAATGGTTTAATATATAGTTGTTTTGTTAAATTTATCAGGATATTTAAGTTAGATATTCAAACTCAGTTATGTTCAATTGAACATCTTAGAATAAAAAATTTCAACTAGACACTTTCGATTTCCAAATTTTCAAAAAAAAATTGTGGGTTTTCATTTAGCTACTAGATAATTAAGTTAATCATATATATAATATATTGTTTTCTTTAATTATACGCATCTATCTCAAATAGAAAATGTCTAAAGAGTTTTACGACTCTATTGGAAGCGAATGTTTATATGGTTAAATGAAATATAATTGTGAAAGTGTATCGTTAACCTGTTTTATAGTAGATTTTTATTGTATAAAATATACCTGTTTTATTTTCTTTCTATACATGAACACGTTAAGGAGTTAAGAATATTTAGTCATACTCCTATATAAATAATTTTGGTATAAATATAAGGGTCAAATCACCATATCGGTGAAGATGCATATTAAAAATATATTTTATATAGTTAATTTAATTATTAATAAATAAATGAGACTACACGCAAAAAGATTTTCAAATTTTAAACTAAAAGTGCCTAATTTGAGATATTCAATTAAAAAAAAATGTATGTACATATTATAAATATAATTTTTCTAACGGATTAAAAAGAAAAGAGTATCGATAAAGATATTAGAAGAGTGGAAGAAATAATTATGTCACCCTAGTTAACATGAATAATTATGATTAAGAGGAATTGAGAAAGAACATTCCTCCACATACTCTTTTTTTCAAGCATAACTGTCATGCACGGGCTATTGAGCACCGCTTGATCAATGAAAAATTAGATGTCATCACATGTTATCGTGATTTTGAATTTTAGAATAACGATCTCAAGTGCTAACACAGATAAATACATTAGTTATGAACTCGCTCGAATGCAAAAGCCTTGATGATCAGATCCGATCCTATACATGTATTAAAAATTCATTAGATAATATAATACTAAATTTCAATGGAAAATTTTAGAATGGCTCAATTTAATCGAACTCATAACTTATAATGTGGTTCCTCTTATATCCGTTTGTCCATTCGTATCATAGTTAGCCGGCCCGGGATACTAACATTCTTCGTTTATAAATATACATATAGGAGCGAGTCCATTTAACTCGCATCTATAAAAGGGATTTTATTTAATTTTAAGAAAAGATAGTTTGAATCCGATCTAATATACAAAGTTTTTTCTTTAGTTAAGTATTATAAGATTTAAAATATCCTTAATTATGAGTAAGATAAATCGAATTTCAACTAGAATAATTTATACATGCAAGAAGGAATAATTAATTTATCACTTAACGTGAATATCTACTCTATATGTTCGATATGTTTGGGAACATTAAATTATTATTTTTAAAATGATATAAAAATATAAGCAAAGTAATGGAATATTTATGTGGAAGATGAGCTGTGGAATGTGGAAGAAGATATTATGTCTTGCCATGTGAATGTTTTATGCATTTTTTCTCACTTTGTCTCTAAACTAAGTTCACATGTAGGCCAATATGTTTCTAATTCATTTCTTTATTTGTACCTTCCTCCCATATTCCCAATTAAAAACTAGTTGTCTTTTTTTATATATTTTTTTTAATAATAATAAGAGGCACTAGTCATGATAGTCAACAAGAGATTTATTACTTTTTAAGTGATTAACTTAATTGGTTGTTGTTACTAAAGATGAGTTCAGATTTAAAATTTATGAGTTTGATTATTTATTTTTTTGACGTACGAAATAAATTTTTTATTGAATCAAAATTATTGGCTTCTGAAGAACTTGCTTCCTGTCGTTTAAATTTATCACCGTCAATTCACCTTTAAGCAATGTACGCTAAGGCAAAAAGGGCAATAACTTATTCATATAGAATGTTTACATTAAGCCAATACATTATACATGTATGTAATTATCATATGTTTTAATATAATTTTTTTATTTAACCATAATTAATTAACATATAATTTTTTACTTCAATATTAAGTCACTTAATTGTAATAAATTATATTGATTTGATGTAAATAATCACTCTGATCACTTTAGGAATAATGAACGAATGTGATAAAGGGTCTAGGTATTGGTGAATTATATTTCATTACACATTTTATGCAAGATCAACATATTGTTACAATTTTATTAGTTTTATAAAGTGATTTGCAAGTATTTGGAATACTAGATATATGGGAGAGTTGTGAGCAAGTTTTGCTATGTATCCCAGATACATGTGAATCCACTTGAATATAATATATCTGGAACAAATTACACCTAAATTTAACCCATGTATTCAAAATACATGTATCTAGACATATCTGGAGACACCAAAATCTGATAAGATACGTAATATTACAAACTAGACTTGTATATAAATAATTAGCTCCTACACTAATGAAATTTAAGAAAGTTCCCTATAAATTTCATTCGGTTGACAGGTCTCATGCATATGAGAACTTCTAACTAGAAATCTTTTTTTATAAAATAATTTAGTAATTAATATAATTGACCAAGATTAGTCTGCAAATTTTAAAATAATTAACTTGTATCATGCACTTACTATTCATGTGATTTACCTATATACAACCCTATATATCAACCTATTGTCCTTTTTATTCTGATTCTTTAATTATGGCCATCTTTTCATGCTCTTGACTATAGGTACATTTTCTTCTTGCACCTTACAATAATTTACGTATATAAGTACTCTTTAATTCCCTTTTGTATTACTTTTCCAGCCAACAAAAATTAAAAACCATAGTACCTATTTAATTTAATTTTTGTTATAATTGCTCTCTTTTTGATTGAACTTGAATTCGCGCTATATAAAAAAATATGCAACCTAGCGGAACAGCTGCATGCGCATCGTGCAAGCATCAAAGGAAGAAATGCACGGACAAGTGTGTACTAGCTCCTTATTTCCCCGCGGAGAAAATTCGCGAATTCAAAGCAGTACATAAGGTGTTTGGGGTTAGTAATATCACGAAAATCGTGAAAAATCTAAAAGAAGATGATCGGAGAAAGGCGATTGAATCGCTCATATGGGAAGCGTTTTGTAGGCAAAGAGATCCGGTTTTAGGCCCATATGGAGAGTACAAAAGGGTTTATGAGGAATTAAAGTTGTACAAAAGTCAATACCAACAAATATTACAAGCGGGGAGTAATAATAACAATACTGATAATAATGTTAACGGCATGATATGTGATGCACCAACACAAGGGTTGATTAATGGATGGAATATTAATACTAAGAGGAATGATATTAATTATATAAATCATGATAATTCAAATGTGGAATCATGGTCATCTTATAATAATAAGATTATAAATCCTTTACATCATGTCCAAAATATTGAAAAATTAAGAACTGAAAATAGTAATGGCTCTATAGTTATTGTGCCTCAACAACAAGTCTATAATGAATTCAACCAGCAATATTTTCTAACAGGTAGAATATATCCCTAGCAACATATATATTTTTTTTTCTTAAAAAAAAATTAAATAACTTTTATGGACTTATATATAGTGTTATAGGTTTTTATACTATCAATGTATATTAAATAAATTTTCTAGGTATGTAGTTACTGTAACTGATTTTTACTTCGTTTTATTTTAGGGATCGTTACATGCATATATAGGTATAGCCACTCACCAAAATATTAATATTTTTTGCATATGATGATATACATAGAATATACATAATTAATATATATTTAGCTAGTGATTGCAATTATTTTAATCGAGCAGGCAAATATGTTAAAATATCTTTATTTTATGTCATGTTTGATTGGTCACGTCTATGTATAGTGCTTAAAAAAAGATTTTTATAACTTATAGTATTAAACATGTCCATGACATTTATATACGATTATAGAATTATGTTATAATTAAGGGTAAACCTGAATATTTGTTTTTATTTTTTGGTATATATACAGGTCAATATAATCCAATTAATTCAAAGCCAAGGGAAAGCATGATGTGGGAAGACAACTCTTGAAAATCCTCAAAGTTTTTCCATTTATTTTGTTTTTGTTTTTGGTTTTATAATGTTTTGTTGTTTTCTCTAGCCATTTGATTTGTGCATATATATACAAAAAATATTGCACAAGATCATATGTTCTACGGTCTCTTCAATGAGAAGTTAAATGTTATTTTGTGAAACTTTATGCTTAGTATCGAGGGTAGTTACGTATTGTTTTATAATATATCGTATTGTATTGTATTATATTATATTATATCATACCATGTTTGATTATTTTGATGAATTCAATGTTTGAATAGATTGTGTTGTTTTTGGTTGTTATCTAATATCTACATTGGTGATTTGAAGGATAAACCTATAAAAAAAAGTAGAATATATATGGGGTAAAACTATTGATAAAGGGTAAGATAAAATATAATATAGGAGTATTGAATAATAAGTAATTAAAGACAAATGAGATAATGAGATTACACCAAATCAACCGGTATTTCTTTTTAAAATTATTTTTATTAGAAGTGTTTTTTGGAAAAAAGGTATTTTTGGAGGTAACCTATTAGAAAAGCAATCTTGTCAAATTTTCAGCAATTTATGTTTGCCGGAGAATTCAAATTTGATTATTTTTTACTTTTTTAGTTTTTAAAACACAATTTTTGACTATGCAAAAGCACTTTTATTTCCTATAAATTTGTCCAAACATCATAATTTTCTAAAATAACTTTTTTTAATTAATTAATTTTTTTTAGCACTTTTAGCTTCTTAAAAATATAAAAGTATATCTCAACGAGTCAAAATCTAACCCAATCAAAACAAGCAAAAATATTAGGAAAAATATATATTTTCATATCTGAAATCTAATTTTTTTTCCCCAAACTTCATTAAAATTTAATTCATTCTTTTTTAATTATGAATTGACTTACAAATTAAAATCCTCATGAGGAAGAGTCCTGTTATATTCTGCCTAAATAATAAATCAAGCAATAAGTAATTTTCCCACCTAACAAATTTATTTCAACTTAAAAATGGCAAGTTTCATGCAAAATGAAGTATTTTAGTACAACGTTAAAAGTGACAAGTTTAGCATATGATAATGATTTCAAAAACATTTTTCTTTATCGACTTAATAATTTTAGTGGAAATGTTAGTTATTAGTTTAGGAGATGAATTGATGGGTTATAAGAATGGGTTAGTAGGAATCCTAGTTGGCAATTTAGGTGGAGGGATTAGTTCCGCATGGCTTGCTATATCATTAAAAATTTGACATATTGTTAACTCACGAAGGTATTTGTGGTCTCTTGGATAACGACGGAGGTATTTTTGATCCGGAAATGTAACGGAGAGTATAAGTGATCTATTTCATATAGTTCAGAAGCATTTTTGACCATTTTCTGTAAAAACAATCTTGCATCTAATAACTATGAAAAAAATGACTTCTCCTAATATATATCTATGTATATATAGAATTTCCGTCGAAGTTGGTGGGTGGCGCAGCACCCCACCACCCTTAATAGATCCGCTCTTGTTCTCCCCCTTTATCTACGACGCAAAATATCTTCTTCTTTTCTTTTCTTTTTTTTTGACTTTTTTCTCATTTATGTTCATATTGGAAAGACTCAAAAAACACACTTTTAACATTCTTAATAATGTTAAATGTGCTATGTGAAAAAATATGTCTCTCTTTATATAAAAGAGGAAATTAGAATCAGTAACGTGGCGCTTTCTAAATCCAAAAAACTTATTTTCCTATTTATCTCATATATTTAGATTTTCCCATATTTCTTTACTTTATGTGCTCATATTAAAAAAAAAAAAAAAAAAAAAAAAAGGGACACCTCTTAACATTTCATTATAAATTCACATCATTTACAAGCCCTAACACATTCCTGTAAAATTACATGCTATCAATACTCAAATTGTTTGGCTCCTTGCTTAATTATACACATTGTTACTCTCATCTTCAATGAGAAATATTTACACTCTTGTTTCGATGATTATTACATATTTATTAAAAAAAACAAATATTATATTTAAACTAATAATATTATACCATACACATATAATCTCATCCTCTTTGGAGACTATGTTGAAACAAACATAATAATTATTTTTCATGTTGGAGAAACTAACGGGAGTAAAAATAATAAGAACGGACAGCCATCTATGGATCAGAACCTTCCTGCAAGAGCCATGAGAATTAGGAATAAGAATTATCAGAAGAGGTTGAAGGCCAACAGAAAAAAAACAACAAGCTAGATGGATTGTTAAGAAAAATATTGACAAGATGGATCCCAAAAAACAACTACAAGCTGAAAAAGATATGCAGGATTATGTTAAAGAACAAATAACTGTGGCAGTATCGTCTCAACCAATGGTGAACACCGCCGGTGCTCTCACTTTAAAAAACTCTTTTCAACAGCTCAATGATGATGGCAGTAAAAAGGTTGGTAGTGAAGAAGAAGGAGGTAATGCTAACGAGGAAAATGGCATATATGGTGACAAAGAAATGCCTGATGAAAATCCCAGTCAACAGCAACTGATTTGTCAAGGTAAAAGCACTACCAAGACGAAAAATCAGCTTCAAGAAAAGTATGCACAAGCAAGGACAGAAGATAATTTGAACAAGTCCAACATTAATAGAAACATGGAGGAAGGGTTGAAAAGTCACTCTCTTTCATTCAATCAGGACACCAATACGCCTCAACAGTGCCTGGAAAGATCCCACCAATTCTCAGAATCACAAATCTATAAGTATACAAGCTAGTGACAAGGACGAGTTACAAGAAACTTCTGTACAAAGCTCTATACAGCAAACTACTATCCGCAAGAATTAAGCTGGGAGTTCTAAACATGTCAAGAATCAGGAGAGGGCCATCGATATTCAAGAACCAACCACTATGGAGAACATTATCAGAGATCAACCTATATCTATGAAGGATGCGCATTGCAATTTATCATACATGAGAGGAATTAATCTTTTTGTGGATCTCAAGTGCAATGAAGACATCGATGTGACCATTAACAACTCTGAATCAGATCATGACGATGCCAATGAGTTCCACAATAGTCAAGAAGAAGTCGAAGGCAAAGATTCTAGTGAATATGAATCAAGTCTAGGGGAAGCAAGAGATAGCGATAGTGATGATGAATATCAGGAGGAAGAGGAAGAGGAATACGAAGAATGTAATTCCACTGATGAAGATGAACTCCTCAAAACTTTTGCCCCTAAAACTGTATGGCATGGGCAAACCAGTGAAGATGCAATCATCAAACAGAAAAACAAGCTTATTATGGCGGGTAATTTATCTCCAAGAGGTACAAAAGAGAAACTCCCAAATCAAGCAGGCACTGTCACTAGAGCAAAGGGTAAAGCGAATCAACATATGATGACCTCCCAGAATGTTTTTAATGATTAGCACGATATCTTGGAATATTAGAGGGGTGAAATCAAGGGGAGCTTTTGAAAGATTGAAATTTTTATCCAAAGTTTATAAAACTCAGTTTATTGCAATTCAAGAACCTTTTGTACAAGCTAGCAAACTAGAGCAATACAAAAGAAACTTGGCTTTTGAGGGATGTTTGGCAAACTGCAATGGTAAGATTTGGTTCTTTTGGGCTACGGGATTTATTGTTATAATAGTCATGGATGATGAACAACAAATTACTGTTAAGTTGTCCAACACTTCCTCCAATGAGATCTTCTATTTACTTTTGTTTATGCCAAATCAAAACACCACCTAAGAACTCCTTTATGGGATAGCCTAAGACACTGCAGTAGTCTTATAAATGTGCCTTGGTGTATTAATGGGGACTTTAACGTGATTATGAGCCCTGATGAGAAGAAGGGTGGGAAACCCCATAAAATAGAGAAAAGTTGGGATTTTATAACATGTATGGATGATTGTGGAATGGTAGATACTGGTTTTACGGGTCTCAGATTTACTTGGTGCAACACTACGGGTAAACCTCACAGAATTTGGAAAAGACTGGATAGAGTTTTCTTCAATCACCAGTGGACTGACTTGTTTTCCAGTAGTGACATAGAACACTTGGCAAGCACGGGCTCAGATCATACTGCTATGTTGAAAATAGTATTTAGCATACCTTTAAAACTCAATGTATAACTATCGATTTTCATACATGAATTCTTTTTCTTCTTGAAGCAAGTCCATTCTTATATATGTTATTTATAAAATTTAGTTTTTATGTTTGATAACCTTACTAACTAATTGGATAGGTTGCATGTTCTTTAGAGAAACCATGAGTTGTGTTTTGTCTTCAACACTCAAAACTTAGTACAATATTCATTTTTGTACTCTGCACTATTCTTTTTACTGGAAAGCATTTCCAGTTGTCATTTTTTATTCTGACTACATTGATGGTTATGTAAAGAAGCTCAATTTGTTTTTGTGAAGTACTTTGTTTTCAGACTAATCTTTGTGGCTCTCTTATTTGCATCTCAATTGTAATAGTAAAATCATTTGTGTTCATCTTGTGTGAAATTTTATTAAACTAATATTCCATTAAGAACTCATTCAATCACCATGTTGCTTATCTACAGTAATTTTATAGATTTGCCTCATTGAAGTCTTAAAAGTACCAAAATACTATTGCAAAATTACCAAGTCTCGAGTATATGAGTCTCCCATTTGTAAATGATGCTATAATTATCGGCTTAATTTACAAGAGCAAAACATGATGTGTGTATATGTTTGTCAAAATTTGAACTCGTTTATTAATAAATTCTCTTAACATTATTTTTAACAGGTCAAGAATGTGAAGTTTGAAGAACTTATCGGGGAAAAAAGTGTTGAGCAAGTATAAGCAATTGAAAATGTTGATGAACTAGTTGAACCAAAAGAGATCTATTTTGGTTTGAATTGTTGTGGTTTTTCTCGGTTGTACGTGCTATAAATTTATTCGTTATTGTTAGGAGTTCACAAATGTAAATAATGTCATCAATTTGGATGAGTATAATATTTTGTTGTAATATGATATTCTAGTTCTTTGTAATTGATCATTAAATTTATATAAATATTGATTTTTTAATATGTTCTTGAATGTGTATCTATAGAAATTATCACAGTGACTCCCTTTTTGTCTATTGGGGAAGATAAAGATAAAACCATCAAAGGTAAAATAACTTTTAGTGACTGAATATGTTGTCGTAATTAAAGGATTTAACGATGGGATTAACAATCAACGACTGGAAAATTTGGTCGCTAAAAGAGGTATAACGACCAGATTTTTTGTTGTCGCTAAAAGATCTTTAACGACCGAATTAAATCTCTAAAAGATCTTTAACGACGAAGCTTTTAGCTGACAACAGATTTTATTCCGGTCGTCATTAAGTAATAATGACCGGATTAGTACTTTTAGCGATCAATTTTCCCCTTGTTAAAGGCTTATTTTCCTGTAGTACCCTCGACATAGTAAAGAAAGATAGCCCCGGTGGTTAAGGCTGCTCAAATTTGACTTAGAAGCTTGGTTTGGAGCCCATACGTGTTTAATTTTTTACTTGTCCTAAAGTATGAACACTCTTGACGAAAATTCTGGCTCTACCACTATGTGATGTCTGACGTGGCTACAACATCAATGTAATTCCATGAATTAAATTTTTAAGCATGTGATGTGGCGTACCAATGTAATTCCACAAATGGAACATGGGAGGGTGGTATGTACCTAACATTTATCCTACCTTATGAGAAGATAGATGTTGTTTTCTATAGATTATTGACTCAAGTAAAGTATATCGACAAAGTATTGAAAAAAGTACATTAGCAAATCAAGCATGCTAAAAATAAGGAGAAGAGAACAATATCAACAACAAAACGAAAACAAAGTAATAATTGTTGTGCTTAAAAGGTCAAATGAAGATGGCGACCCTTCGATACCTCGTAAGGGATTCTGTGCTTTTCCTCATAACAAGTTGTTAATTAAGAAGGCCAAAAGCTTGACTCGACACTCACTAATAATTATCAAATTATATTATAGTACGCATTTGGATCCTAGAATGTCTAAGAATCTTTACATGTTCGAAAGTGTACTAGGTTGATATATATATATATATATATATATATATATATATATATATATATATATATATAGCTCTGGCGGATTTGAAATTTAAATTTAGTAGAATTTATATAAATCTCATAGTGTTAAGAGCTAATTACATTATTTTTTACTCTTTTTCAAATTACAAGAATCCCTTAAAATTTATGAATTTCGATATATCACTGGACTTTCAAATACATCAACAGACATCCAGATACATAGGGGAGGGGTGTATCAGAGGGAGGGGGGATGTATTCGAGAGGAAAGGGATATATATCATAGAAGAGAGGGATGTAACTGAGAGGGGAATAGGGATGTATGATGTATCCGAGAGGGGATTTTTGAAATTTTTTTTAAATGGTAGGGAATTTTAGAGATTATGGTAAAATAAGATGTATATTTAGGTAAAAAAAAATAAATTAAATTTATATAATTTTTTTTAATTTTAGGATTTTTAATATTGAACTTGTTAATCTAATTTTTGTTAAGATTTTAGTAGAGTTTTAAATATACGGAGCATATTTGCAATAGCTTTTGCATAAACCCTATATATATGCGTTCTTTTCACTATATATATTTATACTTTGTGTTCGAAAGTTATGAATTGAGATGATACCGTACCAAAAGCTACATATCCGCTCATAAAGCTCATATGGCGTAACATATTTGCTGTAAGTCATTATCTTAAGATACATCCAAATTAATGTACTTAAGCAAATTAATTAATTTAATGAAATAATGGCATATGCTACTTGTGCAGTGTGCACTTCCAATTTTGTATGAAAAACTATATATATATATATATATATATATATATATATATATATATATATATATAGACTAGAGCATTATGTCCATAAATAGCTACAACTCTCTTTAGTGTAAATTAAAGCATACAACTTACAGTCTATGAAAATGTCTCAAGGGAAATTGTACATTTGTGTAATTATGGTGCTCATAATTATGATGCAATGTACGGAAGCTCGGATTCTAAGGCCAAAAAAAGTTATGTTGTTCAAATTCTTCAAAAATGTCACAAAGGGTGTGTTGGATCCTCTAAAAATAACGCATTTTCGGAAAATTCGTTACGAATATGACAATACTTTTAAAGAGTCTGAACAACGTAAGGAAAAAAGGTTAACTGAACCATTTCGAGTACTTTTCGAGAGTAAGAAAGTTGATAAGAGCCAAGAAAGAAAGTACAAGCTTATGAGGAATAGTCCTGGAGGACCTGACCCTAAGCATCATTAGTTCCAAGAATTCCTAGTTAAGTAATCAATTAGTACTCTTAATCTTATTGTTATATCTTGATTAGTAGTTGTAATGAAAAAATGTCATTTGAAATACATCTCATGAGTAGTATGAAAAATATCTACTACTTCTATTTTATTTTATGTTACATTATTTTTCTTACTCTCTTTCATAAGTGATGTTTTTTTTATTATTATTAATAGATTAGTAACTTTAAATCTTTTCATTTCATCATTTATTGTGTACTTTAAAAGTCAAAAAAAAATATTTTTTAAAATTATAAGTTTCAAAATAAAAATATTAAAGTTTGTACAAATATCATTATATAAATTGAAACGGTGTGAGTAGTAGTTGAATTCGAACCTTGGTGTTTTGGCTTGTACTAGTGGCACCAAGGCACTCCCATGCTTAATTGCTTAATTATATTCTACTTTATGTCAGTTTCTCAAGATAGATATGTATATGTACACATAATTTTTTTCGATGTGCACCCCACTAAATCACGTGGGTCCACCTATATGCATGAGTTAGCATATGTAAGAAGATTGAAAGATAAAATTAAGTCAAAATATCAAAAGGTCAAATAAGTAATGTTTTTACATTATATTTTGATCAACAATATATTATTTATCGAAAAAATGATATAGTTAGAATGTACAATTTCAATCATCCCTCCATGTCTAATGTCATCATAGTATATTCTTGAACTGCAGAAATAATATCTCTTAAATAATTATATCCTTCACATTTATTTTTATTAGCATAAACAATAGTTTGAACTTCACTAGCTAAGGTTGAAACCTCATGATATTTTTTTTCTTTTTGATAATTTAGTGCAATTTCAAGCTTGTTGTATACATTTAATAATTCGTCAACACAATTTTTATCTCCCGCAGTTTCGGGATTGTCTACTTTTATCGAAGAAAATACCATTGCTCCAGTTATATAATCTTCTGTTATAAAAGCCATAGAATATTGAGAATTATTGAGAAATAAAAGAATTGTTAGAGAAAGAACAATGAAATTGGTGCTAGATAAAGAAGCCATTAATTATATTCTTTTTGTAGTAACTTTTTTTTTTCCTTATGTGAAATATGTTTTATTGTGTGATTTATATATATAGTTAATTGTGATCTATAATAAAGTGAAACGTTTATGGTTTTATTAATTTACAATTTAAGGTATTTAATGTTAGTGTATGATGCATTACTTATTTGCCTTTTGATGCATGTACTAACAAATGTGGTGTATTTACTCTTTTCGTTAGCAAACTTAATTAAAAAATTAAATTGAAATTGATATTTTATTTTCAAAAACTGCATGTGGTTTAAACAATTACTTAATCTATTTTTGTACTCCTTCAAATCCGACTCAACTAAAAAAAAAAAACTCAATCCTCATTTATTTATTCTCGAGTAGAAGAGGGATTGATTTTTTTTTTTTTTTTTTTTTTTTTTTTTTACGTTTAGGACAGGTATGGAGGGGGTAAAAAATGGGTAAGGTAATTTTTCAAAGTCAAGTGTCACTTATAAAATTAAAAAAATCAATTTAAAAATATATCTTTTAATAAAATTATGTTAACAAAAAAGATAAATATGCACATTTGTTAGACATTAAAAATATATTTGTAACGAAGAATATGTCCATTCTAAATTACAATATTGAGAAGTATATTTGCCCCTTAATGTTCACATCAAAACTATTATGTCCGGTTCACTTTATTTACTGTCTCTATTAAAAATAAATAGATAGTTCAAAATAGGTGTGGAAAGAAAATAATGTCTAAGATATAATTAATAATATTAGTTTTCATTTTTTACTTTTAACCTTACTCAATAAATGTAGAGAATAATGTGATGACAAAACGAATTATATTGAGATTAAAAAATTAAATTAAATTTTATTTTTAGTTACTATTTTGTAAAAAGAAATATCACAGTAAATGAATCGTATGAGTAACAAAATAAAACAATGTATAAAATACATTTTAAAATAAATAGTTTCGTGCTTCGTATTACATTACATATCATAATTTGCTTTCTATTTGACTTCTTTACTCAAATATTATCCTGTTAATATATTTTTTTTAAAAAGGTTTAATTTATATTTACGTAGCTTTAGTCTTAGCAACTTTATATCATAATCAAAGTTGAGTAGTAAATTTAATTCTCTCTTCTTCTTTTTTGAAGAACTAGGCACCTAATATCCACTATTTTGTGTTTGACAGTAAGGAGTCGTTTGATAAATGGTCTAAAAAGCATTTAATTTTTCTCACATCCCATAAATTTTTGAAAAATACTTTTGATAGAAAAATAAATTTCTCAAAAATAAGAAAACACATTTGTTGTTTCATTCAACTACATTTATTAGAGATGTCAGTCTAAACGGAAGAAAGTTAATCAACATTCTAACCATACATGTTAAAAAAAGGACATAAGTACATATAATCATATTATTGTGATTAATTTGTTTAAGTATGATTTCTATGATCAAAGTCACTAGCTCAAATCTAAGTCTATATTAGCAAATTCTATAGCTGTTTGAATAAGACTTCCTAAATCTTCATTTCCATGACATTTATTAACAGATTTTTGAGCTTTATTAGCTAAAGAAATAACATTAACAAAATCTTGTTCTTTGTATTTCTTCATTGCTTCTTCAAGTTTGTTGTGTGCATATGATAATTGTTTGATACAATATTTTTTCCCCACATTTTTTGCTTCATTTATTTTTTTAAAAGCAAGTTTTGTTGCTGACTCTAATACACTTTTTGTAGTAAGTGGAGGTTGATCAGCCATAGAATATTGAGAAATATTGAGGAATAAAAAAAATGTTATGGAAAAAATAATGAAAGTGGTGCTAAATAGAGAAGCCATTAATTATTTATTCTCCCTTGTATTTTTTTTTTTTTATACCTATGTGGGATGTGTTTTATTGTGTGGTTTATATATAGTTGGTTGTGGTTTACAATAAAGTGAAACGTTTATAATTTTTATTAATTTACGATTTAAAGCATAATTAATTTGTCTATTAATGCATTGATTATTTGCTTTTTTATACATGTACTAAGCTAATTTTTCTGTCAGGGTGTTAATGTTTTCTTCTTTTGATTTTTAAAGTGACTCAAAAGAACTTTCAGCATATCATCCTTGCATTTAGCATATAAAATCAGGGAGGGGGTTCACGTGAACCTATGTTTCCTTTCTCAGATCAGAGCTCATGTTCCCTCGGATCCCTTCTCGATATCGAAACTCATGTTTTCCTCCGAAGATCAGAGATCATATATATTGATGTTATATTTTTAAAAAAATATTGAAATATAAATATATGAGCCCAATGCAATGATATTTGAATACACCACTCTACGCGAAGTTAAATTTAAAATTTATATTTATCTTATTTTATTTTTCTTTCTTAAATTAAATAACACCTCACTAATTTTAACCCTATAATATAATTTTTTTTTCAATTTTCTGTAATAAGAAAACCAATCAAATTTATATCTTAGATCAACTTAAAGTTTATATCTTAGACCAATTTTTTTTTAATATAGTGCACCATCATTTGAAAATTCTAAATACACATTTGAATAAAATACATAAACAAGTTTCACTCAACTCCCTTTTTTTTCACATAATTCTTGCTTTAGAAGCCAAGAAAATACAACACAAATTTCACTTAATTAACTCCCTTTTTTCACATAATTCTTGTTTTAGGAGGCAACAAAATACAAACATATGTACTTCCTTTCACAACTATATTAACTATGATATATGTAAAACAAACTTCAAAAAGAGGCCAAAATGCCTAATACTTGAGCTATTTTATTGTGATGGGACTTGTTTATTCTACTACTCCCTTTTTTCACTTCCCTGTTGATAACCAGTTTGAGATTGCTTATTCCCACCAGCAACAAAATCTGTTGTAGTCTTCCCTATTCCAACCAGAGTTTCACCAATTGCTTGCAGCACCCCACCGCCTCCGCCTCCGCCTCCGTGTCCCTGAAACACCTGTTTGCTCTCGCTCTCTCCGCCCTCCTTGCCCTCCTCCGTGGCTTGCTTTTCTCCGCTAAAAACTTCGCCTCCGCTTTCTCTCTGTACACATTTAACACAAAATTCAGCTTAATGCATTAAAATTTAAAAAAAAAAAAAAAAGAAAAGAGAACAATGGTCATAAACATGAATCCACCTCAAGCGCTTGTGTGTGTGTGTATATATATATATATATATATATATAATGTACCCAAAAACAAGGAGATAGTAACCTAATGTTTACCTTGGAATTACCTTCTAGTTGTCTCTCAGTTTCTGCCTTCTTTTTACCGGCATAGTCAGCTGCACCTTCTTCCACTGAGACTATGTAATCTTTTGCAGCAGCCAATTTGGCCCCTGCATACTCTGCCACGCTCTTTCCAGCTCCAGAAACCGTGTCCTTTGCAGAGACTGCCTTCTCCCCTGCATAGCCTGCAGCACTAGAAACAACATCAGCCGCGGCTGCTCCTTTTGCTGTATAATGTGCAGCACCCAAAGCTCCCACTTCGGCCATATCCTTCGCGGTTTTAGCTGCTTCCCCTGCATACCCTACCGCGCTTTTCCCTGTTTCAACAGTAGTATCTTTTGCCTCGACACCTTTCTGCCCGATGTATCCTGCTGCATTCTTGCTCTTTTCGGTAGCATAATCTTTTGACTCCCCTGCTTTTTGCAGGGTGTAATCTTTAGCCTGTTGTGCTGATTGCATTGTTGTTTGTCCTGCACTTGATAGGGTATCCTTAGTTGCACCATAAGCTTGCTGGCCTTTTTCGAGAGCAGTGTCCTTTGCAACTCTAGCCTTGTCCACAACATACTCGGATCCAATCTGAGCGCCATGAATGACAGCGTCTTTGGCTTGTGCACCTGCACTTGAAAGGGTATCTTTCTACAAATTTTTCGCCTTTTTCACCTCAAAAATAGTGTTTGGTTATACATTATAATCAAAATTTAGTACTTGATGAAAATTTAGTAACTTTTCAATATATCCATGTTCAGCGTTGACGTTGGGTTTTCTACTGGTGGCTCCTACATAGGCAACAGCTGCGCAGCTCTCATGGCTGCTACGGCCACTGGACGGCCTCCTTTCAAGGATGTCCAGCCCGCCCCACCACCCCAAACCACCACCTACGCCATCCCTTTTCAACTCCAATACTCTAAATCCTAAACAATCTGCCCTAATTAACTCAAAAACAATCGTAAAATCAATCGAAATAATTTATGAAGAACCTACTATCACGTTTTCAATGGAGGAAAAGCAAGACTTTATGATCGAAGAGGAATTGCATCAAGCAGTGGTGTTTAAATTATCCCACGGTGCCCCAGATTTGAAGGTATTAAGGTCAATTTTATCGAAACATCTTGGTACCAAGGGCAATTGTTTATTGACTTACTTGCTCCAAAGACAATTTGTTAAGGTTTGATCAATATAAAGATTATGTACTAGCTTTATCTCGCTCAGTTAATTATCTTCTCTACAATGGAGAGGAGCACCAATATAGTGTTTTTCCATGGTCTATTGGATATAATCCTAAAGAGGAAACAACATTAGCTGTGGTTTGAATTTCTTTACCGAACTTATCTCCGTATTTGTTTTCAAAGAAGTCTCTGTTGTCTATAGGATCAGCAGTTGGGAAACCAATAGCTATAGATAAAGCTACTCAAATCAAGTCAAGACTTAGCATGGCTAGGGTCAAGGTTATACTGGTTATCTCCGTATTTGTTTTCAAAGAAGTCTTTGTTTTCTATAGCATCGGCAGTTGGGAAACCAATAGCTATAGATAAAGCTACTCAAATCAAGTCAAGACTTAGCATGGCTAGGGTCAAGGTTATACTTGATCTAATGGAAAAGCTTCCAAACCATATAAGGTTGTAGTTTGTGAATGAAAAACCTGATAAGTTGATCAAGGTTTTCAGGAGATTGTATATTATAATCTACCTTTGTATTGCAATTATTGTAAGCACCAAGATCATGATGAAGATAGTTGTCGTTTGATCTCGAAAATAAATGAAAATAACAAACAAATTGCTGATACCATTGAAGTTGCTTTAAAAGATGCTATCGTCAATAGTGAAAAGTATCAAGGTGATGCGAGAGAAATACTAAATGAAAAAAGAAAGATTGTAGATGTCGATCAAAGTAAAGCTACTTCTTTAGATCGACAATTGATTGCTGGCACTTTTGAGCAAAATTATGCAGACTTAATGGATGTTGATACAAGTAATATTGGGTTGAATTTGATGTCTAAATGCAACTAAAAATGCAGGGGGAACACCAAGAGTTGGGATTGATACGCCGTGAGTTGGTTCAGGACAAAAATTAATGGATTCAGGACAAAAACTAATGGATACATCTGATGTTGAAGATGTTGAAAATTCTGGAAAGCATGTTTTGCAAATTGTAAACGAGAATGCAACTAAAAACTGGACACTGGTTGCACACAAAAATTCAACTAGTAGTCTGATCCTTTCCCCGACTAGTCAAAATAATTTTCCATGTAGTGAAAAGGGTGCGACTGGGAATTTTCATGACAGTGAGAAGAGACAATAGTGATGCCTCAAGAGACCTATTACATTCGAATAGCTTTGATGTTTTATCAAAGACTACTGGAAAGCAAGTAAGGTTTGCAGAGAATGACAACGATTTGATTCAAGAAAAACATGTCTCGCCACCTGCTTTGAATAGCAAATTAAGTCCAGAAGCTTCCGTATTTATGCCTAAATGTGTGATTGCAAAAAAGAATGAGTCAAGGGCCTTAGCGTCAAATATAATTGATTTGGGCGAGGATTCTCTTGATGAAGATGAGGATGACAATATACTGGACATATGCTTTGATAGAGTAGCTAGGGAAGGAGATATATCACCTAGGCAACTAAGAAGTGGAAGCAACAAAAGCAAAAAGAAGACACATGGAAGGCAACATAGTTGGGACGGTAAAATGACTGAGAAGTTTGTTTCAAGGCACCTACCAATATGACAAGCAAAGTAGAACCATTTGGCAGTATCACAATATGTTCAACAAGACCCAATAAATCCATAAAGAAGGTATGAATTATCAAGTGTTGTGGGATAGGTTTGAAGAAGAAGACAAGAGAAAAATACTTCAAGTTATTTTTGATGGACAATCAATCTTTTTTAATTCATGCTTTTGTAATAGAAAGTTTGAGACTGATAACTCAACTTTCATCTTGATTGACATATTTTTACGTTATTGAAACATCCTCATTTGTAATATCATCATGAAGTGTATTACAAACTCTATGGTGATCAAAAATAATTAGGTCTCTAGCTCTTATTTTCTTCATACTTGTTAGGTAGTATAGGTAGCAGAAGTTAGGTACTTTATTAGGATTAGTAAGGTAAGACCGAATCCTCCTTGCTTGTACTTATTCCTATTGATATATGATTAATAAGAGGCTGCTAAACACTATCTAGTGGTAAATTTGCTTTTAAAAAAAAAAAACTGTTCCGCATTGAAAATACTACTGACCTTTCTCAATGGCAGTGTCTTTAGCAGCTGCAGCCTTATCAGCAACATACTGAGATCCACTTCTAACACCATGACCAACAGTGTCTTTAGCTTGTGCACCTAGTGCTGTTTCATTGTAACATTCAGCACCATGCCCGTGACTAGCTGATTCTTTTGCATCATGTAACGCTGACACCCCAAAATCCTTTGCCTTTTCGTCGGGATTTTCAGTTAGCACAGCAGCTGGTGTTAGTGCGGGCTTTTTTCTCTCGGCTCTTTTCTTATTACCAGCTTCTTGAGGATGAATCCCTCCATGAACTCTTCCTTCCTCGTCTTCTTTCCTATGTGATTCAATTTTGAAACCTCCAAGCCCTTCTCCTCGAATTCCTGAGATTCAAGGCAAATTCAGATTAATCAGCTTGTTATTGTAGGAAAACATAACTATTTTTTCTTTTCCTTGCTAATTCAATCGAAATATTTATGAAACAATAGTAGTATAAGTTTTTTAGTAGTATAGCTACCTTGATCAACATGATGAGAAGAATGTTTGTCCCTTTGTGTGTCGCTATCTTTTTGTTTTTGTTGTTGCTGCGTTCCACTAGAGAACTCCAGCCCTCCAACTTTAACAGCAGGAGCAGTAGAAACACTTTTTATATGAATAGCAGGATGAACATTTTCTCTTTTTGCTTTCTCTGAAGCCATTCTTTTTGTTTTGTTACTAAATAAACTATGCTCTAAATTTTTTTTCACTTCCAAGAACAGATTTGAAAGAAATTATAAGCCAAACTGGATGAGGCAGATGGTACTAGTATTTTATTTTATTATTATTATCTTATACACGTGGCAATTGATGAGCTTTTTGTTTGTGACGTGGCAAGAAAAACATAGCTACACAGGATGAGTCAGCTATACCGAATGCTAACGTGTCTTCATGCCCTGCAACTATGCATATATTTGTCAATCTCTCATCACACAACAAAGCTTCGTAGCATGTATCTGATAATTTTATCCGTCAAAATTAAAATAAACACGAAAAACTTATCTAACAGTCACTTCATTAACGAGTATATCACACATGAATCATATTTATTTTTAAACATAATAATCAAGATTCACATGATGACTTGGCTTGTTTGAGACTAACATAGTTATTAACTTATTATGGTATATACTTTAAAAAAAGAAATTTTAAAGAAGAGATGAAACAGGCCTTCTATTCACCATAGTCCATAAATAAAAGGTGCTTTTAACTTGCCACCATGTATTAGTAACTGGTTATATTATTGAAACAGTTTAAAGAGAAATAAATGGCTTATTATAATACACCAAGTGCTTCTGCTTTCAATTTTAGTTTTCTGTACAAAGCCATCTATTGATTGGCAAAAGCAACATTACAATTTTAATAGCATCATATCTAGCTCAGACTCCGGTGGGATTACATTGGGTATGTTGTTGTAATGCATCATATCTAGAGAAGTTCCCACTCAGATTCAGAATGATCATCAGCTGATGACAATTTTTTCACGTTCGAGTTTTTGGAGAGAACCTGCATCGGCTTTTCTTCGGGCTCTAGGTTAGGCTGTTGATCTCCATGTAATGCTCCACGCTGCTCATACTCTTTTCTCGTCGACTTCTTTTTCATAGAAAACACTTGCCTGAGCTTCTTCTGATAAAACAACTGAACTGTCAATATCTGAAGGCACACATTCTTCAATGAAACAGCCCCTCCCTCGTCCCCCCACGACCAAACTAATGATAAATATATTGATGAAAAGCAAGAAATAGCAAATACAACACAAGAGGAAGGAGAGGGAGAGGGAACCTTGTATGATTTCCGTTTGACTGATCCCTGTGGAACATGAAGTTTGTCCGCTTCAACCAGGACACATGTTTCCTCCAACTTTGATTCATCATAGCGCTCAACAATTTCCACATCGGACTCAATCAAGTCATACTTCTCGGGCGGAGGAGAACAAGATTTATCTGATCTTTCTGTAAAAGAAGATAGCAAACACAACGAAAGGATTAAGAGACTTAAAAAAGATCCAGTTTTAAGGAATCAGGCCGGAAATACTGAACAGCAGGAGAATGTTGCTCAGTTGCACAAGTATTCCTTCGTTTTATTTTTTTGGAAGTTGGTATACTAAGTATAAAGAAAAGAGAAAACATAAGGGCCCTTTTGCCTTGGGGCGGGATGACACTGACTATGTCAATGCAGGAGTCTTATAAGTGGGATGCCCTATTAAGGTGACCCGTACAGGATTGGTGATCATACTTGGGCCTTCTTTCTTACGAATGGTATAAGCATTATTCTTGTAGTTTCTTGTTTTCCGGTTCCTGTATTAACCTGTGTTTTTTGTGCTTCGATTATCGCGCTATTTTGCTGTCATTACTGTTCTTTCCTCTATATGTTGTGCACTGTTCTCCATTTCATATTATTTCGTTGTTGTTACTACTCTCATTTCTGTATTCACTTTTTCAAACTGTTCGGAGATGCATTATTTTAAGCTGAGGGTCTATCGGAAGCAACCTCTCTATCTCTATGAGGTAGGGGCAAGGTCTGCGACTATGCTTACAGTCTACCCCCAACTCCTCTCCAGACCACATTTGCGGGATTACATGGGTATGTTGCTGAAAAATATTCCTAATCACAGATTTAAGTTAGGTTCAATTTAACAGTTCATCCAATAATCCATAGTTCGCGATATGCTTTTACATAATATTGTCTAACTCAGGCAGAAGTATAACCCCATTTTATAAATCAGCAATTGATATGAAAGCTACTCTCCAAGATAATATCAGAGTAGTGACTCCATCAAAATGGAAGCAAAAAAAGAGAAGGGAGATCTTTTTTTACAGGTGGCTATTGTAAGTACCTTTGCAGGACTCATTGCTCTCCTCGCTGGCAATATTATTGTCACCAATATTACTGCTAATCTTTGCAATATTATTGATCTCCTCGCTGGCAATATTATTGATCTCCTCGCTGGCAATATTATTGTCACCAGTATTACTGCTAATCTTTAATCCAGTATCACCAGCCAACTCCTTGCGTGTACCCCTATCTGCTGCCAGAGCAGGAGTTAACATAAAAGAAAAGAAGTGAGAAAAATAAAAGAAAATAAAAACAAGTGGGATACTGCTAGATATTTATACCATGAGAGTCTGATTGCAAGTCACCAACAGAGTAAGTGTTCCTGAGATCTGCTTGTTTCTGCCCAACACAGTCAACTGATAAGCTCGTGTCAGACGCTGCAACATTAATTGATATACCTGCTGCAGGCACATTTGTTTTTATAATATGGTTGAAAACCTCCTTTCCTGTCTCTGTAGAGTTACGTCCTTTAACTGAGGCCAAGGGCGAACTCATGGTCATGTGGTCGGATGCCACTTCAAAACCTCCCCTAACCTTAGAATCTGAGGACAATTTAAATGCATTCCCTGATACAAGACAGAGAGCGTCCGACTTCTTAGATGGTGGATGATTATCTATAACAATTTCTTTGATCCCAACACTTTGACGTCTATAAACTCCTCCACTTTTGCTTTTCCCTGTAACATCATAAAATGCACTATTAGCAGCTCTGACTGGACTAAAAGATGATGGATTATCACTATCCTTACCCTTGATCACTTGAGTATCATCAATTAATTCCTTATTAATTACCCTAGGGTGTCCACCTTTAAGTTTTGCTTTCAGCTTCTTGCTGATTTCAGTGTGAGCATAAGGATTAAGAGACAAGTCAGCAGCTGCAACTTTCACGGGATCTATGTTAAATTGAGGATGCAAATCTAGCACCACATCTGAATAGAACCTCTTGACACTTGCACCAACACTCTGCACTTGATTCTCAACATATCTAGCGGTATCCTGTGATATACCATGAAATCAATTACGGTGGTTGAATACTTAATTGGCCAAAGTGGTGCAAGGTGAATAAAAAGGTACTACATATTGAAGTTATGAACATTTTCAAAGAAGCAATTGATTAGAAACGATTAATAAATTGCTGAATAAACAACCATGAATGTCATATGTACTCCTTTTGATATATGCACATGATATACACACCATCCTTCCAATGCAACATAATTACCTACTCAGGAGTTTGGATATTGCAAAAATAAATCTGATGTGCATAGGAAAAATGAAATAAATTCTTTATTTTGTTAAGAAGAGTAGTCCCCAAATAAAAGTCAGGACAGCAACAAGAGTACAACAAGAACTACTACTACTACAACTCAATTCCAAGCTAGTTGAGTTCAGCTATATGGATCCTCATTAACCATGTCGTATTATTGATAAATATAGGAAGTCAATGCTTGCTAGGCAGAACTCGATGTACAAAGCTATCACCTTTTTGCGAAATTAGAATATAGGTTTTTTGCCATTTCTAACAACTTGCTAATCATTGAGAGAAGTTGAAGTATCAAATATGTAAGTAAGGGCAATGAATGAGGGACAAGTTTGGATAATTTTTCTCTAACCTTTCCTCCAAGTAAAATCAATGTCTTTTCTCTTGTAACAAAGAGATGCAAGCACCTATCATTGGGTACCAATAGTTACTGGTGATTTATAAGGAAAATAAGCCCCATGGAACGGTCAATATAGCAACATCTGCAATTTATAGTCAGAGTTCAATCTCCTTTCTTTTGGGTTGATTGAATATGATCAAAGTTCAATTCATTCAAATGTTCCTAGTGCTCTAGGGTCAAACAACCAGTTGTAAGAAAATAGCCCTGCTGACTGCTGAGGGAAGCTCCACTATGACCTTGCTAACAAACTCGAAAACAGGGACGAACCAAATCAAATAGTAAGAGACATGTGGCTAATTTTACCTGGTACATAGCATCTTCCATCTCCAAACACATCGCTTCAAATTTCTGGTATATATCTCCAACCCATGCTATACCTTTCAAATCCATCGCATAACACTTTTGACAACTTTCCAAGGGTTCAACGAATATAGTGCTGCAAGATGATATAGCTTTCAACTGCAGAATTTAACCAGATGCTTCCCTATTAGAACTTGTATGAGCTGCATAAATTACAAAATTCTGTTGAGCAGGATTATTCATTAACTTCAATCAATAAAAATAATGCATGTCACCCCTATGTAAATCACCCCGCTAATGTATAATTAATGCCCCCAACATAAATGAGATACAAATCAATATCATTCTCCATAACAAAGTTTACACCTTGCACTCATAGATGATAGAGCAAACTTCTAGTATCAGCAAAATTAATTCCCGGTGTGAGCTTGCTCACACTGGCAGTCCTAAGCCCAGCTAAAGGAGGAACTCTAAGGTAGGTCAATAGCCAACGTAGAACTAATCAACTTATGATGAATCCTCTAAATATAGAATATTGTGCTTAAATGGACAACGAGGATCCATATAGCCAACCCTAACTTGCTTGGGTAGTTGTTCTATTTCAAGCAAATTACATTTACCATCTACTTGAATTTTAACAGTACAATAGAAATTCATTCAACCAAAACCTGAAACTAAATCAAATGCTTTAAATTAGCGTACAAATAGCACAAGCTTTATCTATTTGTAACATTGTTTTATTTTTGTGGTGATGGAGACATGGTAAGCATTCTTATAGTAGGATGATCCAAATTACTACCAACTATATAGCCATTGAACCGATCAAACAGAAGTACACAAATAAGGTTGAAAGCTTCAACCATTAACAAAAAGAAGTCATTTTGATAAGCTAACCAGCCACCTCTCCCCGGTTTCCAATAATCAGAAACTTTCAGCCATCATTTCACAAGTCCGTTAGAAAAATAGATTATTTAGACAATTGCATAGAAGACAAGGAAGGAACTTTTTATATGAGATCATGATGGCAGCAAAGTGCATCCTAGGGGTTCCTTAATTGAGTACCTTTCTAATGACTTCGCCGTACAAAATGTCTTAAAAGACTTGGATAGGTATAGCTTTTTTGTAACATCTATTTCATGAATTTAGATGAACTTTTGGCCTATACATGGACAGGATGGAATATCTGCATCTATAAAGATTCCAAAGCCATTTTGGTCAGCTAAAGTCAAACAAAGGGTTTTAAGAGCTTCCTTATTACCCAAACTACAACTCATACCAAATTTCCAACAAAAGCATTCCAAAACCATGAAATAATTCATCAAAAAAACACAACAGAAAGCAAGCTATTTACCTTAATACCTAAATCCCTATAATTTCACATACAGAAGATATCTCTATACATCCTACCAAAAATATAAAAGTATAAAACCCAACACCCAAGGGTGTAGCCTAGTGGTCAATGAAACGTTCAAATCCCAGCAAAACCACACAAGGTGCTTTCTTCCCATATGTTTTAGCTTTGGCGGGGTATCCAGTGGAATCAGTCTAGTCGAGGCGTGCACAAGCTAACCCAGACACCACGATTATCAAACAAAAAGTATAAAACCCACCACCAAAACTCTATGTACACAATAAACCCATAAATTATTCACAAAAACAAGTAAAAATCATCAGCATCATGATCAAGAAGCAAACCCCACAAAAGTAAACAGCAGCTATTTAGGGAAAAAAGCTATCTTTAGCCCTAGGTAAACATTAAAAATCATAACCACCATGATCAAGAAACAATACCCCACAAAGGAAACAAAAACAATTATATACAATACATATACCTCAATCATACTACATAACTACCAATCAATTACAGGATTCAATCTTTTTAGTACTAGAGTTGAAGCAGAACAACTTACAGTACAAAAAAAGAATACCCAGAAGCAAAAATTGCAAGTCACGGGTAAATTTTTATCATCAGAATTCCAAAATTACAACTTTTACAAAATCTAATTGCAAACAAAAAGCAGAGCATAAAGTAAGATAAAGAGAAACGGAGAGTTTTGGTGAATTTTGTTTGAGTTGGAAAACGAAAAACGTAAAGAGAGAGTTCACCTGGTTTTTTTGGGTATGTGGGTCTTCGACACGTGTCCAGAAAATTCTGCATTATTCATTCCTTCGTGTAATATATAGTATTTGCAAGAAACGAAAGTAAAATATTTTCTATTTTAATGATGAAAGATTATAAAACAAGAAAAAAATTAATTAAGTTTGAGATTAGATTTTGCTAATTAAGAAAAAAAGTAAAATTATTGTATTGCTCTTTAATAAAATTGAACATAGTCAATATCATTAGTAATTTTTCCTTTATTTCATATACTAATTAAATTGTTGAGATTTTTCATTGTTGAAAAATGATCGAATGTTCAAAGTTCAAGGTAAATGTTTAAATTTTTTTCATATTTGTCTTTTTATTTATTGAAATTTTATATTTTTCAAAAGATAAATTACATTATTTATAAATTTATATTTATGATTTCACATAATTTAAATTATGTTCTTCATTGTTTTTCTTAATATTCGTGCATTGCCTTTACAAATTCAGTTAATATGAAATAGAAAAAGTATAAAACGAGTATATCATAATATTCATATTCGGTCAATATTTCATTACTCCTCCGATATTCTTACAAAAAACAATATAGATATATAATCGTGAGTCTTTTTTTCTTTTAGTACTATGTTACTATTGGCACCCAAATTAAAATTTCGAAATGGCTGAGGAGATGAAAGGTTCCTTTTTTTAAGAGTACTTCCGAGAATAGATCTAGTTGAGACAGGGTGGTGCCTATAGCTCAGAGCAGTGTTGGTGTGTCTCGTTGCAATTCCAATCAATCCCTTTCCTGAACCATTATAAATTTGTGGTCAATTTTTATATTTAATAAATATAAAATTATGATTAAAAAAATATCAAATTAAGTTTCTCAAAAAAATTTAAAATTTATCTCAAAATCAAAAATATCATACACTAATTACATAACATAATTTTAAATCACGAGATAAAATCATAAACGCCCCTAAAACCTGAGGGGCATTAGAATCACAGTTTCATGTCGCCACTTCTCAATTCGGATATGCTGCATCTCGTTACCCTAGCAATACTAATCCAAACATAGAAACGTGACCCCTCATTTCCACTTTCTCTCTATACACTTTTCACAGTCATCGGCGGTACCTCAACAGAGCAATAATGGCGGCACCGGCGGCTACTTCTTTCTACATTTCCACTTCCTCCTCCTCCTCGGCCGTTTATTCCTCAACCAAATCCCTAAAGCCTGCTCTATCTAGTAACTCAGGGTTCCTTTCTACTTCATCTCCGTCGCTTAAGGCTCTCAAAGCTAAATCTCACTCCTACAATGTCTCTAGATCCGGCGGAGCACTTAATGTTTGTATGGTTGCTGCTCCTGCTGCTGTAAAGGCACCGATGTCTCTCGATTTTGAAACATCTGTTTTTAAGAAGGAGAAAGTTACCCTTTCCGGACACGACGAGGTGAAGCTCTTCCCTTCTCTACGTCTATTTCACCTATTACCTCTGTTTTAGGAAGAATGATGTAGTTAGGATATGGTGACATCTAATTTTCGGTGTAAGATTAGATGTAATATTTAGATACTTGAAAACTGGTGAAGTATGACAGTTTTTCTAGTTTCATACTTGATAACTATTAGTTATGCGATTTTCCTATCAGTAGTATCACAAATTATAAATCTGAACACGCCTCAGCTATCAATTAATTGTTCCATTTTCTAAGCTAAAATATCAACATAGGAAAAAGGAATAAATGATAATTGAGGGGTGTTTTGATAAATAGTTTGGTAGGAAACTTGCATGCCTAATAGTTCAGGCATGAAATTTGGAAAATCGAAATACTTTAGGTGTGTTTTTGATTCTTCACTCTTTCTTTTTATATTTAACTTAAGAAAGAGTGTAATTTGTTTTCCATTTGATTTTGAATAGCTGGACACCTATTTCTAAATGTAAATCATTTCTTATTGTTTTGTGGAATAATATGTAAGAAGGTTTGAACAAATTGTGTTTTTTTTTCTCAGAAACCTTTTAGAATAAGGAATTTACACAAAAAGGAAATGTGTTTTTGGATAGTCAGAGTTGTTTTTTAAAAAGATTTCTGAGTTTTTAGTCTAAAGTCACTTTTTTTCAAAAAGATACTATGGTTTGTTTTTCTCAAAAAGAATTTGGCAAAAACTTCAAACAAATACCTTTAAGCATTAGATATTTAGAAAACTCGGTAGAAGTACCATAAAACACAATTTTTGGACAGAAAAAGTAATGGGTATTGTCTTTCTTGTTTGGTGTATCAATGCTGAAAATGTTTATTTCTATATGTGAAAGTTCTTGGCTTTGATGTGTAATGTATATTGTTGGGATTGTGGTGTAGTACATTGTGAAAGGAGGGAGAGATTTGTTCAAGTTGTTGCCGGATGCATTCAAGGGAATCAAGCAGATTGGAGTCATTGGCTGGGGTTCTCAGGTGAAGTTTCTTTGGTTTTGATTTTATTCAGTTAATCCAATTTTGATATCTGTATAATGTTCCATTCTGAGAGTTATTGGAATATAAAGTTAATGCAAAGAGGAAGTTTGTTGTTTGAGCTCAATGAAGAGGGAATAGTAATTTTGAGTGCCATCTGAAACCAAGAGTTTAGTTAACCAAAATTTTGGAGAAGATGTATCCTTTTTTGAAATTGAAAGGAGAAGAGAAGAAGATATCTCTTTCTAGATTCTATAATGTAGAAGTGCTCTGTTTTACTATTTTTGATGCAAAGCTACATCCTTATGGATGTACCTGATAAAAGCAGCTTCAAACTACTCGTTTTGTTGACTTTTCTAAAACCATATATGTTCTCACCTAGTATTTTCTCTTCGTACTAATTCTAACATATTTGCTGATAAAGTTTCTCTATTGTAGTTTTTCTCGAGATGATACATCTTCCTCCATTCAAAGTTTGTTGTTTTCCATACTCTACTTCTGTTGATAATTGGTTATGTTGTTATTTTTTCATCATTAATGCAGAAGGTATTATCAAAATATATTTGAATACCATATCATGTAAATATACAACATTGAATTATTTTGTTAAAAAAATGCACTTCTTTCTGCAAAAGTAAGATACATGTTTTTCCTCTCTCCTGTTCAAGTTTCATTCCTTCTTTCATTCAAGTAGCTTAGCAATACCCTTCTTTTTTTGGTAGGGACCAGCTCAAGCCCAGAACTTGAGGGATTCTCTTGCAGAAGCAAAATCTGATATAGTCGTTAAGGTAATACTTCATTTCTTCTTTATTAGATGTTGAAGCTGGAGTTTATCTGGGTTGCATACAAGATTAAATTCTTATAGTCTTGCAACTTATGAAGTATGAATGTTGGTCATGCAGATTGGTTTGAGAAAGGGTTCTCGCTCCTTTGCTGAGGCACGTGCAGCTGGGTTTACTGAAGAAAATGGTACCTTGGGAGACTTGTATGAAACTATCTCTGGCAGTGATCTAGTGCTGCTTTTGATTTCTGATGCAGCTCAGGTAGGCACATTGTGTTAGCCTCATGTTCTTGTCACGACAACTTGGTAATACATTTTAGTGAAGGCTGCCCTTGACCTTATAGTTCAATGTTTTTCCTGGAATGCTAGATATCTTGTTTCTTGCTTCTACTCTCCCCAAGAATGACAAAAACTTGGGTTTGCTATGTCATAAGCTATATAGCTTTGTGCTTTCTGCTCCCACCACTGGTGATTAGATGTGATTTGTTGTTTAATTTGGGACTATGGAAAGCACACTCGGAGATTTCCACTAAACTTTAGGGTTTCTCTGGTGAGGTTTTGAACATTCTAAATCGAACTCCTTTTATTTTGGTTAGCAGAAACATATATTATTACCAGAATCACGTGTTCCACATTATTCAGTGGAGTATTTAACTTGGCAACATGTATGACCTGAATTTTTCAAAATTTAACTTAAGGTTGGAAATATCAAACCAAGCCACACATGCACATTATACCTCAAGAAAATGGTAATGTTGATAGCTTGTCAGACCGTGTATTCCTTCACCAGGTGTGCAGGTAGTGCCAGTTGCTGCACCACTCCTTTGTTCTGAATTTCCTGATGTATTTGCAGGCTGACAACTATGAAGATGTGTTTTCTCACATGAAACCAAATAGCATACTTGGTCTTTCGCATGGATTCCTTCTCGGCCATTTGCAGTCATTGGACCTTGACTTTCCCAAGAACATCAGTGTGATTGCTGTATGTCCCAAGGGAATGGGCCCATCTGTCCGGAGATTATATGTACAAGGAAAAGAAATCAATGGTGCTGGAATCAATGCAAGTTTTGCGGTTCACCAGGTCTCCTGCAGTCTTTTATAATTCACCCTCATCTATTTTTTTTCAAACTCCTTGTTTTTATGTTCTATGAGATGTAACGCCATTCACTATATACAGGATATAGATGGAAGAGCCACTGATGTTGCTCTTGGGTGGTCAGTTTCCCTTGGTTCCCCCTTTACTTTTGCAACAACCCTGGAGCAGGAATACAGAAGCGATATATTTGGCGAGCGAGGTTAGTGTGTTTCCAAAGTCTGTTCTTTTACTTACTAAATCAGTATGGTTGAGGTCCATTGGTCTTCTTGTTAGGCATATTACTTGGTGCTGTCCATGGCATAGTTGAGTCGTTGTTCAGAAGGTACACGGAAAATGGAATGAGTGAAGAACTTGCATACAAGAATACTGTTGAGTGCATAACCGGAAACATTTCGAGGACCATATCAACAAAGGTCAGAATTAAATTCTCAGTCTTTTGATTTGGTGTATTATTATGTTTAGCAAGATACTTTTCTAACTTCTCAAATTGTTCTTGAAACTATTCTACGTGTTTATTAGGGTATGTTAGCTCTATACAATTCATTGGATGCGGAAGGCAAGAAGGTGTTTGCGACTGCATATAGTGCTTCATATTACCCTTGCATGGAGATCTTGTATGAGTGCTATGAGGATGTTGCAACAGGTAGTGAGATCAGGAGTGTTGTCTTGGCAGGTCGCCGCTTTTCTGTAAGTTGATTCTTTATCATTAAGTTTCCTAACAATTGGTTTCTCTTTTCCTCTCTTTCTCTCTCGCACCCCCTTCATTGGAGGCACATTAATTTTTGACTTATGGAAACTAGATTATACCGCCTGTATAATTTTTGGCTTCTTCCCCAAAATGAAATCCTTAATTTCCTTTTCTTTGACTTTGATGTCATTTTCTGGACTGGTCACTTTTGGACCTGGCCCATTGTTTTTGTATATGTGGATTTTTTACCATTTATAAATGGGTCCTAAGCCCAGTTTTAATTGTTTTTAAAAAAAATAGATTATACCGCCTGTACTACTTAGCTTGTGGTGCTTTTCCCCTATATTTATTTTGTTCACTGGAAGAAATTGTGTATCCTTCTCATGGAACCTAATATTACAAGGGCTTCTGCAGCATTATGGAAAAGTGAAATGCTGATTATCAGATGAAGATATTAACCTTCTTTTTTTGTACATACAGGAGAAAGAGGGGTTACCAGCTTTCCCAATGGGCAAAATAGACCAGACAAGGATGTGGAAAGTTGGTGAGCGTGTTCGTGCAACAAGGCCATCTGGTGATCTGGGTCCTCTCTATCCTTTCACTGCTGGTGTCTATGTCGCATTGATGATGGCTCAGGTGTTCTTTTTATTCAATCCGTATGGTTGGTTTTATTATAATGTTTGAATCGTAAAAGGAGGGCCTGGCAGCGTGTATCTTGAGCTGCTGCCAACTTAAATCTCTTCAAAATCCTTCTCTTTCTAGCTACAAGCACTTTCTCCCCACTACTTGACAAGGTTTAGATCGACTTGATGAACAACCCCCCACCCCCCCCCCCCCAGCTCTCTTTTGTTTATTTTTGTTATTGTTTTTTGTCTAAAGAAGTAAGCACACAAAGAAGCCAAGAAGATTCAACATCTACTGTATATACATAAAAGAATAATTTTAACCACTGATATACAATGTAATTTTAGCCGAATCCCCTTGTCCTGCTGATTTTCGTTTTGCTTCTATAGCTGAATTTGTTGGTATATGGATGCTCAAAACCTATGGTGTTAGCTTAGTGTGAAAGCATCTAGGTCTTGCTTGTTTATGACACTTTGTTCTTTGGTAAATGTTAACAGATTGAGGTTCTGAGGAAGAAAGGCCACTCTTACTCAGAGATCATAAATGAAAGTGTCATCGAGTCTGTTGATTCCCTGAATCCTTTCATGCATGCACGTGGAGTGTCATTCATGGTTGACAATTGCTCTACAACAGCGCGTTTGGGATC
This sequence comes from Solanum bulbocastanum, assembly GCA_037074985.1. Lineage (NCBI taxonomy): Eukaryota > Viridiplantae > Streptophyta > Magnoliopsida > Solanales > Solanaceae > Solanum > Solanum bulbocastanum. Next base: position 51,259,178 of record CM073608.1, read on the forward strand.
TAGGAAGTGGGCTCCTCGATTTGATTACAATCTCACCCAGCAAGCACTGGTGGCAGTCGACAATAACCTACCAATCAATATGGATCTTATGACCAATTTCGTATGTGATCCTGTCCATGAAGCTATTGAAGTTTGTGCCCGATTGAGACCTACAGTCGACATTTCAGTTCCTGCAGATGCCGACTTTGTCCGTCCCGAGCTCAGACAAACCGTCAACTAAGGTTCTTTGTGGGTCACTTCTATTGAGAATGGTGATGGTTTTATGGAATTGGAAGGAATAAGGCATTAGGCAGGGCCATGTTTAGTCTGATAGGGTATTTTCAAAAGTAGCGATCGTTTCTGTATGCTGTGCTTTTTGGAGTGTAAGGGGATCTACTTGATAACATATTTCTGTTGGTAAAATATTAGAGAAAAATTCACCTTTTTCTGTTATTAAACTACGTGACCGCCTCTGTACTTTGGAATTTTATGTATTTTTGCAGATTAACTGAATAAAAACTCAGTTTGGAGTCTCTTTAGCCATGGTATTAATATGTTTTCTCAATCAAAAGGTTTCAATTAATTGTATGAACAGTGTTGAGAACGTAAATTTAATTTTGAGCCTGTTTGGCCAAAACCGGTCGGGAGGTCAAAAACATTTTCTTTTCTTTATGAAAAAATTACTTAATTTATAGAAAATTAAAGTGTTGTAAACTACTTTTAAATAGAAGCATATATTATTCCATTCCAAATTCTTCGTGATATCTCTCAAATAAAATCTCGAATTTGGGAATTTGGATCCCAAATTAATGGGTTATCCATCACTGAGCTTATCCATGTGTTTATGTAGGAACTCGTTTTTTAAAAGATCTTCGCTTTCGTATTTTGGTGGGTTTTTGAGATTCTATTGATGACCAAACTATGATTGCATAAAGCCTGCAGCAGCAACAGAATCGGAGATCAATAAAATATAATATAAAGTTTATTCCAAGCTTAATTCTAAGATATTCGACATTATCTCATTAAACTTGAATTATTTTATCCTATCTTCCCGCTAAGATAAATTAGTCCAAGGATTATAATTCAGAAGTTATATAACGTACTTACATGTTGAGTATTTTGTTAAAAAAAAAAATTCTAGGTTGGAGTGTAATATATTTCTTAATTGATTTTTTTTTTTTTTTTTTGCGTAATTTTCATTGAATTTTAACGTGTTTTTGCTTCCACTACAATGGCGGGAAATTGGATACCAAAGTGCTTTTAACGTGTTTAACGTTCCCAGTCACTATAAATATCCCCGATGAGCTCAATATTTCAAAATTCACACCACAGAAAAACACAGTCGAGATCACTAGGAGAAACAGAGAGAGAAGATGCAAATGGTGGAAGGTAGATTCAGAATGATGAAGAAATCACAGAAGATGACCTTAGAGAAGTACGTCGATTTCATTGATAGTAACAAGCAATTTGATCTCACTATCCCTAATCTCAATGAGGTATCTCTGCTTCTCTCTGAATCTGCGAACTGTACATGTAGATATTTATCTACTGTATTTTGTTTAGTGTGGTTTCAGCTGCTTGACTAATCATAAATCATTGATAATAACCATGGAGATCTGCTTGTTTTTGACGTATTTCAGTACTGTTTTGGCGTTTATCTGTATTTTTTCTTACCTGAGGTGTTTTTTTTGTATGAAATCGGAGATCAATGGTGTGACCGTTTGAAATTACAGATACTTATTATTTGTAATCATTTTGATGTTTTAATTGTATGCTTAGCTCGATTTTTACCAAATCAAGTTCAAGAGAAGTGTTCGGAACAGAATTGGAATAAAATTTCTGTTTTATATGCCGTGAGAATAATCCTTTCTCTATGTAAATTGTAATGTAACACGCAGTTCGATTTCACTATTGCTAATCTCAGTGAGGTATCTCTCCTTCTCTATGAGCTGCTGGAGATCTGCTAGTTTTGAGGTATTTCAGTATTACTTCGGTGATTATCCATATTTCTTACTCGGAGGTGTTTTTTCCGGTACGAAATAGGAGATTAATGATGTGACTCTGTGACATTAGAGATTCTTATTATTTATGTTTATTTTGATGTTTGTATTGTCAATTTCCTGATATGTGTTGCTCGAATTTCTAACCATATCAAGTTGAAGAGATGAGTTCGGAACAGAATTGGAATTCAATCTCTGTTTCAGAGTAGCTATACGATTTGAAGTTGCAACTTAAATCTAGTAACCTTAGAGAATTACCTCAATTTCAGTGACAGAAACAAGCAGCTCGATTTCACTATTGCTTATCTTAATGAGTTACCTCTAATTCTCTCTGAATCTTCGAATATGTAGAGATTGCTTCCCAGTACTCAGTATCGCGTAGGTGTTTATCCGTATTGCTTACTCGGTGGTGTTTCTCCTAATTGTTTTTCCAGTATGAAAACAGAGACTAATGATTCAACTGAGTAAAATTATTCAAGAGATGAGTTCGGAACAGAATAGGAGTTCAATCTGTGTTATGTGCCGTGAGAATAATCCTTTCTTTATGTGTCAACGATTTTTGCAGATCATCAGCATTCACGGGTTCAAGAAAAGCAAGCGTCAAAAGGTCAAATTCACACTTCGTAATTTTTCAATCTTGTTGATCAAATATTGATTTCTTCAATCTTCTAAAATATACAGAAAGTTCTGGCCGATGCTGTCAACACAATAGAGTTAATGGACCTGCGACGCTCCACATTGCAAGAGGAGATCTCATCAGAAGCATTCGTTACTCTCGATGAAGCAATCAAAGACCTCACTCATCTCAATTGGCAAGAGTGTTGTGTCACCTCTCTGCAAACCATTTGTTTCTCTAATGGAGTCAATGGCTCAGATCACTGCCAGGCGAAGACTAATGCTTCAGCTTCTTCAATGCCGAATATCCCACCACCAACGAAGAAACCAAAGGTTCGATCAGTAAAGTCTTGTCACTTCGAATGAAAAAACAAAATTATGAAAAATATGTATCTGGCTTTCTTCGTGGCATAGGATTACCAGTATTGAAAACGAAACAAGTCCAAATAGAACAAAATGGTAATAACTGATCTTGACTAGCTTGTTTTGATGCATAGTTTGATTGATAATCTGTCATGGTTGATCCAAATTGTGGTACAATCTATGCGCAAAAATATTGATCTCGGGCCTGAAGTGAACCTTTCCCTTGATTATTTCATAGTAATGTTTAAAATTATGATTTGATTGCATTCATGTTCTTTTCTTTAGCTGTGTAGTCATCTGACAAATAAAACAACCAATCATTTCAAGACGGAAAAACTAGCAATACGCGAAGGAAATAACAATGGGGATGCAAATCAAATGATATGCATTCATCAATTAATGTGAAAACAACCTCCAGCAAGACACATATCCAATAAACAAGTACTATTCATTTGTTGGTGCCTTACAATTATCTATTAGCACTTGACAAACAATCCACCAGATGTATCACCAGCCTCCTTTAATCAAATACACATGGTACATTCTACTCGTTTGGATCATCACTGCAAGAACATACCAAAAAGATGTGGTTTCGAATGAGTAGGGAAACTTCATTAATACCAAAATAGAGACAAAGATGAATGAAGAACCCACCTCTGCATCCTCGCCTGCGCCCACTTTGTTTGCAGCATCTCCCTTTGGAGCCTCTTCTATTCAGACAGAAAAAAAGAGATTTTAACATGAATAATATGTAAAACAAAAAGTTGAAGTTCTCTTAATAGTGACATAGGACAATATTACATTCAATACAGTTGAATTATTGTAGTGTCATGGAGGATCTTTGTTATAGCCTTGTCAACTCAAACTATGTGTGCTGCATTTTGATCATAAACCTTTCTAAAGGCAACACTTCCTAACGCATTCAAATGAAGTGCGTGTGAAACTAGAAGTGTCAATTAAGGCTTCAATTACAAGTAGAGGAGCAGCTGTCGGAATTATTCTGATGCCTAAGAATACAACCCCAATGTCCGATAAAACACTGTATGAACAAGGAAAGAAATCCTACAACTATTAATATCTCCTAAGCCTGATTCCTTCCTTCTCCAATCAAACAAGGAGGGATGTCTAAAACTTATATTTTTGCTGCCTAGTGTTCTAATTCCCAAAAATAATGGGCTAACAGTACAGTGCATTCCACACTGAATGTCATCTAAAAGATTGCAGAAATAAACTAGTTCTAAAGATCTCTCTCATCTGTATTAGTTTAATAGGCAAATTTAGCACAATGATTACTCAAGTTAACTCTATCCAATTACGTGGAAAAAAGAGCAGGTAGAAAGTTAATGAACCAGCTACGAGGATTATGTAAGCACCAAAGCAACCTGGAGATCAAAACTGGCACATACCTCCATCCTCTGAAATGTCAGTCGTCCACAAGGTGAGATTGTCCCTCAGAAGCTGCAGAATTAAGGTGCCATCTTTGTAGTTGTCCTCGTTGAGGCTGTCCAGCTCAGATATTGCTTCATCAAAAACCTGCTTAGCCAAATGGCAAGCCCTGAAGAAAACAGATTATAATCAACTGAGATGAAGAACATGTGTGGATAAACTACGATAAACACAAAACCGCACAAACCTTTCAGGTGAGTTCATTATCTCATAGTAGAAAACAGAGAAATTTAAAGCCAAACCCAACCGAATGGGATGGGTAATCGGTAATTCAGCTTCTGCAGTAGTTGTAGCTGTCTGTACACAAAGTTTAGAATGACCAGTAAGTGGAAGTAGATAGAAATAGATATGCATGTTAAGAAAACAAATACAAACACTATACTTAAAACGTGAAAGAGAGGGGAACGGGAGAAACGGACAAGTAAAGAGACAGGCTCTACATCATATTAAAATGTTATGAAATTAAAATCTTGAAAATGCCATCAAATTCCATTTGAAAAAGCCTTTACTTCCAACAGCAATGCAAAGGCTAGCAGAACATATGCTAGCGCTCACTTTAGAAACAATCGAACAAAAAAAAGAGAAGGATCATATACGACTGGCAATATGTATCAGTGTCTTCTTGTTTAGTAGAAAAAGGGATGATTATTGTCTTCTTACAGGTTTATAGCAATTGCATACCTGATATGCTTTTAAAGACAGATCAGAAACCTCTTTCTTGTCATCACCTGTTTTGAACTCTGCAAGATATCGATAATAATCCCCTTTCCTGCACCCAAAGATAAAGCAAACTGACAAAAATGAACAACCGATGAAGTTCTTAACTTCCAGAGAACTTCCAGAAAAACAAACTCAATGTTTTTGACTCAAAACAAACAATATACCAAGCCTCACATTTTGTAGTAAAACACAGTTGATTCACCAGCAGTACATGACGGAATCAGATGCTCGTCAATCACAGTCATGATATTATTGCAAATGTCGGTGAGCTCTGACTCTACTTTCTGGCGGTAATTCTGGATCCGCTTCACATTCTGCTCATTTCCTCTAGCCTCTTCCTTCTGCTCGATGGAAGACAAGATCCTCCATGATGCTCTCCTAGATCCAACCACATTCTTATAACCAACAGATAACAAATTCCTCTCCTCCACTGTCAGTTCAATATCCAGATTTGCAACATCCTTCATTGCATCGACCATCTCTATAACATACGAAAAGAGCAAGGGAAAAACTTAAGCAAAGCTAATCAACAAGGAATCTGTTCTGAACACCAAGAGAAAGAACAACAACAACAAATTCAATGTAATTCCACAATGAAGTCTGGGAATGGGGAGGGTAGAATGTACGTAAACCTTACCCCTATCTTAACAAGGTAGAGAGGTTGTTTCCAATAGACCCTCAGCTCAAAGAAAGCAGTAGCAACAAGCAGAAACACCAACTAGATAGTACAAGAATCGATCCTAAAGAAACAACAAATAGTAACAAAAATCTAAGAACACAAAAAAAAAAGAATAAAACTAATACTTCGGAAATGGAAAAGCAATACACCCAATTTCCTTCTAACCTTCTACCCTAATTGTCAACCTCCACACATTCCTATCAAGGATCACGTCCTCAGTGACCTCAAAGGAGAACCAAAAATGAATTTCTGAATTTGATAAAGGTTTCCATACAGAACTTTTCGGGTGAAGAACTGTCATGATTCTTCCTATACTCCAAGTCTCCAACAGTAGCAGCTTAGTGCACTAAGCTCCTGCTATGTGCACGGTCCGAGGAAGGACCAGACTACAAGGATCTATTGTACGCAAACTCATTTCTGCTCGAAGTAACCCAAGGCACCTTAGCAACTAACTAAAACTTAAAATTTCGAAGCACTGAAGTTTGATTATTGATTATCAACTCTTTTGCCAAAATTACTCTAGTTATGAAAGTAGACTAAAAAAACATATACATTAAACTTAGATCTATTCATATAGTAGTAAATTTAAAAAATCATCTATTTGATTTACATGAGGAAGAACAAAACCCTAACCATCGTAGCGTTCAGCTTGCTCAGCAAGCCTGGCGATGTACACCAAGTTTTCACGTTCTTTAGATGAAGCCATTTTCCGATCTTCTCTATGAGTTGAAAAAAATGGAGATATTTATCTTCTTCTTCTTCTTCTCTTTTTTTTCTCCCTTTATGTTGTGCACCTACAAAATGTTTCTTTTTACTCGAAAACGATTTTTCAGCAGTCAAACAACAAGAGCGAAAATATCAAAAGAGGGGCTTGTAGATAGAGTAAATGTGCTTTTCCTATCTTGAACTCTTTATTTTCTCTAATTTAATCCCATTTCTTTTATAGTCATTCATATTTGCTTTGGTTACTTGTTTTTTTACCCTCCCTCCGTTCAACAATATTTATTGACTATATTATTTTGAAATGTTCAATAATACTTGTTCATTTTATAAAATCAATGAATAATTTTACACTTAGGAGTAGTTTCTAGTTTATTCTTATCATTAATAATAAATCATTTTTCTATTATATTTTTCAAGACATTGTATTTATTATATTCAAAGGGCAGTATAGTAAAATTATCCTTCTGGTTATAATTTCTTAAGAAGTGCACAAAATCAATAGTGGACAAGTATGACTGTACAGAGAAAGTATGATTTACTGGTTAATCGAAAATAGTTTATTTACTTTCACAACATAAGAATAAGGTTATGTACACAACACCCTCTACGGACCTTACTTATAAGATGACATTCATATGTTGTCTATTCTCATACAAAAATTGAGGCAGTGAACTTATGATCTCTCTGAAAAATTAGACTAATTGGAAATTAAATTATTTACTTAAAAGGAAGATTAATTTCCACAAAATCTTTCTCACTTTAGTCAATAAGTAATTTTTCTGGTGAGTTTTGGAAATAAGTTTCATATAGCTAGACAAGACCTATAATAATTTTTGACATGACTAAAATAATTTTTCATTTTAAAATAGATATTTTTTTTGTAATATTTTGATAGGTGGAAACTCACTGTGTGAATTGTTGTTCTTAAATGGTCCATGTAAGTAGATTTTCCTCTTCCACTTATTTTTTTCCAAACCAAAAAAACACACATTTTGATCATTTAACATACATATTTTTTCCATCCTCAAAAAACCCAAAGAAATGGCTGTTCTAAATTGCTACTACCTCTCAGTGACTTCTACAGCCACACCAAAATCTCAAGAATCTGCAAGCAATTCATCTCCAACACAAAATCTACCAACCAAAGTGATTCTTCCCAAAAAAAAGCCTATGAAATGGTCTACTGGAGATGCACCAGGTGAATATGGAGGACCACCAACTACAACTAAGCTAAGGAAGTATTGGGGTCAGGATAAAGATCCTCTTACCTCTGATGATTTTATTTGGAATAAAGAATTTATGGGTCGTATGAAGAAGTATGTTCAGGACCCTCAAGAAAAGGATCCTGTCTCTCGCTTTTCTCCTGCAAAGGTCCAATCTTTATGTACTAATATTGGTCTTTTTTGCTTTTGTTGCTTCAATGTTTAGTAGTTTCTTGAATTTTGTCATATTCAATGGTGTTTTCATAATATGAAATGTTATGGCTAGGATTTAAGAGCAAGGAGCTTATCGAGTTTTTTTAAGGCAATTGAGCTGTCTTAACTTAGTTGTTGTACACACTTGGGGTGTGTTCCATAGGAAGGAAAATGTTTTCTATGGTAAATATTTTGTAGGAAAATAAGTGAGTTTTTATACTTATTTTCTAGTGTTCCACACGTAAACCATAATATTGTCCTAAGAGCATTTGTATATAATCTTGATAGATTTATGGGAGGTCGTACCGGTGTGTGGAGGTGAAGATGAGGTGTATTTAAGTGTGGAAAGGACACAATCAATGTGGAATGCTACTTGTGGTATTTGTTTTCCCTACTTGTATTAGTGAAGTCATTTTTCTCATATTTAAGGAACTTGTTTTTCTAAATAAAATATTTTCCAAAAATTTTAACCAAACAAGAGAAATTTTGAAAACATTTCTGGAAAATGTTTCCTCCATACCAAACACACCTTAGTTAAGTCTGGTTTTCGTCGGGACTCGGGAGTAATTCTTTGTTTGGTTCAAGGTAAGTGTGCAATTTAGATGACCTGTAGTTGTATAGAATCCTTGATTGGTCTTGAAGGAAGAATCATTTAGTATTGGAATGAAATAGGCCTGAATAGAATGTAATGGCTAGTGGAAAATTCAATCAATTGACTACAATTAGTTTGGAGTTGAGGTGAATTTTATTTGGACTTCATTAATGATTCTATGTTGTGCTGTCTGCAGTCAACTGTTATACCTTTTGAGGAATCTTTCCTTGATAGTCCCTAGCTTTCTCCACAAAATGGAACAGAACAATGTTGGTCATCAAATGATTTTTTTTTCCTTTCTTTTAGTTCTTTTTCTTTATTAAAATTGAATTGCACGAAACTATGATTTGTTTGTGTAGTGTGTTAGTCTGAAGAAGTTCTATACTACAATAGAGGGTAAAATTCGGCATTTTGTTTAATACCATTTCTGTTAAAATGGTTGCTTGATTTGTTTGTGACTGTCATTTTGATCTTAACAGGAAGAGTCATCTGGATTTCTTAGCTTAAACAGAGTCATGAGTCTTGACAGGTGGGACTCAGTCTTCTACCCTTTCTTTTGATTAGATGTATATCAGTTCCTTCTTACTCTAATGTGATTGTGTTGGAGGATGCAGTATGGAAATTGACCTAACTGAGAAGCTAATAAGCCCTTCAAAACCTATGCTAGATGCTGAAGTTGGGGAAAGTAACGTATGCCAATTTTAAGACACTTACTTTAGCTATTTGGCATTTATTTCCCTTTTACGGACATTTTTCAAGCTGAAAGTAGTTTTCAGGCTAGTGTAAGTGCATCTCAAAAATGGAGACCATCACCAACACGACGCGAGCAGGAGAAGTGGGATAGGGCTGCAAAGGCAGCAACTGGAGGCAGTGTATGTTTTTAGAACTGCCTAAAGATTTCGTTTCTTGAAATTTGATACTTCTTTTTTTTTTTTGGCTCAAAATGTCTGCCTCCGGAGATATAAAAGTATGCTGCTTCACCTTATAATGCTGAGTTATCCATCCCTCAGGAAGTGTTACTCCGAGAAACAAGACGTTCACAAGAGGACCCAAATATTTTGGCTGCTCGGTCAGAGGAGCAGTATCTTAAGGTACATATTTAGTATTTTCTCCACATGCATCATACTCTTGATTGAGATCTGTTGACTTTGTACAAGTTCACACTTCTAAAATACTTGTGCTTCTTTCCTCTGCAGTTGAAGGACAAATTACAGTTCCTCACTCTTGGGATTGGTGGTGTTGGCATAGTTTCAGCCTATGTCTCCTATTCTCCTGAAATTGCAGCAAGGTAAACTAGCTATCTTTCTAGAAGTTCTAGTTATTTTCTATCTCTTCTGGATGAATGTATGGTCTGATCAAGTGATGTTGTAGTTTAACGTAACCCCTTATCCATTAAGCTAGCTTTCCTTTGATTAGTATATTGGTCCGTTGTGGTTTCTAATGTTAATAATATTTGAGAACGAAGTAACTCTTCACTTGCTTCTTTTTTCCTGCAAAAGGTGATACTGTTACTGAACAAATAGCCTTTACAATGAAATGACCAAATGATCTTCTAGTATACTCTGTGTATCTTTTATCAAGTCGTGACTGTTTTATTTCTGTTTTGCTTATTGAATTTATTTTTCCAACTTGTTGTAAGGATTAAATAGCCTTTTGGATTAAGGTGGTGGGTGATCTGCGTATATTCCATGAAGCTACTAAAATTGATGTTGATTAGATATTTTGTGTTTCTATGACCATTGACGATGCTTGGTCACGTGGTTCTATCATGTACATGCATATGTTTGGTGTTAATAAAATGTTAAGTTTTCCATTTGTCCAGTTATGGTGCTGGGCTACTTGGATCATTGATGTACATGCGTATGTTGGGGAACAGCGTGGATTCTCTAAGGACAGATGGACCCAAAGCGCTTATCAAGTATGCTTTTCGTGATGCAATCTTTAGCTGATGGCTCTTTCTGTGCATGTTTATCTCCAATATTTTGATGACTTTTTATTGTCCACTATAGAGAAGTACGCTAGAGATGAGGGTTTTTTGAGTTAATACAAGTAGAAGTAAGACAAACTGTGTACGCTGCAATTTTGTCCCACATAGAAGAGTGAAGTTGCAGTGGCATTAGACAGGACTTGTTTTAGGTAATTAAGATTATAAATGAAATTGTAACATGAGTGCAACAACAGTGCAATGTTATAGGAAGATTTATAAAATGATTACAAGACCAGTAATGAGTAATGTTATATCAGAGGTAATTTGGCATGAAACATGTTCAAATGAAATAAAATGGGTGTTAACGATTCATATAGCCAACCGAACTATTTTGCGACTGAGGAAATGAGGATAGCAGTTCATCATTGTTAATCTTGGTTTCTTAGACCTAAACCCTTGACAGTCATATCAAAGAAAGGGTTTAAATTAGAAGTGTACATGATATACTGTAGTTGTTTCAATGTGGACAATTTCTTGATTCCAGGATTTTAAGCTATTAAGCAATGGGTAGGTAAATAGAAATCTACAACATGCATCATTCTTGAATCCCTAACTGACACAGGAACAGTAATCATATGCCATAAAGAACTAGTTTGATCTCTGATTAATTAACTTACGAGAAAGCTTTACTTGCAGGGGAGCAGCTGGGCAGCCAAGGCTACTGGTTCCTGTTGTTTTGGTCATGATCTATAACCGGTGGAATGGGTAAGGATCTTCCACTATCACTGTATTTCGTTAAAACATGTGCGGATAGAATAATTGTCGCAAGGAAACTTCTCTTATAATGTTTCTGCACAGATAAAGAAATTGGTGCTGGTTAGAAGGAGCTTCAGTTTCTCCTATTCACCTTTTACTTTCAAGATTTAGTTACACCTTTTGGTTTACCAAAGTTAGAAGTTAACCACTTAAGACGAAGAAAAAAAAGAAACTTAGTAAGCTGAGGAACATTGTTGACACTAAAAATTATTAGAATGTTTGTTCCTAGTTTAAGATCTCCCAAGGATACTCAACAATAACAAATTCAGTGAAATCCCACAAGGGGCGTTTGGGGAGTGTTACCCTGAGAAGGTAGAGAGGTTGTTTCCAATAAACCCTCAGCACAAAGAAACAATGAAAGGGGGAGTAGCAGCAAGTAGAAATAACAGTAATATAATAAGATAACCAAGACTAAAGAAACAACAGGTAATAAAAGAAATCCAAGAAAAAGATAATACAAGAATAATACTAGTACTCCAGGAATGGAAGAGAGACACACCCAACTACCTACTAACTTTCTACCCTGATACTCAACCTCCACACCCTCCTATCAAGGATCATGACCTCGGTGAGCTGAAGTTCTGCCATGTCATGCCTAATTACCTTGCCTAATGCTTCTTTGGACTACCTCTATCCTTCTCATGCCCACTATGACCAACCTCTCCCACCTCCTTACCGAAACTAATAATCAAAGTGAATTTTTCACTCAGTTACAGGTAATCACTTTCATTCAACTTGAGACTTGTCTGGTAAAAAGTTGAAACACCATAAGAAAGGGTATTATCAACCATTCTATAGTAGCTTAAATTTGCTAAATGACTAAATGGACCTAAGAATCATTTGTTAACTCTGTTCTTCGACTTCTATGGATGATGCTCTTATATTGGATAAAGTTGCTTTAGTTGTGGTTTGCTTACAAATTGCAACTTGTATGGATTTGGTATCTTTTCAGTATCCTTTCGGCGGAGTATGGACTCATGCACCTCGAGTTGATACCCATGCTAGTGGGGTTCTTCACTTACAAGATTGCAACTTTTGCACAAGCAATTGAGGAGGCAGTGGCAATTGTAGGGAAGAAGACAGAAACATAATTATAATAGGTATAGTTACAAAGTCTCATGTAGGATTGATGATCTTTTTGTCTCAATATTTATTTACTACAACATTTTTCTTGTTTTAAAACAACAAGGTGCAGAGTTAAAGCAACAACAAATTTTCATGTTGAATTCATTTCCTTTTAGATACTTAACTCATGAAGGAGCGCAAGAAAATTCTGTTTGTACTCACCTGGTACCTGTTGCTTGTGGGAGGTGGCAGGTATCTCGTGGGATTAGTCGAGGTACGCAAAAGCTGGCTTGGACTCCATGGTCATAAAAAAAAAAGTGGTTTTGAGAGTCCGGTCTTGGGTCAAGGTCGGATGTGGAGCGAGTAGTTTCTTTCCAGCCAATGGCGTGTACATACTATTGTTTACCTGACAAAACATCCCAATTGAAAAAAAAAAAACCGTCATTAGTCACGTGGTGGAGTGCTACGTACTCCTTCAGAGATCTCGAGTTCGAGATTTCTTCTAGGCTCTAATGTCCATACCACACATCGGTGAGAGAATGTTTTATGTAAATTTTATCTTTCCATTATTCTTCCGCGACAATTAATGTTGGACAATAAGAAACTTGACATAAATTAATATATGTATCTGCATACTTCATACATCAAGCTCTCGTAGCTCAGTTGGTTAGAGCACCCGTTTAGTAAGCGGGAGGTCTTGAGTTCGACTCTCAACGAAAGCAATCAATCTATCAGAGGCTCTGTTTTTTTAATTCCAATTTTGCTTCTCATGTTGGTAATAGTTTTGGCTTTTCATATTAGAACTCAAATATATATCGTCCTTTCTATCATATTGGTAATAGTTTTGGCTTTTCATATTAGAACTTAGATATATATCTTCCTTTCTATCATATTGGTAATAGTTTTGGCTTTTCATATTAGAACTTAGATATATATCTTCCTTTCTATCATATTGGCAATAGTTTTGGCTTTTCATATTAGAACTTAGATATATATCTTCCTTTCTATCATATTGGTAATAGTTTTGGCTTTTCATATTAGAACTTAGATATATATCTTCCTTTCTATGTCCGTTAGAAAACGACGATGATATAGATTTCACGCTACATATGATCTTTAAACAGTTATAACACTTTGTCGTGTTTAACGGATTACTTGTCACTTGTAATTATGCATCTATGACTGGAAAGCAATTTAAGCAGGCCAAAAACTACAATAAAGAACCAGTTAAAATAGTGAATTGTGATTGCAATATGAATCATTACAGAATAATGCAGAGAGTCATGTGTTTGTAGGCAAAACTGAAGCTCTACAAAAAACTACATGATTTTTTCCTCTGCAACCACTTGGTTGATGCATTGTGCATGAAATTCATGGCCACATTGAAGTGTGCCAATGTTATCTTCATCTTTATATTCAAGCAAGCAGATAGCACATGCTTGTTGTTCCTCATCATCATCGCCATCTTCGTTGTTGTCTACGTCCATAACACAAGTAACATAACATGTACTTCTTTCGAAATACACGGACATATCTTGATCCACAAAACTCATTAATATCATCGGCAGTAGTCATACATTGTGACCTGATGAATCGACTACAACACCTGCCTCCAGTTGATTATAGTTTCATGTCTCATTCAAATCTTGTTGATGAAATCGAAGAAGATGCAGAGGAGTTGTCGGATGAAGAAATTATGGAAGAGGAAGAGTTACAAACAGGAATGGAGTATGATATACATGTGCTTCATCAAGCAAACAAGTGGAAGAAGGACTAGGACAGCTCGAATGCAAGTGAATACTAACTACATTCGTTACAATATTCAAGTGCCACAATCCATTCTTGATGACACCTATACTTTACGTAGTATTTAGAAGGTAAGAAAAGGCAAGGATTCTCTTCTTTAACTTTCAAGTATTTAGGAGCTAGAGTGCACCAGTAGAGCTTCTCAATAACCTTCCTTGAACTGGCGCAACAGTTAAGGAACACTTTACCCTAAAATTTATAATCGCATCATTACTTTTTAAAATTTATTATTCTCACCGACATAAAATTTATTATTTTCATCAACATATAGTCATTTTAACTCACACCAACCAATCGATTGTTGAGTAATAAATTTGTTCTGTTCATTTACTCCAATATTTGATTTATTATTTCTACTATTTTGTATTTATTACAACTATAGCTATATCTATTTGAATATGGAGTGAAAGGTCTTCTCTTCATTTACTCTAATAAATTGATATGAAAGTTAGGTTGATCAATATAGTTGTGGATCATATTGAACAACAAATGGCTCAAAGTAACAATGTTGGTTCGTCTTCTCAATCACATGATCGAGAAATGCAGGTTCAACGTAAGGAAATTGTCCATACTATGTGGGAGGATTATATTAAAGACTAGTATACTACAATTTATATTCAATTTTTTTTATTAAATTAAAATTAGATGAAACGATTACTTAAGTGGAGAACAAATAGCTTTATAATAATTTATTATGCGATTTTATAAATTTTTGTTTTTGTTAGATAAGATTGACAATTGCGGCTATTTTAATAGTTTTACAACTCATGAGATTTTTATGTTTATGAGAAAATATACAACACAAAAATTTCATATCGCATGTCCAAACAAAACTTCAATCTCATTTCATGATTCCATATCGCATGGCCAAACGGGCCCTAAGTATATTTGTTTAACGCAACAAAAAATTCTGCATATAGACACCAGCATTGCATCTTTACTGGTCTTATTAGCCATCCTGTGAAGCTTAAACAAAGTGCTATTCTAAGGATACAGACCAATAGCAGATCTCCAGTGGCATCATAAGATTTTCTTGCAGTCACTAAATCAACAATTCATCAGGAATGTAAATAGATATAACAATTATGTTCCTAATACATCAGTAAGTGAATATTTTCATTTTAAATTCAATCTGTTCAAGAGATGTGACCATCAAATGTTTCAACAACAATATTCCTCATAAAAATTCCTACGGCAATTTTAAGAGAGTAACAAAAATGCATCCTACAACATGAATTGAATAGAACAAATTAAATTTAGTTCAATTGATGTATAAAGTACTTGTAGGAAAAATACAACTTTTGTTCAAACTTACTATCCCAGTTAGACACCAGGGGGATTCTTTGGAGGATGCATTATGTAGCTAGTAAGTAGTAAGAGTTATGGGAATGAAAAAAGCCTTAACAGAAAACCAGAATACTATGCCAATTGCCAAAAAGAAAAGATAATTTCAAGAGTAGCCAACAGTTGGTCAAAGCCCTCATGAAACAATAAAAGCATACAATCTTCTAAACCTCAGAATGAAAAGAAACTCAAGTAATAATTTGGTTCATGGATCATTTTATCTCATTAGTGGCTAATAAGATAAGAAATTTACATAGCCAATGGTAAAAAAAGTGAGAGACGCATACTTGGTGCAAAAGGTTGACATCTAAACAGTGGACTTACATAACTAACCGACGTAGAATAAGACCTACTGCCTGAACTTGTATAAGCACTCAGAAGCTGATTCCTGACACATGAAACACCCAACTATCCAAGAAAGATATTGTTCAGCAGCTTTGAGATTGGCAAGTCGAAGTCAAACAATAAAGATGTGTTGCACGATGGAGCCTATGTAAGCACGAGTTAAGGCATAGAGCATTGGCTTTTGCCACACTAGTACTTACGTGGATTCGATGGAAGGAGAGGAGTTGGATAGCTTTTGATGGGTGTAAAGTCTGATTTTGAAGAGGAATAGCCTCTATTTCTAGTATATTGCAGTCTGCATAGAAGATCGGGTGTACTTTGTGGAGAACCACATTTGTTTTCAAAAACTCTCTACTTTCTGGAATACTTCTTGTATAAGGAAACTTTGCCATCAATTAATAATATATGTTCTTGCAACATATGTTACCTTATATATATCTTCAAACCAGCTAACCTTCTTGATAACTAACTCATATCAGGTATGCGTAACTCCTAGACGGCAAGCCTAGACCAACAAAAACAAAGAGGGTTATTTTTTTTTTACATTAACTCTATCAGTGAGAAGAGATTCCATAAATAACTCAGCAGAAATACAATGCACCCCCAATTCACATCCAGTGAGAAGCACCCATTCTCCATTCTTAATCATAGATATGTTCCTTATGATTGTCAACTTCATCAAGTGTTTCTTTGCACAAGTACAGATCAAAGAAAAGCGCCATTACATCACTAGTTCCAACTTATTAGATATCTTGAATTATACTAGAGCATGTTACAAAGGCAGCTATAAAGGAGAAGTGAAGATAAAGCAACTGACAACACGAATCTCAATCTGTCTTTCCTTAGGAAGATCCCCAGATTGAAGCAAAAGAGCAATTAAGAAACAAACCCAATGATATACAATCATTATGATCAATCGGGAACTTCTCAAACATTAAATGTCAACTAACAACTTGAATAAGAAACATCTTCATATATCTTTGTATCTAACATTCAAATTGAAAGGTTCTTTTAAGATTACATACATACATACACGACCGTCAATTGGATTGCTATCTAAAATCAAACATAATGAAAGAAACAGCAAATTCTCCACTAGGAATACACAGTCACTCACCAGCTTGTGACCTGTTCTTCGCGCGTTTAAGCTTTTCAAGCTGAACTTGTGACTCCATAATGAGTTTCATTCTTTGAATCTCCAAATCCTTTGCAAACTGCATTCTTTGCTTCTCCAATTCCACCATTTGCCTCTGCTTAGCATCTTCAACTCGTTCGTATATCTCGGCAAACCTTCCTATTGCTTCAGCTAACCTGCTACAACCCTCTGCCAATGCCCCACTCTCCTTCCTCCTACTTAGAGCACCGGCAGTAAATGTTGCCGGACTTGAAGTTTCTGACTCCTCCTCTTCGTCTGAATCCTCGGAGGCAGCAGCAGCTGCTGCTGCAGCCATAGCAGAGAAGTTTCTCCGGGAAACGGCGTCCTCCATGACTGCCGCCGGCCTCTTTGACCGTGGACCAACCGGAACGGCGGAAGGTGAAGGAGGAAGCAACGGAGGTGTCTTCCGTCGAGGAGCGACCGTCACCGGCAACGGCGCCGGTTTGAAATTATCGCCGATCAGGACATCCAGGCTGTTGAAAAATGGCCACTGCGGGACATACCGACTGTGGGATTGAGAAACCCTAGCTTTCTCGATCTTATACTTCTTCTTCAATGTATCAATGCGGTTTTTGCACTGTATATCGGTGCGAAATTGTTTCTTCGAGTGGCCATGAAGTGCGTTAACGGCGTTAGCCACCTCCTGCCAGTGCTTCTGCCGGAGATTACCGCGCTTCAGCTCTACGTAGTGAGAACCCCACGCTTCGATCAGAGTATGAGTCGCCGCTTCCGACCAACAGTCCTCGCGAGCCGGAAATGCAGCCGGACGAGTCGACGCCGGCGGGATTATCGACGGTGGTGGAAGAGTTGCTAGTTCATTCTTTACAGAAGACGGTGGAGGTGATGTAGACGGCGACGGAGAATTGTTATTCGAGGAAGGACTGGCGACGAGATCGTCGTCGGACATCGGAGAAGACGGCGAGGCGGCGGCGGCGGCGGCGGACTTGGATTGTTGAACGGCGGTGGAGGAATTAGGGTTAGAAGAAGAAAATAGGGAAGAGGATGAGAAGCAATCAGTGTGATTAGGTCGACGGTACGTCGACAAAAATGTGCCGACGAAGTTTCGGTTTGGGGGTGGGGGTACGGGGTGGGGAATGTTTGAATATTGGGCCGGTAAAGCCCAATCTCTGGTTTGAGAATCAAAGATGTTTTTGGGCCTTTCAGCAGCATTTGGGCAAAACTTTTTGAGTAAATTTTCAGAAATGACTAATGTTTTGGGCTAGTTAAAACTCAGTAACTATAGTTTGAGTATTTGTTATTCATAGCAAGAGCAGAGAGCCGAGCGAGATTTAGAAGAGCGATGCTAGATATGAATTGTATTCTACAAATACAGGTTGCATTAATGAGAATATTGTTTGACACATATTATATTTGCTACATACATGTTGTATCACTTGTATTTATTTGTTCTTATATTCATTCAATATATAGCAATACAAGTTGTATTTGATACATACATGTTGATATAGTTATATCGCGTGTACTCCTTTGTGAAACATAAATACAAAATACAAATTGTATTTGATACATACAAGCTGATACAAGTTTATCATTTGTAAATATTCGTTCTTGTTTAATTTTGCTTGTATTGATTTATGGTACAAAACTACATGATTATACAAGTTGTATTAAATACATACAGCCTTATACTTTGTATCTCTTGTATTTATTCGCTCTTGTATCGCTTGTATTCATTCGCGATACAAAAATATAATGCATATATATTGATACATGATAGTATGTCAATACAACCATTAGAATGATATATGTATCTTCTTCTTATTAATTTTTTGATGTATTTGTTCCCTGTATTGCATAATACAGTTAATATAATTGGATGAATTATACGCCTCTGCTATATACCATGAAATACGAAATACAAAGAGAGAGGGGGTGATAGAGGGAGAGAGAGAAAAAAGGGCAAGAATTTATAGAAGGTTTTGTTGTTGTTATTGTTAGTTGTTGTTACTGCCTAACTATATGCCCAAGTGATCTTTAGCCAGGATTTTAACTAAATATAATATCTAAGACTTTAGGTGCATCAAATATGATACCTAAACTAAATTTAAAAATAATAATGAAATAGTGATCTAGCTGAATTTAAACCTTGATTTTGGATGGTTCCTTTGCCTTGTTTCCCAGTTGATAAAGGCGAGTCCGTCTATGATCCTCATAATATTCTTAAGTAGTAATTATGCAATATCATAGTTCTTTATTTTAATTATCCTCAATCTTTATATTTTGAACTTCTATTAATCATTTTGTGAAAATCAACAATGCTAATTAAGAAATCCAACACGTAATTTTTCCAAAAGCATTTTAGTAAGCCTCGAACATCAAGTAATAGACATATTTAGAATATCCAATCCAACTCTTATATAATTCTATAGAAGGATGTGTGAGTAGAGACAGGTGGCAGTACTAGAATGGCACATCCAACTTGGACACAACTCATGTGAAGTGTCTTTTAGCACCTAGTTTAATTTTAATAGACATTATCCAATCACAAAAAAAAAGGGTTATTTTCCAAAAAGAAGGACAATTCTTATAAAGGGACCAAAAACTATACCAATAAATCTAATCCACGAAGAAATACTTTAGGATAAGATTTGAAATGTCCCAACTCGACATGGTAGGTTGCGTGAACTTTATTACTCCTTAATTGGATCGGTTTGAGGGTTCAAGTTGGGAGCGTCATTTCTGAATATGTCATATAGTACATAATTTAAATTTAATTAAAGCTTTAATGTGGACTTTAAATACGGAATAAAAAATCGGAAAAAAACTTTTATTACACCCTCATAATTTAAAATAAGTGAGCTTTATAAAGCTTATCATAATTGCTTATTTTATATTTTTTTAGGAAAATAGTTTTAAAAAAAAATAGCTTCTAATTTATATTTTTAAATATTTTTTAAGAAGCATGTTATATCCTTACGATTCACTAAATAAATATAGGAGGAGTATTGTTCTTTTGTATTACCAGGAAGAAAAAAAAGAGAAAGTGTTTTATTGTTAACTCTTACATTTAGAGGTAAAAGAAGAAAGATTACAAGTAGAACAAACTTGTAAATTGAATTAATTTATACATTAAATTTTCTAATTTATAAACACTTTTAATGTTTAAAGTTTATCAAACACGTAAATAAGTTAAAAAGTGAGTAGATTATTTGAAGATTCTTCTTAAATTATCAATAGCCTTAATTATTTTTGAAGTTGGTTATTTAATAGTTTTGGAGATGTCAGAAGAAAACATGTCAAAATTAAGACAGTTTTTTTAAAAAAAATTTAAAAAAAGGCGTTCAATTTAAAATAGTCTTTAGATATTGTCCTTCAAAGTACTTATAAATCGATTTAATTGCCTTAGCCAAACACCTTTTTATTATCTAATTTCACCTAATGATTTTTTTTCTCTGTTCTATTAACAGACTATTTATTTTAAAAAACATTTAGGATAAAGGTAATTAATCTAAAAGCTATTCTTATTGCTTTTAAAAGAATGAATAAAAAAGTAGATTGAATAGTTGGTAACATCTGACAATCTTGTTTTGCCTTATCAACTTATCCATTAAAGGAAGTGACACTTTGTTTGGGTATATCTTTTTTTTAATTTTTTTTATAAGTTGTTTGATATCTCTATTAAAAT
Source organism: Solanum bulbocastanum (assembly GCA_037074985.1). Lineage (NCBI taxonomy): Eukaryota > Viridiplantae > Streptophyta > Magnoliopsida > Solanales > Solanaceae > Solanum > Solanum bulbocastanum. The sequence continues at coordinate 51,279,815 of CM073608.1, forward strand.
TTAATTAATGCGTCATGTAAAATCCCTTTCAGGAATGGCTCTATGCTTTATAAAATAAGGCATACGCCTTTTGGGGGCCTCAAATTTTTATCAAGAATAAATTACGTATTAAAAATTTTATAGAAAAAAATTGATTATTTATGATTAAAAGTATAATATTTTAAAAATATATTATTTTACCCACTTGAACATCTTTTGTACTTTATTAAATAAGAATTAATAGTGAAAAATATTGAACAAAGTGCATTATAAATTCTTTTTTATTTGTTTTTAAATTATAGTTTCAAGCATTACGTCAAGCGTATTAAAATAGGGTATACCAAGTCATCAGCTTCTTGAGATTCTATGGTTCTAACTCTTATCTTTATTCAATATTTATCAACTTATTACTTATAGAAATAAAATTTAAATAAATATGTATACGAAGTTTGTTTATATTTTAGGCCTCGAATTGAAATTTCGCTTTAGGCCCCGAATTACGTTGAGTCGCCCCTGGTCCATTTGGGAGAAGTGATCCTTATTTAGGACTATTTTAAATTCAAAATTTGAGAATCAAAATGCTATTTAAAGAAAAAAAATAACTTTATCTAGTACACGATGTCGATAATGGTGTATTATCTGCTTTTAGTAGAGGTTCTAGAGCTTTACTTTTTGTAGTGTTGGAATATGAATTCCAAGCACTCATAATTGTTTTAATAAAGCACCACTATGCATGCTACTTTACTTCTTCTTTTGTGTGAATAAATTACACTAAGCATTCATGTAATTAAACACTTATAATTTCTAAATTAAGGGTGTTGAATATATAGTTTTGAAAAATATTAGGTATAATCATAAGTAGTTCATAACTAACTATATTAAAATACAATTATTATTACTAAAAGAGAAATCAGAAGCTATAATAAATAAAACTTAAATATATGAAATTTAACATTACAAATACTTTTATTTGTTTACACCTTTAAGGTGAATTTAAGTGTACTTATAGTTTGTTAGTAATAACTTTCTTGCACTTTTAGTTTTCTTATTCAAGTTATCTTAATTTCCATTATTAAAAAAGTATATATTTTTTTCTTAATGTTACAAGTGAGAATTATTTTTTATATCGTAAACAAATAATATGTGTGGACGTAGAAGTGCCACGTGGATCATTGCTTCTTGAGAGGCCGTCGACCTTTCGCGGCGAATGGCATTCGTAATTCCACCAACTCAACCTATGTTAATCAAAGCCCACTTTAATTTCTATTTTTGGCTTATTTTTATATTTGGTTTTATATAGAAAGTTCCTTAGTGGCGGAGTCAGGAGTTTCACGAAGAGGGTTCAAAAATTAAAGAACAAAAAGCTATTTTTAAAAAGGAAATTTTTTTTGTTGCAAGTGAGATTTGAGCACGCGAGCATTGCGATGTCTAAACACACATTCAAGACATCTAAAATTACTAGGCTATACCAACCTATTATGTTAGGGGTGTGCAAAATATGTTATTTAATCACTTCGTATATCATTTTACTTGTATATGCAGTATTTTTTTCAAACGAAGGGTGTCCAATCACATACATGTGCCTACGTCCCTCAAGTTCTTCACCTTTTAAAATAATTCAACAATTTTTTTAATTGTTGGTATAGTAGATATTGAATTTTTGTGGAAAACAAATTGGTAAATTCGGTGGAATCAAATCTGTCATTCATCTCTTTTCTCATAAATCAAATCTGCAAATTTGAAGCCGCAAAGGTGGAAGAATGAATACTTCAAACCTCGTCTTTGAGTTTCAACAAGTTTACAGTCTGGTGAGTCTTGATGCAGAGGGTATTTGTAGACATTGAGATTTTGTGGGACTCTACAAGACGTGTTCAATTCGAGTTGGGATTTTACGAGGTGTGTTCAATTCCAATTAGATTCTTGGAGGCTACTCAACCCTAAACCCTAGTTCACGCCTATATAAATGTTACTATATTCCATTGAAAAGACATCTCGAATATTTCACAAATTCATGAAATATTCATAAAGAGATCAAATCCAAACCTCGAATCATGGATAACGGCCCTCGAATCATGGATAAATCTTATGAGAGAAGAATAAAAAAAAGTAACAGATTTGTTCTCGCAATCTTGATAAATAAAATTATATTTCATCATATTTTAATTGTAATTGTAATTTATTTTTCTATCACTTTAAAATTTATTACAAATAAGTATATTGTGTATGTGCAACGTGGCATGGTTGGATGAATGAGATTTCTGTAATCATAATTAGATATTTTGAATTTAAATTATAAAAATAAAAAGTTCTTGTTATACATGAAAACTTGTTTTTTTTCATGAATCCTATGCAATATAGAAATAGAGATAAAAATTGCTTAGATTATAACTTTCGTATACTCATTTTGTGAAATTATATGAAATATTGTTGTTATGTATATATATGTGTCTGTTAATTTGTGTGATTTAACGTTTAATTTGTTTTCGTTAAGATTAAAACGTCTAAATTTGAATGTACAAATAAATATTAAGATGTGTATTAAATTTTAGAGGTGTGAATTAAATACATATTTAATAGAAAGTGCTAAGGTCTCAAGTTCAAAATCTCTTGTTTACAACAATAAGAGATTGGCAATCTGGATCAAATTCAACGCACAAAGTTGGCTTTGTGAGTTTTATCTTTATTGTATAATTTGCAAGATATTGCACAAAAATGAGATTTATCGTATACTGATTCAAAGAGTAACGATTATGAATTTCTTTGTCATAAATTAAAAAAAGAACCTAATGAAATATGATAAAATAAATTAACTGATGTGATAATTAGTATAAAATTTTGCATCATTTTAACCGTTAATTTGATCATCCAATACCAATATATTTATAAACTTATTACTATACAATTAAATCATCTATTATAATTCGATTTTAAACCGTAACTATATAAATAACTCTACTTAACTAGAGCAAGCAACATCATAAATAGCATTAAAAATTACTAACTACCATCTTAAAGTTCATATATAACATGTGTATACAAAGCATAGTCATTCTTAGTTGGCACAGCTCATATTATTGATCGTTTCTTTTACATGTTTTTTAAAAAATCATAAACAAAAAAATTAATTTGAATAAAATAAATTTAATATAGAAATCATAGGCACATGTCTTAAGGTTTAAAAAATAAAAATCATAATTTTATTATAATTTTTTAATGTAATAAATTTAATATTTTGAAAGATATATTAAAAGATAGTTATAATCAATAATAAAGATAAATTAGAAATTAAGGACTAACTTTTTTTTTATTTTTAAAATTAGACAAATAAAATGGACATTTAATAAATAAATATAATCCGTAAGTAAAAGTGGATAAGGAAATACTTATAAAGAGGTTATTTGGCTAAAATAAATAGATATTTGATCATAAAATTCAAATAGATATTTGATCATAAAATTCAAATATCTTTTATTTTATTTTGAATATATAGGATTGAAGTTGAAGATAATAATAAATTTTTCATAGGGAATATTTAAACAATGTTCATTTTACTGTACTTAAATATAATTTCTTCGCTCCGCAATCCACATTTGTAATATAAACTTTTTGACTTTAATATATATTAGTACTCCTTTTGTCTATATTAAGTAGATTATAAAGACTTTTATATGATTCAAAATAAGTAATTTTTTAAAAATTAAATTTTTTCTTCATATTCATTTTTTTAATTAAATGATGTGTGTAACTGTTTTACATTTTTTAGAAGACTAGTTTAGAAATAATTTTGAAAATAATATGATATCATCATAAAATTTATATTATCGATGTATAGCTAAAAATTGAACTCATTCATGCATCTTCTAAAGTTTGATAACTTTTGTAGAAAATATTCATCATCACGAGTTCTAAATCTGTCGTATAAATTATAAATAAGTCATATTTCCATACTTTATTTTATTTGTTCTAATTTAATTTAACAAAGCTTATGAAAATAAAACTTGACAAAGATTTTTTTTTAATTAAATATTATATAAATAAAAAAACTTGTTTAATTCTCAACTTGACATTTTCGCACGTGACGCTCACGTGGATCCTTATCTGTTCCGACACGTCGTCCCCACTCCCACTCCCCCGCTGCTACCCCCACGTCCCTTATAGCTTGTTTGGAGGGTTATTATCGTACCATTTGTTTAAATATAATATTTATTTTAATTATTAAATAAATATTAAAATTTATCTCATTTTGTATAACGATAAATTTAATGTGATTGTATGGTTGCTTTTGCTCCCATCGTTTGGTCTAGATTTGTATTTTAAATTAGAAAGAAGTATTGAAAGTATTCTTAAATTAGGTGTGAATTATTAGTTTTATTTTCGAACTATCGATATTCTTAAAAACACTCATTTACATGATTAGTTGAACATAAACATACTCTCGATTTTGCAACATGAGTAAAATATACTCTCAAATTCTTACCAACTTTAGGAGTGTTTTCAACATTTCTCTCGATTTTTTTTATTAAGAGTTTCATGCTTCTACAAGAGTTTGAGACGATTTATTGTGTCATGTGACACATAGGGAGTGTATCTAAGTTTCGTTAGTCAAATAGATAAGTATTTTTTAAGACTATTAATAATTCAGGGATGAAATTAATTATTTACTTCAAATTCAAAGTATTTTCAATACTTTTATGTTTAAATTGACGATATGCAGAGGCGAAATCATGTATGATCAAATGGTTCATCCGACTTCTCTCCAATGAAAAATTGTATGATTTATATATCATAGATATTAACCTCCCTTCAATTTCTTGTGTAGGTTTACTTCTTCATATTTTGAACATTTTAGTGGAAAATGTTGGTTTCCATTATTTATTCAATAAGTTGTTCAATGACGACTTTCGAAATTTAAAAATGTCACATAAATTAAGACAGACACAGATATGTATCCGGCGTCCAAACAGTGTAAACACAGCTCGACTCACCCAGATATTCTGCAATTTTCAGTCACTGAGAAAAACCCAAAATCTTCCTTCCTCTCTCATTCATTCATCAACAAGCTTTTTTTTCCTTCTTCAATGGGTGCTTTAGCTAGACCCACCATCATTAATGACCTTCCTGATGTGATCCTTTCTAACATAATCGCCGCCGTCTCCGACGTCCGCAGCCGGAACGCCGCCGCACTTGTCTGCCGGAAATGGCTCGTCCTTGAACGAGCCACGAGAACTTCACTCACCCTCCGTGGTAACATCCGTGACCTTTTCATGTTACCTACTTGCTTCCGATCTGTTACCCATCTCGACCTCTCACTCGTTTCTCCTTGGGGACATCCCCTCCTATCTCCACGCGCCGCCTCTAGCGACGGTGGCGACGATGCTGATTCCGTCCTCATCGCACACCTCCTCCGCCACGCGTTTCCTATAGTTACTTCGCTTATTGTCTATGCACGTAGCCCACATACCCTCCAGTTTTTGCCAGTTCAGTGGCCTCACCTTAAGTATATTAAGCTTGTTCGTTGGCATCAGAGGCCTCAATTAGCTAGTGGGGATGAATTCAACTTGTTGTTTCAAGGATGCCCGCAATTGGGTTCGCTTGATTTATCTACTTTTTACTGTTGGACTGACGATATTCCTCCAGCTCTTGAATTGAATCCTCTTGTAGCTGGTAATCTAACAGTGTTCAATCTGATGAATGCTTCGTTTTCGGAAGGTTTTAAGACGGATGAGATTAGAGTAATAACGAAATGTTGTCCTAATTTGAAAGAGTTGAAAATTGCTTGTATGTTTGATCCTATGTACATTGGGTTTGTTGGGGATGAAGCTTTGGTTTGTATATCTACCAATTGCCCCAAATTAACAGTGCTTCATTTAGCAGATACGTCTACTTTGTCTAATTGCAGGGCTGATCCAGATGAGGAGGGGTTTACGACAGATGATGCGAAATTTAGTGTTTCAACTTTGATTGAGGTATTTTCAGGTCTTTCCTTACTTGAAGAGCTTGTATTAGATGTTTGTAATAATGTTAGAGATAGTGGTCCTGCTCTGGAAATACTGAACACGAAATGTCCCAAGTTGAGATCTTTGAAGTTGGGGCAATTTCATGGCGTTTCTATGCCAATCGGGTCTAAGTTGGATGGAGTTGCACTTTGTCAGGGGCTTAAATCGTTGTCGATTAGAAATGTTGGTGATTTGGATGATATGGGTTTGATAGCAATTGGTAGAGGGTGTTCAAGATTAGCCAAGTTTGAGATTCAAAGTTGTAAAAAGATCACGATGAGAGGAATGAGGACGCTAGCTTCTTTGCTCTGGAAAAGTCTGGTTGATGTCAGGATATCTTGCTGCAAGAATCTTGGAGCCTCTTCCTCGTTGAAAGCATTGGAACCAATACAAGAAAGTATCCAGAGGCTCCATATTGATTGCGTGTGGGATAGTGTTGAAGAAATTGAAAATCTTAATGGTGTTGAATACGGGTTTGATCTCAATAAGACCAATGGAGGTGAGGCATCAACTCATGGTAATGGATTTGGGGACACATTTGGATCCATGGATGATGATATCATGTTTAACAGGAATAAACGATGCAAGTACGATTATGATCTTAATAGTGTTTGCATGGAAGACAATGGCCATGGGAATGGTTTTGGTGGACGGACATGGGACCGGCTGCAATATCTCTCACTTTGGATTGGTGTCGGTGATCTTTTAACTCCTTTAGCAGCTGCAGGTCTTGAACATTGTCCTAACTTGGAGGAGATCAAGATTAGAGTGGAAGGAGATTGCAGGCTATGGTCAAAACCTTCAGAGAGGGCATTTGGGCTGAGCACCCTTTGGCGGTACCATAAACTTGTGAAGATGCATTTGGATTGTGGAGATATCATAGGTTACGCACACACTGCCCCGTCGGGGCAGATGGATTTGAGCTTGTGGGAACGGTTTTATCTCTTTGGTATTGGAACTTTAAATCTCAAGGAGCTTGATTACTGGCCACCACAAGATAGGGATGTTAATCAAAGGAGTCTATCCCTGCCAGCAGCTGGGCTGCTCCAAGAATGCATCACACTCAGAAAGTTGTTCATCCATGGAACAGCACATGAACATTTCATGATGTTCCTGCTTAGAATCCCAGACCTACGAGATGTACAGCTGAGAGAAGATTACTATCCGGCACCAGAGAATGACATGAGTACAGAAATGAGGTCAGACTCCTTGAGCCGCTTTGAAGCGGCTCTAAACAGACGACAGATTTGTGATTGATGCAAGGAACATATTACAGTGTTCAATTTTCCATTATCTAATTGCCCTTGGTTTTATTCCTGATTCATTCGAGGAACAGGTACTGTTATGCAACTTCCCTATGCCCAGTTGTCATAGATTTTATTCATGGGATAGTAGTGTTGTCATATTTAATATCCAGATCTTCTGTATAGTTTTATACATCAGTTAAATTACGCATTTTGAACAAAAAATATTGACAACTTTGGGTGTAATTCGAGTGAAATCGATGTATGAACTCTACTTTTGATCCGCAAAGGAAGAGCATTTTTATATTATGCTTCTAATCCTGTGCATCTCTGAAACAAACGAGATTTCACCCGTAGAGTGAGTGTTCAGTCTTGCTGTCATGTGAGAACTTCCTCCAACTGTCTTTCATTCAGCCGTACAAAAGATAAACGACGGAACACAGGAGAAAATAAATGAATTTGAGTCTACATAGGCCTCTGGTATCAACATGACTGCAATTGATTTTCCAAAGGTCCTTCAGGTACGTTTAATCTTGATATCTCATCGAAAACGGTACGTACAACCTAACTTGTAGCCATCCATCTTGGAGTTCCAACTGATGAAGAGTCTCACTCAAGTGCATCTGTCATTATTCTTGAGAGCCCAAAATTACATATTTTGACAGTGCAGTAGTTCTTATTCATGAGGCTGCTTTGCACATTTTAGAAAATTTGTGTGGTGGAAGGTGACAGGGAGAAAGAGTGAGGAAGAAGAAGGATTGATCATATTTTCCAAAAAAAAGAAAGAAAAGGAATTCACACACTCAAAATTCGTATAACACACATACTATACTATACGAGTGTTTAAAATGTACAAGGCTTACTTGCAGTGTCTAAGTGAAAAGTCTTGCCTTTCTTTTAATTATTTGATTAAAGATCAAGGAGCATCTATGGTTGTTTCAATATTTAAGTGGTTGTACTCTTTTTTTTTTTTCCAATGACAAAAATCTTGCATTCTTTTGTATTGTGTTCATATCTTAGTTTCACCCTCATCCAGTGACATTTGTAATCAGCCTGTTCGGATTTCGGTTTTTAAACTAGATTAATTTGAGAGTAATTTAGAGATGAAATAGACATAGATTAAGGTGTAATGTTGACAATCTATCCTAATATAAACATTAATGACTGCTTCTATGGTTCGAACCATGACCAACAATCTTGTAGTGCTTCCAACACTAGTACAAATATTAGATTGGTGAAAATATATATATACAATGTTTTGCTAGACACATTATATACATTCACATTTGACAAGACCAACGCAATATCAACAAACAAAAATAATTGCAAAGTGAACAAACTCCCCATTCCCAAAAAATCAATACTCAGGGACTGGAAGGTCTTCATCTGAAGGTGGTGCCAAAATCCACTCTCCATTTTTATCAATAACCATTCCTCTATTCTTCTCGACCCACCACGACCCTGGAATCAAGTACTCATCTTTCAACGATGAAGATGACTTGTTCACCAAAGCTACACTCCTCTTCACTTTCAACTCAAACTTGGTATCTTCCCCGTTCCATCCCGCCACAACATGTAACATCCCCTGCAAGTTGTGCCAATCGCCCGCGTCTTTTGAATCCTTTAAACTCGGAGACTTTCTGCTATCGATGACTAGATCTATACCTGTTGAAGAATCATTCAAAGTTGTAGGAAATCTTATTCATTTAGGATTTATTTTATTCAGGTCTACATAAGATTTATAGTCAAATTTATCTAGAAATATTTTTTCAATTCTAATTGAGTATATTCTGCAGTCTGCACCAGTATAAACATATGTACCTTAACCTACTCTCTTATAGCATAAAAATAGTCGAGAATTGTAAGGGCTGATTTCTCATATGGTCACGCAACTACTATTATTTTAGAAAGTTGTTTTTCTTCTTGATTCAAATTTTTTCAACAAAGAAAGTGACTTTCTGATATAATAACTGTTAGTTGAGTGACGATATGAGAAATCAACTCAAAATTGTAATGATATTTCCTTCAATACCTGAATTCACATACCCAAATAGAGCACTTGGGTAAAGGGGAATGAGATCAATCTTGTTCTTAACATGTAAGATATTCAAGTTTGAGAATTTCTTGATTCTTTCATTGAATGCCTTGTTCCCAACTTGTGGACTACCAAATACAATTGCAGATACTGGAATATCAACTGGGACACCATTTTCAACCACATCAAATGATGCTAAAACAGCTAGGCTAGCACCAAGACTATGCCCAGTAAAAGTTATACTCAAATTCTCATCTTTATACTCATTTCTTAACTTTTGAATCTTTGTTTGAACTTGTTCTCTTGCACTTAGTCTTGTGAAGGGCGATTTCGGGTTACTTGAGACGTAAATCTTAAGCCACCCGTCCATTACTTTGACCTCGTTCTCGTCCTCATCCTTATCCTCATCCTCATCCTCATCGTTCTTGTTGTTAACGCCTTTTTGGAGAGACTTAGGATGAAGCAGGGAGTCAGCTGAATCAGGACGAGCACCTAAAACATTGATCCATTCATAACTCCTAGCCGTGCCACGAAACACAACGTACACTTCCCTACGTCCTAATTTACGACTGACTTCATCAGTCGTAACGGCTATATAGCCAATCCAATTAGACTCTCTGTCCCACGACTCACGAGACAGAGAGTGGAGGAAAATGGATTCAAGTGCGCCTATTTTAGCAGTAGCATAGAGGAAGCAATAGATTTTATAATCGGTAGAGGATTCTAACATGACTTTGTCGAAAAATGAACTTTTACCATAACGACTCGTGCCACAATACTTGGAATTCTCGTCATTGTTGAAAGCATCGTAAGTAGCTTGACAAAAGTCACCGCACCGGAGAATTAGACGCCGGAGAGAGAGATTTAGAGGTTGAAGAAGGCCATCCCAATCTTTGCTTCCTAAAAGTTCATGCCATGTTGGTTCTTTTTCCATTTTAGATGATAACTAGTTTGTTTCAATTTGAGAGTGAAGTTTACTTGGTGTAGAAGAAGATAATGTAACAAGTAAAGATTTAAGAAGAAAGAAGTTCTATTTTCCTCCACATGTTATGAGATAGAATAGTATACTATAGCTACACACTTGTTTTGTTGACAAAATAGATGTGAGTTTTGTTAGATGGTTGGCTGCTAGCAGTGGCGGATCTAGGATTTTTTCCTTAAAAAAATGTGCTTGGAGCCATCTAAAGTTGCCCCTCCAACCGTGGCACCACAAGCCAATTTTGTTCACTGGGTGCCACGCTTTATATTTATATAAATATTATATATATAGACCTATGTATATGTAGAGTTTCCGTCGAAGTTGGGGGGTGGCGTGGCACCCCCTGACTCCTTCATAGATCCGCCACTGGCTGCTAGACGTTAAGTTATGAAGTTTTATAATAATTAAGAGATTATATATAATAATAATTGAATTTACGATCAAATATTTATAGATATTTAGTATATTGTTGTGAACGTTGTAATAACTAGTGAGCCATATATGCCATAATGCAAATGAAAACAAATTTCCCATAAAATGAGTGTGTTTTGAAGGGAAAAATGGAAAATTTATGTGGATATACATTTCGATTGTCTGCTTACTAAATGTGATACAAGTACAAACTATACATTTGGCTGTATATACTATACATATACATTATATGTATATATCTACTACTTAACTATAAGTGACTAAGTGTGGATAATCACACAGGCGGTCGACATGTCTGCTTTACCGGTGTGGTCTCACACTTCTACTACTTCTGTCTACTTTTCCCTTCGTTTTAATTTGTTTATGTTATTTTTTAATAATTTTATATATTTAAAATACTTAACTATAAGCGTGGATAACCACAGGTGGCAGTCGACATGCCTACTTCACCTGTGTGATTCCAAACTTCTACTACTTTTGTCTACTTTTTCTCTCTGTTTAATTTGTTTATCTTTTTTTTTTAATTATTTTATATATTTAAAAATTGTGTAGAAATCCTATAAATCATGATAATTGACAACTTGAATTTTTTAACAAAACATATAAAAAATTCAATTGCTTATAAAAAATTTGATTGATTCATAAAACTAATTTATTTGTGTCACATAAAATGGGATAAAAGAAGTAACATGTATTATTTAATTTGAAAACTACGTAAAAAATATTGTAAATCTCAATAATTAACAACATATTGACTCTTGAAATTCTATTTGTGCTACATATATTGGAACGGGGAAAGTAACATATATTATTTGAAAATTACATAAAAATACTATAAATTACAACAATTAACAACTTAAAATATTTAAAAATCATATTAAAATTTAACCGACTCTCTAAATTTTATTTATGTCACATAAAGTGAGACAAAAAAATAACAGATATTAGGCCCGTGCTAGCACGAACACTTGTGTCTAATATTATATATATTACATGTATAAGAGTTAGTGATTAAAAACACATTTAGCATATTTCAATTTTTCATGTTTCATACCTAAAACTATCATATGCGATCTTATCTGAATTATCATTAATTATTTATTAAAATATCAAACTATCAATTTTTCTTTCAAGTTGTGAATGAGATGTATGTTTTTTAAACGTAATTTTCAAATTTGTAAAGTTTATTTTTTATAAAATTGTGTCTGAATTCAAACAACCAAATATGATAGAAGAGCCGGAGCATCTTAATTGATGAGAATTTAATTCTCACATTTATAATTCCCTCCCATTTCAAAATAATCGCACCAATAAAATATTCCACTTATTTTAATTTATTTAATTTATTTTAACTTGACACAAAGTTTAAAAAATATAAAATATTTAAAATTCTATAATCTTAATGCCACATGATAAATTAAAATTATTAAAGTACTAAATGTCATTTTTCTAAATACGAACCAAAAAAAACATCGACACTAAAAATATCACAATATCATTATAATCAAACTTCTATACAAATAGCAAGCATTAAATAGAAAAACTAATAAGACAAATGAGGTAGCAAAATTAGCTTTTAAAATCTACCATACTTTAAAGTGTCGCCAGCTAGCAACACTTTTTTCATCACTTTTCTCTCATCTTATTATATTATATATTAGTGTATATATATATATATATATATAGATATATATAAAATTATATTTATGTATATACTTACACTATAGTGCAACATGTTATTCATGCAAGCCTGTTACTCTAACATTGTAACACGTAGCCTTTTCTCCACTCCTTTAAAACTAACACCTCATCAATAATCCCTCTTACAAAAAAAAATCATTCATCTCTTTTACTACTACACAACACAAAATTTCTCTTATTCGTCATCATTATTTGTATCATCAACTATGGCTGATCGTACTCAATATCCACATCAAGTTCAAGTTCATCCTTCAAGTCGTTATGAAGGTGGTATGGCCACACTTCTTCCTTCAAAAGGTCCTTCAACTAGCCAAATTCTAGCTGTTGTTACTCTTGTTCCCGTTGGCGGTATTCTTCTCGGACTTGCCGGGCTTACTCTTCTTGGAACTATTGTTGGGCTTGCTGTTGCTACCCCCGTTTTTCTACTCTTTAGCCCCGTCCTCGTACCCGCTGCTATTACCGTTGCGCTAGCCGTCACTGGGTTCTTAACTTCAGGTCAATTTATACTCTTTCTGTTTCAATTTATGTGTAGATGCTTTTTCTAATATTTTGAATTGTTAATGGTATATAGTTCAAATTTTGAGAGCGGAGCATTTTAAGTTTGCTGGTGAATTTGGACATTTTTTTTTTTTTGGACTATAATGGATTTGGTAGAACTCAATAGCTTGACTAGGAGTATAATTCTGAAAGTGAAAATTCTGATTCCGTCTCTAATATATAGGTGCATTTGGATTGACGGGTTTATCATCACTATCGTGGATTGTGAATTACTTCAAACAAGGGAGGACGACGATGGAGCAGTTGGATTACACGAAAAGGC